>JAZGTL010000050.1:0-600000 GCA_037349345.1 Oemleria cerasiformis | reverse complement strand
GCTCAGCAGGTTTAGGGCGCAATTCAAGGCTAGGATGAGGCTCTTCAGGGACTCCGATTAGGGAGCAATTTTAGGGTGTAGGACATGTCTTTGGGGTTTGATTTAGGGTACAAATTTAGGTTGCGTCCTGGCTTGTCTTGGCATGTTCCAAAACCCGTTTCTGGACTTGAATTAGGGCCCGATATTGAACTTCAGACATCTCCTTTGTTATAACTTCGAATTGAGCCATTCTTTTTGCGTTGTTTCTAGAATTTACCTATCTTTCCGAATTTGCACAAGTTTGACAAGATTGATCATTTTCTACTATGTATGGCACGAAATAATTCAAAAACATGTAGAGGAGGTACTAAGTGACATCAAAATGATGCAGAATTAATAACTGAACAAATACCCCCAAACCTATCTTTTGCTATCCCTAAGAAAAACAATGGAAAACAGAACTAAACGAAAAGAAAAGACTCAATCTTAGTTAAGATAAGACATTTAAAGCCCTAGGTCTTCCTAGTAGGAGGAGTTTTGTCTCCTGAGGGTTATAGCAGCACGATACCCATAGTCGTGAGTGTCATGTATTAAGTGTAGGCACCAAAATTTCAAGGGATCATTCTTACAAACAACTCCATCTAAATGCCTTCGAAAGATTTTGCCTCGACTCTAATCCTCTCTTGGAAACTCTCAATTCACACAAGAATCCTAGGCTTTTCACTCTTATCAAGCATATGTGATGGAGTTTATGTTATGTAATTCAAGTTTAATCACATATGATTAGCAATGAAGAATAGCACATTATGGAAATAAAGATCTCATGAAAGGAATTGAACTTTAAGAACATAGATACATACCTTAATCCTCCGCATGATTGTCCATAAGATCAGTTAGGTCTTCCATTTTAGGTTGTAATGGGGCTAAGCTTTGGGGTTTAGAAGGGAATGATAGGATTCAAAGAACCTGAGTTGTGCCAAGGCATGAGATGTCATGACTGGAACTTAGAATTTGCTGATTGAATCCTTACTTAAAGCCCACGACATTGTACCTTCTTGATGGCTTATTCTGAGGTCTTTGGCTCACTTGGCTCAATTCACTATGTTTATCATTTTTCTCTTTTCTTTCAACGTTTTCCTTATTATTTTTTCTTTTCTCGTTTCTTGTTTCTTCTTTTGAATTGAATTTAAACCAAGATCATGCAATGATTTCCTCGTTCCCTTATGCAGCCTGTTACTTGTAGAGCTTTTCACTTTTGAATTTGAACTTTCATCTTTTGAAATTGATGCCAATGTCTTGGAATTGAGCATAAATTTCTTTCACTCCTCATTCTCACCATGAATCTCATTTAGTACAACCTTAGCACAGACTTAGGTTATAGGGTAGGGCTTTGATGAATGGCTGAGGATTTTGGTTATATTATATTTTGGGTGATGAAAGAAAAGGCCGAGTGTTTGGCTTCAAAGTTGGCTTAGGAAGCATGCAATAGGGTAGGATAAAGCCTTTAGAGGTTAAAGGACACATAGCCTACATAACATCTTATGGAAAATCATACATCAAATCAAGAGCATCTATAAGATGTTAGTTCTTTAAAATCCAATGCAAATATGATGTGATGAGATCAACATTTATGAACAAAAGCAAAGAGTGTTTAAGAGTAGAAACAACGCAAACCGCTCAGAAAGAATGACAATAAGGCTAAAAAATCTCACAGGGTAGTCTCCACTAATTTTCTAACGTTCACTCATATTCTGTTGCTTTGTTCACTTAATTACTTAAAACATGGCATTGTGAAGTGCGTTTTATGAACTACTTGAATATGGCATGATTCTTAGTAAAGAAAAGATAGTTAACTTAGCATGTACATTCCTATCAACCAGTTAAAGAATTAATCCCTAGCAAAAGTTTAAATTAATTGAAAACTTAAAATTTTAAAATTTTTCTGGCTGTGTCCACCCCCAAACCTAATTGTTTCTATATGCAAAATTTTAATTCCACACCCCCAAACCTAAACTGAACATTGTCCTCAATGTGATAACAGTAAACATGATAAAAAGAATGAAGGTTCAAAGAGTGCAAGGTGGAAGAAACAGTAAAGTAAGAGAGAACACAAACCAGGGCTAGATTGCCTCCTAGGAGCGCTTTATTTAACGTCTGGGAAAGACGGGGATGCCATGTCAGGTATTGGCAGTTGGTTGTAGGTTATGGACCTTGGTGGCTTGTTGTGTGAAAGGCTCAAGATACATCTTGAGGTGGTGGCCATTGACTTTGAACGTTTCCTACCCTAAACCCTAAGCCCTATGGGAAAAAACGTGAGTAACAATATACGGTCTAGACCATCGAGAACGTAACTTAGCTGGAAATAGCTGAAGGCGTGAGTTGAAAATGAGGACTTTCTGTCCAATCTACAAGTGCTTGCTCTGAATCTGTTGGTCATGAAAAGCCTTAGTCCTCTCCTTCTAAATGCGTGAACTCTCATATGCCTCATTCCTAAGCTCATCTAGTTCACTTAGCTGAAGTTACCGATGAAGTCCAGCTCCATCCACGTCCATGTTCATTTGTTTGATAGCCCAAAAGGCTTTGTGCTCGAGCTCCACCGGTAAGTGGCATCCTTTCCCGAAGACAAATCTGAAGGGAGATGTTATGTCATAATTCCTACATGTATTTCATGTCATATTTGGCCCCTTTACTTGTTTTTTGTTTAATTTCATGTCATCCATAGTAGAGAATAAAGCACAAGGAAAATAAAAAATGCGTATATTTTATTGTATTAGCTCTGTGTTTTCTTTGGTACAACATACAAAATTATCATGTAGATCCCGATACCCGAACATCATTTTCGTAATTGGAAAACCATAAAAGAGATTAAATCAAAACCCAAATTTTCAAAACACGATAACTTATCCAAACAAGGGAGAAAACATTGTTCGTATAAGAATAAGAGGTAATAAACAATCAAACATATTCAAACCCAACTCAACAACATCTTGACAAGTCGAGATGATTAACTCTAACAAAATGACCTTATCCTAACAGATCACCAATTCAATCTCCAACCAAGCCTTGATCGACCACAAATTTAGACAAGGGAAAATGAAACTGTAAAGTAATTAATGCATTAGATCCAAAATCAGAGATTAATTAAGCACGGTAAACTCACACAAAAATAAAAATTCTATGAAAGAGACAGAAAAAGGATATGAAGAAAGACACTGCCGCCATCCTTGTCGAAATGGCTGAAAGCCTCCTTGTACACTCCAATAACGTAGAATTTGCCTATCTCCCTCACTAAACCCAGAGAAAATCCAAATACCCATATCTATTTGTTTATTAGGAAAATCCCAAAATTTGAACCAGATTCATAAAGGTCCAAAATCCCAAAGGTCCATGGAGGAGTGGGAGGACGTAGTCCTCCGAAAAATGTTTCTGGTATTGCTAACAGATTCATCTGAATCGAATCCACGAATCATTTACTTGGAGATGACTGTAGCAGAGATTCTCAGCGAGGGAAAGGCCGAGTCCCATTAATTGATCATAATTATATCGTGGAAATGCTGCACGGACCCATATATATAGGAATGGAAATGAGGGTGGATTTTTTTTAGAATAGACTCTGGAGACTTTTAGTTCACTATCAACCGACTAGTCAATTTCTTTCTATTCCCCACCAATGTCGGACTTAGGAAATCTTGGTATTCTCATAGAAAAGAATTTTTGAGTAGAGACTCACTCGGGACCTCATAGAGTCGATTCTAATCAATCGGCTTTCGGGGCGATTTCCCCACTGTTGAACCACCATTTCAGTACCTAATTTGCTGCTACAAACGCACGTATAATGAGGGTAAGAAAATTGCTTCAATGAAAGATTAGAACTTCAAGTTTGAATTGGAATCTTTGATTAGAGAAGCCAAGAAGCTATCAGTTTCGTATTGTAGGATTCATTTAGGGAACCCAGAATCGTTTCCCATTTCGAATTCCAAATCGAATAAGTTAAATGCTTCGCCTTTATTGCCATGGATTTTTCCGAAGGTAGGAGTTCAGTTGATGGATTTGGAAGGAGTGGTAGTAGTGGGGGAATTCAGTGCCCACCTGGGTTTTCGGATGAGTTGTTCAACTACTCCCATTTCGATAGCTTGGACTCGATTTTGAAAGGTGTGTATGAGGAACTTAGGGAGATTATTCTTCAGGTTTCGGCTATTGGAAACTTCCAGCAGCCGTTGAGAGCTCTTTATTGTTTGGTTAAGTTACTAGCTGGTGCATGGTCTATTGTGAATTACCCATGCTGGATTGCCAATGGATTGTACTTGAATGGGCGTGTTTTTGAAAGGACTAGCATTTTAGGTCCTTTCTTCCATGTCAATGCTCTACCTGATCATCCTATTTTCAAAAGCCTGATTGATGTTGGGCAGCAGTTCTTTTCAGAAGCTTCAACTCATAGACTTGCTGAGCTTCTATTTTCACTCTTCACTATTATGACAGTCATGAATAACTTATATGAAGGCCTTGCAAAAGGTCTTCTCTTACTTCTAAAAAATGCAGACAGCCGCGAGAGTTTTCTTGAGTACCTTGTGGAGGTGGTCAACAAAAACTCATCGAGGGCACATATTCAGGTGGATCATCTTTCATGTGCAAGTTTAGGCATGTTTGTCAATCTCAGTTCTGTCATGTTTTTGCTCTGTGAGCCGTTTTAAGATGCAAATTTCGCAAAAAGGGACATAATCTATCTGAAATATGTATTTTATAGTAACTGTCTGGAGTTAAGAGGTTTGACTTCTCTACATGCATCATCTAAAGAGGTTAGTGAATGGATTAACATAGATAGTATGGGGAATCTTGATAATGGTGATGTTGTGAATTTCCTGTTACAATCTCAAGAAGCCACCGATTCTGAAATTAGTGTCAACGTGAAGCACAATAGTGAAAAAGTTAAATATTCATTTATTTGTGAATGCTTCTTGTCCAGTCATTATTTATGCATATTTTAGATGTCATTCAATGCTCTTATACTTGTTTTTAGAGTGATTTGGCGCCATCAATAGGTGAAAATGATCAATCTTGTGAGCTATGTGCAGAACGGGAAAGACATGTGAATTATGAGAAGAATGCAAAAAGAATGGCTCAATTTGGAGTTATAATGAATAAGTTGTTCTCAAGGCAGTATCGAGCCCTAAACCAGGCTCTTACGCGTCCTTACGCCCTATTTAAGGCGCAGGATCAAGAGCTTCGAATTAAGCCATCCGGGTCCTAAAAGCAAGTCTGAGGACCAACATGTCAAGTTCAAGGTGGTTTAAGATTCAGGCAATGACATGTCCCTGACATGTCCTAAGGACACCTAATTTGTGCCCTAATCAAGCCCAGGACGAGTCCCATATGAGTCCTACAGAGCTCTCAGCAAAGTCCCATGGGTGTCCCTGATGCATGCCAATTCCAGAAACATGGAGCCTATGTCGTGCCCTAAATTATGCCACGCTGAACAATCCTACGCCCTAACTCTACGCCCTAAATGGAGCCTCTATCAAGCCCCTTCCATGCCTCAGATTTAGCCCTTATCATGTCCCAGACACGAGCTCATCAAGAGCCGATGATGTGTCTTTACAGGAAGCCCCAGCGGAAGAGCCAAGTTCCATAGCCTTGGTCCGTGTCATGTCCTTGGATATGTCCGAGGAGCCAAGATGGGCCTTGACTTGGAACTCGAAGGAACCAAGTGAGACACCACCCAGAATTACATTTCAGAACACTTCTAGCCATAAGGCGTGCCCAGAATTGCAAATGACATTTCCATGACATGTTGCCCCCTAAAAGACTTCTCGGGAGCCCTGATTTGAGCCAAATTGGGCCATTGAGTTTCCTAAGAGCTTTTGAGCAGGACACAGCTCAGAACCAAGCTAGAGACATTATATGGAAGTGAAATGAGTGGTGTGTCTCAGTTGGATGTGCTTAGGACATGCTGAGTTCTTAACAAGTACAATAATGAAGCCATGAAGCCAAGATTGTGCCAGTGTCAAGAATATCCAAGAAACGTGCCAGCCCTGCTTTGCTATCCAAAACGTCTTAGAAGGTTCCAGAATAAGTCTTGCCACACGAAAATTCCCTGAATTTCATGGAGAAGCCTTGCCGCTTTTGAAGATTACTTGCCATTGAAGAAATGTCCTAAATTCTAGGATTTTGTCCCTGCCAAGATAGGAAAGCTGATTCAGCGTTTAATTAAGGGTCTTTTGGCCTTTGTAATTCAATGTTAATTCCTAGTTTTTTAGGGGAAGCCCTAGGAGTACTTAAACTAAGTTTCAACGCAGGGTTTAGGGTTCCACCTTCTGTTTAGCCGCATATAATTTCACAGTTGAGGTTTTTAGAGCTTTTGTTCATGTTTGGAGAGGAGTTCAACGCAGGGAGTGTGGAGAGTGCTGGACGTGTCTTGGCTCACCATTGATCTTAGTGTTTTCTCTTCTTCTCCTTAATCTTTACTTTGTAATCATGAATTCTTTTGTTGATTATTTCAATATAATGCGTGAGTAGTTCCTTTTAGAATTAGGGCCCTAGCCATTTACTTTCTTGACATGATTTTGGCCCTTGGTTTACATTGCTATGAATACTGAATACAATTTAGATCACTGTTTGTCATAAGCTTAGTTTATGTTTATGAGTCTGACTAACTTCTTTGCATAATCTATCGATGAATAATTGCTTGTTAGACTAGTCATCTTCTTGTGATTGTTAAGCATCTACGGTAGTGTCTTTACATCTTACTTGTAATCTAAATTCATGACAACCTAGATTAAACGACATCTACTAGGGGTAGTGTGGTGTCATTAAATTTCCTTTCGTACTTAATGCATTCTTTTGTATGATTGAATAGTTGTGGTAGTGAGCCGGAAACGCCTGCTACATAAGATTTAAGAAGGAAATAAACTGTGTAGTAAACCTTGACCGGACCTTTGCATGGGCATCTTATTCAATTAATTAATAGTCATGAAATCTTGGAAATTGTGTTAGGAACTTAATTGGTTAGAGGTGAACGGTTTGCCTTGTTTCTTGTGTTAGAAGTATTTAGTTGATTTCCAATTTTCAAGCATCAAAAACCCCCCTTTGCTGTATAACTTTAATTGAGTGTTGTTGAGTCTTTTGTGTTTCTTGCGTCTTAAGTCATTGTCTAGGATCGTGGTTGAGCCTTTCTTTGTATCTTCGCGTGTTCTTTGTTAGTCTTGTCTTATTTTTGGTAAATCTTGCATAGTTATTTAGTGTTAAGTTGCTCTTTGTTTTGTTTTCTATTTAGAGTCTTAACTAAAGTTATTCACCACAGGTTTAAGTGGTTAACGTTGAACAAGTCCTCGAGGGATCGACTCTTGTTGTGCTGCTATACTATTGCTATCGATTTGTGCACTTGCAAGGATTATAATTGTTAGAATTGGATTGCATATTTCTTGTTCTCTAATTTTACCAACACTACTTCATGACTGCAAGGATGCTCAATTTGGGTCAGTTGAAAGCTTTCACTGATTTTAAACATTTAGTACAAGACATTTCAAGGTCAGATGATGCTCTTTCCACACTTAAAAACATGCAAGGCCAAGCTTCTTCTCCATGGTTAGAGACGGATATAGCTCGTCTTGAGAAAGAAATATTCACAAGAAAAGATTTCTTATGAAGCTCGGATACTAGGGGAAGGAACACTTATATAGAGTGCTCTCTCTTTCTACCTGTTAATGGTAGTATGGCCAGTTCGATTGGTTGGTGGGTTTAAAATGCCTCTTCCATCAACCCGCCCTACAGAATTTGCTTCTATGCCAGAGCATGTTGTCGAAGATGCCATGGAGTTGCTTATATTTGCTTCCCGGATTCCAAAACTTTGGATGGGGTTGTGTTGGATGATTTTATGAACTTCATTATAATGTTCATGGCAAGTCCAAAATATATTAGGAACCCTTAATTAGGAGCAAAGATGGTTGAAGTCCTCAACTGCTGGATGCCCCGTAGAAGTGGATCATCTGTTACTTACCAATTCGAAGGGCACCAACTGTCTCTTGAATATCTTGTGAGGAATCTTTTGAAGCTATATGTTGACATCGAGTTCATTGGTTATGACACGTAGTTCTATGACAAATTTAACATCCGCCACCATATTGCTGAGCATTTTGAATATCCGTGGCAAGTACGTAGTTATCGATCTGCTGGGAAACATATTGCTAGGGAAGAGGAGAAGGGTGTTTACTTGAATTTCTTAAACTTCTTGATCAATGATAGCATCAATCTTCTGGATGAAAGTCTTAAGAAAAATCTTCAACTCAAACAACTGGAAGATGAGATGGCAAACACTACAGAATGGGAGGGAAGACCTGCTCAAGTGAGGTAGGAGAGAACCCGGCTATTCCCTTTTCAAGAGAATATTATATGGGTAGATATGAAGTTAGCTAATGAAGACGTGAGTATGTTGGCATTTACTACAGAAGATATTACAGCTCCTTTCCTACTTCCTGAGATGGTTGAGAGGATGGCTAGCATGTTCAATTACTTGTTATTGCAATTAGTAGGTCCTCAGAGAAAATCTCTACGTTTGGAAGTGTTGAAAGTAATGTATATTTGTGTAGAAAATGCTACACAATTCTAAACAAGTCTAGAAGAATGTGGTGAGCTCTAGAAAAGGAAATGAAGATTATGCTAGAATAATCTAACAATTATCTAGAGCCTAACCGCCACAATTAGTGGCAAGAAAGACATGCCCCAGTCGGTGGGCATATAACCAAGGATGATGATGATTATGTTGTATTATTAGAATTGTCTAGAAGCCAACATGTGGCTAGGAATGGAAAACTACGCCAACTGACTTAGCTTAGGTCGGCTATGTAGCCACTATAAATAAAGGTTGTTGTGATGAATTGTATCATGGAAATGAAAAAAAAGAGAAGTAAGAGTAAGAGAGTGTGAAGAAGAAAGAAGTAAGAGTGTGAGCTCCACAAGAATAGCCTTGTGCAAGCCAATAGTAGCTAGGTCTTGTACTCCTCCATTGAATCAATAAAATTGTGTTTGTGTGATGTCCTTTCCTAAATCTCCTTCACTCATAAAACTCATCAGTGGTATCAGAGCTTCGAAAATTCATCAATGGTATCAGAGCTAGTTCGATCAAGAGCAAGTCGTGTTCGAGATCGTTTAATCGGCGAAGCAAGTTTGGACGTTGGGTTAATTCTAGTCGTCCAACATGTCTACATCAAGCCAAAGTTCAGTCCAACTTTCAATATTTGCCGGAGAAAATTATGATTTATGGAATATCAAAATGAAGACCTATTATATGTCTCAAGACTTATGCGACATAGTTGAAGCCAAATTCGCAGTTCCAGAAAATCCGAATGCAGAGTAGCTTAGTCAGTTGAAGAAAGAGCAGCAAAGAGATGCGAAGGCTCTATATGCTCTCCAACTAATCTTGGATGACACAATTTTCCCAAGAATAATGGGAGCAACGACGGCGAAGAAAGCGTTGGTAACATTGAAGGAGGTGTTTCACAAGAACAAAAAGGTACGCTCCGTAACACTACAAACATTAAGAAGAGATTTAGAAAATATAAAAATGAAGGATTCTGAGACTGCTCAAAGTTATTATGCAAGAGTAAAAGAAATTGTAAATCAGTTGAGAGCATATGGTGAAAAAATTACCGATGCTAAAGTTGTAGAAACAATATTTATCAGCCTAAGTGATAAGCATGATGCAATAGTAACTTCTATTGAACTATGAAACATATATCGACTCTTTCAGTGATAGAACGAATGGGCTCTTTATAAGCCTATGAAAAAAGGCTGAGTAGGCGAGAAGAAAGTCCAGTAGAGAGCTCCTTCCAGTCGAAATTAAATCTAAAGTCTCAGAATTCTGAAGAAGGGGAAAGGAGAATAAAAAGAAAAATTCTAGAGGAGGATATAAACCCAATAATAATTGGGAAAATGAAAAAGAAAATAATGAAGGGAAAAAATATACTCCGTGTCGGGTGTGTAAAAGGTCAAGTCACCTAGAAAAAAAATGTTGGTTTCGAGGAAAGCCCAAATGCTGGAATTGAAGAAAATTTGGGAACATATAAGAGATTGTTGGCACAAGAAAAATAACCAGGAAAATTATTCAGAAGAAAATGAGAACAATGAGCATCTGTTCTATGCTCATCAAGTTTCAAAAAGAAGCAGCAGGAAGTGGTACATAGACGGTGGCTGCAGTAACCACATGGCAGGAGACGAAATCATCTTCGCCAACATAGACAAGTCTGCCAAAGGAAAAGTCAAGATGGGAGATGGCGCTGTGGTGGAGACACACGGAAAAGGTATGATCTAAGGGACTAAATATATAAAATATGTTTTATTAGTTCCTAGCTTGGAGCATATTCTATTGAGTATTGGTCAAATGCTCGAAAATGGATATTCTCTGTATTTTTCTAGAAATTTGTGCACAATATATGATGCAAGAAATAAAATAATTATGAAAGTAAAGAAGGAAAATAGAAATTTTCCAATTGAAAAATGGAACTTCCTTGGAGATACTGCTACAATAGCAGGAAGGAAGGGCGATATATATTCAAACGTAAAACGACAACGTTTTGGTCCTTTTATTATAGTCGTTCGAAGAAACTTGGGCAGCGAGTTTTGTTTTCAAACACAAAATGACCGTTGGGCGAGAATGGGTATGGGTGTGGTTCCGTTTTAATGAATTAAAAACTTGAATTGTGGCTCTGCATATGGTTGATTAATAATCTACCATTTCCCTACCCAAGGGTGGAGGAACATTTGGGCTAGCACACCACCCCCCGGACAGAGAAGGCACACAAAGCAACAAGTAGAGAGGAAGATGAAGCTGAAGCGGAAAAGACTTCAGACACTCCAGGTACATCTAAAGCTCCACCAGAAAATAGAACAAGTCCTCCGTCAAAGCAACAAAAAATTTCTCCATAGTCGAAGTCAAGGAGAGCCAAACCTCTCAGAAAAGAATACGAGACATGCACCTTCACGATTATAGAACCAGAAAGACATGAAATTGCAGGGAGACGAGACATATAGAGAAGGCCATTAAAAGAAGATAGGAAGTCACCAAAAAGGCTCGTAGAGAAAGGAGGAGCACGTAAAGTCACAAGGCCAAAGAAAGCTTACAACGGATGTAAGCAAGCGCCACAACAATGGAGCAGCCGGATAAACAAAGACTTCATCAGTTGGATATCAAAGAAGAGAAACGAGAAGTTGATGACACAGAGAAACATCAAAGACAAAATTCGAGACGCTGTGAAGCAAGCTTGAAGAACCACAAATATGCATTAAGGAGGAGTGTTGAAAGTAATGCATATTTGTGTAGAAAATACTACACAATTCTAAACAAGTCTAGAAGAATGTGTTGAGCTCGAGGAAATGAAATTAAGATTAGGCTAGAATAATCTAGCAACTATCTTGCGCCTAACTGCCACAAGTAGTGGCTAGAAGGACATGCCCAAGTCGGTGGGCATATAAGCAAGGATGATGATGATTATGTTGTATTATTAAAGTTGTCTAGAAGAAAGAATAAGGCTATGTAGCCTCTATAAATAGAGGTTGGTGTGATGAATTGTATCATGGAAATGAAAAAAGAGAGAAGTAAGAGTAAGAGAGTGTGAAGAAGAGAGAAGTAAGAGTGTGAGCTCCACAAGAAAAGCCTTGTGTCATTCTAGCCAATAGTACCTAGGTCTAGTACTCCTCTATTGAATCAATAAAATTGTGTTTGTATGATATGGTTTCCTAAATCTCCTTCACTCATAAACCCAACATAAACACTCCCAAAAAACCAACAGTGGTATAGGAGCATCTAAAACTCATCAGAAAGACCCGGAGAAGTATGAATTCCGTCAAACGCAATTGCTTAAGCAGATTGTGTACATATAGGTTCATTTGGCAAAGGGTGATACAAAAAATATTCAAACCCAACTCAACATCTTGACAAGTCAAGATGATTAAATCTAACAAAATGACCTCATCCTAACAGATAACCAATTCAATCTCTTGAGAAGCCTTGATCAACCACAAATTTAGACAAGGGAAAATGAAATTGTGAAGTAATTAATACATTAGATCCAAAATCAAAGATTAATTAAGCATGGTAAACTCACACAAAAACAAAAATCTATGAAAGAGACAAAAAAAGGATATGAGAGAAGAGACCATAGCCATCCTTGTCGAAATTGCTAAAAGCCTCCTTGTACACTCCATTAATGCAAAATTTGAATGTGGGTGGAGATGATAGTATCACATCCAACTATCCTAGAGAGATTGAGGGAGGGGGATGGTTAGTGTGTCGGCCGCACTTCAAGCAATAAACTTATTTAACTCCTAATTGTTCTACTCAGTCACACACACCTTCAATGCTCAAACCTCTGTATTGCATTTGCCACTTTTTCTATTGTGGTTAGTGAAGACCCTGTTTTTCCTATCTCTCTCACTAAACCCAGAGAAAATCCAAATACCCATATTTGTTTGTTTCTAACGAAAATCTGAAAATCTGAACCAGATTAATAAAGTTATGACCACTCCAAAACCCCAAAGGTCCCCAGAGGAGTGGGAGGCGTAGTCCTCCAAAAAATGTTTCTGTTATCGCTGACGGATTCGTATGAATTGAATCCTCGAATCGATACTCGGAGATGACTATAGCAGAGATTTTCAGCGAGGGAAAGGCCAAGTCCCATCAATTGATCATAACGAAATCGTGGAAATGCTGCACGAACCCAAATATATGAGAATGGAAACGCGGGTGTATTTTTTTTAACAATAGATTATGGAGACTTGTAGTTCACTACCAAACGACTAGTCAACTTCCTTCTATTCCCCACCAATGTTGGACTAGGGCCCATTGAAGAAGATTTTGGTATTCTCTTAGAAAAGAATTTTCCGAGTTGAGACTCACTTGGGACCTCATTGAGTCGATTCTAATCGATAAGCTTTCAGGCGATTTCCCCTCTGCAGAACCTCCATTTCAGTACCGAATCAACTGCTACAAG
This sequence comes from Oemleria cerasiformis, assembly GCA_037349345.1. Classification (NCBI taxonomy): domain Eukaryota; kingdom Viridiplantae; phylum Streptophyta; class Magnoliopsida; order Rosales; family Rosaceae; genus Oemleria; species Oemleria cerasiformis. The sequence goes on along the minus strand of JAZGTL010000050.1, from coordinate 587,041 downwards.
CATGTGCATGACGAGGGTAAGAAAATTGCATCAATGAAAGATAAGAACTTGAGGTCTAAATTGGAATCTTTGATTAGACAAGCCAAGAAGCTATCAGTTTCATATTTTAGGATTCATTTAAGGAACCCGAAATCGTTTCCCAATTCAAACTCCAATTTGAATAAGTTAAATGCATCGCCTTTATTGTAATTGACTTTTTCCGAGGGTAGTAGTTCAGTTGATGGATTAGGAGGGAGTGGTAGTAGTGGGGGAATTCAGTGCCCACTTGGGTTTTTGGATGAGTTCTTCAACGACTCCGATTTCAATAGCTTGGACCCGATTTTGAAAGGGTTGTATAAGGAACTTAGGGAAATTATGCTTCAGGTTTCGGCTATTGGAAACTTCCAGTAGCCATTGAGAGAACTTTATTTTTTGGTTAAGTTACTAGTTGGTGCATGGACTCTTGTGAATCACCCTTGGTGGATTGCCAAAGGATTGTACTTGAATGGGCGTGTTATTGAAAAGACTTGCATTTTAGGTCCTTTCTTCCATGTCAGTGCTCTACATGATCATCCTATTTTCAAAAGCCTTCTTAATGTTAGGCAGCAATGCTTTTCAGAAGCTTCAACATGTAGACCTGCTGATATGCTATCTTCATTCACCACTATTAAGACAATCATGAATAACTTATATGAAGGCCTTGAAGAAGGTCTTCCCTTACTACTAAAGAATGCAGACACCCACGAGAAAGTTCTTGAGTATCTTGCAGAAGTGATCAACAAAAACTCCACGAGGGCTCATATTCAGGTGGATCATCTTCCATGCGCAAGTTCAGGAATGCTTGTCAATCTTAGTGCTGTCATGCTTCAACCCTGTGAGCCATTTTTAGTTGCAAATTTAGCAAAAAGGGACAAAATCTCTCCGAAATATATTTGCAATCCGAGGATCAGCGGGAAGATGGTGTTCAAGGCACCGGCAGGACAAACCAAGTAAGTCATTCAATTCTCAATCTCCTAGCTGTGTTTGAATCGGGATTAGCCCGTGAGGTGTTTCAATTTACTTATTCTCTTTGTTTATGAACATTGGATTGAAATCAATGATAAAGCATGAGTGATGATCACTGTAATAATCGATGCACTCTAAGTGTTCGACAAAATGCTTGGCTCGATTTGTTTTGATTATACTCAATTGTTACAGGGATTTCTTCGTTAATTATATTATTGAATTGAATGAAATGCATACATACACACACTCTCTGACTCAATTCAGTTACACAAAGATGCTATGACACCACTTAAACCAATTACAACTTGACACCTATCTTTTTGAATCTAACTGCATCTCCTTGCAGCTCACACATAGAGAGCACACACTAGGTACACTCTGATTTTCAGTTTTCACCCTCACAACTCATCACACAATTCATTTTACACCTATTCAGCTTTGTAGACTACCAGCTGGCAGCTTAGTCAGCAACACTCCCCTCTAAGCTAGAAGCATGTTTCTCCCCTAGGAGAAGTCTTAGATGTCCAAGTCTGTCTTTAGGTAGAGCTTTAGTGAAGATGTCTGCAAGTTGATCTTCTGTCTTGCAGTACATTAGTATAATCTGATTCTCCTGCATTGCTTTTCTTATGAAATGATACCTCCTATTGATGTGTTTTGTCTTTTGATGAAACACTGGGTTCTTAGCAATGGCTATGGTAGACATGCTATCACAGAGTAGTGTAGTAGGTTCATCTTGTTCTTCACCAAAGTCCTTGAGGACAAATCGCAGACACATTTCTTGAGTGGTAGCGTCATCTGCACTAACATACTCAACCTCAGCAGTGGACAAAGCAACACTACTTTGCTTCACAGAGGCCCAAGAGAATACACCACTTCCCATAGTAAAGGCATAACCCGAGGCACTCCTCATGTCATCTTCTGAACCACCCCAGTCACTGTCACAGAATCCAATCAGTGTAGATGCCTTACCTTTGACATACTCAATTCCATAGGAGATTGTTCCTTGAACATATCTCAGGACTCGCTTTGATGTCCCAACGTGTTTGCTTATAGGGCCATGCATAAACCTTGATAGTAGACTTGCAGAATACATGATATCAGGTCTTGTTGCTGTTAAGTAGAGTAGACTCTCTACTATTTTCCTATAAAGCTGCTCACCAGCAGGCTCACTCCCATCTTCCCTTCTTAGTTTGTCACCTGGAACTAGTGGAGTACTCACTGGTTTACTGTCTTTAAGGCCAAATTTCTCAAGTAAGGTAGAAGCATACTTCCTTTGGTGAATGAAGATGCTTCTATGAGTTTGTATAACCCCCATGCCTAGAAAGTGATGCAGCAAACCCAGATCAGACATTTCTTACTTATTCATCATATCATTCTTAAACTCCTCCATTAATGTCTCACAAGATCCAGCGTAGACAATATCATCTACATAGATTGAGACAATCAGAATCCGACCATCATTAGCAGTCTTCACATACAATGTTGCTTCACTAGAACTCCTGATATACCCATACTTAGACAGATGAGAAACTATCTCACCATACCAGTCCCTAGGAGCTTGTTTTAACCCATAAAGGGCCTTCTTAAGCTTGTACACATTTCCTTCTTCTTTCTGAACTTCATATCCTTTAGGCTGATCTATGTAAACGTCTTCTTCTAGGACTCCATTAAGCAAAGTTGACTTCACATCAAGTTGGTACAACTTCCAACGTCTTTGAGCTGCTAGAGCAATGAGTGTTCTAATGGTGTCTAACCTTGCTACTGGAATAAAGGTTTCATTAAAGTCAATACCTTGCTTCTAAGCATACCCTTTAGCCATTAACCTAGCCTTGTGTTTCTGAATTGATCCAACTAGGTTAAGTTTTGTCTTGAAAACCCACTTGACTCCAATCACAGGCTTATCCATAGGCTTGTCCACAAATTCCCATGTCTCATTCTTGTGTATCATATCAAGTTCAACCACCATTGCTTTCTTCCAGACTTGATCCTTTGCTGCTTCTAGATAGGTTTCAGGTTCAATAATGCACATGTGGCAGCTAGCATAAATGTCACTTATCCTTCTGAGCCTCACATGAGTACTGCTTGGGAACTCAGCTTCAAGTTGTGTTTCTACCATTTGAAGTTGATCTTCATGTGAAATAGATGTTGGATTCTCAGTTTCAGAATCAACACTCACATTTCTGTATTCAATACCATAGTTCAATGAAATAGATCCACCCTTACTGAGCTTAGCTTCATTCCAATTCCACTTTGCACTTTCATCAAATATGACACTCCTAGATATCACAATCTTGCCGGTTTGCAAGTTGTATAATCTGTAGCCCTTCTCACATCTACCATAGCCCATGAATACACACTTAGTGCCTTTCTCATCCAGCTTTTGTCTTAGCTGACTAGGAATGTGAGTATAACAAATAGAACCAAACACCCTGAGATGCTTAACTCCTGGTCTTCTTCCACTAAATTTCTCAAATGGTGTTTTACCATTTACAGCTTGAGTAGGACATCGATTCTGCAGGTACACAGCTGTATTCATAGCTTCTCCCCAGAACTTGTGTGGCATATCTTTCCCATACATCATAGATTTAGCCATCTCAACAATGGCCTTACTCTTCATCTTATCCACTCCATTCTGTTGAGGGGAATAGGCCACTGTTAGTTGCCTTATTCTTATTTCATCATGGAATCTCTCAAATTTTTTGAGAGATATTCACCTCCCCTATCAGTCCTTAGTTGATTGATCTTGTATCCACTACGTAATTCAACAATGCTCTTGAATTTCTTGAACACATTCAAAACCCTTGATTTGTCAGTGAGAAAATAGAGCCAACACATTCTGGTGAAATCATCAATAAAAGTAAAAAAATACTTGTTTCCTCCAATTGTCTCTACTTCCATTGGTCCACACACATTAGTGTGAATGAGTTCCAATGGTGTGGAAGCCCTTCATGCCTTCTCTTTGTCGAATGAATCCACATGCTGCTTGCCAACAACACAGTCTTCACACACCTCACCACTTAGACTTGCAAGTTTAGGTAATCCCACTACCATATCCTTATGTTGAAGTGTCTTCAAGCTTGGATAGTTTAGGTGGACATATCTCTTATGCCATAACTCTGAGTCTTCCAGCAATTGTTGACCTTATTGCCATAGAAAAACACCTATTCCCTGTCATAGCTACCTTAGCAACTCTATACTTCAGTTCTTTGCCTTAAAAAATATCAACAATGTTATCACCAAAAACCAGAAAGTAACCATGCTCAATCATCTGACCAACACTTAGTAAATTCTCATATAAACCAGGCAAGAGCATTACATCTTTGATATTCCTATCTCCTTGCTTGGTGTGTATGATTAGGGTTCCCTTTCCTTCAGCTTGCACAAGTTCACCATTCCCTATTTTGACCTTTGCCTTAATACTTCTGTCAATATCCACTAGCAATGACTCTTGTGCAATCATATGATTGCTACAAGCACTGTCCACATACCACACACAATCATCATTGGTCACTGAGGCATCATTACAGGCATAGAACATATTTCTTGTGGTTTCTATCACATTTTGTGCCAAATTCACTGCAGATTTGCTTGCACAAGCCTTTGCAATATGCCCAAACTTGTTGCAATTGTAACACTTAACTTTACCCTTGAACCAACACTCACCATAGTGCAGCTTATCACACACTTCGCATGGATTCTTTGTACCACTACTCTCTCCTTTGATAGAGCTTGAACTCTGATTGTAATTAGGCTTCCCTATATTGGATTTTTTATTCCAATTTTTGTTTCCCTTATAAGACTTCTTGGACTTGCCTTGAAAGTTTCCCTGCTTAGAGTTCACAAATAAACTAGCAAATGCCTTTTCGACAACTCCATCAGCATGCATTTCCATCCTTTTATCAAAAGCTCTAATAGATGATACTATATTTTCTAAATTAATAGTTTCCATATCTCTGGTTTCCTCTATAATGGATACTATAGGATCAAAAGGTTTAGTCAAACTTATCAAGATCTTTTGAGCTAATCTCTTCTCATATATGTCCTCTCCATATGCTTTCATTTGATTTACAACACCATAGAGTCTAGACATGTATACAGACAATGATTCATCTTCTTTCATTCTTGTATACTCAAAATCACATCTAAGAGATTGAAGTTTGACTGCTCTTACCTTTGAATCGCCTCTGTACTCACGTTTCAGAAGATCCTAGGTAGCTTTGGAGGTTTCCACATTCTGTATTCTTGGCAAAATGTCATCAGCAACTGCATTTTCGAGTATGCCAAGTGCCTTGGCGTCTCTGACCAAGTCCGGATGAGCATACTGAACCTCCACCTCTTCAGTACCTTCTCGTTTGATCACTACCTACAATATTCCTTCATCTACTAGCTTCCACAGATCATAGGACTTTAGTATAGTTCTCATTTTCACACACCAGAAATCATAGTTTGATCCTGTGAAAATTGGTGCTCTCAGTTCTCCTCCAACTCCAACCATATCAGACTAGATAACAGCAGCAATGTGAGCTACTCACCATAATCAGACGCTCCAGATGATGCTCTTGGAGCTTTGATACCATATTGGCAATCAGAGGCTCAGCGGGAAGATGGTGTTGATGAGATTTCTTCATTAATTATATTATTGAATTGAATGAAATGCTTACATACACACACTCTCTCACTCAATTCAGTTACACAGAGATGCTATGACACCACTTAAACCAATTACAACTTGGCACCTATCTTTTTGAATCTAACTGCATCTCCTTGCAGCTCAAGCATAGAGAGCACACACTAGGTACACTCTGATTTTCAGTTTTCACCCTCACAACTCATCACACACTTCATTTTACACCTGTTCAACTTTGTAGACTACCACCTGGCAGCTTAGTCGGCAACAAAATATCTATTTATAGTGACCGTCTGGAGTTAAGAGGTTTGACTGCTCTACATGCATCATCTAAAGAAGTTAGTGAATGGATTAACAGAGATAGTACGGAATCCCTATAATGGTGATGTTGTGAACCGCCTTTTACTTTATCAAGAAACCACCGGTTCTGAAATTAGTGTCCACGTGAAGCCCAACAGTGAAAATGTTAAATATTCATTTATTTGTGAATGCTTCTTCATGACTGCAAGTATGCTTAATCTGGGTCTGTTGAAAGCTTTCACTGATTTTAAACTTTTAGTACAGGACATTTCAAGCCTTCATCTCCACAGTTAGAGATGGATATACCTCGTCTTGAGATACAAATAGAGTTGTATTCACAAGAAAAGATTTCTTATGATGCTCAGATACTAGGGGATGGAACACTTATACAGAGTGCTCTCTCTTTCTACCGGTTGATGGTGGCATGGCTAGTTCTCTTGGTTGGTGGGTTTAAAATGCTTCTTCCATCAACGTGCCCTACATAATTTGCTTCTATGCCAGAGCATTTTGTGGAAGATGCCATGGAGTTGCTTATATTTGCTTCCCAGATTCCAAAAGCTTTGGATAGGGTCGTGTTGGATGATTTTATGAACTTCATTATAATATTCACGGAAAGTCCCAAATATATTAGGAACCCTTATCTAGGAGCAAAGAGGGTTGAAGGTTGAAGTCCTCAACTGCTGGATGCCCCATAGAAGTGGATCATCTGTTACTTCCCTATTTGAAGGGCATGAACTGTCTCTTTGAGTATCTTGTGAGGAATCTCTTGACACGCAGTTCTATAACAAATTTAGCATCTGCCACAATATTGGTGAGCTTCTTGAATATCTGTGGCAATTACCCAGTCGTTGAAATGCTTGGAAACAGATTGCTAGGGAAGAGGAGAAGGGTGTTTACTTGAATTTCTTAAACTTCTTGATCAATGATAGCATCTATCTTCTGGATGAAAGTCTTAACAAAATTCTTCAACTCAAACAACTGGAAGCTGAGATAGCAAACACTGCAGAATGGGAGCGAAGACTTGCTCAAGTGAGGTAGGACAGAACCCGGCTATTCCATTCTTAAGAGAATATTATCCGGGTAGATATGAAGTTAGCTAATGAAGACGTGAGTATTCTGGCATTTACTACAAAAGATTATACAGCTTCTTTCCTACTTCCTGAGATGGTTGAGAGGGTGGCCAATATGCTCAATTACTTTTTATTGAAATTAGTAGGTCCTCAAAGAAAATCTCTAAGTTTGAAAGATCCAAATAAGTATGAATTCCGTCAAAAGAAATTACTTAAGAAGATTGTGTACATATATGTTCATTTGGCAAAAGGTTATACAGAAAATATTTTCCCAGCTGCTATCTCAAAGGATGGTCGGTTATACAATGAGCAGTTGTTTAGTGTTGCAATCGATGTCCTAAGGAGAATCGGTGAAGATGGAAGGGTCATACAAGAGTTTGTTGAGCTCAATGCAAAAGCCCAGGCTACTGCTACCTAGGCATTGGACACTAAAGTTGTTCTCGAGGACATACCAGACGAATTCCTCGACCCAATTCAGTACACGTTAATAAAGGATCCAGTTGTCTTACCTTCTTCAAGAATCACGGTAGACAGTAGATCGGCATGTCATTCAAAGGCATCTTCTTAGTGATAGTTCGGATCCATTCAATCGCTCCCATCTTACTACGGAAATGTTGATCCTACACACGTAATTGAAGGCAGGAAGACATGATTTTGCTAGCTCCAAGGTCGGCCCAAGACCAAGGTGAGTAAGACCTAAGACTTGGGCCTCACATTATAGAAACGCCTCAAATTTTGAAATATGTTTAACCCATGTTTAATTTATTTAAAATAATAATCCATTTTAAACTATTTGAGGCGTCAAATATTTTTTGAAGGTTCCCCCGAAGCTGAAGCAATTTATTTGGAGGGGTTGTAATAACGCCCATGTAGTCCGAGCTAATTTGGTTCGGCGTCGACTGGTGGTGGATCATGTTTGCCTGGTGTGTGGTCTTGCTGAGGAGACAGAGGTCCATTTATTCTTCCATTGCCAGTTTGCTAGAGTCTTATGGTTTAGGAACCCTCTTATGTTGGACGTCTATGCACTAGAGGGAGTTGATTTTCCTGGTATTTGGCAGGGCCTATTGACTAAATTCAACCAATTCCCACATAAGGTGGAGCTGACTCAGACGCTTAAGTTTGGGCTCTGGAGGATTTGGAAGTGCTGAAACTGGAAAGTGTTTGAAGGTATTGCTATGTCACCGGAGGAGGCCATAGTCAACCTACTAAAGTGTGTGACTGAATTCCGAGAATTAGGGGTACCGGCATTGGTGAGCCAGTTCTCGCAACGTAGGCCGCCAGAGCTGGGGGTTAATGAGGTGGTGCATTTTTGGAAGAAACCCGCCATGGGCATCCTGAAGGTAAACTGTGATGGTGCTTGGAGCCGGGAGACGGCACGTGGTGGCGTTGGATGGGTTATCCAGGACTGCTTCGGGCTACTAGTGTCTGCGGGAGGTAAAGGGGACCTATGTCTGAAATCGATTTTGATGGCTGAAGCAGAGGCGGTGCATAGTGGCCTCTCCTATTGTTTGCTAGTTGGCCACGATCGGGTGGTGATTGAGTCAGATGCTTTGGGGCTTATTAACGCCCTCCTTGGTCAGAGTCAGGATGATGTTGATCTAGACTGTCTTCTTTTTGATATCCATGCACTAGCTTTTGAGGGTGGGGAATGTTCAATTTATGTACGCATCCAGGCAAGCTAATAAAGCTACGCACCTTGTTACTAGATTTGTTTCTAGGGTTGGTGGTTATCATTGTTGGGATGAATTAGGGACTAACTGGTTGTTGGATACCTTAGCCACTGATGCTGGTGTCTCTGTTCGTTATTAATGAAGTTTTTTGATCTTTTGGTAAAAAAAAAATTTATTTAGGCATTTTACAATTCTATGCAAAGTCATATTTAATTTTTTTAATACATTAATAGTGTATTTGGTTGTTAGTAACAGAGAAATTGAATTGCATTTAAACACATCAAACTAAATTTTCTCTCTTATTTTATGGAGTGATTAATTTATTTTGTAGAATAAATAATAATATAAAGTTTGTTATTTGAATTAGATTATAGTTTTGAATTTTAGAATGTAAGACGAATTATTTGAGATAACTTTTTTACCTATGCAATAATGTCTGATTTGTAATTAATTAAATTTTTTTTAAACGATGAAAACACGAAGAATCGCCTTAGGCCTCATCCTACATTGGGACGGCCTTGCTAGCTCCCAGGAATCGAAGAAGCGCGGCAAAGACTTGAGCAGTAACGCAACGATTCAAACCACCATCACTAGTAGTGAGATGCTAATTGATTAGGAATTTGTTCATAGGATGATGATTAAGATTTATAGCGATGGGGAAAGTAAGGCTCAAAGAGGTTATTGTAACTATATATATAATTCTATATTAGCCAATCGTCTTATGTGCTCTAGTTAGTAGATAAACTGATACATGCTGTTCTTGTAAGGTGAGGGTTGTAATAAATTAAGTTGTGTAATTTCATTTTAATTAATATTTAATAAGCATTTTAAATAAAAATAATAATTTGAGGGCTAGGGTTGTAATTTGATTTTATTAAATCATAAAATAAAATATTTTACAATTTTGTTAATTTAATTAGGTAATTAATTTTTATTTATTTTTATCCCACATGCAGTCCTTGTCAATAAAAAAAACGTATTCAACAAGTGCAAGTTGGGTAGTTAACAAAACTTTTAATATTTTTTTTAAGGGAGATAGTAATGTGATGTGTTTCACATAGTATGAGGTATCAACTTGAAATCACTCATATAGTAGTTTGGGGAATTTTATATAGTTTGTCCTTATTTGTATCTCTCTATGGTTGGTTCTAAACAAAATTTGTTTCATTTTTTTAAGGGAAATTATTTTCACACTCCAGTTTGAGGGAAGTGCCGTATTTAAATTTTTGAATCTTTTGAAAATTTGTTTAATCGGCTTATACTAAACATCTTGAACCTTTCTTTTTTCTCCCTGTTTCATATCATATGGTATTGTTGTTGCCATTTCTGCATTGGTGCTTCATAGTTGTCCACACCAAGAGATTAGATTGCGAGTGACCGATGTTTCAACTTTCAAGTTGAAAATATAAGAAACTTGTATTTCTCCTATAGAAAAGAAATGTAGTGAGAAATGTTTTACTTTCTTTCCTAAGCACCAGAGATGTTGTAAATTTGTCACTAGTCGATGATGAATCCAAAGAATTGATCATGCCACAGGAAAATAAGGTCATTGAAATTTGAAGCACTAGAGAAAGCTAGTTGGTGTGCTAAGCTAGCTCACCAAGTCTGAAATTTGGTAAAAGTAAAAATAATATTGTTGATGCAGAAATCGTCCAGACTTGCAGAATTCCTTCTCGATCCCTATACACAGTAGAAAGAGACAAACGGGGTTAAGGTTGAAGCCCAGAGGGGGTAGTTCAACCAAGAACGCTCTGATGCTTAAGTCAGTTTAATCGAGAGAATAAATCGGCAGAGTATTGGTATGAGGTTTTTGAGTTGCCCTTAGAAGTGAGGTGAAGCCCTCTATTTATAGTAAAGCCTTGAGAGTCACCAGAGCGTCTAATTTTTTTTTTCCATGAAACATAACCATTTACAACATAAGCTATAATATTAAAAAGCCAAGAAGGTTCAAGACCCTCCCATCTTAAACAGCGTTTAGAACGCATACAGACTGCAGCTACCTCATGGGCTGCTGTATTACTTTTCCTTGGAATATAACGCAGCAAAACCACCTCAAATAGCGACTGCAGCGCCACAATATCATGCACCACCCCTTCTAGGCTTGCATCCCTACAAATACCTGACTTCATACTCTGTACAAGGACTTGGGAATCAGATTACAAGATCACTTTCTTGCAGTCAAAATCGGTGTATGCCAACAATGCAGCACGCAGCGCCACGGCCTCCGCCTAGAGGCTACTACCACACGGAAATCGTCCCTCACCATCGGCAGCAATGAAAGTGCAACAAGTTGGTCTTCGAACCCAGCCAAAACCTCCAACCTTTTCTGCCTCTGAAAAAGCCCCATCACAATTAACCTTGAAAAAACCCACCAGAGGACGTGCCCACTTTGGCTGGAAAGGAGCAGTAGCAGACAGATCAGGAATCGATTGAACCAGCTTCGGTTGCATTTGTATTGCCTTAGTGTATTCCTGCAGGTGGTTAAGCATCAGTTCTATGGCATCCCCAGGGTCAATAATGACATCATTGTAACATCGCATATTTCGACACTTCCATAATCTCCAAAGACCAAAAATCAGCATCTGCATGGCAGATTGGATCTGGCCAGCTTGATCGAAGATCTTCATAAAATGTTTCCAATATCCACGAAAGTCTTTTTCCACCACACATCTTAGGTCAGCTTGTAAAGGACCACCAAAACAAAATACCAGCGCATACTTACATTGAAAAATGATGTGTACCTAGGTTTCATCAGTCGCACCACAATGAGGGCAACTATCATCCACCAGGATCCGGCGTTTTACCAGGTTGTGTCGTACTGCCAAGAAATATATGCATCATTTCCAAATGAATAGCTACAGTTTAGGGGGCACTACCGAAATCCAGATGGATTGCCACAATTTTTCATCACTGACCATTGTACTAGGTTCACCAGAACCTTGCTTACGTTTAAACTCACCATTTCGTAGCAATTCCTGAGCCATCGCATAACCTGATTTGACAATTTAACTCCCAGATTTCACATGGTGCAAAATAAGTCTATCTGGACAACCAAGATAACTTAATGGAATCGTTAAGAAGCAGTGGGCCTTTTCACTGCTAAAAACTTCATTAATCAAAACCCTCCACCAACATTTGTTATCCCAATCAATAAGCTCATAAACCTTCTCTGGAATTAGGGCATGTTGAGAGATAGGAATGAAAGGCCTCCTAAGAGGGAGCCACGGGTCCTTGAGGATAGAAATATTTCGGCCATCTCCCATCCTCCAACGAAGCCCAACTTTCAGGACTTGCAAACCCTGTACAATACCCTTCCAACCCCAAGAACCACCACGCCCCAAAGTGGCATGAAGGACATGATCTCCCGGATAATATTTCTCTTTTAAAATTGTAGCCAAGATAGAGTCAGGGTTATTCAAAATACGCCAACCAAGCATTGCCACATTAAAACATCTAATGTCTTTAAAACCTTAACCCCCCGCCATCTTTGGTTGAGACAATTTGTCCCACGATCCCCAATGAACTCTAGTTTTTTTCCCCATACTTCCCCACCAAAAATCAGCCATGATTCGTGTAATATCATGACAGACCATAACAGGCAGAAGAAAGCAGGACATAGAATATATAGGCATAACCATAGCTATTGTTGTAAGCAAAACATCCTTACCATCACTAGAAAGATACTGCTCAGCCCAACCTTGGATTTGACTGTCAATTCTCAATCGAGTCTCCTCAAAAACTTGTTTTGTTGATACTCCAAAATTAACCAAAACACCCAAATACTTTCCAAACCCTTCCTGCCTTTTAACATCCAAAATTCGAACTACACTTTCCTTTCAATCGTCAGGACAGTCTCGACTAAAATACACCCCACTTTTTTCGAAGTTAATGAGTTGCCCTGATTCCTCAGCATAAGTGCTTAAAATCTCCTTGACACATCGAGCCTCATCAATTATGGCTTTGCAACAAAGAACCGAATCATTAGCAAAGAAAAGATGGGTGAGATTTATACCGTTAGGAACTAGTCGTATGCCGGTGAGGAGCCCCTCTTCTTCTCTTTTACGCATCAATGTTGAGAGACCTTCAGCACAAAGGACAAAAGGAATGGGGAAAGAGATTCACCTTGTCAAGTCCCCCTAGTAGGCCTAATTAAGTCCGATGGGTCTCCATTCACCAGTACACTATAAGTTACCGAGCTAACACATTCCATTATCCAAAGTATGAATTTCGACTCAAAGCCCATCTGACACATAACTTCCTTCAAGAATTTTCAATCAACCCGGTCATAGGCCTTGGCCATGTCCAGTTTAAGCACCATATCTTCACCCTCCATCCCCCTTTTCTTGTTAAGGGTATGAAGTACTTCATGTACCACAAGGATATTATCTGATATCTTCTTGCCCTCCACAAAAGCATACTGAACTGGACTAATTATCAGCTTCAGGACACTCTTCAAACGGTTTGTCAAGAGTTTCGAAATAATCTTATACAGTACATTACATAAGGCAATAGGGCGCAGCTGAGTCATGAAAGTAGGGTTATGTACCTTTGGAATTAAAGTGATGTAGATATGGTGGTTACTATTCCCCATTCAACCCTGCTCAAAAAATCTATGAATGCACTTAATCACATCCTCTCCTACTAGACCCCAATGTTTCTGAAAAAAGGCAGCAGTAAAACCATCCGGACCAGGAGATTTGGTTGGGCTAATGGCCGTCACAGCTTCTCTGACCTCCTCCGCACTGATCACCCTAGTGAGGATACTGTTTTCAGAGGAAGTGATACACGGATTGATACAAGACACCACCATGTTTTCCATGGACAAACTGCACGGCTTATCCATCTCTTGAAAATATGCCACAACAATGGACTTTACTTCATTATCATCTTCCGTCCACACTCCCAATTGATCTTGAATACCAACAATTATATTTTTTCTTCGACGTTTCAGAGTTTTGGCATGGAAGAACTTTGTGTTTTTGTCGCCCTCATTTAACCATTGTACTCTCGACTTCAACTTCCAATGAATTTCCTCATTCAATAGAGCATCCTGTAAATCTGTTTCCAAGCTCTGAATTCTGCTAGACTCAAAGGAGGACTGCTAAAAAGTAGTTCGGAGGTCCTCCCTTAGAATCCCAATCCGACAATGAGCATTTGAGCCACTTTTATGTCTCCAAACCAGGAGACCCTGTCGAAACCCACACAGTTTCGCCCTCATCAGACCAGGTTCCACCCTAGTCCCCCTTGGTTTCCAGGCTCGGTGGATCACGTCCGTACAGCCTTGCTCACATCCCCATCGTGGGTCATAAATAAAACGCCTTCTCCATTTCCTTTTCTTTGGATTGGTGTCTAGGGCGAGCATTGCATGGTAAGACCCCTCTACCACCACATGGGACACCTAAGCAACCGGATACCACTGGATCCATTGAGCAGAGACTAGTCCCCGACCAAGGCGAGCCTGAATGTACCCCTCCTCACGATGCTATTATGTCGCCAAGTGAAAGGATATCCCTTGTAACCCAAATCCAATAAACTGCAGCTAGAAACAAACCGTCTGAAGTGCCTCATACTATTTTCTGTTCTCATATTGCCCCCCCGACTTTTAATCTGCACTGAGAATATAATTAAAATCACCAATCACCAGACGTGCATCGCCAAAACTTTTAATTCGGTCTTGCAAACAACTCCACTATTTCTCTCGTACTATGTCATTAGTACTAGTATACACTGCATATAATCTCCACACTCGACTTGGAGTTCCCTCATTAATAAGAACCTCAATGAGAAAATCAGCATATTTTATTAAAACTACCTGATCAGCACTCTTCCAGAAAATACAAAAACCTCCACTACGTCCCTTTGGGTCCACTGCATGCATACAGGTGAAACCAAGTTTCTATTTCAAAAACTCAAACTTCGAACCCCTATTATTTGTTTCCAATAAAATAACAATCTACGGCTTGAGGAGTCTACATTGCTCCTCCAAACTGTGGACTGTCAAGGAAACACCGATGCCCTGACAATTCCAGCAAAGAACTCTCATGGCAACTCACAGCCCTCGGGGAAAGATGGATTCATCACCCCTCCACTCAAGAGACCCATTAAGGGAGATCCCGACCACCTTATCTTCGTCAATTGAAAAAATTAATTTACGACACCGAGAGCTGCCTCACGACCCATACTCCCCATGTATGCCATGGAATCCCTTTGTTTACTCCCAATGTGTACAATGGTCACCTGTTCCTTGTTCTCCGGGATAAAAAATTCAGAACATGTGGTGGTACTCATGCGTGCCAAAGTATGGTGACCACCTTGACGTTTGAACCCTCTTCGCACCGAATTAACCATTTCAATAATTGGTGCTAACTGAAAGGGTTCAGACCCCAAGGGGCAACGATCTTCTGCTCCCACCATTAACTCCCTCGTATCAACCTTTTCAGCTGTAGTACTATTATGAAAAGGACCAGCCCCACTAGCCGTTCTTTCATCCTCCGTGGGCACCAATAGGACACCCCTAGGTCCAATAAGGCCATCATCAAACAGCTGCTCCCTCAATCTAGTTTCAAGTTCCTCCTGCTCCCGCTGGAGGCGAATTTGCATAGCTAGGACAGGTTCACTACCCTCCAACCCACTTGAACTCACACCCTACTTCATCGGGGAGGAAGCCGTGTCTGATAAGGTAGAAGTGTGCCCATTGTCAGCACCTCCAGACGGGGAACTTCTCCAATTCTGTGAATCAGACCTCTGGGAGGTACTCATCGTCCCTCTCCCACCGCTCGTACCACTCCTCATAGGTTCAGTGTTTCCATAGTCCCGTCTGCCAAAATTACGCACTTTTCGACCCCTCAGATCCTCCACTGCATCCAGACCTGCAAAAGGCCGTGAACTCTATACGGTGGAAACAGTCCCCTCCATAGTTCGGCCTTCATCTCCCTACAAATAGCGTCGAGTGGTATAGGAGATATGGCCACACCTAGTGCAGTAGTATGGTAAACTCTCATATTTGAATTCAATCCATTTCGTTCCTTGGTCTGGAAAAACCACACAGGTTCCACGCATCATAGGTTCAATGACGTCAAATCGAACCCTCACCCGAATAAACCTACCAATGCACTCATCTCCTTCAGACTGATCAATCTCTAAAATCTCTCCAATCCATCTTTCAATACGCCGGGCCACAGCTACTGTCATATTTAGAGGCAGGACCCCATGAATCTGCACCGAAAAAACTGCACTGAAGAGCTTCAAAGAGTGAAAACTCTGGCCCGTAGGGACATCGCTCAGTAGCACCAAAGAATATTTAAACAACCATGCCTCCATCGCCATCACCCAGTCCTTGTCACACAACACCCCAAAATGAAACAAAAAAAATTATCACCAATCTCTCTAAAGCTATCCCTCGCCAGAGGCCAGTGAACACAGAGAAAAAAACTTCACTATTCACTAGTTTCAGCGTGAGGATTTCAGCCACAAGGTTGAATTTGGCTCCCACCAGAACTCCTTTTGTCTCGGCTTTTCCTAGAACCACCCTAATACGTTCCTTCTCCGAGAGGCGGAGATTATGTCACAGCCGCCTCGCTAACTCTTCCATCCAAAAAAACACGCACCAGTAGTAAGATTGGAATTCAAACTAAATTGTGCCTTGGCGCCCACGAGACCACTTTGAAACCACAGAGGCTAGAGGCGGCACCGTATCGACACCAACCAGAACAAAAAAAAAAACCGATGTCACACCCACAAAAACTCCTCACCTGTTTCACTCACACTCACCCCTTGCGATTGATCGGTGCAGGCCACAGACCAAAAACGAATGAAAGTGTAGCGCCTGGGGATACTCCAGCCATGAAGAACAAAAACCTAGCCGCCGGAAAAACCCTAAACCCTAGCATAGACAAAAACTTCTTGTTCGAGGACTTATTATTTCTTTCCAGGGTGTCTAATTGATTGAAGTAGATAGTGTTTAATAGGTGATTTTACTGAGAGAAATCACTTAATATGAACTATATAATTAATAATAAATAACTCGCGGGGAGATTATTTATTATTGGCATTGATCTGATTAATTAATATATTCGGATGATAAATATATTAAATTAATGTGGGACCGTGACATGTCGTCGTCATCTATACCAGGGGTAATATCGACATTATGAGAATTATGGACCACATGGCAGCTCCACAATTTTTAGGTGATTTATGGTTCCACAAATGCTCCACATTGCTTAGGAATGCAGGGAATCCTAAGGGATGTAATTTTTATTGTTGTCCAAGTAATCCATTTTTTATGGGAGTAGAACTACGCTTTTTCTTGAATATTCCTTTGCACAACTGAAATCCCGATAGGCTTTGGATGTCGCTCTGGTTTGAAATAGAAAACCTTGGGCTTGAAGCCTTGGTATGATTAGCCCTTGAAGCCCACTAGAGATTAGGGTTTCAATTTTATTTAAATGGAGCATTGGTAGCCTCCATTTCTCAAAAATTAATAACCCTAATCCTTTTAATTGCTGAGTTTGTTGCTGATGAGAAGGAAGGTTCTTCCTTGTAGAGAGACAAGGCCGGCGGAGACAGGTGAGGAAAAAATTTGAGTATTTTTTCTTCTTTTTCCCACGTTTTCCATGTAGGTGAGAGAGAAAAAAATTCCTCTCATTTTGCTGGTGTGCTCTGATGTTTGCTGGTGGAGCTGACCTAGGGAGAAGTGATGGGGCAACGCAAGAGAAAGAGCCACAAGAGAGGAGTCGGTGGGCCGATGCAGCAAAAAGGTTATAGAAGCACGTTGGTGCGAAATGAGGCTAGAGGCAAGGCTGACGTCAGCTGCGTTAGTTGTTATGAGAGATGATGTATATATATTATGTTTGTTTCACTTTTTCAGCTTTGCATTTTTTATTATTCCAGGAGCTTGAGGAGTTAGATTGCAATGATTCAAGCAGTGGTGCGCTCTACTCTCTGAGACGGTCATTCCAAGATGCATGAAGGGAAGCTTCCGGTGAAATCTCGAAGAACTCACTTTGTGGGAGCGTAGAAGCTCATGGGACAAAAATTCATCTTGTGGCATCCATCGAACTTTGCTGGGGTTGCTGACTTCCAGAGGTGGTGACATCAAGATGTTCTTCCAATTGACATGCACCTCATCGGAATTTGCTGGAGTTGCTGACCTCCATAAGTGGTGGAGCCAACATTGAGATGTTCTTCCAATTGACATGCACCTCATCGAAATTTGCTAGAGATGCTAACTTCCAGAGGTGGTGAGGCCAACATCGAGATGTTCTTCCAATTGACATGCACCTCTTTGGAATTTGCTGGAGATGCTGACTTCTAGAGGTAGTGAGGCCAACATCAAGATGATCTTCCAATCACTTCCATGCTTTCCTCCTTCAACTAGGCAGTCACTCCCTAAGCTTCTGAAATAGCCTTCAACTGCATGGAGGTCTTGTTTGTGCCTTCGGTTGAACCACCTGAAGGCCTATGCTTGCTAACTTCCCTCACTGAGCTAGGCTTCACAAAGACAACTTCGACTTCATCCTGAAAGGTGATTACAGCTCCAACAACTCACTTCGGCGTCACTTGACTTCATGGAAGTTGCTTCAATATCATCATGTGCGCCATCAACGGCCTTGGCCTTCCATGTCTTCACGTCACTTGACTTCATGGAAGTAGCTTCGATAGTCCACTTCGGCATCACTTGACTTCATAGAAGTTCCTTCAACAGCATCATGTGCGCCATCAATAGCCTTGGCCTTCCGTGTCTTCACGTCACTTGACTTCGTGGGAGTTGCTTCGATAGTCCACTTCGCCATCACTTGACTTCATGAAAGTAGCTTCATGAAAGTGTCATTGGAAGTTGTTCGAGGAGGTGAAGTTGTTGTCCCTTGTGAAGGTAACGGCGCCACCTTTTGATCGAGAAACAAGGAAAGTGGTCATGGGACTCAAAGTGGGCGCCCTGAAGACTCAGAGTTCCAAAGTCACCGTTGAAGTCCTGGATGCCGCTGAAATTTCTTTATGGATTCAAGTAGTGTTGAAGTTGCTTTTGCGGAGTCAAGCAGCACTGAAGTTGCTTTCGCTGAGTCAAGCAACACCAAAGTTGCTTTTGCGGAGACAAGCAGCACTAAAGTTGATTTCGCGGAGTCAAGCAGCGTTGAAGCTGCTTTCGCACAGTGATGCAGCATTGAAGTTTCTTTCGCGGAGTCAATCATCGTTGAAGTTGCTTTCGCGAAGTCAAGCATCGTTGAAGTTACTTTCGTGAATCAAGCATTGTTGAAGTTACTTTTGTGAAGTCAAGCAACGTTGAAGTTGCTTTTGCGGAGTCAACTATGCCAGAGTGAGTGTCGTTGAGGAGGTTGTCCCCATTGCTCGAAGAAGGTCATAGACGCATCGCGGGAAGTCTGTGATGGAGCTATTGAAGACCTCGAAGGTTAAAGCTCGAAGATTGGCGGGGGGACTATGAGGTCGTGTCAATCTTGATGAGGAATCCCATGGCTTTTCTTGACTTGTAGTTAGATCTCAGCATTGAATAAATGATTGAGCATTTGACTTGTGAATCGCCAATACCTTCGATTTTTCATTAATAGAAAATTTTCGTTTTATGTGTTTTACGATTCTCGATAGATTTGACCTTTGTAAACTAATTTTGATCTTCCGACTTCGTTTTAACTCGAAATTGAGTACTGTCAGTAAAGTTGGAAAGATGATTTCCATACCTTTTCATTGCCACCAAGCTCTACCTAATAGGACAAAAATTGAGCATGGTAGGTCCGAATGAATCTTAGTCTTGTGCGCTGAAACGCACAGCTGACCTCTATGCACTAAAACATTTGCCCAGGATTCGTTACAACTCGGACTTTGCCCCCATTGGTGGGTTTGGGAAGCTATCTTTAGTAGTTTTTCCAATGCCCCCAAGACCATTTGTTGGGTGTGAGTGATGAATCCTTGGCGATGTTTGCAAGTCGTACGTACTTCACTATTGGCTAACTACCTCAAACTTAGACGTCAAGCAGACTTTTTCTAAGTTGCTTGAGGTGTTGACTTAGCCCTTTTTTGCATAGAAAATACTTTTCGGTTTTTGAAATTCCCCCGTTGTAGACATGGGCATTCAATGTTGGGGTCTTGATTCACTCTGGCCCTCGAGGGAAGGTTTTATTTTCTCCTTTGCTGATGGGATTTTGCTTCTTCAAAGAAAGCTTGGAGTGCTTCCAGTGCGAAGGCTTAGACGATTGGGAGTCTGAAGGCATGGTGCTTCATAGTGAGAAGGCTTTGACCACTTTGCAGGGCAAAGACATTGATGCTTCGCGGGGGCAAAGGTGTTGGTACTTCACGGGGCAAAGGTGTTGATTCTTCGTGGGGCGAAGCCATTGATGCTTCATGTGTCGAAGGCGTTGATGCTTCGTGGGACGAAGGCGTTGATGCTTCACGGAGATATGGTGTTGATACTTCGTGGGGCGAAGGCATTGTTTCTTTGCGAGGCGAGGGCGTTGTTGCTTCGCAGTAAAATGCATTTATGCTTTGCAGGGCAAAGGCATTGATGCTTCGCAGAACAAAGGTGCTGATGCTTTGCGGGGTGAAGGTGTTGTTACTTCGTGGGGCGAAGGCATTAAGTTACTTTGCAGTGAAAGGCTTTGAGTTGCTTCACTGTCAAAGGCTTTGAGTTGCTACGCTGTCAAAGGCTTTGAGCTGCTTCGCTGTGGAAGGCTTTGAGTGCTTCGTATGACGAAGGCTTTGAGTGCTTCGTATGACGAAGGCATTGATGCTTCATAGGGCGAAGACATTGATGCTTCATAGGGTGAAGACATTGATGCTTCATAGGGCGAAGACATTGATGCTTCATAGGGCTGAGGCACTGATGCTTCGCGGGGCGAAGGCGCTGATGCTTCGTGGGCGAATGCATTGATCCTTCGCGGGGCGAAGGCATTGTTACTTCACAGGGTGAAGGCATTGAGTTGCTTCGCAATGGAAGCCTTTGAGTTGCTTCACTGTCGAAGACTT
The DNA here is from genome assembly GCA_037349345.1 of Oemleria cerasiformis. Lineage (NCBI taxonomy): Eukaryota > Viridiplantae > Streptophyta > Magnoliopsida > Rosales > Rosaceae > Oemleria > Oemleria cerasiformis. The sequence continues at coordinate 566,414 of JAZGTL010000050.1, read as the reverse complement.
TGATGCTTCTTGTAAGAATGCTAAGAGTACTTTGCATGGCGAAGCTTTGGATGCTTCTTGTAAGAAGGCTTTGAGTGCTTCCCGGAGGAAGGATCAGATGCTTCTCGAAAAAAGGCTTAGAGTGCTTCGCAGGGCGAAGGCTTAGATGCTTCTCATAAGAAGGCTTTGAATGCTTTCCAGGAGGAAGCTTTAATGCTTCGCGGGGCAAAGGTGTTGATGCTTCGCAAGGCAAAGGCGTTGATACTTCGCATGGCGAAGGAATTTATGCTTCGCACGGAAAAGGCGTTGATGCTTCCGCAAGGCGATGCCACTGATGCTTTCGTGAGGCAAAGGCGTTGATGCTTAGCAGGGCATTGATGCTTTGCGGGGCGAAGGCATTGAATTGCTTTACAATGGAAGGCTTTGAGTGCTTCGTAGTGGAAAGCTTTGAATGCTTCGCAATAGAAGGCTTTGAGGTGCTTCACAGTGGAAGGCTTTGAGGTGCTTCACAGTGGAAGGCTTTGAGTGTTGCATAGTGAAAGGTTTGAGTTTCTTCGTAAAGGAAGGCTTTGGGTGCTTCGTAATGGAAGTCTTTGAGTGCTTTGCAGTGGAAGGCTTTGACTGCTTCCCAGGGCAAAGATGTTGATGCTTCACGTGATGAAGGCGTTGATGCTTCGTGGGGCATTGATGCTTTGCGAGGAGAAGGCATTGGTGCTTCGCGGGGTGAAGACGTTGTTGCTTCATGGGCCGAAGGCACTGATGCTTCGCGGGGCGAAGGCGTGATACTTCGCGGGACGAAGGCGTGATACTTCGCGGGACGAAGGCGCTACTGCTTCACCGGGCGAAGGTGCTGATTCTTTGCAGGGTGAAGTCGTTGATGCTTCGTAGGGCGAAGTCGTTGATGCTTCACGTGGAAAAGGCGTTGTTGATTCATGGGCAAAAGCATTGGGCTGCTTCGCAATGGAAGGCTTTGAGTGCGTCGCTTGACGAAAGCATTGATGCTTCGTAGGGCGAAGACATTGATGCTTCACGGGATGAAGGCATTGATGCTTCGCAGGGCGAAGGCACTAATGCTTTGCAGGGCGAAGGCACTGATGCTTCGCAGGGCGAAGGCACTGATGCTTCGCAGGGCGAAGGCGTTGATGCTTTGCATGGTGAATGCGCTGATGCTTTGCAGGATGAAGCCTTGGATGCTTCTCGTAAGAAGGCTTAAAGTGCTTCTCGGGGGAAGGCTTGGATGCTTCTCGAAAGAAGGCTTAGAGTGCTTCGCAGGGCGAAGGTTTGGATGCTTCTCGTAAGAAGGCTTAGATGTTTCGCAGGGTGAAGGCGCTGATGCTTCGTTGGACGAAGGCATTGATGCTTCGCGTGGCGAAGGAGTTGTTGCTTCGCAGGGAAAAGCATTGGGTTGCTTCACAGTGGAAGGCTATGAGTTTCTAATTCTATGTAAAATTGTCTAAGCAAGATCTCAAGTTTCTTGATAATTTTTCATTTTAAGACTATAATAAAAAATAAACAAAAATGATATGGGGCCTTATTTAGCAATGATGGCATTGATGCAGATCACCTTTGAAGTAGGCTCCTTGTGACCACTGTTGCTGAGATGTTCTACAGCTTTATCGGCGGGTATTCAGTGCAATGCCCTTCCTTCATGGGGTTCATAGTTATGATAGGCAAACTACCTAGTCTAGTTGGCCTTCTCTTTGTCGCCTTTGATGAGCGTTGGCCTTTTGAATCAAGGATTGTACTTGATTTCACTGTAGATTCAGTGGATGAGCACTGAGTACTACTTGTTAGATTTCCTACTAGCCAAAGCGTCGGAAGTCGGGCTTGCCTTGCATTTGTTGTACTTACTTGGCGTGGCCTCGAAGTAGGTGTCTCCCTCGGGTGGTGTCATCATCTCAGTTGTTACCTTACGAGTCGTGGCTTTGTGTGGCGTTCTTCTCATCCTCCTAGGATGCGTGCCGCTCCGCTATGGAAAGGATTTTTGTGAGGCTGCACGCATTGTCCATGACAATGTTGCTATAGACCTGACTATCTCGAAGGAGACGCCTTGGTTGAACGCCATTGCAGCGATGAGGTCGTTGCAACCCCCGATACGAGGCTTCTCCTCGCAATATCTCCGAATATACTAATGGAGGGTCTCTTTGGATCTCTTCCAAATAGAAAAGAGATGGTCATCCTTCACTTCGACGGTGCAAATTTGTGAGTACTTCTTCACGAATGCAAGTGCTAGTTCTTCGAAGGAGGCTATGGATCTCCAGGGGAGGTGGTTGAACCACGGCATGGCTTGGCCATGCAGGGAAGCTTGGAAGACATTGAACATGAGCGCGTCGTTATGCTTGTTCGGGACTGATCAGTCGTTATTTATGCATCATTTTGATGTCTTTATATGCCTCTCTTACATGTCTTTTGAATGATTTCGTGCCATCAATAGTAGAAAATGATCAATCTTGTGAGACTTGTGCAGAGTTAGAAAGATAGGTAAAATCTAGAAAGAACGTAAACAGAATTACTCAAATCGGAGTCCAGATGAAGGAGATGTCCTCATTTCAATATCAGGTCCTGAACGGGGTCCTGAGTGCGCCAGTGCGCCAGTACGCCTATTTTTGGACACTGGCCAAGTACCTCATATCAGGCCCTCCGGGTCTCAAACCTGTGTTTCATGACATCAAGGTCAGGTCCTAGAAGTGCCAAGGTCGCGCCAAGGCAGGTCGAGGACATATCCCAAGAACTCCCATCCGAGCCAAGATGTACGCCTAAGCCCGGGGTCCCTGTTCCGCTAGCGGTGGATCAGAGGTTCTCCGTCTGCGCTAAGCCTGACAGCATTTGCGCCAAGCCTAAACGAAGATGCGCTTCTAATGTACTCATGATTTTCTTCAAAAGCGCAGTCCCAGATCCTGATTACGAAGACAGTCCAAAATCCAAGTTTGGCCAGCTTGCGTTCCCACTTGCCAGCTTGCATTCACACTCCCAGCCGTGTTCTAATTGGTTCTAATAGATTTAAGGACTTTGTAATTAATTAAAAGTACAATAACTTTCCCTATCCTTATAGGACATGGTTTTACCTATCCTTATAGGACATGGTTTTACCAATCCTTATAGAACAAAGTTTTCCCTTTGTCTATAAAAGGGAGCCTTTGTTCAGTGTAAAAAGAGGAGATAATTAGCTAGAGGCATTTTTGGGAGATACAGAGACACCTGAGCCGCAAATAGTATTTTGGTTTTTGAGAGTTTTACGTTAAAGCTTGGTCTTCCCTAAGTCGGATGTGTTGGACGTGGAGCTTGGAGAAGAAGGCTCTGCCGTGTCTTCTGCTTCACATGTTCTTCACAATATCTTATGTACCCTTATTTTCATTATTGCAATTTACTTATGAATTCAATTATATTTGTTTCAATTTCAGTTATGTGTGAGTAGTCGTTAGGATTAGGGCTGCTTGAAGCCCTAGCCATGTTAGCATGTTGATTGGATTTCTGGCTCTTGATTGTGATTGCTATGCATGCTGAATAAGTTGGATTACTATGCTTAATGACCTTAATTTATGCCTATAAGATTAGCTACCTTGTTTGCATATGATTATAGATGTAATTGCTTGAGTGACCGTCATATCATCTTGTGATTTGGAGCATCGAAAGTATTCTTACTTGTAATCTTAACTCATAACGACCTAGGATTGCATGTCACTTTGCTAGGCTAATGTGGTGTCATTAAATTCTCTTTAAACTTCATGCATCATCTTAAAAGGTAGGTGATAGACGTTCTAGGCATATGCCCTGTTTAGAACATGCTAAGTAAGAGGGAATAAGATGTGTCTAGTGAACCAACGCCAGGTCCTAAGCACGGGCACCTAATTCAGAAAATGCATAGTAATTAGGTCAAGGAAATCTGATTGGTAACTATAATTGGTTAGAGTGGATAGTAAGCCTTAATTCGCCTTAGTAATAATCAATCAACCGTTAATTCTTGCATTGTTATTTTCTGCATTTTTATTTTATTTGTCTTTAAATTTCAGTTCTCACATCATAAACCCCCCTTCGTGTGTGTGTCTGTGTGTGTGTTTTCACTAAGTTAATAAATCTGAACTAAAGTGGTCATAACGTTGATACAAGTCCTCGAGGGATCGACTCTTGCTGTGCTACTATACTATTCTTATCGATTTGTGCACTTGCAAGGATTTTATAACTGTTAGAATTGAATTGCATATTTCTTGCTCTTTAATTTTACCAACAAGTTTTTGGCGCCGTTGCCGGGGACTTGTCCCTCAACGGTGCCCATTAATTCAGATTTAGTTAACTAAATTTTGTATAGTACCTATTTAGATTTCATTTAGATTGTTTACTAATATAGTTTGTCAACTTTCTCATGTGCATATGAACAACTCATACATGGATTTGGGACCATGGAATTATCCATACGTGAGGCCGGGAGCTTGGAACTATCCATAGCCAACTTCATTCAATCAGAGGTGGAGCAATCACGAAAAACCAGAACCATATAACCCCGGGTGGTACGAGCAGCCTAATTTTGCATGGAACTCCCCTCAAATAGTTCCTCACTATGAACCAACTCTTGACCTCCACCCTTCGCTGACGGCCTTGGTACAATGCATGGGGATTTGTACTCAATACATGGCAGCCGCTTCTAATGAAAGCCTAGAGGAAAGCCAGTGCCTAAAGGAGAGACAAGAAAAGAGGAGGAAGGAGTTTGACTTCAACATGCGCCAAATAGAAGAAAGGGCACGATCCCCACCAAGTGAGGCCATGCATGATGATCATGATGAAGCTATCATCGAGCCAACACTTCAACAAGTGCTTGCTATGGAGGCCGCGAAGTCCACCCAACCATCGCTGTGCACCAAGATACAAAGCATGGAGGCTTGTAATCAGGACCAGAACACGGATGAAGAGCATAATAAGGACGCCATCAAGCTAACACTTCGACAAGTGCTTGCCATGGATGCCAAGAATTCCGCCCAAGGCCATGCCATGATAGTGTCTCCCGATTCTGCTCAGATTGAGCAGTGGGATGCACCCAATTCATACCCTCCAGTATACTCTTCCTTTTATAATGTTTCTGATTCTGATTTCATGTCTAACTATACCTTTTTGCCTTGCACTAACAGATTGGAAAGTGAACTGGAAGAAAACTGGGAGGAAGAGAATAGGACATATCATAGTGAAAAGGACATCCAGGTCAAACCCATGCCCCTACCCTATATGCTGCCCAGCAGCAACGCACTGCCCCAAGCCGTGTCCCACAGCCATGACCATGTTCTGCCTACTTCCCTGCCACACACCCAGGATCCTGCTGAGTCCCAGGACTTGCCAAATGCCCTGCCGCAGCCACAGCCCAGCACCACAGAACCTGGAAATATCCAGGGCACGCCTTCAACGCGCCAAGCTGCGCCAACTGATTCACTACAGGGCTAGTCCTTAGCCGCTGCACCAGAACCTTCCCAGCACGCATCTGAGACGCGCAGCACTGCGGCCACACTTCAAGACACATCCATGGTAGAACCCAAGGACAAGCCTGTGCCTCCCATTCTGCTGCAAGCCGTGTCTCAGCCCATGCCCAAGGACAAGGACCCGGCTTTGAAATTCAATGCGCCTTTTCAACTCAATCCTGAAACACTTAACTTTCATTGTGATAAGGTAAACTTGGATTTGAATTCTGATTTAGCTCCTAATACAGTTGAACTTTTCCTGTGTAGGTTCCACCATAAAAACACCAAGAATATGCTAAAGGCCCTCAACTTGGTCCCCCTCTTCAAGTTCCGAAGAAAAAATCAACGGAAGGGACCAAGGATGAAGTCTAGAAGGTACAAGGCACAACGAAAGCTGTTCCCCCACGAGCATTGTCCAAGGAAGACATTCCAGAATGGACAGAAACTGCTCTCATTCAAATCACTCCTCAATCTCTTTCCTGATAAGTTACGTTCTCGTCGGTGGATTCCATTATGTATTTCTAACTTTTTTCTCCAAGATGCAGCGCATATTCTACAGCAAGATGCTCATAATCGGTTCCATGTTGACACTGAAATCCTGGGCACACCATCAAATGCCTAGCATGCCAGCCCCGTCTTACCTAGACGTTAAATAAAGCGCTCCTAGGAGGCAGCCTAGCCCTGGTTTGTATTTCTCACTTCCTTTTCTGTTTTTGCCCGTTATATCTCTCAAACCTTTCTACTGTTGTCATGCTTACTGCTTATCACATTGAGGACAATGTTCAGTTTAGGTTTGGGGGTGTGGATTTAAAATTTTGCATATAGAAACAAGTAGGTTTGGGGGTGATACACGGCCAGGACATTCAAATTTCTGCTTGTGATTAGTATGATAACTTGTTAATAGGAATGTATATGCTAAGTTAACTATCTTTGCTTTACTAAGAGTCATGCCATGGTCAAGTAGTTCATAATTTGCACTTCACAATGCCATGTTTTAAGTGATTAAGTGAACGAAATAACTGAATTTGAGTGAACCTTAGAAAATTAGTGGAGACTTCCCTGTGAGATCTTTGAGCCTAATTGCCATTCTTTCTGAGGGATATACTTGTTTCTATTCTTAAACACTCATCACTTTTGTTCTTAATTGTTGATCTCATTACATCATATTTGCATTGAATTTTAAAGAACTAACATCATTTAGATACTCTTGATTTAATGTATGATTTGCCATAAGAAGTGATGTAGGCTATGTGTGCTTTAACCTCTAAAGGCCTTATCGTACCCAATTGAATGCTCCCTAAGCCAATTTTGAAGCCAAACACTCAGCCTTTTCTTTCATCACCCAAAGTATAACCTAACCCAAAATACTTAGCCATTCATCACAGCCATACCCTATAACCTCAGTTTGTGCTAAGGTTACCGTAAATGAGATTCATGGTGAGAATGAGAGGTGAAAGAAGATGATGCCCAATTCAAAGGACATTGGCGTCAATTGAAAGTTCAAAAGTAAAGAAAATCTTTACAAGTTGCAACCTGCACGAAAATTTGAGGAAATCATTGCATGATCTTGGTTCAATTCAATGCAAAGACGAACAGAAACAAAAAACGTTCAAATCAAAAGCAAGAAAGAAACGTTGAGAAAAAGAAGGAAACAAAAAAGTGAAAAACAAATTGAATTGAGCCAAGTGAGCCAAGAACCTCAAAATAAGCCACAAGAGCCACAAAATAAGTCATCAAGAAGGCACAATGTTGTGGGCCTTAAGAAAGGATTCAGTTCAACAATTCCAAGCTCAAGTCATGACTTCTCATGCCTTGGCACAGCTCAGGTTCTTTGACTCCCATCCTTCCTTGCTAAAACCCAAAGCTTAGCCCCATTACAACCTAAAAAGGAAGACCTAACTGATCTTATGGACAATCATGCTGAGGATTAAGGTACGTATCTATGTTCTTAAAGTTCAATTCCTTTCATGAGATCTTTATTCCTATTCTTCATTGTTACTCATATGTGATTAAATTTGAATTTCATAACATAAACTCATCACATATGCTTGAAAAAAGTGTAAGCCTAGGATTCTTGTGCAAATTGAGAGTTGCCTAGTGAGGATTAGAGTCGAGGTGAAATCTTTATAGGGCACTTACATGAAGTTGTTTTCAAACATGATCACTTCGAAATATTGGTCTTTATATACGTACACCTTCACATGACACTCACGGCTTTGGCATTCCTTTTAGTTCTGCAAAGCATGTTTACTTACTTTAATTCTTATTAGCTTGTTAACAGTACTATCTCTAGCATCTTTTTGTTTAAGTAAAACATTTGTGGGTATCGTGCTGTTATAACCCTCAGGAGACAAAACTCCTCCTACTAGGTGAACCTAGGGGTTTAAATGTTCTATCTTAACTAAAATCGAGTCTTTTCATTTTGTTAGCGTTTGTTTTGCTCAGGGACTAGCAAAAGATAGGTTTGGGGGTATTTGATCAGTCGTTATTTATGCATCATTTTGATGTCTTTATACTCTTACATGTCTTTTGAATGATTTCGTGCCATCAATAGTAGAAAATGATCAATCTTGTGAGACTTGTGCAGAGTTAGAAAGATAGGTAAAATCTGGAAAGAACGCAAAAAGAATTACTCAAATCGGAGTCCGGATGAAGCATATGTCCTCATTTCAATATCAGGTCCTAAACGGGGTCCTGAGTGCGCCAATGCACCAGTACGCCTATTTTGGGACACTGACCAAGTACCTCATATCAGGCCCTCCGGGTCTCAAACCTGTGTTTCATGACATCAAGGTCAGGTCCTAGAAGTGCCAAGGTCGCGCCAAGGCAGGTCGAGGACATGTCCCAAGAACTCCCATTCGAGCCAAGATGTGCGCCTAAGCCCGGGGTCCCTGTTCCGCCAACGGTGGATCAGAGGTTCTCCGTCTGTGCTAAGCCTGACAACATTTGCGCCAAGCCTAAACGAAGATGCGCTTCTAATGTACTCATGATTTGCTTCAAAAGCGCAGTCCCAGATCCTGATTACGAAGACAGTCCAAAATCCAAGTTTGGCCAGCTTGCGTTCCCACTTGCCAGCTTGCATTCACACTCCCAGCCGTGTTCTGATTGGTTCAAATAGATTTAAGGACTTTGAAATTAATTAAAAGTACAATAACTTTCCCTATCCTTATAGGACATGGTTTTCCCTATCCTTATAGGACATGGTTTTACCAATCCTTATAGAACAAGGTTTTCCCTTTGTCTATAAAAGGGAGCCTTTGTTCAGTGTAAAAAGAGGAGATAATTAGCTAGAGGCATTTTTGGGAGATACAGAGACACCTGAGCCGCAAATAGAATTTTGGTTTTTTAGAGTTTTACGTTAAAGCTTGGTTCTTCCCGAAGTCGAGTGTGTTGGACATGGAGCTTGGAGAAGAAGGCTCTGTCGTGTCTTCTACTGCACCTGTTCTTCACAATATCTTCTGTACCCTTATTTTCATTATTGCAATTTACTTATGAATTCAATTATCTTTGTTTCAATTTCAGTTAGGTGTGAGTAGTCGTTAGGATTAGGGTTGCTTGAAGCCCTAGCCATGTTAGCTTGTTGATTGGATTTCTGGCTCTTGATTATGATTGCTATGCATGCTGAATAAGTTGGATTGCTATGCTTAATGACCTTAATTTATGCCTATAAGATTAGCTACCTTGTTTGCATATAATTATAGATGTAATTGCTTGAGTGACCGTCATATCATCTTGTGATTTGGAGCATCAAAAGTATTCTTACTTGTAATCTTAACTCATAACGACCTAGGATTGCATGTCACTTTGCTAGGCTAATGTGGTGCCATTAAATTCTCTTTGAACTTCATGCATCATCTTAAAAGGTAGGTGATAGACGTTCTAGGCATATGCCCTGTTTAGAACATGCTAAGTAAGAGGGAATAAGATGTGTCTAGTGAACCAACGCCAGGTCCTAGGCACGGGCATCTAATTCAGAAAATGCATAGTAATTAGCTCAAGGAAATCTGATTAGTAATTATAATTGGTTAGAGTGATAAGTAAGCCTTAATTCGCCTTAGTAATAATCAATCAACCGTTAATTCTTGCATTGTTATTTTCTGCATTTTTATTTTACTTGTCTTTAAATTTCAGTTCTCATATCATAAACCCCCCTGCTTGTGTGTGTGTGTGTGTGTTTTCACTAAGTTAATAAATCTGAACTAAAGTCGTCATAACGTTGATACAAGTCCTCGAGGGATCGACTCTTGCTGTGCTACTATACTATTCTTATCAATTTGTGCACTTGCAAGGATTTTATAACTGTTAGAATTGAATTGCATATTTCTTGCTCTTTAATTTTACCAACAGGGACCATGACTCCGTTGTAGTATTCGATATGATTCACCGGGTTTGAAGTTCCTTTGAATAGATTAAAGTTCGGAGTTGTGAATGTTGTGGAAATGGTTCATCTTCAATGTAGCGAACGAATGGAGAAGTTGAGGATATCCTGATTTGGACTCGAAGGTCGTCATCCAGGTTTTTATCATGCCGAATTCCTGGAAGTCGTCGATCTAGGATTCTTCGGAGGTCGTCTACATGCAATGCACCATGGTGATTATGGGAGTCGCAGCGACCGTTATGGTGTTGGCTTCCTTGCGCCTCTGTGATGGTGAGTACGTCTCGTCCTCTTCACTGCAATGGTTGGTTTGCCTTGAACTTCCATTTACTCGTCTATTGGTGCGAGTGCGTGTTCTTTGACAAGATGCTCGACCTGATCGACTTCCTTTTGGATACTTGATGTGTGATGGAGCTCTAATGCGCCTTCCAAGCCGATCATGCACTGAAGGTCGCTGACCAAGCTGGGCTCTTATTCAGCGGATGTAGCTTTCCTCGTTGGAGTCGCCAGAGAGGTGTCTGGACGCTTAGGGATGTCTTCCTGGGCGCTTCGGGGTGTGGCACGTTTATCAGTGGTGCGAGATGCTCCTTGTCCATGTAGAAGTTGTTGTAGAAGCTCTGATTGGGCATGGATTTGATTGCTCAGTTGCTCGACTTGCTGCGACAAGTCAACCTGAGGGGGTGAATGTTGTGACGCCTGTGCATGACGCTTGGAGCTTTGGGACTTATGCCTCGAGCTCCAGTGGCGTGGTGTCATGTCGCGCTCTTCGTGGGCTTGAGTGCATCCTCATTCGTGGTGTGGGTCATCTAGAAGCCTCTGAAGATCTGGGTCAATGTGGAGCCAATTTGGGGCTTGCTGGGATGCCTCTCCAACCAGTAGCCCATCAGTATGCTGGAAGGTGGTTGCCATCGCGTCGAATGCGGGAACTGGATTGACGTTAGGGAGTGCGTCGATTCCGGGTGGCATTAGCATGGCATGGGTGTCGTAGCCGAGGGTTGCCACCGTCTCCTGTGGCATGGAAAGTGCTGGTTGCAACATGGGTCGCGATCCCCATTGGGAGAGGTTCAGTTCACTTCCGGGATTCTAGTGAGCGGGCCGCTCTCATCGTGAGTTATGGCAGCGGAGACGGTGGTCTTATCCAATCGTGATGTTCTTCGTATTTTAGTCATGGGCGATGAACGATGAACGAAGATGAAGTTTTTTGGAAAAAATAGAGAGCATGCTTTGAGTATTTCTCAATTCGGCTCTCAATGAAAGCACCAGTTGTTAATGCAGAAGTCGTCCAGACTTGTAGAATTCCTTCTCGATCCCTACGCACAGGAGAAAGAGACAAACGAGGTTAAGATTGAAGCCAGGAGGGGGTGGTTCAACCAAGAACGCTCGGATGCCTAAGTCAGTTTAATCGAGAGAATAAACCGGCAGAGTATTGGTAAGAGTTTTTTGAGTTACCCTTAGAAGTGAGGTGAAGTCCTCTATTTATAGTAAAGCCTTGAGAGTCACCGGAGCGTCTGATTGATTGAAGTATATAGTGTTTAATATGTGATTATACTGAGAGAAATCACTTATTATTAACTATATAATTAATAATAAATAACTCGCGGGGAAATTATTTATTATTGTCATTGATCTAATTAATTAATATATTCAATTGGTAAATATACTAAATTAATGCGGGACCGTGGCATGCCGTCGTCGTTTATACCGGGGGTAATATCGACATTATGAGAATTATGGGCCACGTGGCAGCTCCACAATTTTTGGGTGATTTATGGTTGCACAAATATATACTAGCAAGAATTGATCGCGCTTTGTTGCGGGGCTGTTCAATTGATTATAAATAAGAATTCTACAAAATGATATATATATATATATATATATATAGATTTAGGTTACAAAAAATTGTTAAAAAGATGATTAACTATTTACATATATCATTATTTGTTTATTTACATGATTTTACATTTATTATAGCAATATTTGATAGGTAATCATAAGCATGATATATATATATATATAAACAATTATAAATACTATTAAATAATGACTCTAAGACGTAAAACATAACAAAATGTTGTTTTATTTTTCAAGAAATAAAATATAAAATATAAACTCTAATAGTCTAATATAAGTTATATAACCAACAAAATAATTTGTTGTTTGTTAATATCTTTTTTAATTAACGAACAAAATAATAAAATAATAGTAATAATAATAGTAGTTGTTGTAATAATAATTATAGTAATATTTCATTAGACTCAAGGTATGGGATAATATCCCCAAATTGAGTAATAAACTAATAATAATAATAATAATAATAAATGAATATCTAAGGGCAAAATTGTAATCTTACTATTCACAACAAAGAAAAAGAAAAAAAATAAGGACAAAATAGTCAAAATACTATTGATAAATAGTGAATTTTATGACTTAGCTTCACGGAAAAATAGTCAAAACACTATTGATAAATAGTGAATTTTATGCCGTAGCTTAAGGGCAAAATAGTCAAAATAATATTGATGAATAGTGAATTTTAAGTCTTAGCTTTAGTATATATATAATTATTACAAAATTACAAATGAATCAATCACATTATAATATGTATATTTTTCTTTATTTATAATGCTATAAAAATTGAGAAATATGATGGCAGTTTCCTACGATTTATTATTATAGTAAGTATGTATATAAATACTTGCATCCTGCCTTGTTGGTACCTCCTTGTATCACCCTTTTGATTTATCGAATTGTAGTTATACATATATCATTGTCAAAACCATTCAAATTTTAAATATTCATTTCAAGATCATTTACGTAAAAAATAAACTAAATTGAAGATAATTGAGTCATTCATATGTATCAACTAAATGGAGGGTTCACTGTGAGGATCTTAATTGTTACCAAAATCGTTGATTTATTTGATATATGAATGACTAAACGACTTTCAATTTTATTCATTTTTTTAACGGAGATGATGTTGAAATTATGATTTAGATAATGAACAGTTCCGATTATAATATATGTAGAAAAATAAATCAAAATGATGGTATGAACAAGTACTATCAAAGTGAAATGTAAGTATTATCCATATATGAATATGCCGATAGCTAGCATGTTCTTTGAATAAAATGAATTAGAGAAACCGAAAAGGAAAAGGAAAAGGATGTGCTCAATTATTGTGGTGAACTGATTGCGTGGATTTGGGTCGTCAAGGTCTAGCTTTTTTTATTCCAACGTGGGTGGGAGGCTGTTGGGAGGGGGAGGACTGACCCCAAACAAACATGACTTTGAATCTTTGATTTCATATTCGCTATGCAGTTACTCCATTGAATTCGAACGCACAAAATAATATTATAATCTAACCATTTATTGTATAGTCTATTCTTTAAAAATCATTTCTTATAAAATTACATCCAAATCGAAAATCTTTTAGCCATTTAACACTATAATCAAATACATATAAGAACATAATTTATTGTTCTTACTAATAATCGAATGACTAAACTATTTCCGATTTGAATAACTTTTGTAGGGACGATCTTTGAAAAACCATCTACAAAATAGATGGTGAGATTGTAATATTATTTTATATAATGAGTCCAATATTAATTGGTTGGTTCCTTATTATAGAACCAACGAATTGATTTAGGGTTAAGGGTTCAGCATTTTATATATATATATATATATGAGGTGGTTCATCAACATTCAACAATGATGAAAGAGTTTGATAGAGACCTAACATGTATGTGAGAAGGACACCCCCTTTGTTTTACAACTTATTTGGATTTAGATACGATAACAATGTTAAATTATTATTTTTATTTTTAGAAAATGTAAAATTTGTTATAAACATTAAAAAACACTAGATTGAGTGGATTCAAAATAAGTGAATGAAATACTAATGAAAGGAATTTGAAAAGACTATACACAAAATCATTGGAAATCTATTTGCTTTCTTAATTTTCTTTTTATTCAAATCCTAAGGTCAGGAAATTTGAGTTTGATTCTTACTTATTGAAATCAAACTCCCACACTTAGGCAGGAAAATTTTAAAGTAATAATGGGATGATTCTTATTTGTGAGAGCAATATATTGCTCTTATGAGTTTTATTCCTATTGTGGTGGATCACAATAATTATTAATTGAGAGAGAATGAGATGTAAACAAGTAATAAAAATGTAATTGACCAATGAAAATTAGTTAAGTCCAACAATTAATACATAAAATTCACCTATATTGCACTCATTAGTGTAGAATTAGACTTATAGGAATCAAACTCAAGTGACCTAATTCTTATATTTATGAATCAAACTCATATGACATGATTTTTTTATATAAGAATCAAATTTACCTGAACAATTATGTAAAATCTAACATACATACATTATAATATTTTAATTAACAAATTTGGCCTTATTATAAAATTCAAATCTAAATTCGTAGAGTGGACGCAGAGTAACTAGCTATATATATTCTAGAAAGTCTTTTAAATTATGTAACAAAGCACAATTTTCTGGCTTTCTAATGCATGAATGAAACGACCAACCAATATTTCAAGTCCAATAAGTCCACCTTACTTTCTTTACTAATATCTCACATGGCTTTTAGCCTACCATTGGATTAGTATTGACGAAGAAAAATATAGATGATTCTAAAGGGTAAAGTTAATAAAGCAGATGTATGTATATATATACACACATAAATAATATAAAATTAATTAGTTGATTCTATAATACGGAATCAATTACTCGTTTGAACCCATTTTATGAAATAATATCACAATCTAACTATTTATTTTATAACTCATTCTTCAAAAAAATCATTTATGCAAAATTTCATCAAAATCAAAATTCATTTAGTCATTTAATTGTTACTAATGATATTTATTGTGTTATTGGATGGTGTTTATGTATTTATGTATTATGTTACAATCTTGACCACAACCTACATGGAAAAACTAGTGTTATTATTTGACGGAGGAATTAATTCACATGTTTCTATGTTTTTAAAATATTTTGTGAGGGGAAAAGTGTGTATAATAATAAATTAATTATAGATTATTGGTTAAGGTGGGCAAACTAGAATGTGAGTATCCATAATTATATTATATTATTGTTTTGGGCGATTACATGATGATCACAATTTTAAAAGCTATTTTGACCACATGACACAATTGTGCTGAGAACGATACCATGCCGCCAGCTGCCTCTGCAGAGAGCCAATAAATATCTGTTGATGCAGAATTCATACATATAAGAATTGACGATGAGTTTCTACACATACAGAAAATACCTAAAGTTATGGTTGAATTCTGAGCTGGAGGTTTATGGTTGAATTCCAAACTAGAGGTTCAATTAAGAACGCTCTGATACTTAAGTCAGCTTAATTTTAGAGAAATAACTGAAAAGCTAATTATGAGAATAATTATGAGGTACCTGAATTGTGAGAAGATGTCATATATTTATAGTGGATACCTAGGGATTTTCGGAGCTTCTGATTAGTTGAAGGAGTTTGCAATCGATAAGTATTTCTAATTATGTAATACTTATGATTGAATTTTAATAATAAATAATTCGTTAGGAAATTATTTATTAGAAGTAGAAAAATGAGTTCTAATTAATTAAGTAATCCTTTAAGGAAAAGAAATTTACTTATTAATTGAATCCATATTGAATAAGGATCTCAAGGAGATATTCTTTTATTATGGTAATATAATTCATATTAATTAATATATTCAGCTGGTAAATATATTAAATTAATGTGCAGTAATTATTTTCCAATAATGATTCCACCAATGGCAGAATTGTCATTACATAAATTATGGGCCATGTGGCAACTCTGCAATTTTTGGACGAATTATGGTTTTACAAATGCCCCCACATCCCTTACGAATTCAGGGAATCCAAAGGGAAGTAATTTTTTGCGGTTCCGATAATCCATTGTCTTTTGATGCTTCTATGTAAGAAGGCTTTTGATGCTTCTTTGAAGAAGGCTTGGGTGCTTCGCGGGGCAAAATCTTTGATGCTTCCGTGGAGGAAGGCTTGATTGCTTCACGATGCGAAGACTTTGATGCTTCCATGGAGGAAGGCTTGGATGCTTCATGATGCGAAGGCTTTGATGCTTCCGTGGAGGAAAGCTTAGTTTGATGATGGCTAATACAAAGTCACATGTCGCGACTCGGGAAGTCGACGGTAAGGTTGCAATGGCAAAGGTGAGGAGCATCAACGTGGTTCCCGAGGGTGGCAAGGTTGCCGCACCCTTCGGGGCCGTGAGGCTGGTTGCCCCTATTCCTACTCTGAGCGCTTCAACTGCGTTCCTTGTACTGCTTTTGATAAAATTTAGTGAGGATTGGTAGCTCTTCTGGCTCGGTTGGCGGAAAGTAGCCAGAATCTCAAAACATTGTTAATTTGAAGCATAGTGCATATGAATGTTTGGATTTAGCCTTTATTTAAGTTTATGTAAACTTTTCTTTTTTGCTTAGAAGTAGCTTCTTTTTTTAGCAAAAAGCTGAGCTTTCAACTTGTGAATTTCCCACGTATTTTTTGATTCCTTAATAAAACTCGCTAGGGGGTTGGTTGGTCCGGAAAGTCATGGGAGAGGCAGGCTAATGAAAGAATTCTAAAGTTTTAAGGTAATTCACAATTCCCGCAGCTTCTGGCAGACTTGACCTTTGTGCGGTATTTCGGCTCTTCCGGACTCAATTTAAGCCACAAGTGAGTCATTCCTACGGGGTTGGAAAGCTGACTTACATACCTTTCTAATCCCGTTCGCTTTTCTCAAAAAGGTTGAGAGTTGAATTTTTCACCATTTTTTGATGTTGGGTCATATGCTCAGATTTACTGACGACCTCTGTCCAATGATTCGTCAATTAATAATTCATCAATTGTCAAAATTAGTTGGTTTTTGTGGGGCCAGAAAGCTAACAGCCTCATCTTTCCAACGCTATCAAGCTCTCTGGAAAAGGTTCAGAATTTAAGTTATGGTAAATTTCGGAAGTGGGTAGTGGGAGCAGGAGCGGTGTTTTTGCCCTTCTTCGTGGTTTTGCTCATATATAATTCATCCTTTCTCCGAATTAGTTGTTTTTATAAAGTTGCGAAGGTAACATCCATACCTATCCAATGCCATTGGTCGCATTTGAAAAGGTTGAGAATTGAATTCTCAAATCAGCTCGCACGACATGCCTTTGCGCAGGATTGTGTCTTTGACCTTGTCACAATGTAATGGACATTCCGGATTCGTTACACATCCGATTGGGATGCCGTCGATAGCGTTGAAAAGCTAATACCTGTAGATTTCCACTGCCACCTGGTCCATTCTGTGGGTATGAGTGATGAATCTCGAATTTTTCCTTGCAAGTGACGTTGTTTGCACAGAAAAATTCTGGCTTGGATGTTTTTCTCAATTTAGATATCCTTGGGATTTTTCTTAGTGTTTTTGCTTCTTTGAAGAAGGCTTGAAGAAGGCTTGGGTACTTTGCATGTGCAAAGGTTTTAGTACTTCTTATTGAAGAAGGTTTTTAATGCTTCTATAGAAGAAGGTTCGATTGCTTCTATGGAAGAAGGCTCGATTGCTTCTATGGAAGAAGGCTTGATTGCTTCTAGGGAAGAAGGCTTAATTGCTTCTATGGAAAAGGCCTTGATTGCTTCTGAGGAAAAAGGTTTCATTGCTTCTATAGAAGAAGCCTTAATTGCTCAAGCTTATGCCCTATCTAAATAAAATTGCAAATGAATAACTTTATTGATTATTTAAATGAAAAAATGCATAAAGCTTGAAATAAAATATGGCCGGGGGCCAATGTCTTTTAGGCATGGCGCCATTCTTGGTGGGCAAGGCATGACCTGTGCTCACACATAGTATTTCCTCAAGTGGTGAGCGTTCATGGAACCACTCACCAATTTTCCGTCCATGGTCTCCAAAATATAACTTCCTTTCCCTCCTACTTGGTAGACGCGGTAAGGACCTTCCCAAGGGGATTTGAGTTTTTGAGATCTAGATGGGTTCGGAGTTGCGAATCATTTCTTGAGGACAAGATTTCCTGGAAGAAAGTTACAAATTTTGGCTTTCTTGTTGTAGAAATTTCGAACTTGTTGTTCATAGTGATGATTTGCTCTCGGAGTTCTTCACTCAAGTCGAGTGAGGTTTTTAGATTTACGGAATTGATGACAAGGTCATCAAGGTAAATGGCGCAAGTATGACTACATGCGGTGGGATGACAGCGTTGGGGCCAAAGGCAAGAGTAAATGGCGACTCGCCTGTCGCACAACGTGGAGTCATGCGGAAAGCCCATAGAGTGATGTCTAGGTGCTCCTCCCATAGTCCCTTCTTACCGTCACGTCGCTTTTTGATGTTGTCCAAAATACTTTTGTTGGATGCCTCGACTTGGCCGTTCCGTTGGGGATAGTACGCCGTGAAAGTAAAATGTTTTATTTTCAATGATTCGAGGAATTCCTTGGTTGCAGCGGTAGTAAACTGAGTTCCGTTATCCGCTACAATGACTTTAGGAAGTCCGAATCAGCATATGATCTAACTCCGAATGAACCTTTGTACGTCAACTTGGGTGATGGTAGCTAAGGCGATGGTAGCTAAGGCTTTAGCTTCCACCCATTTGGTGAAGTAGTCAGTGGCGACGATTAAGTACTTCCGATTTGGCACTGGGGGGCTAGACAAATGCCCTTTGATGTCTATGCCCCATTGCATCACTGGCCATGGACTCTTTGCGAGTGAAGCTCTTCGGGTGGCGCCAAGTGGGTTGGCTTGAACCTTTGGCATTTGTCGCATGCCCGAGCGTCCTTCAATGCATCCTGGTGCAGAGTTGGCCAGTAGAATCAAGCGTTAAGTGTCTTTTGCGTCAATGAGCTTCCTCCTTAGTGATTACCGCATTGGCCTTCGTGAATTTAAGTCAAAACTGTAAGTGTTTCTGGATGCTTCAACCATTGTAAGTTTGCTCCAATAAAGCTTCAACGAAAAAAGTTGCCCCCTGTCGATATAGTATCATGGGACCTTCATTAGAACTTTGTGAACTTCTAGTCGATCGTTAGGTAGTGTTCTGTTTTCCAAGTTGTTGACGAAGGGGTCTTGCCAACTAGGAGAAGGGTCTACTTGCCTAACCTCGATCTCCTTGACGTCTATGCTGTGCTATTCTAAGAACTCAATCGGGATTGAGCGTTTGAACCGATAGTCAAGTGATGAGGCCAAGTTGGCTAGTGCATCAGTTTGCGCATTATCGGCTCTTGGAAGCTTGTGGCAAGTGAAGACTTGAAGCTTGCAAGTAACTGTTGAACTTTTTTGTTGTATTGGAGCATCCTTGCATTGTGCATTGCGTATTCGCCAATAGATTGGTTGGTGATTAATTGTGAGCCAGAATGAATTGCAATCTTAATGACTCCCAACCCCTTGGCAAGTATTAATCCACAAATTTATACTTTATATTCAGCTTCAATATTGGAAGCTCTGAACCCAAATTGGATCGCTTGTTCCATCATTGATATGTCATGAGTGACAATGACGATTCCTGCTCCTGCTCTGTGTTGATTGGAGGAACCATCAACAAAAAGCTTCCAAAGGGGGTCTACCCCTTGCTTCTGCGGCAAAGGGGGACTGGCGGCCAAGGGGGCATCGGCCAGCCCCTTGCCGTGGCCCTTCTAGGAGGTGAATTCGACGACGAAGTCGGCCAGTGCTTGCCCCTTGACGGCGGTCCTTGGGCAATAGAGTAAGTCATGTTGGCTAAGTTCGAATGCCCACTTAATTATTCGTGTAGATGCATCGGGCGCATGGAGAAGTGACCGTAGTGGATACTCCGTCATGACGATGACCGTTGGAGCTTGAAAGTAAGGCCTTAGCTTTTTGGTGGTAACCAAGACTGCTAGGATTTACTTTTCAAGTTTAGGGTATCGCGTCTCGGCGTCTAGGAGAGCCTTCGAAGTGTAGAACACCGGGAGTGGGACTCCTTGCTCTTCTCGGACAAGTGCTGAGCTTATCGCCACATCTCAGACTCCGCGTTAGAGGAAGAGATCTTCATCGTCTTGGGGCTTTGATAGCAGCGGGGGTGAAGTTAAGTACGTTTTTTGGTCATGGAAGGCCTTTTCACAACTTTCATCCCACTTGTCCTTTGAAGTCTTCTTAAGCGCCTGGAAGAAGGGTCGACACTGGTCTGTGGCTTTTGACAAAAATCGATTCAATGCCGTGGCACGGCCTGTGATACTTTGAATTTCTTTTAGATTCGAAGGCGACTTCATCTCCATGATTGCTTTGATTTGCTTCGGATTGGCCTCGATTTCCCGTTGAGTGACGAGGTAACCAAGAAATTTTCCTGCCCCCACGCCGAAAGTGCACTTGAGGGAATTGAGTTTCATTTGATATTTCCTTAACAAATCAAAGGTTTTCACCAGGTTAGTGATATGATCACTGCGTTTTCCTCCCTTGACCATGATGTCGTCGACGTAAACTTCCATGGACTTGCCAATGAGATCCTTGAAGATTCAATTGACAAGTCATTGATAGGTGGCACCTGCTTTCTTTAAGCCAAATGGCATGACTTTGTAGCAGCAAATTCCTCGTTTGAAGAAAAAAGCAGTTTTGTCTCGATCCTTCTTGTACATGAAGATTTGGTTATATCCTGAGTATGCATCGAGGAAAATGAGTAGCTCATTTTCGGCGGTGGAGTCCACCAAAAGATCTATCCGCTGCAAAAGATATTGTCTTTTGGATAGGCAAGGTTTAGATCGGTGTAATCGACGCAGACCCTCCATCGTCCTTCTTCTTTTTTCTTTACAAGTACTACGTTCTCTAGCCATTCAGAGTGTGGGACTTCTTCGATGGAGCCAGCGGAGAATAACTTGTCAATTTCCACCTGGATGGTGGCAACCTTCTCGGGAGAGAAATTGCGTCTCTTCTGCTTGACTGGTTTATGTTCTGGATTGATGTGTAGCTTATGACAAGCGATGGCAGGATCAATTCCAGGCATATCGGATGGCGACCAAGCAAAAACGTCTTTATGCTCATGCAGAAATGCGGTCAGTTCTTCTTTATCCTCGTTACTTAGGCGTGCACTGATGCAGGCATGCCTTTTCGGGATTTGTGGGTCAAGTTGTATGAGGATCACGTCATCTTCCGGCTGCCAACCCTCGAGTTTGGGGGGTTCTTCGAAGACTTTGGGATCTTGACCCACAATTGGTTACTATTTAGGAAGCAAAATGGTGGTTTTTCCCTACCAATGGCATCGGTTGGGGGGGGGGGGGGGGGATAAATTATGCTCGTTTTACTTCCTTTAGCCCTTCAGTGAGGCACCGTCGGGCCATGGCTTGATCTCCTTTTATTTCTCCAACTCCTCCTCTAGGGATCCAAAATCGAATTTTCTGATAAAGGCTAGAAGAGTTAGCCTAAATTGTATGCATCCATGGTCATCCCAAAAGGCCGATATAGGGTGAGTATTCGTCCACAACATAGAATGTTTGAGACGAGACGATGGGTGGCGAATGGACGTCAAGTTGGAGAGTTCCGACGGTCATGCTGGTAGAGCCGTTGAAACTCCGCAACTGGATTTCCTTCTTTGTAATGAAGTTTTTCAACACCATTTTGCGCATCATTTCCAAGTTGAGGAGATTTACAATGCTTCCTTCGTCCATGTGAATTCGATCTACGTGCACCTGGGCGATTTGGTTCAAAATGACGAGTGCATCGTTGTGGAGCCAGTCGAGACCGACTTTATCCTTGAGGGATAACCCGATGGAGATGTCGTCATCGACCTCGGAGGTGGCGGAGGCGTGGGAGACTTGGGCGATGGCCAAAGTGTCCCGAACTTTCCTCTTCTTTTTCTTGGAAGTGGTTCCTAGCAGTTCCGATTCGGCGATGATCGTGTTGATGAAAATTGTCTGAGAGGGTGGCTCCTTAGGGCTGTTGTCCCTAACGCGTTCTGCAACCTTTCCAATAACATACTCGGTGCAGTGTCCCTCCTTAATGAGATTTAGGAGGTATTTTTCGAAGGTTTTACAAGTGTTGATGGTATGACCATAACAATCATGGAAGAAACACCATTTCGTCTTTTCGGCCTTCTCTTGATCGCCTTTGATGGGTTCTGGTCTTTTGAACCAGGGTTTATCTTTGATCTCATTGTAGATTTCGCTGACGAGCATGCCGAAGTGTGGATTCGGCCTTCCAGTGGATGGGGCTCCGGAAGATCAATTAGCTTTTCGCTTGTTAAACTTTCCATAAGGTGTTTTGAAAATGGCGTCACCCTTGGGTGCCATCGTGCCCTTGGTGGGCTTTTCGCCCGTCTTGGCGTTCTACGTCGCGCTTGCCGATGTTTTTTCGTCTTCCCAACAGACATGGCATTTCGCTGGAGAAAGCATCTTGGTAAGGGTACAAGCGTTGTTCATCCCAATGTCGCTGTAGAGTTGGCTATCTAAGGGTAGCCCTTGTTTGAAAGCCATTCCAGCGACAAGGTCACTGCAACCTACAATGCGAGACTTCTCCTCACAGAACCTTCGGATGTATTGGCGAAGGCAATCTCTGCGCAGTGTGTCCAGTGATGTCGCGCGACTCCCTTCCTTCACTATTACTTTGATTTCTGGTCGCACGAAGATCGTCCAGAATCAATCTCAAGTCTTCATTTTGCATAGCGAGATGCCTCTCCTACAAATTGGTCGTTAATACGCTAAAATTGAGCATGAACTTCCTGTTTAAGAGTTAGCGCACCAAATCAAGACATAGCCAAAGGCAGATGTCCTTGAGTGTCAAGTTGCATCGATGGCACACCTTGAGTCGTGCGCCCTGTGAAGAATGATTGCCGAACAAATGGGCCGGCCGGCTGGCGGTGGTAGTGTGCGACGCGATCGGTCGTACGCCATGGGATCTGGTGTGGTCTCCATATGGAGCATGCGACGGCATGCTCCCCTCCGTGCGGCCAACGGCTTGTCCTACCCCTTGGGAAGTGTTCGTCTAGCGGGATCTTGTGGCTTGTCTTGTTCTTTCCATTATTCGAAGATTTTCGAAGAACGAAGAATTAAAACAAATATTTTGATGGAAAAGTAAGAACTTTTGGATTTAAGAGTAAGCTTTGAGAATTTCTCAAATCGGCTCTCAATGAACGCACCAACTGTTGATGCAAAAATCGTTCAGGTAGGAATTGACTGTTGAATTTCTACACACAGAGGAAACACCTGAGGTTATGGTTGAATCCTGAGCTAGGGGGGTTCAACCATGAACACTCTGATGCTTAAGTCAGCTTAATCGTAGAGAGAAAACTGAAAAGCTAATTATGAGAATAATTATGAGGTACATGAGTTGTGAGGAGATGTCCTCTATTTATAGTGGAGACCAGGGGGTATTCGGAGCTTCTAATTGGTTGAAGGAGTTTGCAATCAATAAGTATTTCTAGTTAGGTAATACTTATGATTTGCTTTTAATAAAAAATAATTCGCTAGGAAGTTATTTATTAGGAGTAGGAAAAGGAGTTCTAATTAATCAAGTAATCCTTTAAGGAAAAGAAATTTACTTATTAATTGAATCCTAATTGAATAAGGGTCTCAAGGAGATGTCTTTTATGATGGTAATATAATTCCTATTAATTAATATATTCAGCTAGCAAATATATTTAATTAATGAGTAGTAATTATTTTCCAAAATGATTCCACCAAGGGCAGAATTGTCATTACATAAATTATGGGCCACGTGGCAGCTCCACAATTTTTGGACGGATTATAGTCCCAAAATATCAAACCAAAATTTTCATATGGAATCACTCAACTCATATATACCAACTAACAAGCTATATCAACTAGCTGCACAGCAACAACAAATTGTTTTTTTCACATAATTTATGAATGAGATAAGTGCCAAGGTGCGGCCAGAAATGTGTGGGACCTATCTAGGGCTCGTTGTGTCCTAAAAGGGGGCCCTAAGAGTGCCAAATGAGGAATTTCCTACCCAAACGTGTCCAGAAGTTGTCCAGCTATCCAAGGAACGTTCAAGACTGCAAAGAATCAATGTCTTTCTAGTCAAGCTACATCAGAGTTGTTACAGGCTTGCTTGCCACACAAGAAAGCTCTTTCTTGCATCACAAGTCACATGGCTAGGGGATTCTATCCAAGCTGTGTCCCTACCAAACTAGGAAATCTGTTTTAGGGTTTCATTAAGGGCTTTTTGGTCCTTGTTTTCAGTTGGAATTCCTAGATCCAAGGGGAGTCTTAAGGGACTATATAAGCTAGCCTTTAACGTAAGTCTACGGTTCCACCTTTTGTTGCCGCATAGTTTTCAGTTTTAGAGACTTTTTGCATTTTTAGTTTTGTTCTTGGTTTGGAAGAAGAGCTTAGCACAGAGAGTGGAGGATAGTGCTTGGACGTGTCCTTGGGTCACCATTGTTCTCAGTGTTTTCTTTTCTTCCCTTTAATCTTTACATTATAATCATGAATTATTTTATTGTTTTATTTAATACAATGTGCGAGTAGTTTCATTAGAATTAGGACTGCTTGAAGCCTTAGCCATGTAGTCCTTGATATGATTTTGGCCCTTGGTTTACATTATTATGAATGCTGAATAAGATTTAGATTACTATGCGTCATGAGCTTAGTTTATGTTTATGAATTTGACTAATTTGTTTGCATAATCTATTGATGAATAATTGCTTGTTAGACTAGTCATATTCTTGTGATTATTTGGCATCAACGGTGTAGGGCTTTGCTTATACTTGTAATCTAAATTCATCAGAACCTAGAACATTAATCCCATGTCATCAAATTTCTTTCGTACGTTATGCATCATCTTAGATTCTTAAACCTTCTCTATGATTGATAGACGTTTTAAGTGCTCACACAGCTTAGAACATCCTAGGTAACAAGAGAATAAAATGTGTGTAGTGAGCTTTAACCAGACCTTCGCATGGGCATCATATTTAGATAATTCATAGTAATTGAACCATGGAAATTCTGTTAGGAACTTAATTGGTTAGTGGTGGATGGTTTGCCTTGATTCGCTCATTTCATTTTAATTCAATCATATTTAATTCTGTTTTTTTTGTTTCTTGCCCTCTATGTTACGTAATTAATTGTTAGAATTTCAAGCATCAAAACCCCCTTGAATCTTCTAGGAGTCTTGTTTCGTGTTTGGTGTCCTTGCATATCTAGATAGGATTGAGTCTTAGTGTAGTTGTTAATTGTTTTCTTTGATTGCTTTTTGAGTTCTAATGTGAGTAAAGTGAATCTAAACTAGTAGGTTTGGTAACGAGGTGGGAGTATTATGACTAGTATTATTATTTATTTCCTAGGCCACACTTTTATTCTTGGTTCTATTGTCCACTCACGAATGTTTTGGTTTGTGTGCTGTTTGATCCAAAAATGGACCTAACGAAATAGGGTCTTGATGACCGCTGGTATGTCTTCTTCTCGTTTGTCGGGAGACCTGCGAGACAATAGGAAGAGTACTTGACACCGGTGGGGTGCCGGCCTAATGGACTCCGATGCTTAAGTTAGTAAGCGAATGGGAGATCATACACATATTAGGCAGCGTAAGGCTTAGTGAATAGTCGTTACCTTTTATGGGGGAGTGTGCCCCGTATTTATAGTAGCAATGAATGTGATTGTTGAAACCCTATGTTGTAATGCCCAAGTAACCTCCAGAATGTTGAAAGTGTCCTAGGGTGTTAAACTAGTGGTGGTGATTCGTTTGAACTTTAGGGCAGTGTTGTTACTACGTGTATAAGTATGCTGACCAGATGGTGCCAACAACGGCGGTGGGTGGTGCAGGATGACGACTGGTGCTCGTCGGTCGACCATAGATGATCTGGTCGACAGTTATGTGAAGTAGGTATGGGGACAGTATGTTCTGTGATGGTGGTCTTCTTCCTGGTGGTTGGTCGGAATAGTATAAACATAGGTCCCCTAAGTCGTTGACAGAGGTGGATTTCCCCGGGCGAGGACTTGTTAATTTCGTAAAGATCGTGTAGACCGACCAGTAGGGCTATACCCTATAGTCCCTCTATTCCTTAGGTGAGGAAGTGCACCTTAGTCGGGCAGAGGAGGCATCAGATCGGACGCCCATGGAGGAATACCGATTAGCATGAGTCCTCTGAGGAACCTCAAATGATGTGACAAATCGATCGCCCCTGGAGGCTTGACGATCAGCATAAGTCCCCCGAGCAACCTCGAATGACGTGATAGATCGATCACCCTTGGAGGCTTGCCGATCAGCGAGAGTCCCCTGAGGAACCTCGTATGACGCGATAGATCGGTCACCCCTAGAGGCTTGCCGATCGGTGCGAATCCCCTGAGGAACCTGGAATAACGAGACAGATCGGTGGCCCTTGGAGGCTTGCCGATCAGCGCGAGTCCCCTGAGGAAACTTGGTTGACGCGATAGATCGGTCGCCCCTAGAGGCTTGCCAATCAGCACGAGTCACCTAAGGAACCTTGAACGATGCAACTGATTGGTCGCCCCTGGAGGCTTGCTGATCGATGCGAGTCCTCTAAGGAACCTCGAATGACGCGACAGATCGGTCACCACCGGAGACTTACCGATCAACGTGACTCCCCTAAGGAAACTTGGATGACGTGACAGATCAGTCACCCCTGGAGGCTTGCCGATCAGCGCGAGTCCCTTGAGGAACCTCGAACGATGTGACTAATTGGTCGCCCCTGGAGGCATGCTGATAAGCGCTAGTCCCCTGAGAAACCTCGAATGATGCGATAGATCGATCGCCCATAGAGGATTGCCGATCTGTGTACACTTGGCTGGTTTGTTGGTTCATCTTGGTTGATCGTTGATATGATACGTGTAGCCCCTTAATGATGGTTTAGTGGAGCATTCATGGCTGCTTAGTGGGTGCGCGAATCTAGGAGGTGCATTAAACCGTAGTAGAGGCGCCTATAAAAGGGGGTGCGGGTCATTTGAGCCTACTTTTCAGAGTGTTGTCGTTGTGACCGACCAAACCCTTCCAATCAACTGAGAAGAGCAAATCAACATCTGACTGAGTCCACAGAGCAAGTCAAATTTCGACCAAGTCAGTAGAGCAAGTAAGCTTCCGAGCAGGTACTATCCGATCAGCTTTTCATCCAACTAGAGGTAAAGTTTGCCTCTTTCGTTCTGTTTTTCCCATTTGTAATAAGGTAGGTTGATTCTTAGTGTAGTCTGTCATTCATTTGTAGATGTCAGAGTTAGAGTCAACGAATGGATCTGGGAAAAGATCCCCACAAACTTTTGGGGGTGATACACCTTCCTGCTCGGTAGATGGTGCATTGAGGAGGTCGAGTGGCTCCTCGTTGGCTAGCAGTGGATCATCGTTGGCCACTGATAGCGTGTCAAAATTGTTTAAGGACGTTGCCAGGTGTGATGCCGACGGGAATATACTTGAGGCCTCGTCATCCAAACCTCCAGTGATACACCTTGAAGAGTTAGAGGTCGAAGAGATGGGGGGGAGTAGAGAGGGGTGCCGAAGAGATGGAGGTTGGGGAACAGATGGCTGGTAAGGATGAGGTCGTGGAGCAGAGGGCCAGCGAAGAGGATGTCGACGGAAAGGACGCTGAAGAATAGGAGAAGGCCGATGATGAAGGGGCCGATGAAGATGAGGAGGCCGACGAAGATGAGGAGGCCGACGAAGATGAGGAGGCCGATGAAGAGGTGTTGGATGCTGATCCTTTAAGGATGGCTATCCCGTTGAATACATCACCACACGCGGTGGATCATGTGCCGACCATTCTGAGGGAGGTTGATCTCATCAAATTTAGGGATCTATAAAATGCTGGACAATATTAGAATGATCATCCCTCTTGCTAGTGCTAGGTTGAGCCAGCCTCCGTAGGGATCAATTTTGTTCCACATTGATTCGTTCGAACATGGGGTTCATCTACCCCTACATCACTGGCTTCAGGATATACTTTCTCGGGCGCGAATTGCATTTGGCCAATTGAATGTTAACGGATGGATCACGCTGGTCAGCTTGTACACGGCCTTCCGATTATGCGGGAAGGAGGAGCTGAGCTGGGGCCAGTTGTGTTATCTGTATAAATTTCATCGCCAGCAGTATGGACCTGGGTGGCTCCAGATCGAATTTGTGGGGAAGAAGAAGAGGGGTCCGATCATCGTTGACATACCAACTTCCCAAAAGAACTGGAGGCATAGGCATTGTTGGGTGTCCGGCCCTTAGGAGGGGTAGACTAGCATGTTGGAGAGACAGATTCAGCCCTTCTTTCAGTCAAAAGGTTTTAACTGCCAACCATAGATGTAGGCTTGGGATTGTCGTTTTTGCAACTTGTTTTTTAGTCGGCCATAACTGTCTTTTGATTGGTCATTTGTGCTCTGCAGGTGCGTTTAAAGAAGGGCGTTCGACCGCCGAGGAAGAGGAGTGTGAAGATGTGCGACGTCGACTGTCCAATATTGAATGTAGTCGGTGCATTCTCCGTCATCCTGACAATTTGATCACCGTCGATCTCATTAAACCACCTGGTAAGTATGGTATCTTGGTTGGTAAGGGAACCTGAGTTCTGTCTATGCCAACTGAATTTAACTTGATTTTTTTTTGTTGTTGCCGTCATTGAAAACATGCTGAAGGTAGCCGAAAAGAAGTTGCCTGAGACTGTGGCCAAACATGCTGCCATTGAAAAGAAGTTGGCCGAGCAGGCGGCCAAGAAAGGCAAGGGGGGTGATGAGCCCTCTGGGATGAGCAAAGGGTCGAACCGGAAAACCACAGCCCGGAAGAACAAAGAGTCGGTCCTTCCTCGGAAGGAACCGAGGAATCAGGAGCCGACCAGTCAGTTGGTGCCCGTCGTTGGGGCCGGTAGTGTACCGTTGCTATCGCATAAGTGGTCGGTAGAGGAGGCTAGTCTGGACCCATCGGAGGTCCACCGTCGAAAGGTGAAGGCCATCCATGCTGGGGAGGCTGGGGGTGCCGAGGACACCCAACAGAAGAAGAGACAGGCCTAGGTAAATGCAATTGAGAATGCCCGATTGGTTGTGACTCAGGTGTCTCCTCTGCCTTTACCTCCTTGGCAAGTGCTGAAGCCGCTTCATCGGTCGGTCTTCAACCATGGGTTGAAGGTGTATTTCGCCAATCCTGGTGATGCTCCAGACGTTGTTTGGATGGCAGATAAGGACGTCTCTTGGCCCCAAGTGTTGGAGTGCATGATTCCGACCATGGTGCCTGTCGTGAACGGTCACATCCTCGACAACCAAAGGGAGCTGAAGGAGATTGATGAGATGAGCAAGGCCACCCTTCCTGATCGGTATGTGAAGGTCGTGGCCGAGGGCACCCATGTAAGTATTTGGTACTTTATTGTTCTTCTTTTGTTGTTTTTTTGTAATTTTTTTTCTAACCAAGTTTTTGGTGGTCAACGGTACTCTGGAGAGGTCTTCTCCACTTTTCAGAAGGCTGCGAAGCAGGCCAAGCGGGTGGAGGAAGAAAGGACCAAGCTGAAGGAGAAGGTCGAGCGTATGAAGCAAAAGAAACAAGATTCCGAGAGAGCCTTGAAAAGGTGTGTCGATCTGCTCAAGGAGAACAAGGTATTCCAAGAGCAAGTGAAGACTGCTGAGAAGGGTCGAGCTAATCAAATTGCTTGAGTATTGAATATGGAGGAGGAACTTGCTCAGATCAAGGGCGATATAGAGGGTACCTATGCTCAGGCGGTGGCCTGGTACAAAGGGTCGACTGAGCTGGTATCACATTGATATTCAGCTCAGGTTGGTGGAGGATGAGGTGATGCAGAAGGTCCTCTTCTTCAACCAGGATCTATCGATCAAGTTCCCGTGGTTAAAGAAGCTTCCATTGCTCAGTCAGTCGTTTGAGCTGTCGTCGTATGAAGAGATGCCTACAGTAGATCGGACATTCTGTGGGGTGCAACCGAATGAACCAGTGCTCGAGCCGGCTTATAAGACCCTGTGTTTATCAGACCCTGGTTGTGCACACGCCCCAGAAGGATGAATAGATTGATGAAGAGATCCCTATTGATGACTGAGCATGTTTGTCCCCAGTCTGTCGAGCCTATTCTGCCATGCACCTGTCTTTTTGTGTTATGCTTTCGATTGTCCTGGGGTATGCCCTTTGTAAAATGTCTTGAACAAATTACAACTGGTTTTCTTTAAATGCATTGGTTTTTCTTCCAATAGTTGCATAGTCGGATGCATCCTGAATAGTTTATATACATGCTGATTAGGCAAACTGATTGCCTTAAATAGCTTGTGTTTGTTCCAAATGGTTGTTGGTCGGATTTTCATTTTGACGGATGTTTGCATTTGTAATTTGCATGTTGTCGACCAGTGAGGCCGAGTGAACCTAACAATTTGCATTTTGTCATTTGAACAAGTCTGTCATGGTCGGTAATTGTGTTGTAACTAGGACCGATCAAAATTTTTAAATGTAGGACTGATCCATACAATTAACTTAGGACTGGTCCATTTTTAAAGTATTTGTAAGTTAGGTGCCGATCAGTACTGGTACTGACCGGTGGGTGTCTAAACATGTGTCCGACCAAAATTAACATGAACAAACAATAATAAAATTTGATAAAAATTTGATGCCCATATACGTATTAGGGTTGATTGGCCTGGGTCGTTTAACTTGGGTACCAGTCGGTGGGTGTTTGAACACGCGTCTGACCAGGATAAACTTATCAAAATAAAAAATGAATTTTGATGATTAAAATAGTGAGTATTCATTTATAGCATATTGATACTGATCGGCCTGAGCCATACAAAATTGGAAGCAAGATTAGGCTTCACTTGTAATAAATTTGAGGTGATATGCATTCTAGGGATGGGGTAGTGGCTTGCCATTTGGATACTATAGCTCATAGGTACCTGGTCGGCAGACCCTGCGGACCTGGTATGGTCCTTCCCATTTTGGGCCAACTGTTCCATCTGCTCGGTCCTTGGTTGCCAGACTGATCTTCCTGGAGAACCCAGTCTCCCACCTTGAAGCTTCTCGATCTAACCCTAGAGTCATAATACCGTGCAACCCTCTGCTGGTAGGCCATGTTGCATATGTAGCCTTGTTCACGATGCTCGTCTAGTAAGTCGAGGTTGAGAGTGAGAAGCTCATTGTTTTCGTCAGGATCATAGGAGATTACTCGGTAGGAAGTGTCATCGATCTCCACTGGTACTATAGCCTCAGTGCCGAAGGCCATGGCGAATAATGTTTCGTTGGTGGATGTGCGATGTGAATTGCGGTAGGACCACATGACGTCTAGTAGGTAGTCCGGCCATGCTCCTTTGGCTTCCTCATCGAGGCGGGTTTTGAGGTTATATTTGATGATCTTGTTGATGGCCTCCACCTGACTATTGGCTTGTGGATGGGCGATAGGGGCAAAACAAAGAGTGATGCCGTATACTTCATAGAATGACCGAAAGTGAGCACAATCGAATTGTCTTCCGTTGTCTGTCATGATGGTATGTGGTATGCCCAAGCAGAAAATGATGTTTTGGTAGACAAAATTTTCGATTTGAGCAGTTGTGATTGTCACGAGGGCTTTGCCTTCTGCCCACTTGGCAAAGTAGTCTACCGCGGCGGCGACGTGCTCTATGCCTCCTTTGCCCATTGGAATAGGGCCAATCAGATCTAGTCCCCACTGTGAGAAAGGCCATGACTAAGCATTGGTGTGATCTTTTCTGCAGGTAGATGTGGTATGGGAGCACAACATGGGCATCAGATGCAGAGTTGAGTGAGGGTGATTGAATCTGCTTGCATGTTAGGCCAGTAGTAGCCTTGTCTGAAGGCTTTGTGGGCGAGGGATCTTGGTCCGGAGTGATTTCCACATATGCCTTTGTGAATCTCTTTGAGCCCTGCTTGGCCTCTATCTGGTGGTAGGCACTTGAGTAGGGGGAGAGTAAATCCTCGCTTGTACAAATGACTGTGAATAATAGTGTAGCGAGCAGCTTGGCTTTTGATACATTTGGCCTCATTCTTATCTTCTAGTAACTCTTCATCCCAAAGGTAGTGAATGATTGGATCCATCCAAGGTGGATCAGTGTTGACTATATGGACTTCTCGCTCTTGCGTGCTTGGAACTTCTAGCAGTTCTACCGGGACACTTCGACCAATTTTGTCGTCGATAGATGAGGCTAGTCTTGCCAGTGCATCAGCATGGCTGTTTTCCGATCTTGGAATTTTGGTCTTCTCATAAGCCTGGAAGTGGTGGAGCAATGCTTTGGGCTTGTCGAGGTATAAGGACATGGTGACATCCTTTGCATCAAAGTTGTTGTTCACCTGACTCACCACAAGTTGGGAATCACTGAAGATCTTGAGCTGGTTGGCTCCCAAATCTTTGGCAAGGCGAAGATCGGCGAGGAGGACCTCGTATTCTACTTCATTATTGGATGCTTTGAAGTTGAAGTGGAGTGCATATTCGAGCTTTACTTGTTCTGGGGTGGTGATTACTAGTCATGCCCCAGAGCCGGAGTGACATGCTTATCCGTCCACATAAAGGATCCATACTAGTTTGGATTTGTCAATAGGGTTTGAGCTGGTCTCCCCCTTTACCTCGGCAACTTACTGCCTCGGTATTTTCTGTTGTTCTTCCAGCATGTATTGAGTGGGCTCGTATGTGAATTCTGAGATTAGATCAGCAACAACTTGGCCTTTTTCAGATGGTCTTGGGGCATAGGAAATATCAAACTCGCTGAGTTCGATTGCCCATTTTGTCAATCTTCCGGAGGTGTCTGGTTTCTGTAAGACTTACCTGATGGGCTTGTTGGTGAGGACTAGTATGGGATGAGCTTGGAAATAAGGCCTGAGCCTCCTTGCAGTAACAATGAGAGCAAGAGCAAGCTTCTCGAGATCACCAAATATGGTCTCCTCATCCTGGAATGATTTTCTTGCATAGTAGACCGGGTGTCCTGCTCCGTCTGCCCTCTTGATTAGGACAAAGTTGATGGCTGAGGTGGAGACCGAAAGGGAGATGATGAGTTGCTCTCCCGTGTCTAGTCTGGCAAGAAGGGGAGCTCTGGTCATATACTCCTTGAGAGCAGTGAAGGCTTTCTCGCACTCGGTGGTCCACTCTATGGGTTTTCCCTTGGTTTTGAGGGCCTAGAAGAAAGGCATGCACTTGTCAGTGGCTCGTGAGACGAATCAAGTGAGTGCTGCTACTCTACCAGTGATGCTCTAGACCTCTTTGACTGTTCAAGGAGGGTGCATATCGAGGATGGCCTTGATCTTCTCAAGATTGGCTTTGATCCCCCTTTGGCTGATCATGTAGCTAAGAAATTTTCTGGAGCTGACTCCGAAAACACATTTCGATGGGTTTAGCCTCATTCGATACTTCTTTAATACCTCAAACATTTTTGCAAGGTTGTGGATATGGTCCGCTGCTGTTTTGCTCTTGACGAGCATATCATCTACATACACCTCCATGGTCTTCCCAATCTGGTCAGCAAACAAGAAGTTTACCAGGCGCTGGTATGTCGCCCTGGCGTTCATCGAGCCGACCGGCATGACATTGTAGAAGTAGACTCCTAGATCTGTACGAAAGCTAGTGTGGATTTGATCATCCGGATGCATACGGATTTTATTGAATCCAGAATAGGCATCTATGAAGCTAAGGAGTTCGTGACCTGCTGTTGCGTCAACCAGAAGATAAATCTTGGAAGAGGAAAGCTATCCTTGGTGCATGCCCAGTTAAGATCGGTGAAATCGATACACATTCTCCATGCCCCTGAGGGCTTCTTGACCAAAACCACATTGGCTACCCAAGCGGCATAGATGGCCTTCCGGGGAAATGGATCATACTGAGCTTGGTGATCTCCTCCTACATAGCCAGCTATCGATGAGCGTCATATGCTCTTCACTTTTGGGTGACTGGTTTGAAAGAAGGACCAATGGTCAGTCTGTGATGGGTTCGGTCCCCTCAATTGGTTGAGGTGTTTGAATTATAGATGAATCCCTTGGGTCCTATAGAGGACTAGATTGGATCTGTTTCACGAGCTCCAGATCAACAAGGTCAGCCTCGCATGCCTTCTCGGTGAAAGACATGGTCTCCTTGCCGGCACTGGGGTTTATCTTTGTGATAGCAGATTGATAGCAAGTCCTTGCTGAAAGTTGGTCTCCTCTGACATGGCCAGTTCCCATAATTGTTGGAAACTTCATCAAGAGTAAACGTGCAGAGCATACCGCATTGATCTGATTCAGTAGTTCCTTGCCTAGGATGACATTGTAGGCCGTGGGACAGTCCACTACTAGGAATGTGATGATTTCCGTTCCTATGCGTGGAGTTGTGCCTACTGAAATTGGTAGGGAAACTATACCAAAAGGCATTACTGAGTCTCCTGATAAACTTAGTAATGGGGTTACTACTCTGTTAAGCTCCTTGTCATCAATCCCCAGCTGATTGAAGGCTTCCATGAAGATTACATTTACCAAACTCCTTGTGTCGAAGAGGATTCGTCCGACATTAAAGTTTGCAATTTGAGCTCGGATAATGAAGGGATCATCATGAGGGAAGAAGGTGCATCGTTCTTCCTCCTCTGAGAAGGTTATAGCTTCCCAACCAGCCTTGCCAACTTTCTTTGCTCTACTAGACTCAATGTTGAAGATCTGGTGGTTCGATTGAGTGGCCCGGATGAAGTTCTTTTTTGCTCTGTTGGAAGTGTAGGCATAGGAGATCTTTGGTCCACCACTGATGGTGTTGATCTAGGGGTGATTAGCGACTGGTCGCGCATGTTGTAAGAATTGGTTGATCTTCCCCTCTCTGACTAATCATTCCACAATGTCTCGGAAGGCCACACATACGTCAATGGTATGACCATTGAATTTATGGTATTGGTAGTATAAATTGGAGTGGAGTGGTGGTCTATGATGTTGCGGTCTTGGCTTTGGTTTTTCGATCATATTCTCAACATTCATCAAAACCTTCTCCAAAGAAGTATTTAATATGGTGTAGGTTTCATACCTTGGGATTGGGCCGTGGGGTGGTCTCCCTGGGGAGCTTGGTTGTTGCTCTTGTGACCCTGGTGGTTATTGTAAAGCTTCTCCTCCTTCCCCTTGTAATTGTTGTCATAAGAGCCTTTCCTCTTACCAACGTAAGAGGTTTTCCCATAGCCTTGGTTTTGATTGCCAGAATCATAATGGGGTTTGCTAGGCTACACCTTTTGAGGGGAGGAGTAGACCGGAGCGGTATTCTGCTTAGTCTCCACTAGTGGAGCGTTAAAAAATTCAGCCTTGGCATGGATTGCCGCTTGTCTCATTAGCTTGTTGTAGTCTTCCCATCCCTAGGTGAAAGCTTGGTACTTGAAAGTGGATTCCTTGAGGCCACTGCGGAATGCACGGAAGGCCATTTTGTCGTCAGTCTCGTGACATTTGGAATATTAATGGCTGAATCAGGCGGCATACTTCTGTAGGGTTTCAGGCTCCCCTTGCCGTAGTGACCCGAGGTCTTCTGTGGTCAACAAGCGGTCCATCTGGATCATGAACTGGTTCAAGAAGACAACATGGAGTTTGTCGAAGGAATCAATCGTACCTGGTTCGAGCCGGTAGAACTAATTGAGAGCAGCCTTGATGAGAATGGAGCTGAAGATCAAGCATTGGACCTCGTCGGAGAAGTTTTTGAAAGCCACGGTAGACTGGTAGTTGTTCATATATGTGACTGGGTCGCCCTTCCCTGAGTAGGGTGTGATCTTGAGGGGGTTGACTTCTGACTCATTGCGATATTGGGGATGCGAGAAGTGAAAGGACCAATGTTAGTCTTGATCTTTGTAGGAGACTTGGTTTTGTTCTTCTCGCTCTCCAAAGCCCGAACTCGCTGTAAAAGCTCCTGAACAACATCATAAGTTCTGGGAGGGATGGGTTGTTGGCCTAATCGTACGATTAGGCCGACGGCCTCCTTTGCTAGTGCTCACCTTTGGTCGGTAGGCCGTTTTTGGTCTTCCTACTGACTTGGCTGCAGTTGAGTCAGCCACATCCTCAACATGTTGGGAATTTATCCTCAAGACTTGCTCTTCCACTTCGACCATTGGTCCTTTCTGCCGGGTCCCCCTTATCAAAGCTGTCTCTGATAGAGTGCGACCACCTTAGGAGAGTGTAGGAAGAGGAGGTTGCTCTATGATCCTGGGATCATTTGCTTGATATGTTAGCCGGATGGGCTCGATGGGGAGTGGTCTCCTGTCGAGCAATTCGTGAGCATCCCAGAAGATTTGCATTCTGGAAGGACCAGCGCCATCGTTCTGGCGGATAAGCATTCTTCTAGAAGGTTCTGGTCTGGGGTGCTCCCTGTGCCGTGGTTCCTGCTCAACACGGCTGGCGAGTTCCCTCTCAGTTGTAGCTCGTTGTTCAATTAGCTCTTTCTGAGTCTCATGAAGTAGAGAAAATGTGCTCTGGTATTGCTTTCCAAAGACTTGGTTTCTCCTCTCGATCGCCAGGTTGCTCTTCATGAGTTCAATGACCTCCTGTATGAGTTTTTCCATCATTCTTAGCATGGCTTCTGAAGCGGAATCTGGTGTACCTCTACTTCATTCTCCTGAGATAGGGCTGTTGTTTAGCTCTCCATCACCTTGTTCGGCTGACATTGTGGTCGCTAGTAAGGTGGAACAATGGTACGTGAGCTAGTGGGAGTACTTACTCAGAATTCCCATAGATGGCGCCAAATGTTTGATCCGAAAATGGGCCTAACAAAAAAGGGTCTTAATGACTGCTGGTATGTCTTCTTCTCGTTCGCCGGTAGACCTCCGAGATAATAGGAAGAGTACATGACACCGGTGGGGTGCTGGCCTAGTGGACTCCGATGCTTAAGTTAGTAAGCGAAGTGGAGATCAGACACAAATTAGGCAGCGTAAGGCTTAGTGAATAGTTGTTACCTTTTCTGGGGGAGTGTGCCCCGTGTTGATAGTAGCAATGTATGTGGTTGTTGAAACCCTAATGTTGTGATGCCCAAGTAACCTCCAGGACGTTGACACGTGTCCTGGGGTGTTAAACGAGTGGTGGTGATTCATTTGGATTTTAGGGTAGTGTTGTTATTGCATGGATGAGTATGCCGACCATGGCGGTGGGTGGTGCAAGATGACGGCTGGCGCTCGTTGGTTGACTAGAGATGATCTGGTCGGCAATTATGTGTAGTCGGTCAGGGGACCGTATGTTCTATGACGGCGGTCTTCTTCCTAGTGGTTGGTCGGAATGGTATAAACATGTGCCCTCCAGGCCATAGCGGGGCAAAGAGCCGAGACTAGGAGGAGGCATCACCTTCTGTTGCGTTGTTAGTGTAGGATTTTCGTTGAATTTGTAAATGTAAATCTAACCTAACTTGCTCTGATTACCTTATGGGCTAGTTGTTGAGTTATTCTGTGGTTTGATAGGATTTAGGTTGACACAGACTATTTGGATTATTGGTTTAGTTTACATCCTTCGTCTGACAGGTAGAATATGGTTTTGATCCGATTGTAGGGGAGATTCTGCCGAATTTTCGGTAGGATTCTCGTTAAGACTTTGGTTGGTGTAGTGAGGGTATTTTAGGAATTATTTTGAGATTTTAGGGGGTTCGGGAGGGGTCCTGTCATTCACTGCAGCAGAAAAGGTAGGAGGATATGGCTGGGTTCGAAGGGATTTCTTGGGCAGTTTTGTGGCGGTTGGAGGTGAGGGAGGTCTACCTTGTCTCAGCATCCTACAAGTTGAGGCATGGATGATGCGAGATACCATGATGGCTTGTGTTGAAGATGGGTGCAAGAAGGCCATTTTTGAATCGGACTCACAGATCCTAGTGAGCAGTATCACAACAGGTGTGTGCATAGATAGTAATGTAGATGGGATTTTCCATGACATTATGGAACTAAAGAAGGCTTTTGAGGTTGTTGTACTCCAGTTTATTTCCAGCAAGTTCAATGGTGCTGCTCATGAGGTAGCAGCGAGAGTGATGCGCTCGAGAAGATGTCAAAAATGGGAGGGCTTAGAACCTCCTTGGCTGTTTAATATTCTAGCTTCTGATGTAAGAATTTCAATTCGTCTTTAATAAAAATTCAGATCGTTCGGTAAAAAAAACAAAAATAACTTGAAATTCTAACTTTTTAACACCATAAATGATTTGACAGTAATAAAAAATTCAAACCTTGTAATCCTTTTTCAAAATTAACATTTAATGTGAATGAGAGAAAATTAATTCAGACAACGATTTCATTGTAACTGTAGTCCTATTAACTGGCGGATTACATTTAGAATAGATACCTGAAATTGTTAAGGAGCCCTGCATCATAGTCGGTAAATTAGTAATTGAATCTAATGACCAGCGTTGAAAAATCGGAAATGCTAAATAACAATTGTCTCCACTTACTTGAAAATTCAAAAACTCCGATAGGTGGAATGAGTGGTGTAACGATTCAGAAATTTAATTCGTAAATTTTCGTAAATTAATTTGAGAAAAGACGAAATTACCCTTGGTTTTATAAGGGGCTCGGAAGTCAATTTTGTTTGGAGACACATTTGATAGTTTTTCCGGAATCGTTGCATAGGTCTCGGACTCACGAGTTCATAAACAGGCGGCACGCAGAAAATGGAGACCGTACGAGAAACTTACGGGTCAAGATTATTCAGGAGCATTTTGGTCATATGCCTTGGGTATAAGTTTTGAACCTCAGACTCAGACTTCACGTGTTCTCATTTCCTTCCTTTCTCTCTGCAAACTCGTGACGGACCGACATCGACCGAACCAAAACACAAAAACTCCGAGTTGGACTTTCAATTAAAGGCAATCTTGGCCTAGTTGGTTGATTCCATCAACTTCTACTCCTTCCCGTGAGCAAAACCATATCAACCATCGAAGGAGGCAGCCGCGGGAGACACATATCCTAGGAAAGGAAAATTGAAACCTTCCGATCAATTTTTCGGCCAACAATGGCGATACTGCTCCGGGAACTTTAGAGGAGCGTACGACTCGGGATTGAGCTATCGGTGAGTGGACCTTGGTTTATAAATTATAATGCATGCATAAAGGTATATTTGAATTAAATGGTGTTATATATTGTTTTTGGTACATTTATGGAATTTACAAATTGTGCTATGAAATGATGACTGGGTACGAGTTTTCAATATTACTGTGAAACAATGTTTTGGGTTGTGGCTTGGTTTTATGGACTTTGTTCTTAAATGGTTTTGACTTGATAGATTTTGGGTCCATGGTTTTGGGTGTAGACCCGGACGTGTAATTTCCTTGGATTTGGGCTTTGACCCGATTTTTCAATGAATTTGGCTTAGGCCAGGAAACAAGGATTTCAAAACATGGATTTTGGTTTTCATTGATTTACTGTCCCCGAGGATAACAGTTTTCTCCGACTGACGTCGATGGGTTTTTCTCCGTTAGATCGTTGAGGGTTCTCCGACGCTGGTGTCGAGGGGTATTTTCTCTACCGAGTCGTTGAGGTTGTCTATGTATAGTACAGGATTCTGCACAGCTCGAGGTATATCGAGTGTGTGGAGGGTATTAAGCTACAACTCAGAATTTTTATTCGGGAGCAGTGGAAATTTTTTTGATATACATTTCGTGTCCAGGTTGGTTTCATATGATTTGTAAACTCCTTTGAGGAGGGTTTTCAAAACAGGGTTGTGAACTACGGGATGTTTTCATTATACAGTTTTTTGTAGGTCCCACGGGTGTTTTACCAAAACAATAGATTTTCTTGTATGTTTTCGGGTTATCCTTATGGTTTTGTTGAAAAGAAATTTCATGCATGCATTATTTTATTCGTGGAGGGGGAAAGGTATGTTTTCCTCGGAACTAGTTTTAAATGATTATTTTTGTCCGCTCACAATTTTAGTGTTTTAAATCCCCTACAGGCTGTTGAATTGACGTGAGCATATCTACAGGCGGAGGCATTACATTTCAACTGCGCGTTTACCTACAGTAGGATATTTATTTCTGTATTTACTTATCCTACCTAGATGCTCGGATAAATCTGTTGGATTGATTGTCAATTTGGTAATTCCATCGTTGGATGGTTGAGTTGTTGGAATTTGGAGTGTTATCTAATCCCTTGTCTGACATGTGGAAGACGGTTAAACAAGTCCTTAAGGGGAGATTCTGTCGGATTTTTGGCCGAATTCTCATAATTATATGCAAGGGCTTAAGGGTATTTTGGGAATTTTATTAGGTTGCCAGACAGGAGCAGTGTTATTCCCGGGTTTCGAGGGGAAATTCTGGAAGGGTCCTGTCAACTTGGTATCAGAGCACTAGGTTTAAATTCCTATAGGTCGTACACTTAGTGTACATCTGATTGTATTTTTGGTACTTTATGGTTCTTTTCAGCGTAATGCCTCCGAGATGCTAGCCCCGTCAGCGGCCTAGAAATAGTAAGGGCACACATGAACCCGTAGGAGAGCCGGATTTGAGGCAGACCTTGGATTAATTGGGTTGAACTTTGACTACGGTACTTCAAGGTAGGTCTACTACTAAAATGTCTAACATTGAGCGAGCCCAGATGATTCGGATGAGTGGATTACTCGTGTGGAACGAGTGTTTGCTGTTATGAGATGCCCTCCGGAGGATAGGGTACGATTAGCCACATTTCTTCTGGGTGGTTATGCATACCGTTGGTGGCATGCTTTGTAGCTGACAAGCTGGGATGTCCGAACCTTTACTTGGGAAACTTTCCGGGAGTGCTTCCTTGAGCAGTTTTATCCTCGTTCATACCGAGATGCTAGAGAGGTCGAGTTCCTGCAGTTACAGCAGGGGGGCATGACGGTGACACAATATGAGCAGAAATTTTTTGAGTTGTCACTATTTGTACCGGCTCTTGTTGGGACTGACATGGATAAGTGTCGCAGGTTTGAGTATGGACTGTGGAATGAGGTTCGAGTAGCAGTAACTGTTATGGCACACATGTCTTTGAGGGCTTTGTCAGACCCTGCTACCAGAGTAAAGTTGAGTTTGCCAGCTCAGCAGTGGTTCCAGGCGACGCCTGGATCGCTGGAGTTTCGGAGCCTCTAGTCAAGGACCATCGAAGAGAGGCAGTTCCAGTTCTGGATCTTCTGGGGGTGCAGGATTTGGAGAAGGCAGTGGCAGAGCCAGCCAGGGACAGCAGTCTTCAGCTCAGTCTAGTAGGGCTTCAGTACAGTCGACCGGGAGACAGTGTGGCAGACCCGCATGGTCGGGTGACACCTGTTGTTACGTTTGTGGGGAGACCGATCATTTCAAGAGAGACTATCCAGATCGTCGTCCGGGCAGTATTTCCTTGGGCCGAGATGCTACTGAACCGAGTCAGAGAGCAGAGCAGAAATCTAGTACTGTAGTAGGGAGCCAAACCTAGTCCAGTGGGGCCAGCAGGGCCAGAGGGAGACATGGGGGTCATGGTCGATCTTCTTGTACACAGGCCCGAGTTTTTTCATTGACTCAGCAGGAGGCTCGAGCAGCACCAGAGGTGGTGGTTACTAGTACGTTATCTATTTTAAATCATGATGCTCATGTGTTGTTAGATCTGGGGGCTACACATTCTTTTATTTCTCTGGGTTTTACACTTTTTGCTGATAGAGATTTGTCCCCAATTGGTTGTGACATGGGCATTAGTACTCCTACTGGAGATATGTTAGTAGCAAACCTCGTGATACGTAGTTGTCCGGTAGTAGTGGGAGGTCATGAGTTAGAGGCAGATTTAATTCCCTTGGACATTTATGATTTTGATGTGAATTTGGGGATGGATTGGTTAACCATGCATCATGCCTCCATTGATTGTTTCGCCAAGAGGGTGGTTTTCCGGAGTCCAGGATTGCCGAAACTTATGTTTCAGGGTGACTGTAGGGTACTTCCCTCGGGAGTGATCTCAGCTTTGATGGTTGAAAAATATTGAAGAACAGTTGTGAGGGATATTTAGCTCACGTGATTCTCGGGATACTCGGGTGAGAGTAGAGGATATTCCTGTGGTGAATGAGTTTCCAGATGTATTTCCAGAGGATCTTCCGGGGCTGCCACCTCACCGGGAGATTGAGTTCACCATAGAGCTTCTTCCAGGTACTCAACCTATATC
This sequence comes from Oemleria cerasiformis, assembly GCA_037349345.1. Taxonomy (NCBI): domain Eukaryota; kingdom Viridiplantae; phylum Streptophyta; class Magnoliopsida; order Rosales; family Rosaceae; genus Oemleria; species Oemleria cerasiformis. Next base: position 524,718 of record JAZGTL010000050.1, on the reverse strand, counting down.
CCAAGCACCGTACATAATGGCACCGGCAGAATTGAGGGAATTGAAGACTCAATTGCAGGACTTGGTGGATATGGATTTATTCGACCAAGTGTATCACCTTGGGGTGCGCAGGTATTATTTGGAAGAAAGATAGATGGTGGTTTGAGGCTATGTATCGACTACCGACAGATAAATAGGGTTACGGTGCGAAATAAGTATCCTTTACCATGAATTGATGATTTGTTTGATCAATTGAAAGGGGCAACGTATTTTTCTAAAATTGACCTTTGATCCGGGTACCATCAGTTAAGGATCAGGGAAGGGGATGTTCCTAAAACAGCTTTTAGGACCCGCTATGGGCATTATGAGTTCCTGGTGATGCCTTTTGGTTTAACTAATGTACTGGCAGCATTTATATATATCATGAACAGGGTGTTCCGACGGTATTTGGATCAGTTTGTGATTGTGTTCATCGATGATATCTTGGTATATTCGAAGAGTGCTAAGGCACATGAGAAGCACTTGCGGTTGGTGTTGAATATGCTGAGGAAAAAGCAACTGTTCGCCAAGTTCAGTAAATCTCAGTTTTGGTTGACCAATGTGGGATTCTTAGGGTAGGTGATTTCTACTGAGGGTATCAGCATGGATCCCCAAAAAGTCGAGGTAGTGGCAAACTGGGAGCAACCGAAGACAGTGTCAAAGGTGAGAAGTTTTTTGGGTTTAGCGGGATATTATCGACGATTCGTAGAAATATTCTCTACGATAGCTGCCCCCGTTAACTCGGTTGACAAGGAAATGAGTCAAGTTTGACTGGGATGCTGAATGTGAACAGAGCTTTCAAGAGCTTAAGAGGAGGTTGACTTCTGCCCCAGTGTCAACCCTGCTAGATGGTAACGAACGATTTGAGGTGTATAGTGATGCATCATTACGAGGTATAGGTTCCGTGCCGATGCAGCATGGAAAGGTGATAGCTTATGCTTCCAGCCAACTTAAACCGCATGAGTTGAATTACCCCACACATGATTTAGAATTAGCTGCAGTGATGCTTGCACTGAAGATTTGGCAACATTATTTGTACGAGGAAACGTGCCGGATCTTCACCGACCATCAGAGTCTGAAATACTTCTTCACCCAGAAAGATCTGAACTTGAGACAGAGAAGGTGGCTATAATTGATAAAGGATTATGATTGTACTATAGATTATCACCCAGGAAAGGCCAATGTAGTGGCGGATGCACTGAGCAGGAAGTCTATGGGTTCCTTGGCCTATTTGCACACTGTTTATCTACCGTTGCTGTTGGAATTCGGAAGAGCTAGAATCATACTGGACATGGATAACCAGGGAGCTCTGTTAGCTAGCTTCCATGTGAGACCTGTCTTGATTGACCGGATTATTGATGCTCAATTCCAGGATCCTACTTTGTGTATTATTAGGATGGAATTGGAGGCTGGGAACATGCAGGATTACATAGTTCGGGATGATGGAGCCTTGGTTAAGGATGGCAAGTTGTGCATACCTAATGATCTAGAGTTGAAGAGAGAAATTCTTGAGGAAGCTCATAGTTCTGCCTATGTTATGCATCCAGGAGGTACTAAGATGTATCGTACTCTCAAGGAACACTATTGGTGGACTGGGATGAAAAGGGAAATAGCAGAGTTTGTGAGTATGCCTAACATGTCAACAAGTAAAAGTAGAGAGGCAGAAACCAGATGGGGCACTACAACCGTTACCTATTCTGGAATGGAAGTAGGATCACATTACTATGGATTTTGTCTATAAACTTCTTAGGACTCAAAAAGGACATGATGGAATCTGGGTAATTGTTGATAGACTCACAAAGTCAGCACATTTCTTGCCAGTACGGGAAGATTACCGGATAAGCCAGTACGCCAAGTTGTTTGTGAATGGGATCATAAGGTTACATGGGATTCTAGAGTCGATTGTATTAGATAGGGATCCTAGGTTTACTTCGAGGTTTTCGCGGAGTTTGCAGAAAGCCTTTGGAACTACACTGCATTTCAGTACAGCTTTTCATCCGCAGACTGATGGTCAGTCTGAAAAGACAATTCAGATTCTGGAAGATATGATGAGAGCTTGTGTACTACAGTTTAAAGGAAATTGGGATTCACGCCTAGCTTTGATGGAGTTTGCATACAACAACAGCTATCAGTCTAGTATTGGGATGGCACCTTTTGAAGCACTGTATGGGAGACAAAGTAGAACATCGATCTACTGGACTGAGGTAGGCGAGAGAAGACTGTTGACACCAGAGGTTGTGGAAATGACAGAGGAAAAGATTCAGATCATCAAGGAAAGGCTGAAGGTAGGTCAAGATCGCTAGAAAAGCTATGCGGACCGACGGATCAGAGACCTTGAATTTGAAGTCGGAGACTGGGTTTTCTTGAAGTTATTCCCTTGGAAAGGAGTTGTATGTTTTGGTAGACGATGGAAATTGAGTCCTCGCTCTATTGGGCCTTATGAGATTGTTGAGAGGATAGGTCCAGTAGCGTACATACTTGCTTTACCTCCAGAACTGTCAAAGGTTCACGATGTATTCCATGTATCCATGCTCCGAAAGTACCTATTCGATGAATCTCATGTATTGGAGACGCAACAAATTGAGCTGAGAGATGATTTGACTTTTGAGGAGCAACCAGTGCAACTTCTAGATTGGAAGGAAAAAGTATTACGCAGAAAGACTATTCATCTGGTTTAAGTTATGTGGAGGAATCAGAACGTGGAGGAGGCCACGTGGGAAACTGAAGCACTAATGCGGGCACAACATCCACATTTGTTCTAGTGACAGGTATGAATTTCGAGGACGAAATTTCTTTAAGGGGGGTGAGTTGTAACGACTCGGAAACTTAATTCGGAAAATTTTCGTAAATTAATTTAGGAAAAGATGAAATTACCCTTGGTTTTATAAGGGGCTCGGAAGTCAATTTTGTGTGAAGACACATTTGATAGTTTTTTGGGTACCGTTGCATAGGTCTCGAACTCACGAGTTCGTAGACAGGCGGCACGCGAAAAACGAAGATCGTGCGAGAAACTTACGGGTCTAGATTGTTCAGGGGCATTTTGGTCATTTGCCTTGGGTATAAATTTTGAACTTCAGACTCAGACTTCACGTGTTCTCATTTCCTTCCTTTCTCTCTGCAGACTCATGATCGACCGACATCGACCTAACCAAAACACAAAAATTTCGAGTTGGACTTTCAATTCAAGGAAATCTTGGCCTAGTTGGTTGATTCCATCAACTTCTACTCATTCCCGCGAGCAAAACCATATCAACCATCGAAGGAGGCAGTCGCGGGATACACCGAACTGAGGAAAGGAAAACTGAAACCTTCCGAGTGATTTTCCGGCCAACACAGTCGATACTGCTCCGAGAATTTCAGAGGAGCGTACGACTCGGGATTGAGCTATCAGTGAGTGGACTATGGTTTATAATTTATAATGCATGCATAAAGGTATATTTGAATTAAATGGTGTTATATATTGTTTTTGGTACATTTCTGGAATTTACAAATTGTGCTATGAAATGATGATTGGGCACGAGTTTTCAATATTACTGTGAAAACAATTTTTGGGTTGTGGCCTGGTTTTATGGACTCTGTTCTTAAATTGTTTTGACTTGATAGATTTTGAGTCCATGGTTTTGGGCGTAGACCCGGATGTGTGATTTCCTTGGATTTGGGCATAGACCCGATTTTTCAATGAATTTGGCTTAGGCTAGGAAACAAGGATTTCAAAACATGGATTTTGGTTTTCACTGATTTACTGTCCCCAAGGATCACGGTTTTCTCCGACTGGCGTCGATGGGTTTTTCTCCGTCAAATTGTTGAGGGTTCTCCTACTCTGGTGTCGAGGGGTATTTTCTCCACCAGGTCGTTGAGGCTGTCTATGCCTAGTACAGGGTTCTGCACAGCTCGAGGTATATCGGGTGTGTGGAGGGTATTGAGCTACGACTCGGAATTTTTATTCAGGAGCAGTGGAAAATGTGTTGATATACATTTTGAACCCATGTTGGTTTCATATGATTTGTAAACTCCTTTGAGGAGGGTTTTCAAAATAGGGTTGTGGACCACGGGATGTTTTCATTATATGGTTTTTCGTGGGTTTCACGAGTGTTTTAACAAAATAACGGATTTTCCGGTATGTTTTCGGGTTATCCTTATGGTTTTGTTGAAAAGAAATTTCATCCATGCATTGTTTTATTCGTGGAGGGGGAAAGGTATGTTTTCCTCAGAATTAGTTTTAAATGATTATTTTGTCCACTCACAATTTTCGTGTTTTAAGTCCCCTCCAGGCTGTTGAATTGACGTGGACATATCCAGAGACGAAGGCATTACATTTCAACTGCACGTTTACCTACAGTAGGATATTTATTTCTGTATTTACTTATCCTACCTAGATGCTCGGATAAATCTGTTAGATTGATTGTCAATTTGGTAATTACATCGTTGGATGGTTGAGTTGTTGGAATTTTGAGTGTTATCTGATCCCTTGTCTGACAGGTGGAAGACGGTTAAACAAGTCCTTAAGGGGAGATTCTGCCGGATTTTTGGCAGAATTCTCATAATTTTGCAAGGGCTTAAGGGTATTTTGGGAATTTTATTAGGTTGTCAGATGAGAGTGGAATTTTTTCCGAATTTCGAGAGGAAATTCAGGAAGGATCCTGTCAAGTGGTATCTATGTAGAAATCAGTGGCATGATTTTATATGTCAAATTTATCTTTGATCTTCAAAAAATGATCATCAGTGAGCCTTCATTTGTGGTTACTAAACATTAAACAATGACCAAATATCAGTGACCAAACATTTCGACAGGTAACTATAAAGAATTAGTGACGAGTTTCAACTGATAAAAAATATCTGGTCAATAAGTGGATATAGTGACCAAATTGGTTAAATTTAGTGACCAAATTGGTTAAATTTAGTGACCACTTCTTTGGTTACTCATAATACCTGTTTTCTTGTAGTGAACACACGTTTACATATATTGGTAAAGTTTTCATAATACCTGTTTTCTTTATACGTGCTCCCGTACATGCGTATGGGTGAGTCCTTATTTTAATCATCACTTGCACTATGCGTAAATTATTTTAATCTCTCTATGGTCGGTTCTAAACTTAATTTGTTTAATTTTTTCAAAGGAAATTATTTTTGCACTCTATTTTTATAGAATAAGAATATTTTAATTATTTGAATATTTATTTAATCAGCATTATTCTAAACATATTTGTATCTTGAATTAAAAAAAAATTAATTCTCTGTCTCATATCATATGTCCACTTTTATAAAGTATAATATTTTAATTATTTGAATATTTATTTAATCAGCATATTCTAAACGTGTTTGTATCTTGAATTTCAAAAAACAAAAAATTAATTCTTTGTCTCGTATCATATTGTCCTTCTCGTTTTGATGCCGTTGCTTCCTAGTTTGTCCACACTAAGATGTTAGTTTGCCGGTCACTCCATGTTTCAACTTTCAAGTTGAATATATGAGAAACTTGTATTTCTCCTATAGGAAAGAAATGTAGTGAGAAATGTTTTACTTTCTTTCCTGAGCACCAGATATTGTAAATTTGTCAACCGTGGATGATGAATCCAGAGAAATGATGTAGATCATACCACAAGAAAACAAGGTCGTTGAAAGTTGAAGCACTAGAGAGAGCTAGCTGGCGTGCTAAGCTAGCTCACCAAGTCTGAACTTTGGTAAAAGCTAGAAAAAGTAAAACTATAATCCTGGCTCTTAAGTACATGAACTTAATTAGGTAAGAAAAATAGTCCAATTTGATGTCAAAATGTTCGGTCTATTCACGACATCTTGTCATATTATATTACAAAGTAATGAATCATATTATAATATATATATATATATATATATATGTATATTTTTCTTTGTTTATCATACTAAAAAAATTGAGAAATATGAAGGCACTTTCCTACAACCTATTATTATAGCAAGTATATATACGAAGATGCAGATAGCTAGCATGTAATTTGACTAAAATTGAAGTTTTTTTAGTTCGAATGCCTTTGGAGTCGTGTGATAAGTCTCGCTTAACTTTAATAATCATGAACCGTCTTATTTTGCCTCATGAATTCGCATTTTATACACTGAATTATCTCACTTTGTCCCAAATTCATCAACTATAATTGTTTTATGTTAAATTAGGGGCAAAGTGAGACAAATTCATTATGATTCTTTGGGTTAAGTGAGATCCACCCACATTTTAAAAAAGTTCTCCAAAATTCCAAATTTACCCATCAAATTTGAAGCCACCCCCCACATCTATCTCCAAAAACAAAAAACCTCAATAGTCCTAAGTCCAAACCCACTCATCAACCTAGTTATCCATGTCCGTCCACTTTCCTTTCTCTAGCTACCTTTTGTCTCTTCCATTCTAACTATCTCTCTCTTTACCTCATTATTAAGCCCATATTTTGCATTCAAAAATCCAACATCTCCAACATCATAATCAAATTATCCGCATTCAAAATATCAAACAAATTCAATATCTTTGAGGTCAGCATCTTCAAGGACCCGATATTCCGACTCGAAAACCTCACATTGTCCACCACTTCCCTCACTAGAAAAGTGGTCTTCTCATTTGTGTCCAAACCTCACCTCTTCATCACTGCAATGAAATCTTTCCTCTTTTGGCTTCTCGGACTCGTCGCTAAAATGCTCCATGACGATCGTGTTCTCCATCGTGCTCGCCACCACCGCCAATATCGCAAGTCTCTTCTCCTTGCGATTAATTTTGATAGTTCAATCTCGGGGTTTGGGTCCGAAGACAACTCCTTCGTTGAGATGGACTAGAGTTCGGGTCGACCCTTGGAGAGTCCGACCCGTTTTCTTCTACGGGTAGGGTTTTCGGTCTCATCCTCGGACCTCGACACATGTGAGTGCTGAGGATGTACCTCGGCGCTTGTTTTTGGAGGTCTTGGATGTTGACACTGTGAACAACGGCACGTGCTATGTCGGGGATAGTGCAGACTTGAGGTCAAGGAAGGTCTCCCTGACTTTGACACCAGTGAATGAGAGGACTGGGAGAATATGGGAAGATCAAGGAAGGTCTCCTCGAATTTTTGAGAGGATATGGGCTTAATTATGAGGTAAAAAGAGAGATAGTGAGAATGGAAGAGACGAAAGGTTGCTACTGAAAAGAAAGTGGACAGAGGTGGATAGCCGGGTTGATCGAGAGTGGGGACTTGGGACTATTGGGGTTTTTTGTATTTTTTTTGGAGATAGAAGTGGAGATGGCTTCAAATATAATGGGTAAAGCTGAAATTTAATTTGGAGAACTTTTTTAATGGATGGGTGAATCTCTCTTAACCCTAAGAACTGTGATAAATTGTCTCACTTTGACTCCTATTTAACAGAATACAGTTAGAGTTGATGAATTTGAGCAAAATGAGACAATTCAATGTATTGATTGTGAGGTCCTGGAGAAAAATGAGATGATCATTTACAATTTATAGGGTTAAGTGAAATTTATTGCACGATATAAGGGGCATTTGAACTAAAAATCTAAAAAGAATTAGAGAAACCGAAAAGGAGAGGATGTATTTAATTATTGTCGTCGGGGTCTTTTTGATTCCCACGTTGGTGTGCTGTTGGGATGAGGTGGTTCATCAACATTCAACAATGATGAATGAGTTTGATAGCGACCCAACCTGCACGTGATACCGATACTCCCTTTGTTTTACAACTTATTTGTATTTAGATGTGATAACAATGTTATATTTTCTATAAAAATGGAGTGAATTTGAATTTAAATATTTAAATTTGCTATAAAAATTAGAAAATATTAGATTAAGTGGTTTTGAAATAAGTGGAGATAGTAATAATGAAAGGGATCTAAAATGAATATATATACAAAATTATTTGAGTTCTATTTGCTTTTTTATTTTATTTCTTATTCAAATCCTAATATATATATATATATATATATATATATATATTGTAATCTCTTATCAATAATTTTTTTTTTATACAATGATATTGAAAGTGAGGGATTATAATATAAATATATGATATCGACCTTATGATTTACGAGAGTCAAATCCGAGACCTCTCACATAAAATATGGAATAAATTACATTAATTTTATTATAAATTCAAATCTAAATTCCATCTCTTAAAACAAATAGAACCTGAGAGTCAGAGTTAGTTTGCTATATATTCTATGCCTTTATTAAAATGTAAACACGAAGCCAAATTTCTTGTTTCGGAATGCCGGAATGAAATCACGAAATCACCACTGACCAACCAATATTTGAAGTCCGCCAATAAGTCCACCATATTTTGTATGCTAACTTTTCACATGACTTTGAGTCGCCCATTGTATTAGTATTGATTAGGCAGAGTATATAGATAGACAAATACATATAGGCGTGTTTCGGAATTAATTGATGAATAGTATAAATTACCGATAATGTTAGGGGGATTACGTTTATAGATTATATTTGTAAACTACATAATAATACAGGTATATCCCATCTCCACATATAAAGTCCACATATATTAAAAATGTTATTTTGTAAATATAATATTCCTAACATTTTTCATATATTACAAATCAACTTTAAATAAGAAAACTAATAGATGCGGACACTTATCACTTAAATTTAATATTATAAAAATAATTGTAAGATGAAATCCTGATCACATTCTTATATTTTTTTTTGTTCAGTGATCACATACTTATATATTAAAATCATTCTAATTTAGACGACTAAAAAACCTAATAATTAATATGGTTCATTCCTCGCCATCTAGAAATATTCTAGAATAGAATATATATTTTCATGAATAAAAAACATAGAAAACGGGGGAATTAATTATTCACATGTTTTTATGTTTTGAAATATTTTGTGTGGGGAAAAGTGTGTGTATAATAAATTAATTATAGATTATTGGTCAAGATGGGCTAACTGTACGTATCCATAATTGTATTCTATTATTGTTTTGGGCGATTGCATGATGACCACAATATTAAAAGCTATTTTGACCACATGACACAATTGATGAGCCGAGATCGATACCAAGCCACCAGCTGCCTCTGCAAAGTGCCTATAAATATCAAACCTAAATTTTCATAAGGAACCACTCAACTCATATTTATTTGCCAACTAACAACTTATATCTTCTAGTTATATAATATCAAATATAATTGAGCTATGGCTCCAGTAGTTGCTGCTTCCCAACCCATGGAGATGGAGGCATCCAAAGTAACAAGCATCAAATCACTTGCTGAATCATCTGCTCTCAACTCTGTTCCTTCTGCCTATGCCTTTACCATTAACCCCGACGACGAAGCCGATCCCAACGATCCTGAATTTGCTATTCCCATTGTTGATATGTCACTTCTCACCTCAGGATCTCCCGATCAACGTTCCAAAATAATTCATGACTTAGTCAAAATTTGCCAAGAATGGGGCTTCTTCATTGTATGTTACGTTTCTTTATATTTATATATAATAGGTTTTTATGATCGATGAATTAATTAATGCGCACCTACATGTAGGCGATTAACCACGGAGTTCCAGAGAGCCTAATGAAGGCAATGATTGAGGCATGTCATGGATTTTTCAGTCTCCCGGATGAGGAGAAGGAGGAGTTCAAATCAGGAAACGATGTGTTGGAGATGTTCAAGTACGGAACAAGTTACAATCTCGCATTGGACAAAGTCCTTTTATGGAGAGACTTTTTCAAGGTTAGAGTACATCCCGAGTTTTACTCCCTTTACAAACCAAGTTGCTTTAGTGAAGTGTCATTGGAGTTCAGCAAAAGAACTCGACAAGTAGCGTTGGAGATAACAAGAGCAATCTCAGAAAGTTTGGGATTGGAGCCCAACTACATACATGATGCCATGAACATGGACCGGGGGTTACAAATGCTCGCTGCCAACTACTACCCGCCGTGCCCTCAGCCGGAGCATGCCATTGGTATTCCCCACCACACTGATCATGGCCTGGTCACTCTCCTCATCCAGAATGAGATGAATGGTCTCCAAGTCGAACACAACGGCAAGTGGCTCACTGTGGATGGTCCGGTCAATGGCTTCTTTGTGAACCTTGCTGACCAAATGCAGATTCTTACTAACGGAAAATACAAGAGTGTGATGCATCGGGCGACAGTCAACAACAAAGCTACAAGGATATCGATAGCCATTCCACATGGACCATCGGTCGATACAGTTATTGCTCCTGCACCAGAATTGTTGGAAAAGGAAGGTGAAGCCCCAAAATACCTTGGCATGAACTATAAAAAATACATACAACTTCAGCAAAGTGGCAAGAACTACATGAAGTCAACCTTTGACCACATCCGAGCTTAAGCTTTTCCAGTGCGCACATATATTGCACGTCTTGCGGCAGCTTATTCCTTTTTATTTCTCGTTCGCTATTTTTTATTGCAATAACTAATGTATGTTATTTTCTGTACATGTTTGAAACTAAGTTTGTACTTATCATTCAACATGAAACAATTTCGAATTATATTAATTATGTGTTCGTTTCGCCGCCGCTACACTGTTAGAATTCCACCTTCAACAATTCTAATCTAGTAATCCAAGCAAGACACAACAAGAATCATTGAGAAGAAAAGAAAAGTGATGCAGGGGTTGTGAAAGTCGCAGAGCACTTTGCTGCTCTATTTCATGAAAATATGTCAGATGATCTTGCGAACTTGGACAGACCTCAAGTTAATAAAAGACCAAAAAGATCTCAGCCACACATCTAGAAAGTAGATCAGATGAAGTAAAAAGTCTAAGCTAGACATCAAGATAAAGGAATGTAAAACAAACTAAAGGGATAAATGAGTAAGGTGTCAACTTTAACACTCTCCCCTTTGACGCCTTGCTGCTTAACACCTAACAGGTACCTCAGATATTGAAAATTTTCAGTTGACATAGCCTTAGTGAAGATATCAGAAACTGGTCCTCTCCCTTGCAAAACACCATCTCAATTTCTTTATCTGCAACATCATCTCTGATGAAGTGAACATGATTCTTTGTCATTTCTATTGCTGATTTGCTGTCAATATTTATACCAATAGCTTGAGAAGTTGATAATGTAGTAGATACATACTCTCCTTCAGCTGTGGATAGTGCCACTGTCTGTTGCTTCTTGGATGACCAACTAAAAGCTCCATACCCAAGTGAGAATGCACAGCCTGTGGTGCTCTTTGAATCATCTAGACTTCCTCCCCAATCACTGTCACAAAACCCAGCCAATTAATTTCGGCACAACATTCTTCTCATACATCACACAAAAATCAATTGTTCCTTGCACATATTCAGGACCCTCTTGGCTGTCCCATAGTGGATTTGAGTAGGTTTCTGCATAAACCTTAACAGCAAACTTGTTACATACAAGATATTTGGTCTTGTAGCTGTGCAGTAAACTCCCATCTAAGCTTCTATACAGACTTACATCAACATCTGCACTGGCCATCTTCTTTTTCAAGTTCCTCATTGTGAATTAGAGGTGTGGCAACTGACTTACATCCTCCCATTCCAAACTTCTCCAATAAGATTTTTTCATATTTCTTTTGAGAAATAAAGATTTCATCCTTAGTTTGACAAATACCAATTCCCAAAAAATAATGCAATAGTCCTAAGTCACTCATCTCATCTCTCTTAAACTGAAGGATCATTTTTGCATTGCTACCAGTAAACACAAGGTCATCAACATATATAGAAACAATGAGGATATATATCAGAGTTACCTTCATTCTTCACATACAAGGTTGCCTCATTCTTTCTCCTTTTGAAGCCATTGTTGATGAAGTGAGTGTCAATCTCTCCATACCAAGCACGAGGTGCTTGTTTTAAGCCATAAAGTTCCTTGTTCAGCTTCTAGACCTTTAATTCTTCATTCTCAAGAACAAAGCCTTGAGGTTGGTCCACAAATACCTCTGTGGTTAGCTTTCCATTTAGAAACGCAGATTTGACTTCCAATTGATACAAGGGCCAACTCTTTTAAGCTGCCATTGCTATCAAAATTTGATTTGTGTCCATTCTAGCTATTAAGTCATTATTTATGCATATATTTTATGTCAGTTTTGTTCTCATTTACTTGTCGTTTGTTAAATTTCATGTCAACCAAAATAGAAGATGATCTATTTTGTGACACGTGTGCAGATTTAGAGAGAATATTGAATTATGAAAATATGGAAAAAAGAATCATTCAATTCGGAGTTGAATTGAGAAAGTTATTAAGGAACCATTATTGGGAACCATGTCATGACACCAAAGATGTCCTATTGATGTCCACGGCCCACGGGCCAAGGACGTGACCCAGAACCTCACCACTACTGTGTCCGAGAGCCTCTCTAGGACTTGTCTGAAGTCATCGCGAAAATTTGTTGTGACTGCAACAAGGTGCAGGGTCATGTCAGTGTCACTCAACAACGTCGCGATCCTGCCCGCGGGCTTGCCCGTGTGATCCTAATTTTCCCAAAGTCACGCCATACCGACAGACGCAAAGGATCGTATTGACAGCCCAATGCCCAAGCCATGTCGCATTCAAGACCTGTCCGTTGCCCTACCCGCGGGCCAGCACATATCACCACCGATAGTCTATCATCAATTGTATCCCAGCTTGTGTTTACACTCTTCTCCATATTTTTAAGATTTATTTAATTTATTTAAATTCAGAAATAATGTATTTCCTTTTCTTGTGAGACAAGGTGTCAGGACCCGTCCCGAATTTCCCCTCGAAACCCGGGAAGAACCATGATCCCGTCTGACAACCTAAGAAAAGGTTCCCAAAGTACCCTACAATCCTTACAAATTATAATAACAATAATAAATACTTCATCTTGTCAGACAAGGGACTTAAGCACTCAATAATTCCCGTAATTAACGACCAATCAAATAACTTTCTTCCCCTCCATTTATAAAATCATGCATGCGTCACATAAACAATTTATCATATAAAAACATCATATGTAAAACACTAAAATTCACATTTCTCTTTAGAACCACTTAGTTGAACTCACATAAAATCTGTATAAAAATACCTCGTAATCCACAATTTGTTTTGAAAATCTCATCAAAGGAGTTTTAAATCATTTGGTTCAATCTGGACACAAATTCTCTCAAATTCAAATCATTTGGTTCCAACTGCCACATAATATCTCAATTTCACTGTCCCGACATATTCATAACACACCAGTCAAACATTGCTGACATCTCTACTGGAAAACCACAAGACAACAAACTAGTCAGATACTAGTGAACCAATAATAATTCGTCCATCTGGGTCACCGCCCACACCAACCCACTGACCCGAATGACGTTGTATTTTCATATGTTGATTAGGCCCATAACAATTGTCGTCTGGTTCATATTAGAGCCGAAAATATCCTCAACTATCATATTGTATCATCAGCCGGTATAACCTTCGGCTATTATAACATATCAGTCGGCATCTCTCTCGACTATCATATCCCTAGCCACCAGAGTATCCCTTGGGGTGTACTAGAATATGTATCATATCATATCAGTCGGCATATATCTCGACTATCATAACATATCAGTCGGCATATATCTCGCTATCATATTCCTAGTCACCAGGGTATCCCTTGGGGTGTACTAGAATATGTACTACTTGGACTCGACCACAATCTCTGCAAAATCACCTTTTATATTGGGGTTCACCGGGAGTCCGCCAACACGGAACCAAGGCCCGGCTCCTAGGCCCCATTAAATCAGTTTTGTTTATATTAGGGGTTCACCGGGAGTCCGCCAACACGGAACCAAGGCCCGGCTCCTAGGCCCCTTCAAATCAGTTTTGTTTATAGTGGGGTTCACCGGGAGTCCGCCAACACGGAACCAAGGCCCGGCTCCTAGGCCCCTTCAAAACGGTTTTGTATCCAAAATCAAGTATAAATTTGTTTATCATTTACCACAAATACGCTTTCAACTCAAAATCATGTACCTCAATAATTACCACGTACAAATACTATCAAAACCGAATCCAACAACCATATCGTTTCTCACAACACACTTCCACTGAAATATTGGAACAACCATTATCCAGCAATCATTGCATCCATACACAACAATATTTACATATCGAGGATATTAATACATGCGTTACAATTTGTAAATACCACCATACACAACAGTAATTAAATCGAAGATAATTATACATACATTACAATTTATAACTCAAAGTCCGCTTACCATCACCATCCAACCCAAAATTCATGTACGCTCTAGCCTCAGAACACATACACCATAATGACCCAACTACCTTGACTTTCCAAACTCAAAACCCTCTCCACGGTCAATCCCTACCGCTGGGATTGCCCAAACGAGCTCTAAATGAACTCCTATGGCCTCGAAACCAACAAAATCTGATTCGGAACGTCCCAAAACTTTGATCACGCGCCGCCGTGACTTCGGGAACAGTCCCACGCGCCGCCACGCGCCACCAGAAGGTCAGAACACGCGCCCACGCGCTGCCACGCGCCGGTCACGCGCCTGCTACAGTGTTCACGCGCCTGGACCGGTCCAACCCGGCCCGGCTCGACCTGACCCGGTCCAACTCGACCGGTTCACTCGACTCGACCGGTTCACTCGACTCGGCCGGTTCACTCGACTCGGCCGGTTCACTCGACTCGACCGTTTACCGGTGACTCGCCGGAGAAGATGACCGGACGGCCCTCGCCGTCGCCGGAGGCAGGCCGGAGAAGATGACCGGACCGCCACCTTTGCCGCCGTCTGGTTCGCCGGAAACTGCCATTTCCGGCCGATTTTCAAGGTTTTCTAACTTCCTCATTTCTTAACCGTTTTTCACGATCTACACATGTAAATTCATCTACTTTTCACCAGGAATCCAAATATGAGGTCAAAGTTCCGAGATCATACCTGGTTTGGCCGGAAAACGGCCGAGAAGGTTCGGTGAACCTCCCTCCTCCGTCCGTCGCCCACGGAGGTGCTCCCACTCCGATAATCACACCAAAAGACTCGTGGGGTCGCGGGGAAGGTCCTCCCGACCTCGGTTTTGTTCGAATCGGACAGAAACCTCTCCGATGAATATGGCCTTCGGTGATCGCACGGGGAGGGCTCGGATAGGACCGAGACTGCATCGACCAATCCCCCGAGGAGAGAGAAAAATACCTGTTATATAATTCCAACATTTCCAAAATTACCAAACTGCCCCTGCAGCTTCTAGACCCGGAACGAACGCATCGGATCTCCGTTTTCAGCGTGCCGCCTGTCTACGAACTCGTGAGTTCGAGACCTACGCAACAACCCAAGAAAAATTCCCAAAAGTTTTACCAGTCAAAAAGTGACTCCCAAACCCATCCAAAACTGAGGGTAAAATTGTCCAATTCTCAAAATAATTTAATTTCTAGTCCGGGTCGTTACACAAGGAAACCATTTAAAGTTCCAAATAGAAGTAGGAAATCTATTTCTACTTAGTTTGTGATGTGAACTCTTATTTTTAAGAGGATTGATTTTATCTTATAAATAGGGGGCTTCAGGGTGTTGTAAGGAAGACACACACAAACTGGATATAGGGATCAAATTTACACATACTGGATATAGGGATCAAATTTACAGAGACTTTTACACATAAAAAGCGTAGAGACCACCTTAGACGCACATCCCCATTTATTTTCCTGAGCAGAATTTGTAAACACTTAAGCTTTTGAAGTTTTCCATTATGAAGAATTTTCAAGCTATTGGAGGTTCATCATTAGGCATTTTCTTGGTATATTTTTCTGAATTTTTTTCATAATGATTATAATGATGTTTTTCAATATGTGTAGTAAGTAGTTCGTTTTTAAGTTAGGGTTGCTTGAAGCCCTAATCATGATTGTTCTTTAATTCAATTTTGGCTCTTGATTTGATTGGTATGATTGCTGAATAAATTTATATTACTGAGCCTAAACTTAGTTTGTGTGCACTACTAAAAAACAGCTAATCCATGACACTCAATTTGGAGCTTTAATGGCACACTTTTTAAGTAAGTGACATTTAAAGTCTTCAAGGACCCTTGTACTAAATTCAACACATTATTCACCGAAAAAAAAAAGCCGCTTTGTCTAAAATAGGAGGGCGCGAATATGAAAACGCGCGGGCATCCAAAATTCTAAAGTTCCGCCCATCCTCTCTCCAAAAGCAAAACCTAGTCCACCATCAACGAAATAAAAAAGGAAGAACAAAAAAATCTCCAAGAACGGCTGCTCTTCTCCCATCTACCGAGAAACCTAGTCCACCATTGGCATCAATCTTCATGATTTAGAGCAATCTCCCTTCATTCTAGCTGTGGAAGAGGTAATTTTGTTTTCCAATTTTGTGAAATCTGCATTGTTGCTTACTACCCATTAGTTAATTTAGGGTTTGAACTGCTCTAGTCTTTTCTTATTGTTTTGTTAGTATATATTTTAGGATTGTTTTAGTTGTACTCATTTGTTTGATTATTGTAAGGTGTCTCAAGGATTCAATACTAATTCTAGAAATATCTCTTGAAATTAATGGAATTGGTTGTGTTGATCTCTTGAAAAAAAAGGTGATTATCATTTGATGTTTAATGATTGCGGCTTCTCTGCAATTTTTTTCACGCTAGGGCAATTGTTTTTGCCTAGCTGGACTCAAAGCAGCAGCCCAGAAGGCTGCCTAACTTTGGGCCATGCAACAGCCCACGCAGCCGCATAAGCCCGGCTGCCATATAGATTGATGAAGGCTGCCTGCATTTGTTTTGCAATTCATCAAAGTGGGCTGCCTAGTTGTTTCGGCTGAATCATGTGTGACCAGTTGGCTGCAAGCCCAGAACTTTTAAGGCAACCTAGTAGCAATCCATGCCCAGGAGGCCTACTTTTAATGCCAGCAGCTAGTCCAACCAATCAATGGGTCAATGGGTCAACGGAACCCAGTCAACTTGAGTCAAATCAATCAATTCAAAATGCCAAATCACTTGAAATGCCACATCAACACTTGAAATATTAAACAAAGAAAAATTAAAATTTCTTTGTAAGACTTGGTTTTGAATGGACCTCATAATCATGCAACAATAAGTTACAATAAGTTACAATAGTCATGAAACAACAAGGCAGCCCACATCACCTAAACCACTAAGTTACTTATAAGTTTGTGATATTTAACATCACATCTTATATTTAAACTTTCAAATGCCAGAAGTATTTTCTTAACATATTAAACCATTTAATACTCGAAACATTTGTTTAAATCATTCAAAATAATTTTTTTAGTATTTATTTAAATTGTTTAAATGTTTAAATTTCTTAGATTATATTATTAGGAAATCCATGTATTCAAATGAACCAAAAGTTCATAAACGAATTAGAAATTCATAAATGAATCGAAACTCGAAGTTTCCTTCATAAATTCACCATATATGACAAAATCAGTAAATTTTACATGTTTAATCTAATTTATCATACTATATTATAGAACCTGAAGTTCTTATTAGTTGCTTATGGATGAGTTTGCCCAAAGCACTAAATGCGATTATTGCTCCTTATAGAGGCTCTAGAAGAGCGGTTTAATAATTATAGGGACATCTTTTTGCCTAAAGCAAGAAATGACAAGCCCCTAAGGTTTGAAATGGGAGGAACATTGGTCCGGCCCGTCTCCACCAGAACCACAATCAAGAAGATTTGTTTTATATATGTGGAGGAATAGATCACTAGTACCGCATTTACCTTGCGCCAGCGCAAGTTGTAGGCGAGTATTACGCCAGCTACGGAACTCGAGAGACCAACTTAGTTGAATGATCAGTTCCCACATACGGATTAATTTGGTGATTTATGTTTTTGGATTTGAAAATGTGGTTTTTGCTCGAATATGATTTAATTCAATATAGATATTTATCCTCATGCATGTGATCCATTGAATTAAATTCATGAATAGGCATGTCTTGTGGGGAAGTTTGTTGTCTGGCTGACATTGCTATTACGCACACTATACTATGAGATCGAAAATACTTTACAAACTTATTGCCTAATCATACCTCTGTGACAACCATATCAAGTTAATCCAGCCTGATTGAGGGCCATTGCAAAGTTCACTTGATGTTATCCAATAGTACTGAATTTACCATTAGTGAGGCCTTATATTCTCCCTGTTCCAGAAGAACGTTCTTAAGATTTAATGATATTCGAGCCAACGGTTATCATGTTGAAACTACTAAGGAAAAGGGACTGGAATACCTTTATAAAACCTCAAATCTGTATGGCCAGAAGCGTACATTGGAGAAGCTAGCCAGAAGCTAACTAATCCTAGCAACTGCTTATTATGGCATGACCGGTTGGGACACCCAGGAAAATGTATGATGCATCGTATCCCCAATTTATCACATGAGCATCTACTTACTAATAGGGACCTTGTGTTTAGTGAGAAATTATGCCATTCTTGCTCGATGGGAAAGTTAAATACAAGACCATCATATGCAAAGATGAGTAAAGAATCCACCCTTTTCTTGCAAAGAATACAATGGGATATTTGTGGACCTATCTAACTACCATGCGAACCGTTTAAATATTTCATGGTTTTGGTTGATGCATCGACAAGGTGATCACATGTTACACTATCGTCCACACGCAATTATGCATTTGCTAAACTCCTTGCCAGATCATTAAATTGAGGGTCCACCACTCGGATTGTCCTATATAATCCATAAGACTCGATAATGCTGGCGAGTTTACATCGAAATCATTTGATGATTATTGTGTGTCCCTTGGGATTAATATTGAACACTGGTTCCCCATGTTCACACCCAGGATGGTCTCGCATAAGCACGCATTAAGAGATTGCAAATGATTGCACATAACTTGGTTATTTGCACCAAGCTTCCAATTTCTGCGTGGGGCTATGCAATTTTGCATGCAGCCATGTTGGTCCGGTTGAGGCCCACTGCCACCCAACCTTATTCTGCGTTATAGCTGGTGACTGGGTACGAACTTGACATTTCGCACTTACGCATTTTTGGGTGTGCATTCTACGTGCCAATTGTGCCACCACAACGTACAGAAATGGGTCCTCAACGCAGGAGGGGAATATATGTCAGTTATGAATCCCTCTCCATTATACGTTATTTAGAGCCCTTGATAGGCGAACTCTTTACTGCTAGATTTGCGGACAGTCACTTTGATGAGACAGTCTTCCTGCTGTTAGGGGGAGATAAGAACGTCAACGTTCCTGAAGAACGACGTGAATTGACGTGGAATGTCCCCACTATGTCTCATTTACATCCTCGAACCGCACAATGTGAGAATAAAGTGCGGAGAATTCTAGATCTACAGAGTGTAGCTAATAACATGCCAGACGCTTTCTCTGATCTAGCTAAAATGACAAGATCACATATACCTGCTGTAAATGTGCCTACAAGGATTGACGTCCCTGCCTAGAAGTGAGGTAGACCAATAGGTTCGAAGGATTCTCATCCCCGAAAGAGGATAAATTTAGCACAATCAAATCCCTTAAACATCTTAATATCAACTTATCCATCTCATGAGATAATTCCGAATTATGGGTCTGTCCTAGAAGTGACAACGTTGGGGGATGCTCCAACGTCTGAACCCACTCTCGAGAATAGAGAGATCTCGATAAATAGTGCATGCTTAAGTGAGATATGGAATCAGAATGATATTATCATCGATGATATATTTGTATTTGCGGTAGCTACCGAAATAATAACTTGTGATGACATCGAACCTCGCTCTGTTGATGAATGCCAATGTAGAGAAGACTGGCCACAATAGAAAGAAGCAATCCAGGTTGAATTAGATTCCTTGACAACAAGGAAGGTGTTTGGACCTGTCGTTCCCACACCTCCCCATGTTAAACCCGTAGGATTTAAATGGGTATTTGTAAGGAAGTGTAATGAGAAGAACGAGATTGTGAGATACAAAGCTCGTTTTAGTGGCGTAAGGTTTTTCTCAACGCCCTGGGATTGATTATGAGGAGACGTATTCTCTTGTATTGGACGTCATAACATTCCGCTATCTTATTAGTTTGGTTGTTTCCGAAAAACTAAGTATGCAGCTTATGGATGTGGTCATTGCTTATCTCTATGGGGATCTGGATATATATAAGTTCCTAAAGGACTTAAGATACCTAATGCAAATAGTTCCAGACCATGGAAGACGCTCTCCATTTGTTTGAGGTGTTCACTTTACGGATTAAAACAATCCAGACGGATGTGGTATAATCGTCTAAGTGAATATTTGATCAGGACGGGATATGTGAATAATGAACTATGCCCATGCGTGTTTATTAAGAAAACAAGTTTTGAGTTTGCTATTGTAGCAGTGTATGTCGATGACATGAATTTGGTAGTACTCCTGAAGAGATCAAAGCTGCAAAGCAGCTGAAGTTAGAATTTGAAATGAAAGATATTGGGAGAATGAACTTCTGTCTCGGCCTGGAGTTCGAGCACCGTGCATATAGGATTTTAGTCCATCAATCGAATTACATCCAGAAGATGTTAAGATGATTTAATAAAGATAAAGTGAAACCTTCAAGCACGCCCTTGATTGTCTGTAGTCTAGTTCCTAAGAAGGATCCGTTTTGTCCCGCAGACGATAACAAAGAGATATTGACACCAAAAGTTCCATATCTATGTGCAATAGGCGCATTATTATACTTGGCTCAATGCACTAGATTGGACATTTCATTCGCTGTGAGCTTGCTAGCTAGATTTAGCTCTGCGCCAACACGTCGCTACTGGAATGGCATAAAAGACATTTTCCGGTACCTCAGAGGTACGATGGATATGGGTTTATTCTATCCCTATGCATTGAGGAATGGATCAAACCCCCTTGATCCTCGGAATGATGCACGCCTTGTCGTATATGTTGTTGCAGGTTACCTATTAGACCCACACAAGGCTCATTCCCAAACTGGTTATGTCTTTATCATTGCGAATACAACAATATCACGGAGGTCTATGAAATAGACCCTTGTTGCTGCCTCTTCGAATCATGTAGAGATTATATCTCTTCACGAAGCAGTTCGTGAATGTATATGGTGAGAGGCATTACGGGGTATATTCGAAGTACTTGTGGACTGCATTCCACCACTGATGAACCAACGATTACCTATAAAGATAATGATATCTGCATTGAGCTGATGAAAACGGGTTTCATCAAAGGAGACAACACCAAGCATATTGCACCTAAGTTTCCCTTCAACCAACAGCGACAAGAACAACAGAAGATTGAAGTCAAGCCAATCATATCTCAAGACAACCATGCATACCTCTTCACCAAGTCACTGCTAAAGTCTACATTCTGGCAGCTTGTTCGAGGTATTGCCTTACGTAGACTGGCTGATCTACCTAGTCTGTAGTTTTCAGGGGGAGTCGATATCAAGGGGAGTATCCTGAAGCATACCAAGTATCCCAAAGTATACAGAGTATCCCGAAACATACTCACTTGACCATCGTGTACACTTTTGTCCTACGTCCAGGATTATTTTGTCCCACTGGGTTTTGTTAAGTGGCTAGGTTTTAATGAGGCGCATCTTTGGTATGGTCACCCCATTGACACTGCATCTAGGAGATGCCATGATTCGACTCATATGCATTTGCTCATCTTTTTCCTTCGACCATAGGTTTTTCCTATTGGGTTTACCGGGCAAAGTTTTGTTGGTGTAGCAACTCTAATGCTGCCTATCCCATAGACGAACTATCTGCTCATTATCCAGAAGAGACGTCATCTACCTCCGGAGGTTCTGATGTGACTACTCCATATTCACGCGCGTTGCACTCTTTTTCCTTGGACCATGGTTATTTTTGTCCCACTGAATTTTTATTACCTGGCAAGGTTTTAACGAGGCAACACATAAGCACATAGCCAAGCAACATTGATTACATGAAATATCCAAGGGGGAGTGTTGTAAATAGTTTTATTAGTGTGGCTATTCATGTAAGGGTATTTATGTAAATTGTATTATGACCTTAATCCTACTACTATATAAAGTAGGTTATCTCTAATGAAGACAGTTACTCCTCACCTCTAAACTTTCTTCTCTCCCAATTATACATATTTTCATTCACAACAATTTTGACTTATCAAAAAAATAAAAAAATGCAGGATAGTTTTAAATTGATGGGTGGAATGATTCCACTTGGTTTCTGTAATTTTATAAACAACAATGTAAGCACCTCCTTACCAAATGAGTAGGCAGTTGGGTACATGGGGCGCTCAGAAAGTGAAAGGTTGTTCCTGTATATGATAGTGGTGTCATTAATGCATTCAGTGTTATTTACTTAGGAAAGTTTCAATATTTGTGCATTTGTAGAAAGCTTTCATCGTGGATTCCAAAAGTAGGAAAAATGTTTTGAGTATTGCTGGAAAGGCATGGCGGACATTCAAGAGCACTTTAACACGACAATATATTTTAAACTTTAAAGCATACCCATAACTCCTGAAAGCTCTACCAAAATGCTATTACATTCAACAGGCAACATGGGAAGAATTTGTGAAACAACGATCAACTGATGGTCTTACATCCTTTCATATGCATGATCAATGCAATCTTCCTTCTTCATGGTCTTACATTCTTTGAGTATTTTATTACTTGTAATTTTTTTGGTGCATATTAACTGTGATTGCTGGAGATTTCGGTTTTGCAAAAGGGTCAAAGTAGAATGTTGCATTTTGTTTGAAATTGTTCTGATATATCAGAATTAGTTACTGAAACTTGTAAAATGAAATTTGACTTTGTGTAGGTATATTATCATGGAAACTCCCAAATCGGTGAGTTAAAGTTATTACTTTCGGTTTCAAATTGGTTCTTCCTTCTTTTCAGTAGGGTTGACTACTTGAGTGTTGTTAATCTTTCTCCAAAATTTTGTTTGTTCTCATTTGAGTTTCATTGTCCTCTTCTCATTCAAGGTTTTGTTTGTTCTCTTTGAGAGTTGTTAACTTGTCATCTTCACTCCGTTGGCAGATGTAGTGGATGTCCACCGTAAGGTGCGCTAATGGTGGTGGAAAGCATCAGACCTGACAATCTATGAAGGAGTTGTTGGCGGTAGCTATTGGTGGTTTTTGATAGTTGTATGGTGGTTTCTCCATCAAATGTTCTCAGGGAGTGTTATACCTTAGTTCTTAACTGAATTTTAAAATTTTGAATTTTATATATATGCAAGGTTGGGCTTCCATTTGATCAAAGAATTTTTTGGTTTTGTTTCTTTTCTTTATCTTGACGGTGCAAGAGTATCAAGTAGACAAATCAAGGTATCAAGTAGCTTTGAATTACTTCTCTCAAACTTTTTTTTCTTATGGAATTCAAATGGGCTTTCTTAGGAAACACATAGTACTTAGTAGACCAGCATTATCGTCAACTGCAACTATGTCTAAGAAAACAACTGAGTCTATTTATGGGCAATGAATTACCTCAGGCGATCCTATTAGATACTAGATACCACCGTGGCCCATTATGTAGTGATGGAACTATTTTGGGGAATTCATAGTGGGAATGGTTAGAAAAGGAGCTGAATACTCCTCCAACTGCGGTTACCATTATTGGGTCTTCTATACAGGTATGTCGTCAATTTATGCCTACAGTATATGAGTTTTTATGCTTGAATAAGTGCATATCATCTTTGTTGTTCTACACAAAGCTGCCTGCTATGTAAATTTTATATGTGCACTACACCCTAGTGTTAACTAGTTGGATTGTTTCTATTTGATGGTTGTCTTTTCTGCAAATTTTGTTAATCATCCATAAGTTTGAGTAGTTATTGTTCTCCTAATTCAGGTAATATCAAATCTTTCAGCAACCACTGGTCCGTTGTTTTACATGGAATCTTGGGGACGTTTTCCAAAGGAGAGAGTGTTCTGCCCAAAAATGCGACAGCGGGCCCGGGGTCGCTTTCGGTGGATTTCCGTTGAAATCGGCACTTGAAAGAGCGGGTTCGTGTGAGTTTTCTATTAGTGATGTGTGAATGAGGACTTTGGAATTTGGGTTTAGGTTGACGGCTGTGGGTTTGGAAGCCTTGATGTTATGGTTTTTTCCTAAATGGGTTGACCAGAAAGCAAATAAGCATTTAGTTGCCTTCAAAGTAGGCGTGCCAGCAGTAGAAGCTGTTACTAGACAGTTAGAAATGGGTTCGGTTGTGGCCCAAGAACCTTTCGTTTAATCAAGTGATTGTGAGGCAAATTGGCAAATTGTTTGTACTTTTCTTTTCTATGCCTTCTTCTTGTTGTATCCAAGGACTTTAATAAATTTTCTTTCCAGTCTAGTCCAATTTCAGTTTATGTGATGTCTGATATGTTCCTATTAGCAGCTTGTTATTTAGTTAGGAGCAATTATGTTAGGTCATAATTTATACATGTTTTATCTATGATTTAATACCCTTTTACTTATGTTTTGTTAACATTCGTTCTATGCAATTGGAGAAAATAATATATTTGTGAGAAATGTTCAGAATTAGCTAGGGATTTGAATTATGAGAATTTGGGTGAAAGAATCATCTCAATTGGAATTATAACGAAGAAATTAGGTTTATTATTTAAAATGCACCTTAAATAAGCCAACGATTCTCAAATTGCACCTAGAACTGAAATTTTCCTCAAAATGCATCCAGAACAGTAGCAACATCAAAAAACGTTGCACTATTTAATAGACGTCGTTACTAACACTGTTAAAAACTTGTCAAATCCTAAAATAACCCTTTACCCCTTTGTATATTAGTTTTACTAGTCTCCACGTCCTCGGCCGAGAACTTCGCGAATTCGTGAAAAAAAAATAACGAATTGGGTTAATAAAAAATACCAAAAATATGGAGACAAACACGCTGGAACAGCCGGGAGAGCTTCAACTTCAAGTTTGGTGGCTGATCACCGAAACAGGGGTCAAAACGTGCAGGCAAAGGCAGTCAATGCTGTAGATCTGATGGGAGGCTGTAATTCGGGAGATATACGCTGAATTATTCTTAAGGAGTTCCTTGCAAATGTGCTGAAAAGAACAGGTAGGTTCGGTGGTCTCCTACCGATGGCGCTGATCCTGAGCTGTATGGGCTGGGCTTTTCGGATTGGCTGTTTGGATTTGGAACCCACCAAAAGGCTTTGTATAATTGGTGGGCATTCTTCTTTCCTTTATAATTTCTTCGTTATAACTCCGTTTGAGATGATTATTTCGCCCAAATTCTCATAATTCAAAACCCTAGCTAATTCTGCACACTTCGTGCAAATATATTATTTTATCCAATTGCATAGAACGAAATATTAACAAAACATAAGTAAAAGGGTATTAAATCATGGATAAAACATGTATAAATTATTACCTAACACCCCCCTGAATTTGAAATGCTTTTGGTTTAAAACATTTCAAATTCACCTAGCCCCACTCATGCGACTTCGTCGGTCCCACTTCTTGAGTTTTGGCGATTAAGCTCAATTATTCTTGCTTCCTACCATTTCATCTACAATTCCTGATTCATTTCCAATCCTCATATTGTTCCATTAGAAGACATGGCCCCCAAATCTGTTTCAAAGGGGGAGGACAAGGTGGAACCTTCCAACCCTCTTGTTCCAGAGCCCACCGCCACAACTCCTGGGATATGTGGTCTGAATTTTGAAGAACATGCTGCCATTTCTCGAAGCACTCGGTCGACTTTTGAGAACAATAGTGATATTATCAAAGACCCTTGCTTTATGATTGATCTAGAGAGCCACTTTACCTTGGGTCCTTGCTGGAAAGGTCCTATTCCGTCCAACACGGAACCTCTTTATACCCATCTCAAAGAGCTTCAGGCCTCTCCTATTTACCAGCGACAATCATTTCCGTGGGAGAAGCTCTGTTCGGACTGGGGGCACCTTTTTCCTTCGGTGAATAAACTGAATTCGGCCAATCTCTGGGTATTTTGTGTTCATCGGATGAAGGAATTGTATCTCGGCGAGCTCTGGAGTAATGGAATTTACCATTTGGTGAGTCTTTCTACCATCCCTATTCCACCTGACTTCAATCTTCTTAGTGCTGCTATATGCTTTTGGAATAGTAGCACAAATACTTTTGATTTCCGGGTTGGGCCAATGACTCTGGCTCTTTTAGATATGTCTATTTTGTTTAGATTGTCCCCATCTGGGAATGTCGCCGATTTTATCCTTTTTTTACAATCCTGCCCAGGCACAGATCTCAACCCTCTGTTCATCAGATTGCCTTCACAAGTTCCTAGTTTGTTTTGCCTTCCTTAATTTCTGACTACTTTCTGTCCTTTAACAGTAGCGGGCAACTCAGGGCGGAAACTGATTTTAGGGATTTGGGTTTTTCGGGCTAATACTTAGGATCTATCTTTGAGAAAATCCAATTTTACTATTTTTGGTCAGATTGGTTTGTATTTCCCACGCCATTAAAAGCCCGAAAGCGGAGTGGATCCCCTTGGTTGAAGCTCTAGCCTCTCGTTCTAATATAGCTACGGGACCTGTGATCTTGGCCCATTTGTATAAGATTCTACGTTCCATTACTTGTAAACCTGCAAGGCCTTTCCCTTTGAATGGCCCTCTCTGGATGTTCCAAGTGTGGCTTAATTGGACATTTCCTCAATTTTGGGGTCGTTTGATCGTATGCCCAAATGGCATTATCACTGCTCAATTGTTGTTGCCTCTTCCCCCTATTCCTTTTTCAACCAAGGATTGTCTAACCTTCTTTAGTAAGCTAACCTCTCGTCCTCGTGATCACTTGGAGGCGAGTGTGATAAGGAAGTATCCTTGGTTCCTAGAAGGAAGTTTTTTGCATCTACCTTCTTATTCTGTGCGTAGGAGAGTGGCTGCCAGAAATTTCATGAGCGGCATCTTAACTCGTGATCTCTTGAATAATGGTGGGAAGACAAGTAGGTCGACTCCGAGCTTTGAGGCTTATCAACCCAACTACTGTGCTCGCCAATATGGATTTTGTCAGGCCAGCCCCACCTTGTTTGTGAAGGGAATGAATGGAGGTAGTTCATGCCGACTTAAGGATTGAAGCTATGGCGGCAGTCACCGTTTGGGATAGTTTATATGATGTGCCTATGCAATTCCTGAATGCTATGGAAGCTTCATATAGATGTACAACCCCTTTTGCTGCATGGTGGGGTGCCTATTTCAAGGCGACCTTCAAAACTGCTATCAGGATGGTGTGGAACCAACAATTCCTTTTGTTGGAAGGGCTTGCTTGGTGAGATTTATTTGACCACCCGAATCTCCGTTTGAACATGATAGCCGAGAGCAACACGGCCCCTTCAATAGGTATGCTTTCCTTCTGTAGGGCATTTGTTTTCTTTCGTCACATTATCTGATCTTGTTATGCTTCATAGTTGGGTCTGATGAGATGGAGTTGTTGGTGGACAGGACTGATGATCCCCTACTCCTAATCGAAAATGTCCCGTATGACCCTATTGTCCTCAATCGACTGGAGAGCTTGGATGGCATACTGAATCCAAATGTTGGGGCTGCTCTGGTGGTAGGATCAGTTCCAGCTTCTGTTCCGGTGGAGAGAAAGCGCAAGAGGTCTTCCGAAGTAAGTCCTTGTTTTGAACTTTCCGCCCTGATATCTCTGTTTCTAGACCTTTTCTTTGTTGATCCCCAATTTTCTCAGGAGGAAGAGCCTGAAAATGAGATACGATTTCCTTCTTTTTACAGTCCCCGAGTTATGGTAGATACCTTCCCGTTTCATGATCCGGACTTGATACTGATCAGTCGTTATTTATGCATCATTTTGATGTCTTTATATGCCTCTCTTACATGTCTTTTGAATGATTTCGTGCCATCAATAGTAGAAAATGATCAATCTTGTGATACATGTGCATAGTTAGAAAGATAGGTAAAATCTAGAAAGAACGCAAAAAAAATGACTCAAATCCGAGTCCAGATGAAGGAGATATCCTCATTTCAATATCAGGTCCTGAACGGAGTCTTGAGTGCACCAGTGCGCCAGTACACCTATTTTGGGCCACTAGCCAAGTACCTCATATCAAGCCCTCCGGGTCTCAAACCTGTGTTTCATGACATCAAGGTCAGCTCCTAGAAGTACCAAGGTCGCGCCATGGCCGGTCGAGGACATGTCCCAAGAACTCCCATCCGATCCCAGATGTGCGCCTAAGCCCGGGGTCCCTGTTCCGCCAGCGGTGGATCAGAGGTTCTCCGTCTGCTCTAAGCCTAACAACATTTGCACCAAGCCTGATCGAATATGCGCTTCTACTATACTCATGATGTGCTTCAAAAGCGCAGTCCCAGATCCTGATTACGAAGACAGTGCAAAATCTAAGTTTGGCCAGCTTGCGTTCCCACTTGCCAGCTTGCATTCACACTCTTAGCCGTGCTCTGATTGGTTCTAATAGATTTAAGGACTTTGTAATTAATTAAAAGTACAATAACTTTCCCTATCCTTATAGGACATGGTTTTACCAATCCTTATAGAATATGGTTTTACCAATCCTTATAGAACAAGGTTTTCCCTTTGTCTATAAAAAAGGAGCCTTTGTTCAGTGTTTTGGAATAATTAGAATCAGGTAGAGAGAGAGAGAGAGAGAGTTCCGTTTTGGTTTTCTAGGAGAATTAGAGACCATATTTTGAGAGATAACATTTTACACATAGATTATTGGACGTGGAGCTTGGAGAAGAAGGCTCTGTCGTGTCTTCCTGCACCTGTTCTTAACAATCTCTTCTGTACCCTTATTTTCATTATTGCAATTTACTTATGAATTCAATTATATTTGTTTCAATTTCAGTTATGTGTGAGTAGTCGTTAGGATTAGGGCTGCTTGAAGCCCTAGCGATGTTAACTTGTTGATTGGATTTCTGGCTCTTGATTATGATTGCTATGCATGCTGAATAAGTTGGATTACTATGCTTAATGACCTTAATTTATGCCTATAAGATTAGCTACCTTGTTTGTATATAATTATAGATGTAATTGCTTGAGTGACCGTCATATCATCTTGTGATTTGGAGCATCGAAAGTATTATTACTTGTAATCTTAACTCATAACGACCTAGGATTGCATGTCACTTTGCTAGGCTAATGTGGTGTCAGTAAATTCTCTTTAAACTTCATGCATCATCTTAAAAGGTAGGTGATAGACGTTCTAGGCATATGCCCTGTTTAGAACATGCTAAGTAAGAGGGAATAAGATGTGTCTAGTGAACCAACGCCAGGTCCTAGGCACGGTCACCTAATTCAGAAAATGCATAGTAATTAGGTCAAGGAAATCTGGTTAAGAGCTATAATTGGTTAGAGTGGATAGTAAGCCTTAATTCGCCTTAGTTAATAATCAATCAACCGTTAATTCTTGCATTGTTATTTTCTGCATTTTATTTTGCTTGTCTTTAAATTTCAGTTCTCACATCATAAGCCCCCCTGCGTGTGTGTGTGTGTCTGTGTTTTCACTAAGTTAATAAATATGAACTAAGGTGGTCATAACGTTGATACAAGTCCTCGAGGGATCGACTCTTGCTGTGCTATTATACTATTCTTATCGATTTGTGCACTTGCAAGGATTTTATAACTGTTAGAATTGAATTCCATATTTCTTGCTCTTTAATTCCACCAACAGATACCATCCACTGATTATATGTTGGGAAGCAATCCTTCATCAAGTGGCCCCGATTCCGAGATCGGGATATCATTGCCTTCTCCCACTTCTAGCTAGATTCCAGTTTCCTCTTCCTCACCAGAAACCCCGAAGCGAGGTGCTATATCAGGGGCTGGATCATCCCGATCGGTTTCGTCTGTGAGCACAATAACTTGTAGATTCATTCCGACTCCAACCTTCTCCGAAGTCCAACCTCCAGGTACTTCTAGTGATCAAAGATTGGGTGTTAACTTGGTAAGATCTTTTGACAATGGTTATGGTCCTATATTCCCAGTATTCCTATCTTCTGATTTGTCAATTTGCTTTTGCAGGCATGTACTTCTCATAAGCTTGAGGTTTTGGTGGCAGAGGTGAATGCTTTTGCTTCGTCTATCTGGACTGGTTCAGAAAGCAATACGTCGCCCACTTGTTCTTCGCTACCTGAATTTTCTGCTGCTCGGGACGTCCTCATGTCTTTCGTTGCTAGGGGAGATTCTCAAGATATTGGGGAACTGGACCGAGCAGTGAAGATTTTCTCCAATTCTTCATCTGCAGCCCTGGTATCCTTTCACTATGTGATGGTAATGTTAAAGCATTACCGAGAGCGTTTTAGTTCCCTTGGTCTGCAACAACTTTCTCGTCTAGCAGAGATCCCAACTAGACTTGAGTTGGAGGAACTTCGTCGGAGATGGTCTGTCGAGAATGACAATTGTGTTAGATAGGTAACTGCCTTGCTTGACGAGTCTAAACAGTTAAAAGCCCTTAAAGATCAGATAATCGAAGCAGAGGCTCGTCAAGCGATGATCATGCAAAAGTATGATCTTGCCAAGGCTAAAAGGAATGCAGCACAAATAAAGCTTCAGGAAGGCGAGCAACAAGCTCGCGAAGCGGCTTATCAGGACTCTGCAATCTCTCAGGATATGAGAATTATGAAAGTTGGCCTCCAGGCCATGTTTAGTAAATTGTTGGGCTTGTCATGACTTCTTCATTTTCAGCCATTTTGTAACTTTTGGGCCTTTGTAGGCCTTTTACTTTGACAATGGTAATTAATCTCACTATATGAGTAATTACTCTTTTGATTCTTTTGAGATTCATGCTTGCCTTGGAATTATAGTGATAGTAATTCTCTCTTTAATCTCCATTACTGCTCACGTAATTTGAGATTAACATCCAACCAACTTCTTCAGGCTATAAGTACGAAGCCAATTTCCATTGGTTTTGCACGCTTCTTCATTGCTCATTTTAAAAAATGACTTGTTCTACTCCTCCTTCCTTTCATGGTCTGTTAGATCCCAACCATTATTCCTTCGATGGGTTTGACTACCCTACGTATGAAGTCCTCCTGGAACATGTCGAATATTATCGAACCAACAACCAAGAGCTATGTGCACGACTAGAGGTTGCTCAGCCAGCCTGGGAGAAGTGTGAACGTGATTTACTCCACCTAGGCTCCGACAATCGTGCGGCGTTGGACAATCTTCAGGCGAGGAGGAAGGAGCTGCAAGAGAACCTATCCAACCTCCACAAAGCCGAGAAGGCGGCCATTCGGAATCGGTATGTGGCCGTTGTCACGGAGCTTCAGAGGGGTATGGATAAGGCGAGCTTTATTTGAAGATGTCCTTGTACATCTTTTTAATTTTTATGTTGCACTCCCGCTATTAAATATTAATAGAATATTTACTTTGGCTTGAAGTTTTTTTTGTTTTGTCTCTCTTTCTTCCTTTAAGACTTCCAACCATATCTAACTTCCAACTGCAACATTTATTGTGATATCACAATCCATTGCCTATAAATTGATTCTCTTCAGCAGAGTTTTTTCACAGCAGCATGGCATCAAATAGATATGATTCTCACGATCTCCCCATTTCTCATTATGACCGGCTCATTCAGCGTCTTCATGGTCAGTCTCAGGAGTAACTGAGAATCATCATTGATTTGAGGAAGGACCTTCATTCCTTGAGGGTTTCTGAGGAGGCTGTCCTCATTTCCAGTCACCAAAAGTGATCTTCGCTTCACCTGCAATCCATTTCTCTCTATGAGAAGATATGGGAATCCAGAGATCTCTTGCTTCATGATGAAGGTGAGGTGGCTTATATGAAGGATGAGATGGAACAACTCAGGGGTGATGTTGCTTTCCGCGATGTGCTGACCAAACAGCTAAGGTTGGCTTCATATTGGGAGGGGTTTGATCAGGGCTTTACAGACTGTGCAATCAAGAAGTCTCATCCCAGAACACTGAACTTGTAATTCTCCTTTTTAGGGCTTGAATTATTATAGTCCTACTATAACCTTATCTTCTAAGCATATAATAATATTTCCCTTGCCTTCCACCGATTTCTCTTGTAACCTAAGTTCAGGCCTACGCACATTTTTTCTGCCTATCAGTGCTGATGTGTCGACTTAAGATGACTTCAAATTGCATGCAGTAACAATTATAAAATGACGTCAGCCACAATAATTGGCCTATAAAGGATGTCATAAGTTTGCATGCAACTTCAACATTCTCTTTGTCTCTAACCTTTAAGCATGGCTAGCTCCAGTAGCCCATTAATACACAAGCTGAGTCTTCTAACCCCAATAGTGCCCAAAATCTTATGATTTTTTCTGGAAAGCCATACCACTTCTCTCTGTTGCTTGGTCGAAGCCCAAGCAGTTGAGATTCAACATTTTCAAGACTTGGTGTATGCTCGCCAAGTTGATAAGCAGAACGACCTTCATTTCTCTCCTGTCTCTCTGCTATCCTTCCAACAGCAGATTCAAACCCTAGAGAGCTCTTATCAAAAGAAGCGTTTGGAGCTTCAACAAGCTCATGGTGAGCATGCTATCTTGAAAGCACGGATTTATGACCTTTTGGAGATGGTGAAAGCCCATGACCATGTTAATGAGATCATATCTCAGGTGTTCTCAAAAAATAGTTACGATGATGGATATATAGCACATGCTTCCGGCCGTCCTCACCTAGTTGGTTGGTCTGAAGAAAAGCTGGTCACGGAGATCGCGACTAGATCCACATTCAATGTTGTTGCTGGACATGCCATTCCTCAGTATTGGCAGGATGATTTTCCAGTCTTTCTTGTATTTTGCAGCCATTATGAGGCTTTATTTGTAGACTAGTCTCTGGGCTAATCTTCCCATTGGATGTTGTTTTCTCTTTGTTGTATTTTGCCCTTTTTACCTTTCAATGAAATTTTCATTTTTCTGACTTAGGGCAGTCCCACAGGTTTTTTCCACTTAGTAGGCACGAGATCTTATCCAATTACACTGTTCGTTGAATCCCAGAGCGTTGGGTAATATTTCTTGAGATAAATGGTGTTAGTAGGATTTTTATCCACTGTTCCATCATCATCTCTCAAGTAATATGACCATTTCCTGTTTACTTTATGGATTATGTATGGGCCTTGCCAAGTTGGACTCCAATTCCCTCCCTCGAGTACGTATGAACGAAGTGGTAAAATGGATTTTCACACTAGATCCCACCTTCTTGAAAGGACTTTCCTTTAACCCTTTTATTATACGCCCTTGACATTGCTGCTTTGTTGGCCATGATTTTGTTCAGGGCCTCTATCCTCTTTTGATCCAAATATTCCAACTCATAGCACATAGCTTGCATATACTTATCGGTTTCTGATCCATACTGGTGCTGGAATCATAATGAATTGATGTTTACTTTCAAGGGTAGCACAAGATCTCGACCATATACCAAGTCTGCTAGAGCGGTCTCAATTGCTCCTCTATTCGATGTTCGATAGGACCAAAGCATATATATCAATTGTTCATGGCAATTTGTAGGGTGTTCATCGAGCATTTTCTTTAGGATAGTGATAATGCTTTTGTTGCAAGCTTCCAATTGTCCATTGGCCTGAGGGTAGTAGGGGATGGATTGCACGAATTGAATAGAAAATTGTGCACCAAACTCTTGCAATTCTTGGGATGTGAATGATGATCCATGATCAGTGGCAATTGTCTCCAGTATTCCAAATTGACTTAAAATGTTCTCTTTCAAGAATCTTATCAACTGCATGCTTGTGATTTGTTTTACCGCCTTTGCTTCCACCCATTTGGTGAAGTAATCCGTGGCCACGATGATGAAGCAATGTTTCTTTGATGATGAAGAAATGTTTCTTTGATGATTCTGGGGAGATTTTCCCAATGAAATATATGGCCCAACCCCGAAATGGCTAGGGCTTGACCACTGGGTTCATTAGTACCGTAGGTGCATGTTGAAACGGCTCGTGCCTTTGACATGCTTCGCATCCGTTGGCATACGCATAGCAATCTGATTGGATATCTTGCCAGTAATAACCGTGCCTTCGTATGAGCCATTTCATTTTTGGCCCTACTTGGTGTGCTCCACATACCCCTTCGTGCACTTCTCCCATTATGACCATTGGTTCCTTGGGACCAATACTTCGAGAAAGTGTACCGTCGTAGTTTTTCCTCACTAGTCCTTCCCCCATAGGGTGTAATGACTGGCTTTATTTCTAAAGCTTCTATC
This sequence comes from Oemleria cerasiformis, assembly GCA_037349345.1. Classification (NCBI taxonomy): domain Eukaryota; kingdom Viridiplantae; phylum Streptophyta; class Magnoliopsida; order Rosales; family Rosaceae; genus Oemleria; species Oemleria cerasiformis. The sequence goes on along the minus strand of JAZGTL010000050.1, from coordinate 490,692 downwards.
TTCATTGGATGGATATTTTAGGTACTTAATGAAGGTTATTCTCCAGTCATCGGGTTCAACTTCGACGTCCATGATTTCCAACTCGATGTCCCTTTCCATGATAGAGGGTTGAGATTTTTTCACGATTTTGATCCATTTTTTCGACTGTCCTTCTTGGAGTAGTGCTCCAGATCCCACTTGGGCCATCTCGTTGGCAGCTAAGTTTTCTTCCCGCGAGATATGCTGGATATTCAGGGTAATCAATTTTGATGCCAAAGTCATGACCGCAGCATAGTAACTAGCTAGACAAAGGTTCCTGCACGTGTATGCGCCTATGACATGGTCGACTATCAGTTCTGAATCCCCATAAATTTCCACTTCTCAATCAGAATTTCTAAACTAATAATCAACGCCTCGTAATCTACTTGATTATTTGTCACATTTTCCTAGTCTAGTTTGAACGAAAACTGGTGGTAGATTCCCTCGGGATCCACTAAGCATATTCCGGCTCCTGCTGAGTCCTTGGTTTTGGATCCATCAAAGTATAGTTCCATGGGAAGCTGGACAATATGTTTGTCTGAGGAATCATTTCTTCCTTGACATCTAGGCTACGATACTCCGTTAGGAAATTAGCGATAGCCTGGCCTTTCACAGCTTTCAGTGGTACATACTGGAAATTAAACTCTGACAAAGCTAGAGTCCATTTGCCTATCCGACCTCTCAGAGTAGGCTGGGATAACATGTATTTTAAGAAATATGTCTGAGCAATTATCCAAATGGTAAAGGGTAGCATATAATGCCTTACCTTCACAGCTGTGAAGAAGAGTGCGAGGCATAATTTTTCTACTGCTATGTATCCTTCTTCTACCTCCGTCAGTGTTTTGCTCAGATAATATATTGCTTGCTCTTTTCCTTTCTCATTGTCCTGAGCTAGCAAGCTTCCGATGGTGTTGAGGGATGCCGATATGTACAACTTCAAAGGCTTTCCCTTTTTGGGTGGCATTAGGACCGGTGGTTTGGATAGGTAGCTCTTGAGCTCTTCAAAGGCTACTTGATGCTTTTCTTCCCACTTGAATTCTTTATTTTCTTTTAGTTATCTAGCGAGGAGAAAGGTTGGATTTTTCCTGATAAATTGGCTATGAACCTTCTGAGGAAATTGACCTTCCCAAGTAAACTCTGAAGCTGTTTCTTATTCTTAGGCTGGGAAGCTTCCATGATGCTTTTCCTTTGTTCTTGTCTACCTCAATTCCTCTTTGGTGAACTAGGAATCCTAGGAAGTTTCTCACTTGAACCCCGAATGCACATTTCTTGGGATTCATCTTTAATTTGTGCTGTCTCATTTTTAGGAAAGCCTGCCATAAATCTTATATGTGTTCGTCCTTCTCTTGAGACTTTACTACCACGTCGTCAATGTACACTTCTAGGTTCTTCCCTATCATTTTATGGAAAATAGCATTCATCACTCGTTGATAGGTGGCTCCTACATTCTTCAGCCCGAATGGCATGACAACGTACTCGAATGCCCCCAAGTGTCCAGGGTATCTGAATGCGATTTTTTGGATATCTTCTTCTGCTACCAGGATTCGATTATATCCTACGTTGCCATCCATGAATGACAAAAGTTGATTGTGAGAGGCTCCATCAATTATCATGTCAGCCATCAGCATTAGGTACTCATTTTTTGGAGTAGCCTCGTTCAGGTTGCGATAATCCACACATATCCTTACCTGTCCTATTTTTACCTTGATAACTGGCACTATATTGGCCACCCATTTAGAATATTTGGCCGTTCGGATGAAACTGACCTTGAGAAGTCTGTCAAGTTCTTCCTTGACTTTGAATTTAGTTTCTATTGACATCCTTCTTCTTGCTTGAAAAACAGGCTTGTACCCTTCCTTGATGGGAAATCTGTTCTACAAGTTTCCTGTCCAATCCTGGCATCTCCGTGTAATGCCATGCGAAGAAGTCCTTGAACTCTCTAGAAGTGCTATCATCTTTTCTTTCAAGGAATCTTCTAGCATTCCACTGATAAAGGTCGATCAGGGATCTTACTTGGAACCTAAGTTCACTTCTTCCAAGGGGTCATGAGCGTCTGGGGGAGGCTAATTTACCTCTGTTGACCAGAAACGAATAACTTCTGGTGGGTTTTCGTCTTCCTCATCCATCTCCCTATTATCTCGAATGAATTCCACCATGTTGATGGCTGATTCTTTTAAACCTTGCTTCCTTGTTCCTTGGAGCTGACTTTCTTCTTTATTGGGAGGTGAAGATCGCACGTTCTTTTGTTCTTTTCAGTGTATCATTAATCTCTTTCTTATAGACTTGTGGGGTGTATTATTCATCATGCATACCCCATGTCAGGAAGGGCCTCTCCCATTCCTAATGAGTTAGGAGCACTTGTTCCAGTAGTTTATGGGCCGTAACCTTGGTAGGGCGGCCGTTCTCATCTTCTCCAATTAATTTGATGCTCCCCACTTCGGGATCATAAAAACTAGCTTATGCTATAGTAGGGTTGGCAAGGAAAGGCCTTGAGTCTGCCTGAATCATTTCCCAGAGGCATCCCTCAAAGGCAGCTTCGTTGGGATTCCAAATAAAAATTTATTGGTGTAACGTGGATGGGACACACATGCTCTTGTGAATCCAATCCCTTCCTAGCAGTACGTTGTAGCTAGCAGTACTATCTACCACAAAGAACGCTAACATTAATTTCTTGGATCCAACCGTGATCTCCAAGGGTAAGACCCCGTGGGTCTTGGTAATGGTTCCACTAAAATTGGACATCATGGTCATTGTTAGCAAACAATCCCAAAGGGTCTTGCCAAGCTTCTTTAACATCTTTGATGGTAGAACATTGATGGTAGCCTTTCCATCAATCATGATCTTACCCATCAGGATCCCTTCCAGATTGGCCGGGATGAAGATAGGCCGCAAGTGATCCGTCATCTCCTTGGTTGGATTTACAAACATCATCCACTCTCTATGGAGGGTGGATTCCGAGATGATGTTTTGATCATCCTCGTGATTAGTTGGTATCTCGATCAGTGCTCGGGATGGTTCATAGGTGATGACATCACCCTTCATCTGGTTTACATGTTGGTAAACTGCTGCCAAGTACTCTGGTAACACGACTACCAAATTTACTTAGGCCTGAGCCTCCTGCTATTTCTTGTCAAACAAGTTATCCATTTACATGACCTCCAGTAGGTCCTTTTCAAATTATTTTAACTCTTCCTCGATCATGCCTTGACCGTCGTCTTCTTGGGTGTCCTGTGCGGACTTTCCTTTTGGTGTCGGCATATATGTACTCTCGGATTGCTTGTTTGGTAGCTCCTCCTACGTGAGGCTGCCAAACACAATTCGCCTTCTTACCTTAGTAGAGGTTTTGATACGGAATCTGGTAGAGATATGGCTTTCAGCTCGTTGATTACGATTTCTTTCTTCTTCCAATTCTTCTCGGGAGGACTCTTCAGTTCTTTCTTGGTCTCCGGAGAGGTTTCCCCAAGCTCGTTTGGGCACGCATGTAAGCTCCATATTGTATTTGGATTCTATGCTTTGCCGTTCTTTCCAACTCTTTGGTTGGTTTTCCATTCTTGCCGGCCACGTACCACCTTCCTTCCCGAATTTTCGCTTTTTGGGGTACTGGTTCTGTGGTAGTATGCTCTGGTAGGATGGACTTCTTGTTCCTGGGACTTTGTTGGCTGGTTTTCCCCCTAGTTCCTAACTGATAACATATTCTTGCTTCCTCTTGATGTTTCCTAACCTCTGGAAAACAGAGCTCCGAGGTTGTTCATCGTTTGGGTTGTGCGGTCCAAAGCTTGTTTCCGGGATCTTGAGGAATTTATCATCCTGATTATCCTTCACTTCTTGAGTTCCAAGTATATTTTGGTACCTGGGGTTGGGATCTCTAGCACACACTCTGCCCTGCATTTTCTGCACATTACTACTCCGGTGACAACGTGGCTAGCATCCTCTCGGGTTGCTGGATTTCCTCATGAGGCTTTGGTTGATCCACATTGATTACCCTGGCTTTCTTCTCGGATTGTGGCCATTGCAGATTGAGCATGTTCACTGATGCCATCGGGAAAGGGTTAGTGTCCACTCCCATTGGCGCTTTAATGATTGGGGCTAGCGAGATATTCCCCTGGTTAATCAAGCTTTGAATTGTGTCCCTGAACTGGACACAGTGTGGTGAGACATGCCATTTGCAAAATTGATTTCCTTTGATGTCCTCGGGTCGAGGCATCTCCTATTTGGGGTTGGGCTTGATCACTTTTTTCCTTTACTAATTCATCATAGATCTCCCCAGCTTTGGTAAGATCGAATGAATATGAATGAAAAACTAGGACTTTGTTTGAAAAATAACCTCTAGTCGGGTTGACCAGCCTTTGTTCCCGTGCAAGTTTGACCAACGTTTAGAGAGTTACTGGTCCTTTTCCAGTGGTCTAGATTTCAGTTGTTGCAACTTTTAGTTCCTGCCCCTTTCTTCTGTCGAGGATCCCTCTTCGATCTCCTTGTGTTCTACCTGATGCACATGAATCTTATTTTTGTAGAATAAGGGTACTTTAGAGTTGGTTTTTTACCTTTACTTTTCCTCCAATAACCTCTCGAACTTGGTCGCCGATATTACTATCTCTTGAAGATCAGAAAAGGTAGTATCATGGGGAATCAGCATTTCATCTTTAGCCTCTTGAACCTGGCTATGAAATTCTCAGTTGTTTCATGCTCCCCTTGCCTGATGGCAGTCAAGTAACTGATGGCTATTTCTGGCTCAACTCGGTAAAATTCCTCATGGAACTTAGCATCCATATGCCCCCCAAGTGTGTATAGATGCTTCTGGTAACGAGGTATACCATGAAAAGGCATCTCCAGATAGGGAGCTGCTGAACAGTCGGAGTTTGAGATATGAGTTATCTTCTACAGCCACACACTGTGCTGAGAACCTCCCGATGTGTTCTAGGAACGAAGTGCTGCCATCTCCACTGAAGAATGAAAATGATGGTGGTTTGAAATTTCTTGGGAATAGATTGTCCTGGTCTACATAAGCCGGGTAAGGCTTTCTGTATCTCAGGACATTAGCTCTTCTCGGAGCCACAACCTGGCCTTGCATCATTCGTTGGATTTCTGCCATCTCGTTCATGATGGACTGATGTTCGGGACTACGAGGTGCTTTTTGGTTGAGCACGACATCTTCTTCTGATCCTGTGTCGTTTGGATCAATTTTCTCCAATTCCTTTTTCTCCGATTGGGATGACTTTCGATAGTCCGAGTTGGGGTTCTTTTCGGCTAACCATGGGTGGTCGATATTTAGAAGATATCCCTATCACTTTTCTTGACATGTTATCTCGGTTCTTGCTAGTTTCCAGGGTTTCATTCCCTGAGCCTTTTGAGAAAGTGGGTTTTGAGGATAGAGGCTCCAAGGTTGTTGTTTCTGACCCCGTAATTCCTTTTCCTTTTGAGAAAGTGGGTTTTGAGGATAGAGGCTCCAAGGTGGGATGTTTGCTTCTTTTCCTTCAGCTTTCGCCTATTTGGCAAGCTCTTGGACCTGAAGATTCAGGGCCTCTATTTGTGTAATGATAGGGGATAGGCTGTCTTTGATGAGCTGCATCAAGTCTTCCTTGGCGATAGAAGCTTCCTTGTTGGTGACATCCTCAACAAATCCTTCTAGAGGATTTTCCATGTCAACTTCTGGTAGTGGCAACTCTGACACCTTTTCTTGGAAATTATTTCTGATAAATCTTCCTTTAGCATCTCGCAGTCGTTTGAACTTGTACATGCACTAAAAAGAGTCCCACTGGGTGTGCCAGATTATGTTCTGGCCAAAAATGCAACAACTGGCCCCGGGTAGCATTCGGTGGATCTCCGTCGAAATCGGTGCTTGAAGGAGCGAGCTTGTGTGGGTTTTCTCTTAGTGATGTGTGAATGAGGACTTTGGAATTTGGTTTTGGGTTGAAGGTTGTGGGCTTTGAAGCCTTGATGCCACGGTCTTTCCTACATGGGCTGACCAGGAAACAAGTAGGCCTTTAGCTGCCTTCAAAGTAGACCTTTAGCTGCCTTCAAAGTAGGCGGGCCACTAGTAGAAGCTGCTACTAGACAGTTAGAAATGGGTTCGGTTGCGGCACGAATAACCTTTCTTTTAATCAAGTGATTGTGAGGCAAGCGGGAAAATTTCTTGCACTGTTCCTTTCTATTCCTTCTTTTTAATGTATCTAAGGACTTTAATAAATTTTCTTTCCAGTCTAGTCCAAGTTCAGTTTATGTGATGTCCGATATGTTCATGTTAGCTGCTTGTTATTTAGTTAGGAGCAGTTAGATGCATGGGTTTCCTTAAGTCGGGATGATAGTATTGGACCAAAACACATAGATGATTTTGTGACTTAAACAGCAGCCACAAAACACACGGGTTGGTATATTCCGAATACTTATAGCTCTCCTTAAGAAAATCTGTTGAAATTAATGAAAGTAAAGTAAAAATACTAAAGGAGTAAATATGTGAATATTGAATACGGTAAGTAAATTACAAGTGTTGTAAGTAAATATTTCTTTCGAAATCAAGCCTTTGAGGGGCACAATCTTCTAGAAATCATCAACTAAGTGAACATCAGTCGGAATCATGCCATGGATTGTCAGGGTATTCAAAAGACGTTAAGATGCCAAGGGTTGAGCGTATGGATGCCTCAAGGACTGAATTGGGCAGCAGTCGGGATGAGTTGAGTGTTTGGGGTTCCTCATAGACTAGTTTGAGCAGCAATCAGGATGAGGAAAAGCTTGAGTTTCTAGTCGGGAACTGAGAGTAGAGGGGTTGAGAAAAGAGACTGAATCTCGATCTTGGATCGGAAAAACAAGTTGTACCTAAATTGGCGAGCCTTTGAACAAAGAAATTTTTGAGGGTTTGCAGTTGTTTTGAAATTGATTAGTTTGATCAATTTGTTTGTTTGATTGATTGATTGGTTGTCTTTGAGAAGAATGCTTATTCTCATTTTTATAGGCAGTTGGGAGCTGATTTGGCTTGCAAAGTAGATTCTTGCGGGACCCGCACTGCAGTTGCTTGTCTCGAACATCCCCTTTGCCCTCTGACACGTTCGGCGCTTCAAAACCGACTTTCCCCCTTCTCCATGTTTCCATGTCTCCAAGTCCTTCAAGTGGGTGTTTTGGGCGTGGGCTTGTGAATTGGGTATTTAATTTAGTTGGCTCCTTACTTTAGCACCGAGTGGGATTTTTTCGGGTGTAAATAGAGAGATCGACTGTTTAAGTTGATAGCAGATACTAAGGTGATATATATATATATATATATATATAGAACCTGATCCCTTTATTTCTCTCTCTATTTGGTCCGACAGTAGAGAGACAGACTATTTTTCATTAGTGGAGATGTTCACTTTGGAGAAATTACGCGTTATGATTGTGCCATTGGATATCCAATCTATGACGTTACTGCAAGTGGGATTACCCAAGCGGTTGAGAAGGTAGTCCCACCACCATTACATTTCTTAGTGAGATTTCTGGCATGGAATTGCTTTGTTTCTCCATTCAGAGTGTCCCAATGTCACATGAGGCCTAAGAAAAATTTTACAACCGAGGTCTTATTAATTTTATATTTAAATATAATATATTTTTTTGAACTTGAAATAGAGCAGCACAAAATATATAAATGAAACCACTAAGCAATAACTTTTAGTCCATAAAAACATAAACGCAAGCCTAATATCATGGCTCAATATCATCATCTAACACCCACACTACAACATTGCTTTTCCTCCAGCCACCTCCAGCCAAATTGCTTTTCCTCCACTTTATGCAACCAGTAGACCCATCACTACAACATTATACACCCACACACCAACTTACAAATACATAAACTATTTCCCCATCTTTTCCTAATTTCCTCCCCTAAAAACCCTAGAAAATAAATACCCAAAAAACAAACCGATCAAAACTAAATAAATAAATATATTATAAAAATGCAACACACTTTCTGATCAACTGAGCTTAGCTAAACCTTTGCTTTGGGGTCTCTGCAACTCTCTCAAAGCTCTCAAAGCTCAAAAATTATTGTTGTCTTCTCCTCTGCCTTATTACCCACCAACTACCCCCATAAACAAAAACCACATGCTTTCCTCTTCCCCTTTTCATCGTTACCCCCACCTCCTCCTCCTCCTCTTTCAATAACTTCAATTTCACAGAAACAGAGCTTGCTTCCTTCATTTTCATTTTCAATTTCATCTCATTCATTTGGGTTATTAATAACTTATTATTATCCGTCCTCAACCTCTTTCAAGATGATCACATTATCCGGTTTCTGCCACGTTATGACGGCGGTGGTGCCGTTGTATGTGGCCATGATCTTAGCCTACGGCTCCATCAAGTGGTGGAAGATCTTCACCGCAGACCAATGCTCTGGCTGTCTGTCTCTGTGATTGTGAAGTGTGATAAATTGATAATAGGCTTTGGCTAGTGGCTGTGTTTTAACAGGCTCTGTTATAAATTTTAATTTTATTTTTTATATATGATATTTTGGGCTGTTTAACAGATGTTGCAGGTTGGGTTGTGGGCTATTATAAATTTTTTTTTTTTATATCTGAGTGGGTTTTATTTTGGACTGAGGCCTTTTTTCAATGTGAGGCCTAAGGCTCAGGCCTAGTTCGTTTTGGGCTTGGGCTGGGCCTGCTCCATTGCATGTGAAATCTTTCTGTGCTTTTCCATCACAGCACTTTTATTTATTCATCTTTTTCCGATTGCGCCTCTAGCTATTTGATGTTACTTGTGTTTGCCCTCCTCATTGTCATATTTTTCCCATTGGATTTTTCAGTTTCAGTTGTTGGTTTGATAGGAGTAGTTTGGAGTGCTAAATTAGCGTGCAGGAGAGGTGCCTGCCCTCAAAAGGAAGTGCGATTGATGGATGGTGGTAGGTTTTAGCTCAGTGTAGTGTCCCATTGTCATCATGGTAACCTAGTTTTCACTTTTCTAGCATGCTGATGAATAATTTTGATAGATGTACAATTTCTGATTACCATTTTCAACTTGTCTAGTCTTAACTATTAACTAATGTTGATATAACTATGATATTATGTGGTTCAAGTTATAGGGTTTAGGGTGACGAAGATGTAAAATCTGAAAAGGGAACTATATATGTCCATGCATTAAAGTATCCATTTTCCTTATTTATATAACAAAATGATTTTGTGCTAGTGCCGCTAGTGATGCATATATATATATGTACAATTATATATCAAGTTGGAATTGGATTGCATATATTGAATATGCTTGTGTGGTTCATTGCAGTTTATTGCATATATAACAAAATGAATATTATTCTTTCCTTTTCTGTTGTTGTTGGTTCATTGCAGTTCAAAGGGAAAATGACTTGCATTCAAGATGAAATTGATATGGTATGAATGGAGTGGGCTGAGCTTGTTGATAGCTTCATCCATGTGGATTAGATTAGGATGCATGTTTTAAATTCATTCGTATGTATTAGTTTAGTATAGGCTCGTATATATTGGTTTGAATTAGTATTGATTGGTAGCACTGAGGTGGTTTTCTATCTACATGTTTTCTTATAATTAATCAAAGACACACTTTTTATCGTAATATGAAGCTTTTTACATGTCCTTAAATCTAATAGAGACGTGTTTTTTCAATTTCAAATAACTTATTTTGAGTCATTATTATTCATAGGTGACACATATTCTTTATTTAATGACATGAATCATGTGTCGTTATAGATGTTTGAAGATCCATGTTCAAAGTTGGATGATACTTAGTAAGTGTCTTTATATGTTATAGATGACACACATTTTATTACTAAGAACGCGAGTTATGTGTCCTTATTTTTCTTAGAAGACTAGTACGTAATTTATTCCATGACACCTATTATGTATCCTTAAAAATGAATCAATGACACATTTATCTATTCAATGACACGTTTTCTGCGTCATTAAACGATTTTGATGACATGCTTTTGTACTTCAATGACACTTATTGGGCGTCTTTAAACGTTATAGAGGACACGTAAAATGTGTCATTAATGCTTTTCAATGATAGGCTTAAAAATTTCCATGACATTTAGTTGGCGTCATTAAACATAATAGATGACACTTTAATTGTGTCATTAGTTTTCTTCGATGACACGCCTATATATTTCTATGACACTTATTAAGTGTCCTCAAATGTAATAGATAACACGTTTTCTGCATTATTGATAATATCTTCCATGACACCCACAAAGATGACATGTAACTGTCGTGTCCTTAATAATAAAAGATGACGCGGTTTTTGCATCATCTATAAGGGATTTTGTAGTAGTGGTGGGTGAGTTTGACCGACTTGTTTTCTCGAACTTTAGATGGATAATTGCTTGTTTGACTAGTCATCTGCCTGTAATTTGTTTGCATAAACAGTTTGGGATTCCTCATACTTGTAATCTAAAAACCTAGATTATATACCATCTTCTAGGGGTAGTTTGTTGACCTAGATTCTCTTTGGAACTTAATGCATCATCTTTCATAAATTGATAGACGTTTTTGGTACACATTCGGCTTAAAACATGTAAAGTAAGAAGAGGATAAAATGTGTGGAGTGGGCCTTAGTTTCACGGGCATTACAATCACTTTCATAATATATTTTTTTTTTTACCATGATCACTTTCATAATAATTGAATCAAGAAATAACTTCTCAGCTAATTATAAATAACTTCTTAGCTAATTATTTATTATTAAAATTCAATAATAAGTATTTCTCAACTAGAATTACTTATTCATTGCAACTCCTTTCTACCAATCAGAAGCTCCGAAGACATCCTGGTCTCCACTATAAATAGAGGGTCTCCCCTCACTTCTCAGGTACACCTAAATTATTCTCATAATTTGCTCTTTCAGTTTTCTCTCTACGATTAAACTGACTTAGGCATCGGAGTGCTCTTGGTTGAAACAACCCCCAGCTCGGGATTCAACCTTAACCTCAATTGTCTCATTTTCTGTGTGTAGGGATTGAACGTTGAATATCAATCCTAACGATTTCTGCATCAACACGTAGTGTCAAGCCACTACAAGAAAAGCAGGATTTCCAGGCGAAAAGTGTTCGTCGAGCAACATTAACCTCGGTGACTCTTTGTCGCGCAACGTCCGTCGGGCCACTACCGTCGGGCTTGAGATTAGTCGACAACAACAGTAAAATTGTCGAGCAATTTAAATCTTGCCCGGCGGATCCGTTCGTCGCAAATGAGTTATCGAGCAATCCAAAGTGAACATATTTTGCCCGACGAAGAATCTTCACCAGGCGAAGTAGTCGGGCCAAATCTTAATATTTAAAAATGTTAATAATTTATTTAATTAAATAAATATATATATAATTAAAATAAAAATATTTAAAATATATATAATTAAAAGAATAAAACGAATCAAATGAAAATAAAAAAATTATTTATAAAAATTAATGTTATGTTTTTACATAAATAAAACTAAGGTAATATTTTACATATTACATTCTAACTACTCAACGACGGATCGGGGTGGTCGGGATCCTGGGCAGGCTGCTGGGACGGGGGATGAGGCTGTGACGAAAGGTCATCCAGTCCATTCTCACCCAAGCGGTCAAGCACCTTGGCGAGGGCGACCTTGATCTCCACGTTTTGGGCCTGGATCTGCGCGTATTGAGCCTTGATCTCAGTATTTTCGGCCTAGAGGAACTCGTAGTTTCTCTTGAGCTCCGACATCTCCACGGGATTGGCTCCCCATGATGAACTCGACGAGTGACTGAAGACATCACGTACTATCTCGTCGCCCGCCCCCCTAACGAAATTCCCTGGACGCCTCCCAAGTCGTCGCTTCAGGATGGCGATCGACATCTCGGGATTCGGGAGCTACTGCTCCAACGGCACTTCGGGATGATGGTGTGTGAGCTCAGCCTGTCTCTGATGGACGTCTTGCTCCATCGCCTCCTACAAATTGAAATAAATATTAATTAGAAATATAATTATCAAATTAAAAATTAATGTTTAATTTGCAAAAAATAAACTCACCTGAATTTTGTCAGCCTCTTGGTCACCACGTCAAGCGTACACTTGCCCCCAGGCATCCACCTCCGCGAACATCGACTCGGCGATGTGCCGATCCTCCTGTCGGGCCGATAAGGATCGCGACCCCCCTGTGGTGGTTGAATTTCTTCGCCCCCCGGTTTGATTTGTTGGCAACCGATTTTTGTTGTTCATTAGTAAAAACAAAAATTATATTTTTAAATGGAACATGACATAAAAAATAAATAAATAATTTAACTAGGTAGATAGTACATACCACATAGGTGGGGGAAACGAAATGGTCGCACAACCACAACCACCCTGGCAGTTTCGGCCCGTCCAATTCCTCCAGAGGATTTGCCCGAGCTTCCTCCGGGGAAGGCCAGCTCTTGTAGTACTTGTGGAGCTCGTACTTCCAATCGGCGTACCGTAACTGCCAGTGGTGTCTCAGGTATCTACTGAGGTCGACGTCGTCCAAGTTGAACTCAAAATTGATCTGCAATAAATTATTAAAGTTAGTAAAATAATTACAAAAAATGAAATTAATGTAAAAAAAGGGAGAAACACGTACCGATAACTCTCCCCAACAACGCATGATCTCCTTCGGGGGTTGGGTTCTGAAAGTCTCCCCTATCATCAGGGACTTGGTGAGAAGAATCGCACCAATATCATGCACAAGCAGGCTATGGATTTTGACCGGCGCGGACCAGAGGCATGGCACGTATACCACTAGGATCTTTGCATTTGTTGTCCTGCAAATCCACTGGGATGTCAAACCTCGGTTTATCTATGCGCACGTTCACCGACTTCCCTGCAAATTCGATCAACATTCGTACATAATATGAGTAACAAATAAAAATGGTTGTTTAAATAAACAAAATAATCAACTTACCCTTAGGGAGTGCTCCGACATTAGTCGCCGTTTCGTCTGCTCCGGCGTCATCTTATGGGGGCTGGGGGTTGGTACGGGGTTCCACCCGTTTCTTGCTGAGCTGTTGACGAGCCGATTGGGCACCGGGTCACTGATGATCCGACATCGGTGGGTGAACCGACGCCGCTGTTGAGGCAACCGAGTTAGGGGCTGCCTCCTCCGGTGCATGATCATCAACCGGATCAGGGAGGGGGCGGGTCCTAGAAGTGATTAAGGTGCGATGCGACATCTACAATAAGAAATATAAAATAATTAATATAAAAATAATCAACATATTTTTAATTAAATTAAAAAAAACCTAACATTTATAATATTAAATATTAAATTCAAAAAATAAAAACCAACCCACATTTAAAATTAACCAACATTTTTTAATTCCAATAAAAATAAATAAATAAACTAATTTTTTATTTATTAAAAATTAGTAAATTGGTATCTAAAAACTAAAACCACCAAATTCTAATTTTTTTAAATAAAACCAAAAAAAACGAAAATTAAACCTAAAATACTAATTAATCCAAAAGTACTAAACTCAAAATTCACAACATTATACCTTAATTTCTAAATCCAAATTTCGAGAATAAATCACTTCCAAATTAATCCAAACATACAATAAGAATATCCAAATCATAAAATTCACATATTAAAAATTTATAAAACTCACATATCCAAAATTTATAAAACTCACATATCCAAAATTCACATATCCTACATCATATCAAAAATTCACATAAATTTTTTTAAATTAAAATATCCAAAATTCATATAATTCAAATATCCAAAATTCACATAAAATTCATATCCAAAATCATAATAAAAATCATATGCAAAATTCATAACATTATACCAATTTCAACATTATACCAAACATCAAAATTCAACAAATCTTCAACTATTATATTCCAATCCAAACAAATCTTCAAAATTTCAACATTATACCAAACAAATATTTATATTCCAATCCAATCCAAAATCACAATATTCAACTAATCCCCCTAAATTCTCAATCTGCAATATTGACAATAATACACAATCTGCAATAATCAAATCCAAATTTAAATTCCATTTTCAATACAATTTTATAATATCCAAACCAAATTTAAATTGAAATTTCAATCCAAACAAAAAATTAAAATTTAACCAATTAATCAAAATTAACAATAACCAATCTACATTAACAATAGAGAGAGAGGGACAATGAGTTCGACCTTGAAGAAAATCGGTGAGAGATAGGTCCGGCGAGGAGGGCGGTGGCGACATCTAACCTCGGTGTGAGAGAGGCGGCGCGATGGATTACTGGGGCGGCGGAGTGAGGGCTGGAGTCTGAGTGAGAAAGAGTGAGAAAGGGCTGGAGTTGCGGTGACCGGAACGGCTGGAGTGATGGTGGGGTCTGAGTTGCAGAAAGTTGGGTTCGGGAGAAAATAAGGAATAAGAAGAAGAGTCGGTCTGATTTATCTGTCTGATTGACCTTGCCCGATGCACATGTTCGTCGGGCAACCATTTTAATGATTCGTCGGGTAATAACAAGTGGTAGATTTGCGTCGGGTAACTGTTTACATATTTGTTGGGTAACAATCGGTAGATATATCGTCGAGTAACAAGCAATGGATACGCGGTAAGTTTGAGAGTTCTCGAAAATTTTGGCGGGATGTTCATCGGGCAACAATTTAAAATATTCGTCAGGTAACAACAAGCGCTGGATATTCGTCGGATAAAAACACGCGGTAAGATCAAGATTTCGCAAAACATTTGGCGGAATGTTTGAAATTTTTCGGGAACAAAGTGCGCGTTTTATTTACGGAGCCCGACGATCGTTTCTAATGTTGCCCGACAAACAAAATTACAGATTTCCCGACGAATAGTTCCTTCATCAGGCTAAAGTCTTATGATGTTGAGTTTATGAATGATCTGAAAACCAAGTCCGACGATAGAATTTTTAACATCGGGACCGTTCAATTTTTTGTTTTACATGCCTAAAGCCCCATCGATCGTTATCGTCATATTTTTCTGAGCTTATGTGCCTCGATCGTTAAGTTTGTGAATTTCAATGGGTTTTTCGTAGTTTTGGTTCAATTGATATTCAGAAAATTTAATTTCAAAAAATTGACCGTTCAATAGTTACTTTTAAGTCTGTAGACCTCACAGGTCAAATATCTTTATGTTTTGAGTATTTGAAGCCGTCCGATCGTGAAGAAACGTTGTGTAACCGTTGAATCGTCACGCACTGTAACCTAATCCCGGGATTTCCAAATTGGGTAATTTTTCGCGTAGGCGATCTATGAGTACCTACCATAAATGTGGACGGTTAGATCGGTCCATATTCATCAAGGATATTAAAAATTGGAAAATACGCATATTCATCAAGGAGTTTAAACACTTGAAGGAAACTTCAAAACAAATTTTGAAGTTTTGGTTCTATTGATATTTAAAGGATTGAATTTTACAGATCAAACCGTTCATTTTTTGATTTTACGTGCCTTGATCTTGCCCATCGAAAAGCTTGATGTTTTGAGGATTTTAAGCCGTCCGATCATGAAGAAACATTGTGTAACGGTTGAATCGTCGCGCACCGTTACCTAATCTCGGGATTTCCAAATTGGGTAATTTTTCACGTAGGCGATCTATGAGTGCCTACCATAAAATTTGACGGTTAGATCGGTCCATTTCATCTCGTAAGTAATATAAAAAAGTTGTTTATTAATTGAATTTGGTATATATTGCTCGACGAACATGGATGAATATTCGTCGGGCAAAATATCCCAATTCGGCAACCGCCCATCGAATAGAGAAACACGTACTGATGATATTTGAAGCCTTTGCCCGACGGATGTCTAAGTATATTCGTCGGGCAAATGTCTGTCAGTTTTTATGAATTCAAATTAGATTTAGTTTAAATTTTTAATTTTTTATATTTGTTATAATTAATTGTATGTTGTATAAAATATTTTATCAAATAAGATGAAATGTTGGGAAGCCGATTCAAGGACGAGGACATCAAAGTTTGTGGCTTTAGTACATATATAAAAGTTTAAGTGAAACTTTTGTGAATGAAATCATAAAATATACATATAAATCACATTTATTGATTTGAAGATGGATATTACATATATAAATGAAATTTCTAATTTACAACTTTCATTCGGTGTCGGATTCGCTTTCTCCCTCCCATTCACGCTCGTCATCCGAGAAGTATATAATACTCGATTCCTCTTAATCACTACCAATTTGTTCTAATTCCCCGAGATCAATAAAAATGTCATCAATCGCAATTGGTGGGATGATGTCATTGGTTAGTACTCCATCCACGTTTTGGGTGGATGCCGAGGAATCCACCTGGTAAACGATTTGGTCATCGTCTTTTTCCCCATCTTCTTCATGGTATCGGTCATCCAAGTCCCAAATGTCTCTATGATTCACCATCTCAGCTACTCTCCAACCACCACTAGCTTTTGGATCATCGACATATAATACTTGTTTCGCCGTACCAGCGAGGATGTAGGGATCACTCTCAAACCACCGGGTGTTTGTGTTTACAGAGGTACATAACTGATCTTTAATGACACTGCCTGAGATACTTGGGTTCGTATCAAATCAATGACACTTGAACAAGACGACTTCCTTGCGGTATGCGTATAACACTTTAACCACACTTAACAATTTGCCGTAGAACCCCGTATCAGTATTTTTCCCATCCCCGACACGAAAACCCCGTTGTTTTGCGTAGAAAATTTGTCGTCTCGTTCTGTGCACACGAACTTAACTCTGTTAACGTGACAACCAGCGTACGTTTCTCCTTGGAATGGACCAATGGCCAGCTGCATTAATTCTTTATTAAATTTGGCGAGTTGACATCTTTCAGCTGTGCCATCTGGTAAGATACACACAAGAAACGAAATTGGTAAACTTAAAACCAATTTAAGAAATTTGCAAATAAAATATTTGCCTTACATGCTCGGAAAACCAATGTGGAAACAGTTGTTTGTCCATTTCTTCCCAATTAGAAGGAAATTGGGCCTTCATCAATGCCACATGCTGCTCGTGGAAGGGCCAGACATCATCACAGTTGTTTAGTATGAACCAATGAACCACCTCCATGTCCCTATTGGTGAACGGCTCCGAGATTGGACCAGTGCCGAATGGTCGTGCGGTTTGGGCAAATACAGATAGGGTCTCTGGACGTTGACCACCAGCGTCATTGCACGACGCCCTATTGAAGGAAGTTTCAACATTCCGAAGGTACATTGCACAAAATGTCAGTGCCTCCTTTGCAATGTACGCCTCCGCTATAGAGCCTTCGGGACGTGTCTTGTTCCGAACGTACCGCTTGTACGTACCTAACATTCTGCAAGGAAATTTACATTATGATTCACATATATACATGATTGTAAGGAAATATTATCAAATAGCAGGGATAAGTTATACCTCTCGATTGGGTACATCCAACTATAATGCACCGTGCCAGCTAGCTTTGCCTCATTCGGCAGATGTATTAGTAGGTGCATCATTACATCAAATAATGCAGGTGGATATATTAGCTCTAGCCGGCACATGATGTAGACAATATCCTCGTTAATTGCTTCGAGGTCCGCCTTAACCAATGATCTGGCACATAGTATCTGGAAGAATTAAGACAAATAAACCATCGTCTCAACAACACCAGGCTCCAAGAAAGGCCTAATACCAATCGGAATAAGTCGTTGTAGCAAAACACGATAGTCAAGGCTCTTCATACCAAAAATGGTCCTACCGTCGGTGCTAACACTTTGGCATATGTTGTAGGCGTATCCGTTGGGAAATTTCACACCCTGCAACCATTTCATGAATTTTTTCTTATTCTCCGTCGTAAATGTATAACTTGGATGAGCCATGATGTATTTGCCATTGACGACTTTTGGCCACAAATTAAGCCGAACCCCCATTTCTTTCATACCCATACGAGTATTTTTTGTGTTCTTTGACTTGCCTTAATTGGGTAAAGTAGTTCCCACAACACTTTCAGCAACATTCTTCTCAATGAGCATAGGATCCGCGATGTGTCTGATTTTCAATTTTGACCAATATGCCAACCGAAAGAATATGCCCTTTTTCATCCAATTTTCTTGTTTAGCTGGTTTCGATCCTCGTGTGACAAAGTCAGGTATATTGTTCAGTTTGGATAATATCTCATCACCGCACCTCTCCCTTGGTCGAGCTCGTAACTCTGATTTGCCATCAAATGAGTCAGTTTGCATTCGCCATCGGAGATCCCATGGCAGAAACCTTCTCGCACCCAAGTAGCATACCTTAGATGCGTGCAAAAAGGACGTTGTGTCTGGTCCACATGTCGGGCAAGAAAGATAGCCTTTGGTGCTCCATCCCGATAACATACCATAAGCAGGAAAATCATTAATTGTCCACATTATGGCCGCTCGTAGAGTGAACATTTCTCCACTGCACTTGTCGTATGTTAGGACACCATTTTCCCACAGATCCACGAGCTCGTCAATCAACGGCCGCAAATACACATCGATGGAATTACTCGGAGATTTAGGGCCTGGTATCAAAGTACTGAGGATTGTGAATTCTTTCTTCATGCATCTCCAAGGGGGCAAGTTATACGGAACCATAACCACCGGACAAGTGCTATAGGGCTATGCAAAACTCCCAAACAGATTAAACCCGTCAGTAGCGAGCCTTAATTTGACATTTCTTGGCTTCGCATGTAAGGACCCTTCCCGAATTTTTCCTCGAAACCCGGAAAGAACCCTTATCCCGTCTGACAGCTCTTTTACCTCAACATTTAATTACCAGAAAATACCCTTTATTCTTAAATAATTTTTATTCAACTTTACATGGTTCCCAACAGAATCTCTGTACTTACTGATCACTCCTACTGTCAGACGCAGGATAAAATACCGGTCAAAACCAAAACCTCGGAATAGTGGTGGTTCAAATAGAAATACTTTATGATACCAAAAGTCAGTAGTCAGACATTGCTGACATCTCTACTGGAAAACCACAAGACAACAAACTAGTGAACCAATAATAATTCGTCCATCTGGGTCACCGCCCACACCAACCCACTGACCCGAATGACGACGTATTTTCATATGTTGATTAGGCCCATAACAATTGTCGTCTGGTTCATATTAGAGCCGAAAATATCATCGGCTATCATATCGTATCATAACTCTCTGTACCATGATATCTCATCAGTCGGCATATCTCTCGGCTATCATATTCCTAGCCACCAGGGTATCCCTTGGGGTGTGCTAGAATATGTACTACTTGGACTCGACCACAATCTCTGCAAATTCACCTTTTATATTGGGGTTCACCGGGAGTCCGCCAACACGGAACCAAGGTCCGGCTCCTAGGCCCCATCAAATCAGTTTTGTTTATAGTAGGGGTTCACCGGGAGTCCGCCAACACGGAACCAAGGCCCGGCTCCTAGGCCCCATCAAATCGGTTTTGTTTCCAAAATCAAATATATATTTTGTTTATCATTTATCACAAATACAGTTTCAACTCAAAATCATGTACTCAAATAATTACCACGTCCAAACACTATCAAAATCGAATCCAACAACCATATCGTTTCTCACAACGCACTTCCACTGAAATATTGGAATAACAATTATCCAGCAATCATTGCACCCATACACAACAGTATTTAAATCGAGGATATTAATACATGCATCACAATTTATAAATACAACCATACACAACAGTAATGAAATCGAAGATATTTATACATACACTACAATTTATAAATCAAAGTCCGCTTACCATCACCATCCAACCCAAAATTCATGTACGCTCTAGCCTCAGAACACCTACACCATAATGACCCAACTACCTTGACTTTCCAAACTCAAAACCCTCTCCACGGTCAATCTTTACCGCTGGGATTGCCCAACCGAGCTCTAAATGAACTCCTATGGCCTCGAAACCAACAAAATCTGATCCGGAATGTCCCAAAACCTCAGTCACGCGCCGCCGTGACTTCGGGAACAGTCCCACGCGCCGTCACGCGCCACCGGAAGGTCAGAATACGCGCCCACGCGCTGCCACGCGCCGGTCACGCGCCTGCTACAGTGTTCACGCGCCTGGTCCGGTCCAACCCGGTCCGGCTCGACTTGACCCGGTCCAACTCGATCGGTTCACTCGACTCGACCGGTTCACTCGACTCGACCGATTCACTCGACTCGACCGGTTCACTCGACTCGACCGGTTATCGGTGACTCGCCGGAGAAGACGACCGGACGGCCTCGCCGTCGCCGGAGGCTGGCCGGAGAAGATGACCGGACCGCCACCTCCGCTGCCGTCTGGTTCGCCGGAATCCCCCATTTCCGGCCGAACATCAAGGTTGTCTAATTTCTTCATTTCTTAACCGTTTTTCACGATCTACACATGTAAATTCATCTACTTTTCACCAGGAATCCAAATATGAGGTCAAAGTTCCGAGATCGTAACCGGTTTGGCCGAAAAACGGCCGAGAATATTCGGTTCACATCCCTCCTCCGTCCGTCGCCTACGGTGGTGCTCCCGCTCCAAGAACTACCCCAAAATGCTCGTGGGGTCCCGGGGAAGATCCTCCCGACCTTGGTTTTGTTCGAATCGGACCGAAATCCCTCCGATGAATATGGCCTTCGGTGTTCGCATGGGGAGGGATCGGATAGGACCGAGACTGCATCGACCAACCTCTCGAGGAGAGAGAAAAATATCTGTTATATAATTCCAACATTTCCAAAATTACCAAACTGCCCCTGCAGCTTCTAGACCCGTAACGAACTCATCGGATCTCCGTTTTCAGCGTGCCGCCTGTCTACGAACTCGTGAGTTCGAGACCTACGCAACAACCCAAGAAAAATTCCCAAAAGTATTACTAGTCAAAAAGTGACTCCCGAACCCATCCAAAAATGAGGTTAAAATTGTCCAATTCTCAAAAATAATTTAATTTCTGGTCCGGGTCGTTACATCGCAGCAAACTCGGGATACATCTTGTCAAATTCCTTGCAAGCCTCTCCATCCGCCGGATGCCTCAGTACATCATCATCAATGCGTTCATCCTTGTGCCACCTCATATCACGGGTTGTGTGGGACGACATGTAGAAGCTTTGTAATCTTGGCTTCAGTGGAAAATAACGCAACGCCTTGTTCGGAATCTTGTTCTTTTGAAACCTATGCTCATTGCACACGGGACATTTGTCAAGCTGCTCGAATTCACCGTAAAACAATGCACAGTTGTTCTTGCATGCATGGATCTTGATATACCCTAAACCGAGGCCCTTCAACAGCTTCTTCGAGCTATAATGATCTTTAGGCAGACGGTTGTCTTCAGGGAGCATTCGGATGATGATGTCCATCATGTGATCAAAATGCTTGTTCGTTTGATTATACTCAACTTTCATGTGCATCAACTCCACAACTGCCCCTAGAACCGAAAATGATTTACAACTGGGGTACAATTCGCGCTAAGCTTCTTTCAACAATCTCTCGTAATGGAGCTCAGAGTCTTCGGGTTGCAACCTAGGTGCCTCATCGTCCATATCATCCGATGCCGGAGGAAAAACATTGGTTAATAACTCAACGACTTGATCATTATCACATCGCCTGTCCAAAGGACTTTAGTCCCGACGGATCCCGGGAACTGAAGATGTCGATGCGGAAAATATTACTTCACCGTGATAGATCCAATTAGTGTAATTGTGTATGATCCCATTCCATTCCAGATGAGTTTGGACCTCATTCATCGACATCCAATTGCAGCTGTTACATTTACGGCACATACACCTGATATGCCTGTCATCACTGCAATGACTACGTGCAAAGGCAATGTAGCTGTCGATCCCATCCAAATACTGATCAGAAGATATATCCAACATTTGCATCCAGCCTCTGTCCATTGTGCTTGCTTTCACAACATAGAGTCAACATAAGTAATTGAGTTAACATTGTCACGTAATTAGAACAAGTTAAAATCAAAAGCAGCTCGTCTCCTTATGCCTCCGGTGATTTGGCCCTATCCCATTCGAAAGTGCGCGTTCTGTGCTGGGTAGTTTGCGACCTACGAGGCTAAGTTTCGATTGAGGGAAATTTCGGCAACATCTCCCTATAGTTCCCCAAATGCACGACGTAGATATTATAAACAAATATCTAGTATGCATTCAGAGAACTTTGAGGGGATACAAACCGAATTCCCCACAATCGAAACCTAACCTCGTAGACCGCCAACTACACAACACATAGTTGCGCACCCCCAAATTGTCCGAATAAATGGACAATTCAAGAGTCACACAATCAACCCGATTCACTGACTCTCAAACAGGTCTAAGGTTTTTCATTGAATTTCATTAAAAGAAGTTAATCAACTCGATTAACTTCGCATAAACGGTTATGAAATATGAACATATTTCACTCCGTCAGAACTAAATAAAGCGCTTTACAAAAAATATCACAACAAATTCACAAATACATACATATATTAATTATGCATAAAACAGAGTTTACAATTTTATAATTTCAGTACATATTTTCTATTACCCTATTTTCTTAACATATTTTCTAATTTCATTACATATTTTTTATTTTCCTATTTTCCTAAAATATTTTCTAATTTCCTAATTTCATAACATATTTTCTATTTCCCTATTTTCCTAACATATTTTCAAATTTCCAAACATGTTTTCTAATTTCAATAATTTCATTACATATTTTTAATTTTCCTATTTTCCAACAAAAGTTTCTAATTTCCTAACATATTTTCTATTTCCTTATTTTCCTAACATATTTTCTAATTTCCAAACATATTTTCTAATTTCGATAATTTCATTACATATTTTTAATTTTCCTATTTTTCCAACAAAATTTTCTAATTTCCTAACCTATTTTCTATTTTCCTAATTTCATAACATATTTTCTATTTTCATATTTTCCTAACAAATTTTCTAATTTCTAATTTCCACAAATTCTAAACAATTTCTACACATTTTCCACAATAAATACAAAATTTCCTAACATAATTATATCCAAAATTCTTAATAAAATTAAATTGAGAGGTAAACACACATACCTTTTTTTAAGTATTCCTTCAAATCAACCACAAAATTCCTACAACACAAAACATAATTAGTTTCTAATAAAAAATCAAACTTTCAAAACTAAAAAAATTAAATTTATCAAACCTTAAAATTTGATATTTGGTGATTGATAGAGAAAAATGATTTAATTGGTAGTGAAAATGGTGATGAGAGAGAGAGAGAGAGAGAGAGAGAGAGAGCAGAGACTGATCGATGAAGCAGAGATGAGGAAAAAGAAGAAGAAAGGAGAGCATCTCGGGTATTTAGTTTGTTTAGACTTTTGCCCGACGAATACCATTCGTAGGGCAAAGTTTAATGATTCGCCGGGCAACATAGAGTCAACGCCAAGTGTTACCCGACGACGAATAATCGTCGTTATATATAATCTTGCCCGACGGATAGTCTAAATTGTTGGGCAATACTTCCTATTTTGCGTGCCAACATCTTACTCTTCCCGCTAATAGTTTACCCGGCGAGCCTTCGTCGAATAATCGTTGTTATATATAATCTTGCCCGACGGAATGTACAAATTGTCGGGCAAACCTTTCCATTTTTGCGCGCCAATATCTTGCTCTTCCCGCCAACAGTTTACCTGGCGAGCCTTCGGGTTCGTTGGGCAAAAATTGCTTACTCGGTGAAAATGTCTTCGTCGGGCAAAAACTTATCAGGCAACCTCAATCTTCTTGTAGTAACCGTATCTAATTTAGTGTGAGTCATTATTTTATTTTTTTCGTTTCTTTGAACTTATTTATGTGTTTAACTTAAGCATAAATCAATCTGAATTAAACTAGACATCATGACAAATGAATGTAAAACAAACTAAAGGATAAGAGAGTAAGGTGTCAACTTTAATATAAATAAATTCTCATGTTAATTATAAGTTTATTCCCACTCCCCAATTTTTATAAAATCACCCCCACCAAATTTAATTATTAATAGAATATACCCATATATGAAATTACTAATATCTATACCAAAGATATTTTTAAATAAAAAATTAATTGATGACTGTATATATCCCCAAAACACCCCTATCAAATTACTATACTTGGGTTTATATCATAGCGATTCAAATCGATCTAGTGGATACAATCATGCCACATTAATTAATTAATTAATAAGCCAAATTTTATATTTTGGCTAAACGGTTTCTATATCGTCATTGAATTTTACCCAAATTTTACCTATTTTTTTAAAATTTCAATATTAATTAGAGTATGTTGTTCCTAAATTAACTATGTCTCGAGTTACCTTTTGTCAAATTTATGAATGTTTTTTTTATGAATGTTTTTTGTTAATTAAAAATTGTGACGTTATACGTACATACGCACCTGCCCACATTTTTAAAGACAAAAGAGACATTTTGGCATTATGAATTAAATAGAGTCGAAGTAGAACAATGAAGAAGAAGATGCAGAACTTGAAGACCGATCTGCCGTTCCAGAGCAGCATGCCATTCATGCTAAGAGGGTCACCGTCATTCCCAAGGACATCCAATAACCCGCTCGTAGGATCAGAGGCGAGAGGGCTTAGGTATAATATATATATTATGGTCGTATGTACATAAGAAAAATAGGGTAACAACAAAGCTCTGGTGCACATTATAAGATCGAGGACGGAGCAACAAAGCTCTTATTGACTGAAAAACATAAATAACCATCGAGGACTCTTAACTTAATTGACAACTACCAAACCAAGCTGATATGAATCATATATATGACTAGGCTGGTAGATTAATTCAGTTATCCTTCACCCGCAGGTGATCTAAGCACGGCATCATGTACGCAGCTGGACTTGCCTGAAGTTCCATGAACTTCTCATATGACATTCCGATGTATTTTGCTCTTTGCCCTTCCTTTTCTAACAATTCCGGAATCGGCAAACCCGGAGTGTCCAGCGCCGGTCCGTGCGGTATGGCCATCGATATCCTTGTAGCTTTTTTGTTCACAGTTGCCCGATGCCATATGCTCTTATACTTGTCATTGGTTAGAATCTGTCACAAATTAAATAAGTTGATCCTTATTAGAATCTGTCACAACCTAATAAAGAATTAGGTTTTAATATTTAAATAATTAAGATTCTTAATGAAAGAAATCACGGATCCTTATTCAATTGAGGTTAGGTTAGTCTATCTATGGAGTTTAGGTATGAATGTTAGTGATGAGAGAATAAGATTCACGGATCAAACAAGAGAAGGAAAAGAGAAAAAATTGTGAGAGTAAATTTGGCTATTTTCATTAAGCAAAATGTCTCAACTATAGAGTGACTCTCACACTCACTTTATATACTACACTAACACTTAATTCTTAGATTAATTAAAGTTTTTATTATGGTACGTACCTACATTTGGTCACCAACGTTAACAACAAAAGCTCCAGGAGCAGCATTCACCAACACCCACTTGTCATTGTGCTTGACTTCAAGGCCACTTATATCATTCTGAATAAGGAGTGTCACTAGCCCGTGATCGTTATGTGGGGGAATACCGATAGCTAGGTCTGGCTGGGGGCAGGCTGGGTATAAATTTGCGGCAAGAATTTGTAAGCCTCGATCCCAATTCATGGCTTTCGCGATGTAGTCAGGCTCCAATCCCAAGCTCTCTGATATTGAGGGTTGCCACATCTCGAGTTCTTTTGCTGAACTCCAATGAAACCTCGTTGTATCCAGCAGGTTTGTAGAGTGAGTTAAATTGAGGGTGAGCTATGACCTTTAGGTAATCCCTCCATAAACGAACTTCGTCAATTGCCATGTTGAAGCTTTTGCCACACTTGATTGGGTCCAATAGGTTCCTTGGTTTGGAACTCCTTCTTCTCCTCCTCCGGCAGAAATCTTTGGCACGCATCGATCATTTCTTTCATCAAGCTCTCTGGTACACCGTGGTTGATCACCTAATAATCATACACAACATAGATATATTTACGTTTAATTAGCTTTATATTTGAAAACATAAAGTTTATAAGAGAATATTAACTACTACATACATATGAGTCGGTTAGGGTCTTGGATCACCTTTTGGCGTTGATCGGGGGAGTCGGAGGTGAGAAGTGAGAAATCGATGACGGGGATGGAATGTTTGAGGGTCGTTTGCATCACCTTGGTCATTAGGATTTCTGGTGTAGGTGTACTCGGAGGGTACAGAGGTGTGAGCATCTGAGTCGGTTAGGGTTTTGATGCTTGCCACTTTGAGTTCATGGCAATTGGAAGCCACCATTGACGTTAGTCTTGAAGGTGTCAGTGGAACCTATTTGTGAGATTTTCCCGACTCCTGAGGGAATTAGAGAGAATTAGTTAATAAAAGTGTTTGAGTATGTGGATGGAAATAATGGATGGTTCATATTTATAGGCAAATAATGGTTCATATCTATTGTAAGTTCGTTAACAAAAACATATCTATCTAAAGGGTAGGGACTACTGTCAAATAAAAATAACTATAGAAGTGCATGTATTTATTAGGATTATTTTTAATCGGAAAATACTTGCATCATATCTTGGTGATGCCTTCTCGTATCACCCTTTCGATTTATCGAATGTCCTTTGTACATATATCATAACAGAACCGTTCATTTTCTAAATCATCATGTCAAGATCATCTCACTACAAGAAATCATAAGTTGCCCGGCGGAATGACGTCGTCGCGCAACGTAAGACATCCGTCGAGTAACACTGACAACGGCGACTCACCGTCGGGCAATAGGCGTCGGGCTATTGTAGTCGGGCTTTCATATTACTCGACGAGCACAGTGTCCTCGTCGAGCAATTTCACAATGCCCGGCGGTAGTGTTCGTCGTTGATACTGTCGTCGAGCAACTAAAGTCAACATCTTATTACCGTCGGGTAAGGTTCATACAATCCGTCGGTTAAGGTTAATACTATATGTCGGGTAATATTACAAACAACCGTCGGGTAACGTTATATACACCCGTCGGGTAACATTATATATGTTCATCGGGCAACGTGTTGGGAAACCCGTCGGGTAACGTCATATATGTCCGTCGGGTAAAGTGTTACAAAACCCGTCGGGTAATGTTATATATATCCGTCGGGTAACGTGTTACACACCCGTCGGGTAACATTTCCCCCTTTCGTCGGGTACAGTTTTAAAAAATCCCGTTTTTATGCCCGATGGAATGACTGTGCGTCGGGCAAGCGTTCCATATTTAATATATTTTTAATAAAAAAATTAATTAAATAATAAAAAATTTAATTACAAAATATAATTAAAAAATTTTAATAAAAATAATCAAAATTAAATTAATATTAAAAAAATGAATGTAATATTTTGACATCATTAAAACTATAAAAATATTGTATATATAGTACACTCTAACAATTAGTCGAGGGGTCAAAGTAGCCGAGATCCTGAGGGGGCTGTTGGGTGGGCAGTGAGAAAATGGCATCCAATCCACGGTCACCCATACGTTGAAAGATGATATCAAGGGCACTTTTGATTTGTTGGTTTTGGACTTGCATCTCCGCAAATTGGGTTTTGAGCTGAGCATTTTCGGCTTAGAGGATATCGAAGTTGCTCCTTAGGGTCGACGTCTCCTAGGTATTGCCTATATGAGATGAAGACGACGACTGAGAGACAGCCCGCACAATCCCGTCGCCCACCCCCCGAACGACCCTCCCTGGGCGCCTCCTAAGTTGTCGCTCCAGAATAGCGATTGACATATCGACATTAGGGAGCTGCTGCTCCAACAGCACATCAGGATGCTGTTGGGTGAGCTCAGCTTGTGTCTGCTAGACGTCTTGCTGCATCGCATCCTACAAATTCGAATAAATATTAATTAGAAATATAATTATCAAATTCAGGAAAAATGTTTAATTTTCAAAAAATATACTTACGTGAATTCGATCAGCCTCTTGATCCCCCTGTCCAGCGTACACCTGCCCCCAAGCATCCACCTCTGGGAACAACGACCCGGCGATGCGCCGATCCTCCTACCGGGCCGATAAGGATCGCGACCCCCCGTGGTGGTTGAATTTTTTCGCTCCCCGATTCGATTTGTTGGCAATCGATTTCCGCTATTCATTCGTAAAACCAAAAATTAGATTTTAAAATGGAAAATAACATAAAAATTAAATAATTTAATTAATTAAATAGATAATACGTACCAAATAGGTAGGGGACACGAAATGGTCGTACAACCACAACCACCCTGGCAGTTTCGCCCCGTCCAATTCTTCCGGAGGATTTGACAGAGCTTCCTCCGAAGAAGGCCAAGACAAGAAGTACTTGTGGAGCTCGTACTTCCAGTCGGCGTACCTTAACTGCCAGTGGCGGCACATGTATGTACTGAGCTCGACGTTCTCCAAGTCGAACTCAAAATTAATCTGGAATCAATTATTAAAGTTAGTAAAATAATTAAGAAATATGAAATTAATGTTAAAAATGGAAAAACAATATACCGATAACTCGCCCCAACAACGCGTGATCTCCTATAGGGTTTGGGTATTAAAAGTCTCCCCCATCATCAGTGACTTGGTGCGAAGAATCGCACCAATGTCATGAACCAGGAGGCTGTGAATTTTTACCGGCGCGGACCGGAGGCGCTGCACGTACACCACCAGTATATTTGCATTTGTTATCTTGAAAATCCGCTGGGATGTCAAATCTCGGTTTATCCCGCGCACGTTCACCGACCTACCTGCAAATTCGATGAACATTTGTAAATAAAATGAGTAGCAAATAAAAATGGTTGGTTAAATAAACAAAATAATGAGCTTACCCTTAGGGAGTGATCCGACATTAGAGCTTGTTTCGTCGGCTCTGACGACGTCCTGTGAGGGCTGGGGGTCGGTACGGGGTTCCCCCCGTTTCTTACTATGTTGTCGACGAGCCGATCGGGCACCGGGTCGCATATAAATCGACAGCGGTGCGTGAACGGACGCCACTGTTGAGGCAACTGAGTCCGGGGCTGCCTCCTCCGGCTCATGATCATCAACGGGATCAGGGCAAGGGCGAGACCTAGATGTGATGAAGGTGCGATGCGACATCTACAATAACAAATATAAATTAATTAATATAAAATTAACCATCACATTTTTAATTAAATAAAAAAAATAAAAAAAAAATCACATTTAAAATTAACCAACATTTTATAATTTTATCCCGATAACATACCATAAGCAGGAAAATCATTAATTGTCCACATTACGGCCGCTCGTAGGGTGAACATTTCTCCACTGCACTTGTCGTATGTTTGGACACCATTTTCCCACAAATCCATGAGCTCGTCAATCAACGGCCGCAAATACACATCGATGGAATTACTTGCCGATTTGGGGCCTGGTATCAAAGTATTGAGGATTGTGAATTATTTCTTCATGCATCTCCAAGGAGGCAAGTTATACGGAACCATAACAACCGACCAAGAGCTATAGGGCTTTGCAAAACTCCCAAACGGATTAAACCCGTCAGTAGCGAGCCCTAATCTGATATTTCTTGGCTCTGCAGCAAATTCGGGATACGTTTTATCAAATTCCTTCCAAGCCTCTCCATCCGCCGGATGCCTCAGTACATCATCATCAATGCGTTCATCCTTATGCCACCTCATATCACGGGCTGTGTGGGACAACATGTAGAATCTTTGTAACCTTGGCTTCAGTGGAAAATAACGCAACACCTTGTTAGGAATCTTGTTCTTTTGAAACCTAGGATCATTGCACACGGGACATTTGTCAAGCTGCTCGAATTCACCGTAAAACAAAGCATAGTTGTTCTTGCATGCATGGATCTTGATATACCCTAAACCAAGCTCATTCAACAACTTCTTCGAGCTGTAATGATCTTTTGGCAGACAGTTGTCTTCAGGGAGCATTCGGATGATAATGTCCAACATGTGATCAAAATGCTTGTTCGTTTGATTATACTCAACTTTCATGTGCATCAACTCCACAACTACCCCTAGAACCGAAAATGATTTACACCTGGGGTACAATTCGCGCTGAGCTTCTTTCAACAATCTCTCATAATGGAGCTCAGAGTCTTCGGGTTGCAACCTTGGCGCATCATCTTCCATATCATCTGATGTCGGAGGAAAAGCATCGGTTAATAACTCAACGACTTGATCATTATCACATCGCCCATCCAAACCACTTTCGTCCCGGCGGGTCCCGGGAACCAAAGATGTCTATGCGGAAAATATTTCTTCACCGTGATAGATCCAATTAGTGTAGTTGTGTACGATCCCATTCCATTCCAGATGAGTTTGGACCTCATTCAACGACATCCAATTGCAATTATTACATTTATGGCACGGACACCTGATACATCTTGTATCACTGCAATGACTACGTGCAAAGGCAATGAAGTTGTAGATCCCATCCAAATACTGATAAGAAGATCTATCAAACATTTGCATCCACCTCTGTCCATTGTGCCTACTTTCACAACATAGAGTAAATGTAAGTAATTGAGTTAACATTGTCCCGTAAATAGAACAAGTTAAAATCAAAAGCAACCCTTCTCCTTATGCCTCTGGTGATTTGGCCCTATCCCATTCGAGAGTGCACGTTCTGTGCTATGTAGTTTGCGACCTACGAGGCTGAGTTCCGATCGAGGGAAATTTTGGCAGCATCTCCCTACAGTTCCCCAAATGCACTACGTAAATATTATAAACAAATATCTAGTATGCATTTGGAGAACGTGTAGGGGATACAAACCGAATTTCCCACAATCGAAACCTAACATCGTAGACCGCCAACTACACAACACATAGTTGCGCACCCCCAAACTATCCGAATAAATGGACAATTCAAGAATCAGTCAATCAATCTGATTCACTAACTCTCAAACGGATCTAAGGTTTTTCATTGAATTTCATTATACGAAGTTAATCAACTCGATTAACTTCGCATAAACGGTTATGAAATATGAACGTATTTCACTCCGTCGCAACTAAATAAAGCGTTTTAATAAAAATATCACAACAAATTCACAAATACGAACATATATAAATTATGCATAAAACAAAGTTTTAAATTTTATAATTTATGAATATATTTTCTATTTCCCTATTTTCCTAACATGTTTTCTAATTTCCAAACATAATTTCGAATTTTAATAATTTCATTACATATTTTTTATTTTCCTAAAATGTTTTTTAATTTCCTAATTTCCTAAAATATTTTCTATTTCCTTATTTTCCTAACATATTTTCTAATTTCAATAATTTCATTACATATGTTTATATTTTCCTATTTTCTAACAAAAAATTTTAATTTCCTAACATATTTTATATTTCCCTAATTTCCTAACATTTTTCTTAATTTCCAAACATATTTTCTAATTTCAATCATTTCATTACATATTTTTTATTTTCCTATTTAACAACAAAATTTCCTAATTTCCTAACATATTTTTTATTTTCATATTTTCCTAATTTCATAACATTTTTTCTATTTTCATATTTTCCTAACAAATTTTCTAATTCCTAATTTCCACAAATTCTAAACAATTTCTACACATTTTCCACAATAAATACAAAAATTCCTAACATAATTATATCCAACATTCTTAACAAAATTAAATAGAGAGGTAAACACACATACCTTTTTATAAGTATTCCTTCAAATCAACTACAAAATTCCTACAACACAAAACATAATTAATTCCTAATCAAAAATCAAAATTTCAAAATTACAAAAAAATAAAATTTTCATACCTTTGGCGCGTAATCTTTAATGATTCGTCGGGCAATATAGAGTCAACGCCCAGTGTTACCCGACGGAGATTGGTCATCGTTGTTGATAATGTTACCCGACGGGGGATTCAAATCGTCGGGTAACAACTTCCAATTTTACGCGCCAAAGGC
Organism: Oemleria cerasiformis; assembly: GCA_037349345.1. Classification (NCBI taxonomy): domain Eukaryota; kingdom Viridiplantae; phylum Streptophyta; class Magnoliopsida; order Rosales; family Rosaceae; genus Oemleria; species Oemleria cerasiformis. The sequence goes on along the minus strand of JAZGTL010000050.1, from coordinate 458,894 downwards.
TTTTTCTTCCCTCCAAAATGTTACCCGGCGAGTATTCATATCTGTCGGGCAAAAGTATATTACCCCGCGAGATAGTATGCGTCGGGCAAAAACTAGTCAGGTAACTAAGATTTTCTTGTAGTGTCTCCGTAAAACATAAACAAGATTAATTGGAGGTCGTTTAGTCATTCATATGTATTAAATAAATCAACGGTTTTGGTAACAATTACGATCTATATGGCGAACCATCAATTTAGTTGATATATATGAGTGACTAAATGATCTCCAATTTTGTTGAATGTTTGTATAAATGATCTTGAAATGATGATTTAGAAGTTGAACGGTTTCGATAATGATACATGTATAACGACAATTAGACAAAGTATTTTCCATTTTAATATTCAAATTGTTCGTTAAATATTATAAAGTTTAGTGTCTGGGCTGTAAACAGTTGTCAAAACTAAAATGAAGCTGTTTTTTGTATATGTTTCATATGCAATGATATTCCACTTGCAAATGGCGAAAGTTAGGTACTTAATTTATATAAAAAGCTAACCACCAAAAATTAATAGTTTGCAATATATCCACTCAACATCAAACTTCATACATATAATTAATTTTTACTACTTTAAAAACAGTCTACTCTCTTTGTTTTTAAAAATGTCTACTCTCATCACCCAAAAAAAAAATGCCTGTTCTAATCAATACATTATTGGTTGATAAAAAAAATTTCAATATATTAGTGTTTGACAAAATAAAATTCAATATATTATTGTTTGACCAAAAAATATTAATATATAATTGGTATAAAATAAACAATCACCACAGGAAAATCAGGCTTGCCCGACGAAACAGATTCGTCGAGCAAAGACCAACATTTGTCGGCCAACATTAAACCCGGCGAACCTCCGTCGGGCAAAGTTCGGCGGACCACCGTCGTCGGGCTTGATGTAAGCCGATGGAAACAGTGAATTCGCCGAGCAAATTAAACTTGCTCGATGAATAATTTCGTCGCCTATTATTCGCCGAGCAATCCCAAAAGACGACATATTTTTGCCCGACGAATGAGTTTCGTCGGGCAAAATTACAAAAATTCGGCAGGTGTTTGTTCATCGGGCAAGATCTTAATATTTAAAAAAATAATTCTAACAATTTATTTAATTAAATAAATATATATATATCAATAATTAAAATAAAAATATTTTTAAATAAATACAATTAAAATAATAAAGTGAATAAAATGAAAATAAAAAAAATATTTATAAAAATTAATGTTATGTTTTTACATAATTAAAACTAAAGTAATATTTTACATATTAATTTCTAACTACTCGGCGACGGGTCAGGGTGGTCGGTGTCCTAGGTGGGCTGTTGGGCCGGGGGCTGCCTCCTCCGTCGCATGATCATCAACGGGCTCAGGGCGAGGGCGGGTCTTAGATGTGATCAAGGTGCGCTGCGGCATATACAATAAGAAATTTAAAATAATTAATATAAAATTAATCAACATATTTTTAATTTAATAATAAATAAAAAAAACCAAACATTTTTAAACCAAATTTTTTTTATTGAAAATTCGTAAATTGGCCAAAAAAAAAACCACCAAATTCTAATTTTTAAAAATAAAACCAATAATAATATCCAAATCATAAAATTCACATATCCAAAATTTATAAAACTCACATATCCAAAATTCACATCCTAAATCATAATAAAAAATTCACATAAATTTTTTTAAATTCACATATCCAAAATTCATAAAATTCACATATCCAAAATTCACATCATAACAAAAATCATAAGCAAAATTCATAACATTATACCAATTTCAACATTATACCAAACAACACAATGTCAACAAATCATCAACATTAACCCTAAATGACTAAATCCAAACAAACTAAGTAAACCAAATATTTATATTCCAATCCAATCCAAATTCACAATATTCAAGTAAAAACCCTAAATTCACAATCTGGAATTTTGAGAAAAATGCACAATCTGCCAAAATCCAATCCAAATTTCAATTCCAATTTCAATCCATTTTCATAAATATCCAAACAAAATTTCAATTGAAATTTCAATTCAAACTAAAATTAAAATATAAACAATCAAAATTGACAATAACCAATCCACATTCACAATAGACAGAGAGGGAGAACAAGATAGACCTCGAGATGACTGCCGGCGAGAGAAAGCTGCGGTGGCGAGAGAGAATCGGCGAGAGAAAGCTGCGGCGGCGAGAGAGAGAGCTGCGGCGGCGAGCTGGAGAGATGAGGAGTCTAGTGTGTTTGCAGAGAGGTGAGGGTGCGGAGATAACAAGGAAAATTAAGAAGAAGGAAGAAGAAGAAGAGTCAGTCGCGAATTACCAGTCGCAAATATATGCGGCAAGTTTGCTTTTCGCGAATGTTTTGGAAAAATTTTTGAAATTTTGGCAAAGAAAAAATTGTAAGAGTTTTTTGACATTTACCGGACAAATATTTGAAAATGTTGGCAGACGAATAATGTAATTCGTCGCGCACAATGTTTATGTTATTGAAATTCGAATGATCTAAAAATTAGGTCCGACGATAAAATTTTCGAGATCGGGACCGTTCACTTTTTGGTTTTACGTGCCTAATTTCCCACCGGTAGAAATCGTCAAGTTTTACCGAGCTTATGTGTCTTGATCGTTAAGTTTGTGAATTTGAAGGCGTTTTTTGAAGTTTTGGTTCAATTGATATTCAAACGATGGAATTTCAAAAAATTGACCGTTCAATGGTTACTTTTAAGTGCGTAGACCTCACCCGTAGAAAATATTGAGGTTCTGAGGTATTAAAGTTATCTGATCGCCAAACAACATTTTGTTACCGTTGAATCGTCGCGCACCGTTGCCTAATCCCAAAAATTCCAAATTGGCTAATTTTTCGAGGAGGCGATCTATGAGTACGTGCAATAAATGTGGTCAGTTAGATCGGTCTATTTCATTTTCTAAATTATTGAACATCGTAAAATAAGCATATTCATCAAGGAGGTTAAATACTTGAAAGAAACTTCAATACATTTTCCTAAGTTCTGGTTCCATTGATATTCAAACGATTGAATTTGACCGATCCAACCGTTCATTTTGTGGTTTTACGTACCTAGATCTCACTGTAAAAAATCGTTAGGTTTTGAGGGTTTAAAGACGTCCGATCATGAAGAAACGTTTTGTAACCGTTGAAACGTCGAGCACCGTTACCTAATCCCGAGATTTCCAAATTGGCTAATTTTTCGCGGAGGCGATCTATGAGTACGTGCAATAAATGTGGACGGTTAAATCGGTCCATTTCATTTTCTAAATTATTGAAAATTGTAAAATAAACATATTCATCAAGGAGGTTAAAACACTTGAAAGAAACTTCAATACATTTTTTGAAGTTTTGGTTCCATTAATATTCAAACGATTGAATTTGACCGATCCAACCGTTCATTTTGTGGTTTTACGTGCCTAGATCTCGCCCGTCGAAAATTGTGAGGTTTTGAGGATTTAAAGGCATCCAATCGTGAAGAAACGTTGTGTAACCATTGAAACGTCGCGCACCGTTACCTTGTCCTCGGATTTCCAAATTGGGTAATTTTTCTCGTAGGCGATCTATGAGTACGTGCAATAAATGTGGACGGTTAGATCGTTCTCTTTCATTTCGTAAGTAATGTAAAAATGTTGTTTAATAATTAAACTTGCTCGATGAATAATTTTGTCGCCTATTATTCGCCGAGCAATCCCAAATGACGACACATTTTTGCCCGACGAATGAGTTTCGTCGGGCAAAATTACAAAAATTAGGCAGGTGTTTATTCGTCGGGCAAGATTTTAATATTTAAAAAAATAATTCTTACAATTTATTTAATTAAATGAATAAAATATATATATATATATATATATATATAATTAAAATAAAAATATTTTTAAATAAATACAATTAAAATAATAAAACGAATAAAATGAAAATAAAAAAAATATTTATAAAAATTAATGTTATGTTTTTACATAATTAAAACTAAAGTAATATTTTACATATTAATTTCTAACTACTCGGCGACGGCTCAGGGTGGTCGGGGTCATAGGTGGGCTGTTGGACCGGGGACTGCCTCCTCCGTCGCATGATCATCAACGGGCTCAGGGCGAGGGCGGGTCCTAGATGTGATCAAGGTACGTTGCGGCATATACAATAAGAAATTTAAAATAATTAATATAAAATTAATCAACATATTTTTAATTTAATAATAAATAAAAAAAACCAAACATATTTAAACCAAATTTTTTTTATTGAAAATTAGGAAATTGGCCACAAAAAAAAACCACCAAATTCTAATTTTTAAAAATAAAACCAATAATAATAATATCCAAATCATAAAATTCACATATCCAAAATTTATAAAACTCATATATCCAAATTTGTAACCGTTGAATCGTCGCGCACCGTTACCTAATCCTGGCATTTCCAAATTGGGTAATTTTTCGCGTAGGCGATCTATGGGTACCTACCATAAATGAGGATAGTTAGATCGGTCAGTTTCAATTTGCAAGTAATTTTAAAAAGTTGTTTAATAAAAACATGTAAATGTGTTATGCTCAATCATACCGAACGATTATTCATGTATATTCTTCGGGTAAAACATATTATCCGTCGGGTAACATGTTAATTATCGTAGTCGGCTAAAAGTTGAGTTTCCGTCGAGTAAAACCAATTGTTGTGGTCCGTCGGGTAACCCGTACCGTTTTCGTCGGGTAAAGTGTTACATATAGTCGTCGGGTAACAGTTACGTATCCGTCGGGTAACACCAATTGTTTCGATCCGTCGGGCAACATGTTAATTCTCCGTCGGGCAAATTTAAACAAATTGTTTATTAAATTAATGTAAATTTAATCTAGTAAACAATTGTTTATAAAAATATTATCAAAGCACATTTTATAGACAATATGTTTTATATAACATTATTGTATCTTATTTGGTCAATATGAATGTTGGGTTCAATTTTTATCACATTGCACTAAAGAGTAAAAATTGACCCTCATGATTTATCAAATTGACCTTCATGACTTATCATCAAAATATTTGATTAAATCTTTGATCTTCATTTATTTTGAAGTTGCGTATTTTGTGGAGTGCATGTATGGTCTCCTCACTTTAAGAAAGCAAAAAAACTATTTTTGTGAATGAAATCATACAACATACATATATATAAATCAAATTTATTGATTTGAACAAGGATATTACATATATGAATGAAATTTCGAATTTACAACTTTCATTCGGATTCGCTTTCCCCCTCCCAATCACGCTCGTCATCCGATATGTGTACAGTACTTGATTCCTCCGAATCACTTTCAATTTGTTCTAATTCCCCCATATCAACAAAAATGTCATCAATCGCAATTGGTGGGATGATGTCATTGGTCCGTACTCCATCCACGTTTTGAGTGGATGCCGATGAATCCACCTGGTAAACGATTTGGTCATCGTCTATTTCCCCATCTTCTTCATGGTATCGGTCATCCAAGTCCCAAATGTTTCTATGATTCACCATCTCAGCTACTCTCCAACCACCACCAGCTTTTGGATCATCCACATAGAATACTTGTTTCGCTTTACTAGCAAGGATGTAGGGATCACTCTAAAACCACCGGATGTTTGTGTTTATAGAGGTACATAACTGATCTTTGATGACACTGCTTGGGATACTTGGGTAGGTATCAAACCAATGACACTTTAACAAGATGACTTCCTTGCGGTCGACGTATAACACCGTAACCACAGTTAACAATTTGCCGTAGAAACCAGTATCAGCATTTTCCTCATCCCCTGACACGAAGACCCCGCTATTTTGCGTAGACAACTTGTTGTCTCGTTCTGTGCAAACGAACTTAACTCCGTTAACGTGACAACCTGTAACAACCCAGAATTTTAATTATTGGGTTTATGTAATTATTTTTGTAAAATGACGATTTTACCCTTGTTTGGTAAAGGGCATGGAAGTCAAATTTTGTTTCGAGACACTTTTGGTGGTGTTTTGGATACCGTTGCATAGGTCTCGAACTCACGAGTTCGTAGACAGGCGGCACGCAGAAAACGGAGTTCGTGTACGGAAGTTATGGGTCTATATGTGCAAGGGCATTTTGGTAATTTGGTTGTGGGAGAAGATATTTTAACCCCCCCCCCCCCCCCCCAAATCAGACTTATCTGATCCATATCATCTTCATTTCATCTTTATCACTCATTCACTCTCTCTGTAACAAAAACACAAACACACCCACCCGAAACCGTGCGAAAAACCAAGAGAAAAACCATAAAGTCAACGTTGGATTCAAGGCTTTAGCTTCCAATTTAGATCAACTAATCGTATTCTACTCCTTCCCACGATCACAACCGTACCAACCATCGAAGGAGAGGACCACGGTGGAAGCCGAACCGAGTAAAGGAAGTTTCGGATCTTTCGATCGATTTTTCGGCTTATACAGGTACGTGTTTGATATTTTGAGGTTATATTTGGATTCCTGGGTTCGAGTAGATAGATTTAGACGTAAAATTTGTGAAAAATGGTTGAGTTTTGAGGAAGTTGGAAAGCTTGGAGTTTCGGCCGGAAATGGAGGATTCCGGCGAAACCAGACGGCGGCGATGGCGCTGCCGGTCATCTTCTCCGACCAACTTCCGGCGACGGCGACAGCAGCCGGTCGTCTTCTCCGGCGAGTCGTCGGTGACCGGTCGGGTCGAGTTGAACCGGTCGGGTTGAGTGAACCGGTCGGGTCGAGTTGAGCCAGTCGGGTCGAGTTGAACCAGTCGGGTCGAGTTGGACAGGGTCAGGTTGAGCCGAACCGGGTTGGACCGGTTCAGGCGCGTGAACACTGTAGCAGGCGAGTGGCCGGCGCGTGAGGGTGCGTGGCGGCGCGTGACGCGTGTTCCGACCTTTCGTCGGCGCGTGGCGGTGCGTGGGGCCGAGTCTGAGGTCAAGGTGGCGCGTGACAAGTAGTTTTTGACGTTTCGGACCTGTTGGCGCAGGTTTTGAGTCGATCAGACATCGTTTGGGGGTTGTTTCGGACGTTTTAAAGTTGCTGCGTTTTCTAGGCCAGCATAGTTAGACTCCCGGGGTTTAGGGGGTTTATATTTAAGGTTCTTATTATTAGCTGGTAATCCCGATTATTAATTTGGACAGGCGATACTGCTCCAGGAACTTCAGGGGAGCGTACAGTTCGGGATTGAGCTTGCTTGAACAGGTTTGTGAGTGGACTTTGATTTATAAACTGTAATGCATGCATAAATGTATCTTTGATTTAAATACTGTTATGTATGGATGCAATGAATTTCTGGATTTTAGAAATGATGCTGGACACATGTTTTACAATATTTCAGTGAAAGTATGTTTTGAGAAATGGCCTGGTTTTTGTACTCGATTTTGATATCGTTTTGACGTGGTAACTATTTGAGTATGTGATTTGGGTTTAGACTCATAATTATGATTTTACCGATTTTGGCCATAAAATGGTATTTCAAAGAATTTGGCTTAGGCCGCGAAACAAAGATTTCAAAGTATGGATTTGATTCACTGGTTCCCGTTCCGATGGTTATTGTTGCTCTGACTGGTGTTGAGGGGCCTTGCTCTACCAGTTGTTGAGGGTTCGGACCTTAGGTGTTGAGGGGCCTTGCTCCGCCGGGTCGCGAGACTGTCTATGCATAATACAGAGAGTACAGATAGTACAGATGGTACACAGAGTTGTACAGATTTGAACACATCTCAAGGGATACCCTGGTGTGTTATGGATATGTCGGGAACAGTGAAAATTTGAGATATTATGTGTCGGATTGAACGAAATGATTTGAATTTGAGATATTTTGTGTCCAGATTAAATTAAATGATTTTAAACTCCTTTGAAGAGAGTTTTCAAACCAAATTGTGGATCACGAGGTATTTTTATTATACAGATTTTATGTGAGTCCAATTAAGTGGTTTTAAAGAGAATTATATGAGAATTTTTGGTGATTTACATATGATGTTTTAGTATGATAAATTGTTTTATGTTATGCATGCATGATTTTATAAATGGAGGGGAAGAAACGTATTTTCTCGAAAAGGAATTTATAAATGATTATTTTTGTCCACTCACAACTTTTGTGTTTAAACCCCCTTTAGGCAGTTGAATAGAGTTGACGCGAACACTGATCTCGATGCAGAGGCATTAGTACTTCGACTGCGCTGTGTAATTATATTTGAGTAGGATATCTAAATTTTACTCTTGATCCTACTTAGACGCTCTGATATTATATTGTATTGTATTGGTCATTAATTACGGGAATTATTGAGTGCTTGAATCCCTTGTCTGACAAGTGGAAGTATTTATTGTTATTATATTTTGTAAGGATTGAAGGGTATTTTGGGAACCTTTCCTTAGGTTGTCAGACGGGATCAGGGTTCTTCCCGGGTTTCGAGGGGAAATTCGGGACGGGTCCTGACACAACCACCGTACGTTTCTCCTCGGAATGGGCCAATGGCCAGTTGCATTAATTCTTTATTGAAATTTGGCGAGTTGACATCTTTCAGCTGTGCCATCTGGTAAGATACACACAAGAAACGAAATAGGTAAGCTTAAAACCAATTTAAGAAATTTGGAAATAAAATATTTGACTTACATGCTCGGAAAACCAACGTGGAAACAGTTGTTTGTCAATTTCTTCCCAATTAGAAGGAAATTGGGCCTTCAACAACACCTCGTGCTGCTCGTGGAAGGGCCAGACTTCGTCACGGTTGTTTAGTATGAACCAATGAGCCACCTCCATGTCGCTATTGATGAACGGCTCCGAGATTGGACCAGTGCCGAATGGTCGTGCGGGTTGGGCAAATATAAATAGGCTCTTTGGACGTTGACCACCATCGTCGTTGAGAGACGCCCTATTGAAGGCAGTTTCAACATTTCGAAGGTACATTGCACAAAATGTCAGTGCCTCATTTGCAATGTACGCCTCGGCTATAGTGCCTTCGGGACGTGTCTTGTTCCGAACGTACCGCTTGTAAGTACCTAAGATTCCGCAAGGAAATTTACATTAAGATTCACATATATACATGATAGTAAGGAAATATTATCAAATAGCAGGGATAAGTTTTACCTCTCGATTGGGTACATCCAACGATAATGCACAGGGCTAGCTAGCTTTGCCTCATCCGGCAGATGTATTAGTAGGTGCACCATTACATCAAAGAATGCAGGTGGATATATTTGCTCAAGCCGGCACATGATGTACACAATATTCTCGTTAATTGTTTGAAGGTCCCCCTTAACCAACGACCTGTCATATAGTATCTGGAAGAATTGAGACAAATAAACTATCGCCTCAACAACACTAGCCTCCAAGAAGGGTCGAATATCAATCAGAATGAGTCGTTGTAGCTAAACATGACAGTCATGGCTCTTCATACCAGAAATGGTCTCACCGCCCGTGCTAACACTCCGGGATATGTTGCGGGCGTACCCGTCGGGAAATTTCACACCCTGCAACCACTTCAGGAATTTTTTCTTATTGTCCGGCGTAAATGTATAACTTGGATGAGCCATGATGTATTTGCCATTGACAACTTTTGGCCACAAATTAGGGTGAATCCCCATTTGTTTCATGCCCAAACGAGTCTTTTTTGTGTCCTTTGACTTGCCTTCAATGGGTAAAGTCGTTCCCACAACACTCTCAGCAACATTCTTCTTGATGTGCATAGGATCGGCGATGTGTCTGATTTTCAACTTCGACGAATATGGCAACCGAAAGAATATGCTTGTTTTCATCCAATTTTCCTGTTCAGTTGGTTTCGATCCTCGTGTGACGAAGTCATGTATAATGTTCAGTTTGGATAATATCTCATCACCGGACCTCTGATTTACCATCAAATGAGTCAAATTGCATTCGCCATCGATGATCCTAGGGCAGAAACCTTCTCGGACCCAAGTAGCATACCTTTGATGCGTGCCAAAAAGACATTGTGTCTGGTCCACATGTCAAGCAAGCAAGATAGCCCTTGGTGCTCCATCCCGACAACATACCATAAGCAGGAAAATCATTAATTGTCCACATTACAGCCGCTCGTAGGGTCAACATTTCTCCACTGCACTTGTCGTATGTTTGGACACCATTCTCCCACAGATCCACGAGCTCGTCAATCAACAACAGCAAATACACATCGATGGAATTACTCGGCGATTTGGGCCCCGGTATCAAAGTACTGAGGATTGTGAATTCTTTCTTCATGCATCTCCAAGGAGGCAAGTTATACGGAACCACAACCACCGGCCAAGTGCTATAGGGCTTTGCAAAACTCCCAAACGGATTAAACCCGTCAGTAGCGAGCCCTAATCTGACATTTCTTGGCTCCGCAGCAAACTCGGGATACATTTTATCAAATTCCTTCCAAGCTTCTCCATCGGCCGGATGCCTCAGTACATCATCATCAATGCGTTCATCCTTATGCCACCTCATATCACCGGCTGTGAGGGATGACATGTTGAATCTTTGTAACCTTGGCTTCAGTGGAAAATAACGCAACACCTTTTTAGGAATCTTGTTCTTTTGAAACCTAGGCTCATTGCACACGAGACATTTGTCAAGCTGCTCGAATTGACCGTAAAACAATGCACAGTTGTTCTTGCATGCATGAATCTTGATATACCCTAACCCAAGGCCCTTCAACAACTTCTTCGAGCTATAATGATCTTTTGGCAAACAGTTGTCTTCAAGGAGCATTCGGATGATGATGTCCATCATGTGATCAAAATGCTTGTTCGTTTGATTATACTCAACTTTCATGTGCATCAACTCCACAACTGCCCCTAGAACTGAAAATGATTTACACCTGGGGTACAATTCGCGCTGAGCTTCTTTCAACAATCTCTCATAATGGAGCTCGGAGTCTTCGGGTTGCAACCTTGGCGGATCATCTTCCATATCATCTGATGCCGGAGGAAAAGCATCGGTTAATAACTCAACGACTTGATCATTATCACATCGCCCATCCAAACCACTTTCGTCCCGGCGGGTCCCGGGAACCGAAGATGTCGATGCGGAAAATATTTCTTCATCGTGATAGATCCAATTAGTGTAGTTGTGTACGATCTCATTCCATTCCAGATGAGTTTGGACCTCACTCAACGACATCCAAATGCAGTTATTACATTTACGGCACGGACACCTAATACGTCTTGTATCACTGCAATGACTACGTGCAAAGGCAATGAAACTGTCGATCCCTTCCAAATACTGATCAGAAGATCTATCTAACATTTGCATCCACCCTCTGTCAACATAGAGTCAACGTAAGTAATTGAGTTAAAATTGTCCCGTAAATAGAACAAGTTAAAATCAAAAGTAGCTCTTCTCCTTATGCCTCCGGTGATTTGGGCCTATCCCATTCGAGAGTGCACGTTCTGCGTTGTGTAGTTTGCGACCTACAAGGCTAAATTTCGATCGAGGGAAATTTCGGCAACATCTCCCTGCAGTTCCCCAAATGCACGACGTAGATATTATAAACATATATCTAGTATGCATTCGGAGAACATTGAGGGGATACAAACCGAATTTCCCATAATCGAAACCTAACCTCGTAGACTACTAACTGCACAACACATAGTTGCGCACCCCCAAACTGTTCGAATAAATGGACAATTCAAGAGTCAGTTAATCAATCCGATTCACTGACTCTCAAACGGGTCTAAGGTTTTTCATTGAATTTCATTATACGAAGTTAATCAACTCGATTAACTTCGCATAAACGGTTATGAAATATGAACGTATTTCACTCAGTCGGAACTAAATAAAGCGTTATACAAAAAATATCACAACAAATTCACAAATACAAACATATATTAATTATGCATAAAACAGAATTTACAATTTTATAATTTCCGTACATAATTTCATTACATATTTTTTATTTTCATATTTTCTATTTCCCTAATTTCCTAACATATTTTTTAATTTCCAAACATAATTTCGAATTTTAATAATTTCATTACATATTTTTTATTTTCCTATTTTCCTAAAATATTTTCTAATTTCATAATTCCCTAACATATTTTCTATTTCCCTATTTTCCTAACATATTTTCTAATTTCCAAACATATTTTCTAATTTCAATAATTTCATTACATATTTTTATATTTTCCTATTTTCTAACAAAATTTTCTAATTTCCTAACATATTTTTTATTTCCCTAATTTCCTAACATTCTTCCTTTTTTTTTTTTGCCAAAAAGTCACTGATTGTATTAATAATGAACCAGTACACCAGCATCAATTGCTAAAGTATCAAACAACCAATCGGTTCCCAGTTCATCCCAACAATGAGAACCACCTACTCTAGTAACATAAGCCGCAACCAGATGCGCCGCCATGTTCACCTGACGTGAAACAAATACAAACTGGACACTCCGCAACTGCAAACCAAGCACCCGGATATCGAAAATATAACAATCCAGCTCTACCCCTCCAGGGCCCTTTCCAGTCAGGGCATTCAAAAGCTCTAAGTTGTCCGACTCAATCATGATCCGCTCATGTCCCTCCACCACACACTGGGCTAAAGCACACTGCACCGCTTCTGCCTTCTCCATCAGGCTCGATTGAAACCGGAAGCCGCCATGACCCCCAACTAATACCAACAAACCATAGTAATCTCGGATAACCTATCCGACACCACCACTCGCCGTTAACTTACTCCAGGCCCCATCACAGTTGACCTTCAGGACACACAATCCCGATTTCATCCACCGAAAGTTAGCAACCCTCACCCCCGCGTCTGGGGGCCTTGGTTGCGAGAATTGGCCCGCCAAAACTGGTGCCCCCAGTTCCCGAAATTCAGCCACCCCCTGTAGAAGACACCCAATTGCCTCCCCTGGTGTAATAGTGGACCCCTCAAACACCAACTGATTCCTCCCCTTCCAAATTCGCCAGAGGCCAAAAGTCAGAGTCTGAAGCAATTCCACCCGATAGGGAAGTGATTTAAACTTAGCGGTCAAACCCTGCCATATTGTAGGAAAATCCCCTCCAACCAACCCGTAGATATCCAACATCAAGGGCCTACCAAACTAGAAGGCCCTAGCAAATGGACACTGGAAGAGAAGATGTATCTCAGTTTCATCAGTACTCCCACAAACAGGGTAGACATGATCAACCCCCAAATGCCTTCTTACCAGATTGGCCCTAACGGCCAGGGTATTAGTGCAGCACCGCCAGATAAACTGCTTTAGCTTCGGGGGAACTTTCATGAACCAGATTTGGCTCCACTAGAGCCCCTGGCTAGGCATCGCACTAGAATCCCCTTCTCCCCTCCGGCCTAACTCACCATTACGTTGGAGATGAAGCACCACAGCATAAGCCGATCGGACCGAATACACACCAGTCCTTGTGAAGTGCCACGGTAAACAATCACTCTTCCCCCAGCGACTAATGGGCAACCATAAAATCACCTACGCCTCCTCCGTAGAGAAACCCCGAATGACAACCTCCTCCTTCCAGGTATGGGTATCCTGGTCAATCAGCTCCCAAACATAAAGGGGAATTTCAGGAGAAGCGGATATTACCTTAAAAGTATACGGAGTAGGCAACCACGGATCCCCCCGAGTCTCGACCAATGCCCCATCACCAATACCCCATCTTAGGCCAACCATGAGAATCTTCCTCCCTTTGATAATACCTTTCCAGCCCCAAGAGGACCGACGGCCCACACCAGCTTGGAGAAAACCCCCAATAGGATAGTACTTAGCACTCAGGACCCGAGCAAGGAGCAGAGAAGGATCATGAACGATCCGCCAACCAATCTTCCCTAGCATTTCCAAATTGAAGCATTCCAAGTCACGGAAGCCCAACCCACCCACTTTCTTCACCCGTGACATCTTCTTCCAAGCCACCCAATGCATACCTGTAACAACCCGGAATTTTCATTATTGGGTTTACGCAATTATTTTTGTAAAATGACGATTTTACCCTTGGTCGGTAAAGGGCTTGGAAATCAAGTTTTGTTTCGAGACACTTTTTGTGGTGTTTTGGATACCATTGCGTAGGTCTCGAACTCACGAGTTCGTAGACAGGCGGCACGCGGAAAACGGAGTTCGTGGACGGAAGTTATGGGTCTAGATGTGCAAGGGCATTTTGGTAATTTGGTTTTGGGAGAAGATATTTTAACCCAATCATTTTTATCTTCATTTCATTTTCCTCTTCATATCATTATCTCTCATTCTCTCTGTGACAAACACAAAACACACATCGAACCAACCCGTGCGAAAATACCCGAAGAGAAACCAAAAGTCAACTTTGATTTCAATGCTTCAACTTCCAGTTTTGATTAACTAATCGTATTTTACTCCTTCCCACGATCACAACCGTACCAACTATTGAAGGAGAGGATCACGGTGGAAGCCGAACAGAGTAAAGGAAGTTTCAGATCTTTGGATCGATTTTCCGGCTTACACAGGTACGTGTTTGATGTTTTAAGGTTATGTTTGGATTCCTGGGTTTGAGTAGATAGATTTAGACGTAAAATTTGTGTAAAACGGTTGAGTTTTGAGGAAGTTGTAAAGCTTGGAGTTTCGGTCGGAAATGGGGGATTCCGGCGAACCAGACGGCGGCGGAGGTGGCGGTCCGGTCATCTTCTCCGGCCAGCTTCCGGCGACGGCGATGACAGTCCGGTCGTCTTCTCCGATGAGTCACCGGTGACCGGTCGGGTCAAGTTGAACCGATCGGGTCGAGTTGAACCGGTCGGGTTGAGTGAACCGGTCGGGTCGAGTTAAACTAGTCGGGTTGAGTGAACCAGTCGGGTCGAGTTGGACCGGGTCAGGTTGAGCCGGACCGGGTTGGATCGGTCCAGGCGCGTGAACACTGTAACAGGCGCGTGGCCGGTGCGTGAGAGCGCGTGGGCGCGTGTGCCGACCTTTCGGCGGCGCGTGGCGGCGCGTGGGGTCGAGTCTGACGTCACGGCGACGCGTGGTAACTAGTTTTCGACGTTCTGAATTTGTTGGTACAGGTTTCAGGTTGATCGGACATCGTTTAGAGGTCGTTTTGAGTGTCCGAAGTTGCTGTGTTTTCTAGAAACAGCAAGGGTAGACTTCTCGAGGTTAGGAAGTTGTTATTGAAGAGTCGTATTACTAGCCGGTAATCCCGATTGTTGTTTTTGATAGGCGATATTGTTCCGGGAACCTCAGAAGAACGAGCAAGACGGGATTAAGCTAGCTTGAACAGGTTTGTGAGTGGACTTTGGTTTTATAAACTGAAATGCATGCATCAAAATATCTTTGTGTAAATACTGTTATGTATTGTGGCATTGAATTTCTGGATTTTAGAAATGATTACTAGACACATGTTTTCCACTACTTCGATTAAAGTGTGATTTGAGAAATATCATGGTTTTTGGACTCAGTTTTGATATCGTTTTGACGAGGAAATTATTGAGTCAATGATTTGGGTTTTGACCCTATTGTATGAGTTTATCGGATTTGGTTATATGTGAGGGAGGCCAGGACTCGGGACGAGGATCCGTTATTAGCGGTGAACCCGGTGAACCTCCAAGATAAACACTGATTTGAGGGAGGCCTGGACTCCGGACGAGGATCTGTTATTAGCGGTGAACCCGGTGAACCTCCAAGATAAACTCTGATTTGAGGGAGGCCAGGACTCGAGACGAGGATCCGTTATTAGCGGTGAACCCGGTGAACCTCCAATATAATTGGTGATTGATTCTCCGACTAGCGTCGAGAGTTTTGCTCCGTTAGTTTGTTGAGTGCTCCGACTCTGGCATTGTAGAGTTTTGACTCCGTCTGGTCGCGAGACTGTCTATGCATAGTACAGGGAGTTGTGATACAGGACTAGCACACCCCAAGGGATACCCTGGTGGCTAGTGGATGTGTCGGGAACAGTGGATTTGAGATATTATGTGTCTAGGTTGAATTAAATGATTTTGAATTCCTTTGAGGATGATTTTCAAACCAGATTGTGGATCACAATGTGTTTTCCTTATATGGATTTTGTGTGAGTCCTACTGAGTGGTTTTAAAGAGAAAGGGAAATGCCGGTGATTTAAAGATGATGTTTTTATAATATGAACTGTTTTTGTGATGCATGCATAGTTTTATAAATGGAGGGGGAAAAGGTAATATTCCTTGGAAAATGATTTATAAACGATTATTTTTGTCCACTCACAACTTTTGTGTTTAAACCCCCTTCAGGTAGTAGAGTTGACGCGGACATTATCTCGAGGCAGAGGCATTAGCACTCTCGGCTGCGCTGTGTAGTTGTACTTGAGTAGGATATCTAATTTGTATCTTGATCCTACTTAGACGCTCTGATATTATGTTGTATTTGGTTGGTAATTACTTACGGGAATTTTAAGTGCTTAAATCCCTTGTCTGACAAGTGAAAGTATTTATTATTATTATAATTTCTAAGGATTGAAGGGTATTTGGGAACCTTTCCTTAGGTTGTCAGACGGGATCAGGGTTCTTCCCGGGTTTCAAGGGGAAATTCGGGACGGGTCCTGACAATACCTCGCTGGCCATGCTGTTTCCCCCACCAGTACTTAGCAATCAGCCTCTCAATATCCCGACACACACCAATCGGCAATTTAAAACAGGACATAGCATAGTTCGGCATGGCAATGGCCACTGCCTTAATCAGAATCTCCTTACCAGCATTGGAGAGGAACTGCTCTGACCATCCTTGGATCTTACTAGCAATACGATTCCGAACTTCATCAAAAACCACCCGCTTAGACATCCCAAAATCAGCTTGTAAGCCAAGATACTTCCCAAATCCATCCTTAGCCGCAATCTGGCACCTCCGAGACACCCTGCGCCTCAAGCGCTTGGAATAGTTCCCACCAAATAAGAGGGAACTCTTATCAAAATTGACAAGCTGCCCGGAATCCACTGCGTAGTAATCAAGTACTTCTATCACAACATCAATCTCACTGCTACTAGCCTGGCAAAACACAACCGTGTCATCAACAAAGAAGAGGCGAAAAATTCGAAAGTCACAGGTCTCCACTAGTCGAACCCTATGAAGTGTCCCCTCCTCCTCCCTCCGGTGCAAAAGGGCAGAAAGACCTTCAGCACACATTAGGAACAGAAACGGGGACAAAGGACCACCCTGCCGAAGCCCCCTACTGGGCCAGATAAACCTTGTTTCCTCACCATTGATCAACACACTATAAGAAACCGATGCCATACATTCGAGGATCAGATCACATAACCGGTCCGCCACCCCAAGCCCTTTCAACATATCAATCACAAACCTCCACTCCACCCTATCATAAGCCTTTGCCATGTCAAGCTTCAAAGCCAGCTCCCTATCATCCCGAGGCCCTCGTTGTTTCATAGAATGTAGAACCTCATGGACCACAAGGATATTATCCTGTATTTACCTTCCCGACACAAAAGCTGACTGGTTGAAGCTAATAATCCTATCTAGTACTACTTTCAGACGGTTAGTAAGGAGTTTTGAGATAACCTTGTAGAGTACATTGCACAGTGCAATTGGTTGTAACTGGGACATCTTGGCTGGACAAGGCACCTTGGGAATTAAACAAAGGTGCGTGTAATTGATCTTCCGTAGCAAACGACCCGTCCTCAAAAAATGCATCACCATTTCGTAAACATCCTCCCCCACCACCTCCCAATTTTGCTAGAAAAAGCCGCTAGTAAACCCATCCGGACCTGGGGCCTTTGTAGGATTTATCTGAAACAGCACAGCCTTCACCTCTTCTCGGGAGATGTGAGCCAATAGTCCCGCATTTTCCTCCAATGTAACACGTTGCCCAACACACTCTAGAATAGTCAGACATGTTTGAGGCTGTGATGTGGTAAACAGCTTCTCAAAATATTCCACTACCACCTGTTACATCTATGGACCCTCATGGACCCACTGCCCATCCTGGTTTTCAAGCCCCCGAAGCCTATTAAACTGCCAACGTTTGACCGTGGAGGAGTGGAAAAATGTCGTGTTTTTTTCACCCTCATGTAACCATTGGACTCTCGTTTTCTGTTTCCAGTAACACTCCTCCACCATAATCAAACGCTTAAGCTCTTGTTCCTTCTGTCTCACCCAACCCCCATCAAACGTGGGTTCCACATACACACTTCGCAGTTGCTGCTGTAAATTCTCAATAAGGACCTTACTATTACGCTGATTGGCCTTCCTCCATGTCAGCAGACTCGACCGCACCCCCTTCACCTTTTCATAGAACCGGAACGCCCTCGACCCCCGAGCCTCACACTGCCAGTACTCCTGAGTCACCTGCCTACAATCAAGTTCATTGCCCCATCTGGAATCGAAAACAAACCTCCGTCTAGGCCAGCGCACCGGGGGGGATAAACACAACATCAACATAAGATGATCAGAACCTTCCACGATGAGATGGTGGAGGGTCGCAGCTGGGTAAAGCTCCACCCACTCAGCATAGGCTAGAGCCCGATCTAACCGGGCCTGAATGAAACCCAACACCCTCCTATTTCTCCAAGTGAACGGATGCCCATGGTACCCCAAATCAAGTAAACGGTTCTCAGCCACAAACTCCCGAAAGGAGAGCATAGAATTTTCAGACCGAGGTAGACCTCCCTCTTTGTCCTCACCTGCCAACACATCATTAAAGTCACCCATCAAGAGACAAGGGTCCCCACAACAAACAATACGAGATCACAAACGTCTCCACTGGTCTGCAGGAATCCTGTCATCCGTAGTAGCATAAACAGAATAGAATCTCCAAATATACCCAGAAACAACATCTTTTATTAATACTTCAATAAGGAAATCAGCAAACTTAACTAAAACAACTTGTTGTACATCCTTCCAAAACACACAGATCCCACCACTCAAACCCCGTGGCTCAACCGCATGCATGAATGGCATCCCCAACTTATTTTTTAAATAACCAAACCTTCGACTATGATTTTTCGTCTCAAGCAAAACTATAATATCCGGCTGATGAAGCAATGTTTACCTCACCAGGTTGTGAACAGTCAGTGTACCACCAATACCCTGACAGTTCCAGCAAAGAATACTCATGGCGACTGGGAAGAGGTGGAACCAACACCCCTTCGCTCAAGACACCCATTAAGGTCGGTCTCGACCACCTGAGATGAGCTAACTTCCACCCCACACTCCATTCTTCTCCTCTGCACCACTCCATCCCTCCGCATCGGCGGGAATCCCTCTCCTTCCAACATCTGCCTGCTACGTTTCCATTTCCCCCCTCCACTAGACCGGCCACCCAGGATAAATGGGATCAGCTGGAACGGGTCCGATAGTTGAGATGCCGTGAAACTGATCCCATTACAGTTTCCCCCCTCCCACATCGGGGGTAGGACTACGTCTCCTCCCTGGCTCGTCTCTTCATCCCTACCAATCCCTGGGACCAGGCTGTTCCTCTCATCACTGCTCCGCTCCATGTGACCCGCCCCGCTCACAGTCTTGCTTAGGTTTCGGCCCTGCCGTCTCATTCAACTGTCCCCTTCGCCCAATCAGACCAGCGTCGAAAGCAGTCGCCAGAACTCTCTTCTGTCTCTGCTCCTCCGTTTTCTGGGCAGCAATCTTTGCAGCCAGCTCGGAGGCTAACCCATCCCCTCGGCCCTTGCCCTAGCCACCGGTTTCCACTGCCCCTACCACTGCTTGGTCGGCGAACCACACTTCGTAGAGGCCGCCCCCTAAGATCCATCTCTGCTTCCAGGCCACCAAAAGCGGGTCCTCGATCCTCCCACTCACCCGACACCACAGAGCCGGCACAACGTCAGGTATTTTGCCCCAAGGATCCCCAGCCCAAGCAGTATGCAGGAAGCCACTCATATTTAAAATCAACCCATTGTTGTCCCTCCTCCGAAAACTCGACAAGGGTTCCTCTCATCAATGGATCATCAACTCCCAGCCGAACGCGGACCCGAACAAACCTGCCAATACATTCCTTACCCCATGACGTATCGACGTCCAAAACAGTCCCCACAAGGCCTCCGATCTTTCTCGCCACACCCACTGTCATATTGAATGGCAGAATGCCATGAAGCTGCACCCAGAAAGATGCATGGTTCATGCGCAACTGCCTGGGGTTTCTGGTACGTGACCCCTCCTCAAGGACGACCAGTGCCTCCATAAAACACCATGGTTCCATCTCTAGGACCCTCTGCATATCTTGTTGAGCGACAAAACAAGCCATAAACTTCTTCTCTCCAATTGCCCGAATGGACACACCCTCACGCCCCTACTAGAGCCCCGAGAAGAGCCACACAAATGCCTCACCACTGACTCCCTTGTCCGTGAAAACCTCCGCAACTAGGCAGAACCGGAACCCTAGTGGCAAGTCCTCAACCTCTGTCTGGAGCACCCGCACTCCCAACCTCTCCTTCTCCGAAAGACACAGATGAGTACCAAACTTCCGTTCCAGCTCTGCCATATCCATACCTATTCCTATTTCTGCCCCACAGCCCCGCTAAACGTCTGCCCTACCGCAAGTACGTCAAACCCAACAGACGATACAAAACCAGAACCTCGTCCACGTCGGTCCTCAGAAAATCGGCAACGCGAACCACTCACTCCAATCTAGTCCGAAAACGCTATCAAGGCCGCAACAGACCTCCCAGAACCCGAGCCCCGAGCGATTGCACAACCCCGTCCTCCTCTCTCTCCGAGCCTGTATGCCCTTTCACCGTTGAGCACACCTAGCCCCTCACACCAGCAAACCGGAATAATAGGGTGCCGGTGAAGAAACCCTAGCACACAAGAAAGAAACCGGCGCCTAACCCTAGCAGACCAAAAATACTCTCCTTGCGAGAGACCGTAATTAGGAACTGATTGAGGTTTTGTAATTTATTGGGTTTAATTTTGTGACTTTTAATTTTAGTTCGTAACATTCTTCCTAATTTCCAAACATATTTTCTAATTTCAATCATTTCATTACATATTTTTAATTTTCCTATTTTACAACAAAATTTCCTAATTTCCTAACATATTTTCTATTTTCCTAATTTCATAACATATTTTATATTTTCATATTTTCCTAACAAATTCTAAATAATTTCTACACATTTTCCACAATAAATACAAAATTTCCTAACATAATTATATCCAACATTCTTATCAAAATTAAATTGAGAGGTAAACACACGTACCTTTTTATAAGTATTCCTTCAAATCAACCACAAAATTCCTACAACACAAAACATAATTAATTCCTAATAAAAAATAAAAATTTCAAAACTAAAAAAAATAAAAATTTCAAACCTTAATATTTGATATTTGGTGATTGATAGAGAAAAAGGATTTGATTGGTAGTGAAAATGGTGATGAGATGATAATGTTAAGTAGAGAAAAGAGAGTGAGTGAGTGAGAGATTGAGAGAGAGAGCAGAGAAGTGCTGAAGCAGAGAGGAGGAACAAGAAGAAGAAGAAGAAAAGAGAGAGCCTCGGGTATTTAGTGTGTTTAGACTTTTGCCCGACGAACCACATTCGCCTAGCAACTTTTAATGATCCGTCGGGCAATAAAGAGTCAACGCCAAATGTTACCTGACGATGATTATTCGTCGTTGTATATAATGTTACCCGACGGGGGGTACATATCGTCGGGTAACACTTCCAATTTTGCTCGCCAACGACATGCTCTTCCCGCCAACAGGTTACCCAGCGAGTATGCTTATTCGTCGGGCAACATTTGATTACCCGGCGAGTATTCTTTCATCGGGCAAGGGCCAAACAAGATTTCTTGAAGTGTACCTTTCGATTTATATATCAAATTGTTTTTGTACAAATACTATAATTGGAACGGTTCATTCTCTAAATCATCCTTTTAATATCATTTCTATAAAAAGTAAATAAGATTGGAGGTTGTTTAGCTATTCATATGTATCAAACAAATCATTTAGTCGATACATATGTGACTAAGTGATCTCCAATTTCGTTGATTTTTGTGTGTAAATAATCTTGAAATGATGATTTAGGAGTTGAATGGTTTCAATTATATAATATATATATATATATATATATATAAACGACAATTAGATAAATCGAAGGGATGGTATGAGAAAGTACCACCTAAGTGGGATGCAAGTATATATTATCCTTTTTACAATTTGAGAAAGGAAAATGAATTCTCGGGGTAATAATTAAGTTAGCATAATAATAACTAACTTCTCTTGGCACTCACACACGTCTTTTGTTTTGTTGGAGATGATGCTTTATTAAACACCATAAAATGATAATATTATAGTCTCGTGGTATTCATATTTATTGTGTAGGGAGATGTCTAAGGTATGACTTTAGTCAAAATGCTAGGTCAATATCAAATATTATGATCTTGTGGTATTCATGTTTATTGTGTAAAAGATGAGCTACCATTGATATACCCTCTCGGCCCCTCTCCTGGTATCGTTGAATTAGATGATAGACATAATGGCCCAAATGAAACATTCTTTTTTGAGAAAAAAAATGGAACCTTCTTTATCCAATCATGAATATCATGAACAAAAATGTCCATCTTTATAAGATGATCGACCTGCTTGAAAATCATCACAGGGCTGAAAATTTACCACACTCAAAACCCATTGATTATGATTAAAAAATAGTGTGATGTAAAGTTCATCAACCACAGACCATGGTAAGCTGTATTCTGGGATTTCACCATTATTCAAGTACTTAACCAACTCAATTTTGGGCTGCCACTTTAGATTTGTCCTCAATATCTTGAAAATTTTCGTAGTTTCTCTTCACATAATCCTATTAGTTTTTTTTAAAAAAAAAAGCGATTCAAACTTTCAACTACCAAATATAACATGTATAAATATGTTCATAATCAATAAAATTACCAAAAAGGAGGGCTTTGCTGTAGTTAGGGGTTATTTTCGGCCGGAATGGACCGAAATTGGAAACAAGCTTTCCTTTCTGATTCATTCCGAAATTTTTTGGAATTGAACTTTTACTTCTGATTCCAATCTGAAAATATTCGAAATTTGAAATTTTACTCCGAATTAAAATTTAGGAAATTTAAACTTTAAAAGACAGCCCATGACTGCTTAGAATTCATGGCTGTCTATCAATTGTATGTGAAGTCCACATTCCTACATGGAAAATTGGGAGAAGAGCTTCATGTTCATTGATCAACCTCCCCGATATGTGTGAAGCAATGCCATGAGAGATTCAGGTATACAGGTTAAAGAAAACACTATACAGACTAAAATAAGCACCAAGAGCTTGGTACAGTCGTGTAGATTCTTACTTTGCTAATAAAGAACACTCTACACTAATCTTGGAGACGATGGAATATTGTTTGTTGTGTGTTTATATGTTGAGGCCTAGATTTATACGGGGGATGATGGAGCCATGTTTGTTGATTTTAAAAAATTGATGACGGATGAGCTTGATATGTCATAATTGGGGTTGATGAATTATTTTCTAGGCATTGAAGTGGTTCAATCAGCTGCTGGTGATTTTATATCACAGAAAATATATGTTCTGGAGATTTTGGATAGGTTCACATTAAAAGATTGTAATTCAGTTTCCACCCCAATTAACTGAACTTAAATTGAAGCTAATAAACAATGATGCAGAAAAAAGGTGAATTCTACTCTCTACTTGCAAATTGTTGGGAGTCTTTTGTATTTGACCTCAACAAGAACAGATATCATGCATGATGTTAGTCTAATCAACGAGTACATAGAGAATCTAATTGAAATTCATTTCTTGGCTGTAAAAAGAATTTTTCGCTATTTGAAAGGTACAGCTGGTTTTTTAATATTTTATAAACGAGGTAGACAATCGAGTATGATTGGGGTTTCAAATAATGATTATGCTAGAGACTTTGATGATCGAAAGAGTACATCTGGGTTTGTATTCATGATGGTTCTGGACCTGTCTCATGGTCATCTAAGAAGCAACAGATAATCGACTTTATCAAGTACGGAAGTTGAATTTTTCGCTGCTGCAGCATGTTCTTTTCAAGCAATTTGACTGGGAAGGTTACTTGAAACACTTCACAACCAACAAAAAGGTTCAACTTTTTTTGTTGTGATAATATTCCTACAATTAGGCGGCTCAAAAATCCAGTTCTACATTGAAGGAGCAAGCATATTGATCAGTGTGAGGTACCATTTTTTACGCAATTTATGTAAGGATGATATTATTGATTTGGCATTGTGTAAGAGTGAAGATCAAACTACTGATGTTCTGACCAAGCTTTCAAGTTACCATTGTTTGTAAAGCTGAGAAAATTGCTGGAAGTATGCTCTATCAAGGACTAATGTCAAATAAAAATAACTATAGAAGTGCATGTATTTCTTAGGATTATTTTTAATAGGACAATACTTGCATCATATCTTGGTGATATCTCCTCGTATCACCCTTTTGATTTATCGAATGTCCTTTGTATATATATCATAACATAACTGTTCATTCTCTAACACATATATCATATCAAGATCATCTCTGTAAAAAATCAACAAGATTAATTGGAGGTCGTTTAGTCATTCATATGTATCAAATAAATCAACGGTTTTTATAAAAATTAAGATCCACATGGCGAACCATCCATTTAGTTGATATATATGAGTGACTAAATGATCTCCAATTTGGTTGAATTTTTGCATAAATGATTTTAAAATGATAATTTTGGAGTTGAACGGTTTCAATTATGATATATGTATAACGACAATTAGACAAAGTATTTTCCTTTTTAATATTATAAAGTTTAGTGTCTGGGCTGTAAACAGTGGTCAAAACTAAAATGAAGCTATTTTTTGTATGTTTCATATGCTATGATATTCCACTTGCAAATGGCGAAAGTTAGGTACTTAATTTATATAAAATGCTAACCACCAAAAATTATAGTTTGCAATATATCCACTCAACATCAAACTTCATACATATAATTAATTTTTACTAAAAAAAAAGTCTACTCTCATTGTTTTTAAAAATGTCTACTCTCTTCACCCAAAAAAAATAAATGTCTGCTCTAATCAATACATTATTGGTTGATAAAAAAAATTTCAATATACTTGTGTTTCACAAAATAAAATTCAATATATTATTGTTTGAGAAATAAATATTAATATATAATTGGTATAAAATAAACAACATAGAAATAATAAAAACTATACCTTATTCATTATCAAATTATTATCGTCTTACTTGTCTTACATTGTATGATTATTATTTTATTAATGAAACAGATATTGCATTTGGGTGGACGTACTCTTAGAAATATAGCTAGGCCACCACTTAATGATATGATCTAGTGGTATTCCTCTGCACATGTTATGTGGAAAGTCTTGGGTTCGACTCTCCTCGGGCAAGGTTGATACTTGTTTAGTAATTATTTATGCTTCATTTTGATGTCACTTAGTACCTCTCTTCCATGTCTTTTGAATGATTTCGTGCCATCCATAGTAGAAAATGATCAATCTTGTGAGACTTGGGCAGATTTGGAAAGTTAGGTAAATTCTGGAAACAACGCAAAAAGAATGTCTCAATTCGGAGTTATAACGAAGGAGATGTCTCAAGTTGAAGTTCAGGCCATAAAAAGGTCCAAAACCGGGTCCTGGAACAAGCCAGGGACATGACGAGATCAGCTAGGACGCGCTCTAAAAGTGCGCCGTTCTCAAAATGGATATGATCGACAAGAATGAAGAACCTCCACTAATTTTTGGAAGGCCTCTGCTAGCCACGACATAATTCCTTATTGATGTCAAAAATGGCCAAGTCTCCATGAAAGTCTTGGACAAACTGTGGACGTTGTCAATTCACGATGCAATTCAGTATCCTGCTAAACCCATAGTGGACTTCCCTCTAAACACAATGGACATGCTGCTTCGGAAGACAATCGCCAACTCTTGCATGACCAATGCTCTTGAAACGGCCATCACTTCACCAACTGATGAGACACTTGACGAAACGGTGATAGAGGAAGTCAAAGTACTTGATGTCGTGCATGCTCATTCATGGAACAAACAACCAACTTTTGAGGCCCTACCCCACATGGACCACAAGACAATGCCGTCCACCATTCAACCACCAAAGCTCGAGTTAAAGCCCCTCTCAGACCATTTGAAGTATGCGTACTTAGTCAGGAATGAAACCCTTCTGGTCATCATTGCAGCTAACCTAAGTACGAAGGAAGAAAAGGAATTGGTCCAAGTTCTAAAAACTAATCAAATGACAATTGGCTAGACAATCGCGGACATCAAAGACATTAGTCCCACTAAGTGCATGCATTGAATACTTCTTGAAGAAGAAGCTAAACCATCAAGAGTGGAACAATGATGATTGAACCCACCAATGAAGGAAGTCGTGAAGAAGGAAATTCTCAAACTACTTGACGTAGGCATCATCTATCCAATAAGTGATTCCAAATGGGTGAGCCCCGGCCAAGTAGTTCCGAAGAAAAGTGGAATTATTGTCGTGAAAAATGAGCATGATGAGCTCGTACCTCAGCGTGTTCAGACAGGATGTAGGGTCTGCATAGATTACAGAAAACTGAACACCACCACATGCAAGGATCACTTTCCCTTGGCCTTCATTGATCAAATGCTTGAGCGATTAGCAGGACATTCTCACTACTGCTTCTTGGACGGCTACTCAGGGTATAATCAGATTGCTATCGCCCCGGAAGATCAAGAGAAAACGACATTCACATGTCCATATGGCACATTTTCTTACAGAAGAATTCTGTTTCGGTTGTGCAACACCCCTTCTACTTTCCAACGATACATGATGAGTATCTTGTTCGATATGGTGGAAGACATCATCGAAGTCTTCATGGATGACTTTTCAGTTTTTGGTCATTCATTCGAGTTGTGTTTAGCAAACCTATCCCGAGTGATGGAACGATGTAAAGAAAGAAACTTAGTGTTGAATGGGGAGAAATGCCATTTCATGGTCCAACATCGAATCATCTTGGGCCATGTGATCTCCAGCCGTGGAATAGAAGTGGATAAAGTGAAGTTGGACATAGTGGAGAGACTACCATACCCTACAACAGTCAAGGATGTCCGTTCATTCTTAGGGCACGCTAGTTTCTATCGACATTTCATCAAAGACTTCTCATAGATCACCCGACCTTTGTGTAATCTTCTAGCAAAGGATTGGCCTTTGAATTTACCAAGGATTTCCGTGAGGCATTCAATACACTCAAGGCCAAACTCACGGCTACACCCATGATCAGGCCTCTCGACTGGGACTTACCCTTTTGACTAATATGTGATGCATCAGACTTTGCCGTAGGAGTTGTTTTGCGACAACGGGTGAACAAACTCCCTCATGTCATCTATTATGCCAGCAGAATCCTAAATGGCACTCAGTTGAGCTATTCAACCACTGAGAAAGTACTCCTTGCTGTCATCTTTGCCTTAGAGAAGTTCAGATCATATCTGATTCAAACCAAGGTCATCATCTACACAGATCACGTAGCACTTAAGTATCTACTCACCAAGAAAGATGCCAAACCCAGATTACTCAGATGGATGCTCCTTCTCCAAGAGTTTGACCTCGAAATTCGAGATAAGAAAGGGAGTGAGAACCTTGTTGTATATCACATGAGCAGGCTCATTCACGGGTCTAATGAGGAGGTGGATCACTTGCCATTGCTTCAGACATTCCCAGATGGACAACTCTTCGCACTCCAGGCCATCGATCCATGGTATGCAGATATCATTGACTACCTTGCAACTAAGAGATATCCTTTGTTTTTGAGCAGGTATCAGAAGGACAAACTAGCTAAACAGGCCAAGTACTACATCTGAGATGAACCCTACTTATGGAAGCACTGCTCGGATCAAATCATTCGACGATGCATCCCGAAAGCTGAAAGAATTTCGTGCTGACATTCTGCCATACTTTGGCATGTGGGGGACATTTTGGGGCAAAGAAGATGACCCTTAAGGTGCTGCAAAGTGGTTTCTTCTGGCCAACACATTTCAAAGATGCATATGAGTTCGTTCTGGCTTGTGATCGGTGCCAACATCAAGGTAACTAGGACCCTCGAAGGGGCATTGATTTCATAGGGTGAGATCTTTGACGTAAGGGGCATTGATTTCATAGGGCCCTTCCCCAACTCTTTCGGTTATCTCTATATCTTACTTGCCATAGATTATGTCTCAAAGTGGGTGGAAGTAATTCCCACTAAAACTAACGATGCGAAAGTAGTTGTGAGCTTTTTGCTGGGTCATATTTTGGCATGGTTCGGAGCACCTAGAGCCATCATTAGTGATGGGGTCACGCACTTCTGCAATCGCTCATTTGAAGCTTTAATGAAGAAGTATGGCGTCACCTATAGGATCTCCACACCTTATCACCCTCAAAAAAGTGGCCAACCTGAAATTTCCAATCAAGAAGTGAAGGCCATATTGTAGAACACTGTCAGCCCAAACCGCAAAGACTAGTCCAACAGATTGAACGCTGCTTTGTGGGCCTATAGGACAACATACAAGACACCTATTGGCATGTCTCCCTTTAGGATTGTCTTTGGGAAAGGATGTCACTTACTTGTGGAGTTGGAGCATAAAGCATTCTGGGCCATTAAGAAGATGAACATGAATGTAGATGACGTTGGAATTCATAGAAAGCTTAAGCTAAGTGAATTAGATGAGCTCAGGAATGAGGCATATGGAAGTGCACGGATTTACAAGGAAAAGACCAAAGCTTTTCATGACAAGCACATTCAACCCAAGGACTTTCAAATTGGACGGAAAGTCCTCTTTGATTCTCGACTCAAACTATTCCCATGTAAGATGCATTCAAGATAGACTGGACCATTTATTATTACTAATGTTTTTCCTCGTGGTGCAGCTGAAATCCACCACCCGGTTAGGCAGGATCCATTTAAGGTGAATGGCCATCACCACATCTGACCCTGACATTTAGCATGCGTCAAGTACCTAGCTTGCTAGCCTCGTCTTGCCCAGATGTTAAATAAAGCGCTCCTAGGAGGCAACCTAGCCCTGGTTTGTGTTTCTCTCTTACTTTACTATTTATGCCTTTATACCTCTCGAAACCTTTATGATGTTGTCATACTTATTGCTTATAACATTGAGGACAATGTTCAGTTTAGGTTTGGGGGTGTGAACTTCAAATTTTGCATATGGAAACGTTTAGGTTTGGGGGTATTACACGTCCAGAAAAGTTAAACTTTTAAGTGTTAAGTAGTTAAGTTCTGCTAGTAATAGTATTTTAACTTGATAATAGGAATGTACATGCTAAGTTAACTAGCTTTGTTCTACTAAGAGTCAAGCCATAGTCAAGGAGTTCATAATCCCGCACTTCACAAATGCCATGTTTTAAGTGATTAAGTGAACTAAACAACTGAATTTGAGTAAACTTTACAAAATTAGTGGAGACTACCCTGTGAGATCTTTGAGCCTAATTGCCATTCTTTCTAGGAAGATACTTCTTTCTACTCGTAAACACTCTTCGGTTTTGTTCTTAATTTCTGATCTCATTACATCATATTTGCATTGAAGTTTAAAGAACTGACATCATATAGATACTCTTGATTTGATATATGGTTTGCCATAAGAAGAGATGTAGGCTATGTGTGCTTAACCTCTAAAGGTCTTATCCTACCTTTTTGTGTGCTCCCTAAGCCCCTTTGAAGCCAAACACTCAGCCTTTTCTTTCATCACCCAAAACATAACCTCACCAAATACTCAGCTATTTATCAAAACCATGCCCTATAACCTAAGTATGTGCTAAGGTTGCCCTAAATGAGATTCATGGTGAGAATGAGAAGTGAAAGAAAGTGCTGCCCAATTCCAAAGACATTGGCGTCATTACTGAGAGATGAAAGTTCAAAGTTCAAAAGTTTCAAGGAGTGACAAGCTCTACAAGTAACAAGATGCATAGAAGAATGAGGAAATCATTGCATGATCTTGGTTCAATTAAATTCAAAAGAAGAAAAAGAAAAAACAATGAAGAGACAAGAAAAAACGATTGAAAAAGAACGAAGAAAGAATTTTTTTTGAAAACAAAGTGAATTGAGCCAAGTGAGCCAAAGAAGGTACAATGCCATGGGTCTTAAAGCAAGGTTTCAAATCAGAAATGCCAAGTTCAAGTCATGACTTCTCATGCGTTGGCACAACTCATGTTCTTTGAATCCCAATCATTCCTTTCTAAACCTCTACGCTTAGCCCCATTAAAACCTAAATGGAAGACCTAACTGATCTTATGGACAATCATGAAGAGGATTAAGGTACGTATCTGTGTTCTTAAAGTTCAATTCCTTTCATGAGATCTTAATTTCCATAAAGTGCTATTCTTCATTGCTAATCATATGTGATTAAAATTGAATCCCATAACATAAAATCCATCACATATGCTTGATAAGAGTGAAAGCCTAGGATTCTTGTGTGAAATGAGAGTTGCCAAGTAAGGATTAGAGTCAAGGAGAAATCTTTCTACGACACTTAGATGAAATTGTTTCTAAGCATGATCACTTGAAATTTTGGCATCCACACTTGGCACATGACACTCACGGCTATGGCATCTCCTTTAGTTATGCAAAGCATGTCTACTTACTTTGATCCTTATTAGCTTGTTAAAGTACTACCTCTAGCATCTTAGTTGTCTATGTAAAACGTTTGTGGGTATCGTGCTGCTATAACCTTCATGAGACAAACCTCCTCCTACTAGGAAGACCTTGGGGTTTAAATGTTCTATCTTAACTAAGATCGAGTCTTTTCATTTTGTTTAGTTCTGTTTTCCATTGTTTTTCTCAAGGACTAGCAAAAGATAGGTTTGGGTGTATTTGTTCAGTCATTATTTATGCGTCATTTTGTTGTCACTTAGTACCTCTTTTACATGCCTTTTGAATGATTTCATGCCATCCATAGTACAAAATGATCAATCTTGTGAGACTTGTGTGCAGATTTGGAAAGATAGGTAAATTCTGGAAACAATGCAAAAAGAATGGCTCAATTCGGAGTTATAACGAAGAAGATGTCTCATGTTGAAGTTCCGGCCCTAAAAAGGTCCAAAATCGGGTCCTGGAACATGCCAGGGACATGACAAAATCAGCCAAGACGCGCCCTAAATTGAGCCCCAAAGACATGTCATGCACCCTAAAAGTGCACCCCAATAGGAGTCCCTGAAGAGCCTTAGTCGAGCCTTGAATTGCGCCCTAATTCATGTCCGGTTAGGCCAAATTGTGTCGAGGCCTCGAATTCGTTGGAACAAAGTGAGACACCAGCCATATTTGGATATTAGATGATGTTAGCAAGCTAAGGAAGCCTGAAGGCGCGCCTGGAAATGCCAATGACACGTCCGTGTCTCATTTGCGCCCAAAAGACTCATATGCGCCTTAATTATGGCGCAGTTTTGCGATCACCCCTTTCTGCAATTTTTTGAGTGAGACAAAGCCCATAACTCATATAGTTATGCCATATGGAAGTCCAAGATGTGGTTTTTCCCGGTTAGATTGGTCAATGACATGTTGAGTTCTTAAAACTCCAAATTTGAGGTTCTTGGAGCCCAGAATCTGGCCCAGCCGTGCTTGAAGCATTCAAGAGTGATCAGGCCTAGTTCTTGATGTCCAAGAAACCTCCAAAAGATTTTAGAAGCTGCCTTGGTGTACAAGAGAGCTCAGAAGACTTATCTTACAAAGTCTTGCCACGAAAGCCTATTCCAAGTCTAACAAGGATTGCCTTTTTGAGTCCTTTTTCATCCTAATTAGGATAGCAATTCTTAGTCAGTTTTTTATTACGATTTTGTCCTTGAATGTCTCCTACTTTTTAGAGGTCTAGAGGCCCAATTTAAAGGACCAAAATCTCGCGGGTTGGGACCTCTAGACACCCTAGCCATAATTTACCTTGTAATTCAGTTTTTAGATTTTAAACACCTTTTATTTTCCAAGTTGAGAGGGATAGTAGTGCGTGGAGCTTGGGAGGAGCAGGCCTTGCTGCATTCTTCTACCTGGCACCATTTTTCAACAATCTTTCTTTACGTTACATTATTATTTCATTGTAATTTTAGATTCCATTGTGTTTTTATTTTCCATTATGCGTGAGTAGTTCCTCTTAGAATTAGGGTTGCTTGAAGCCCTAGTCATGTTAGTTCGTTAATTAAATTTGTCTCTTGATTTTAACTGCAATGCATACTGAATAATTCTGATTATTGCTTAAACTGCCATTCTTTTATGTTTATGAGATTAGCTACCTTGTTTGCATAAATTATTGATGGAATTGCTTGAGTGACCATCATATCATCTTGTAATTCACTAGCATCAAGAGGTTGAGGTTATGAAACAATCTTGTAATCGGAATTCATGACAAACTAGGATTGCATGCCACTTTTCTAGGCTAGTGTGGTGTCATTAAATTCTCTTAGTACTTCATGCATCATCTTCACTGGTAGGTGATAGACATTCTAGGCATATGCCCTGTTTAGGACATGCCAAGTACGAGAGGATAATAAATGTTTAGTGTACCGATGCCAGGACCTAGGCATGGGCACCTAATTCAGAAGTTGCATAGTAATTAGGTCAAGAAAATCTGGTTAAGAACTATAATAGGTTAGGGTGGATAGTGAGCCTTTATTCGCCTATGTCCATAAAATCAATCAATCATCATTCTTGCATCTTAATTTTCTGAGTTTTACTTTCTTGTCTTAATTTTCAATTCAAAAACATAAAACCCCACCTTTGCCCTTTTTCCTTGTTTTGTGTCTTCATTAGGTTTGTTTGTGTGTCTTTTCAATTCTTCCGTGTCCTATTGTGTGTCCTTATTTGAGTCTAAGTCCAATCGTGTCTTTTGCTTTCCTTTCGCTGTTTTTGTGTCCTTTATTTGAGTAAATAAAATCTAAACTTACTTGGAACTAAGCGTTGAAACAAGTCATCGAGGGATCGACCTTTGCTTGTCATTATATTATCGTAATCGATTTTGTATACTTACAAAGATACAACCATTAAAGATAGAGTAAATATTCTTGTCCTTTATTTTACGAATAAGTTTC
The DNA here is from genome assembly GCA_037349345.1 of Oemleria cerasiformis. Classification (NCBI taxonomy): domain Eukaryota; kingdom Viridiplantae; phylum Streptophyta; class Magnoliopsida; order Rosales; family Rosaceae; genus Oemleria; species Oemleria cerasiformis. Next base: position 425,973 of record JAZGTL010000050.1, on the reverse strand, counting down.
AAAAACTTGTTGGTAAAAATAAAGAATGCAAAATATATTCCTCGAGGACTTGTTCAACGTTAAACAACTAGAATAGATTGTATAACTTAACTACGACTCGAAAACAAGAAATAAAAGCAAGACACGAGACACTAAGTAGAAATGCAAGACTCACAAAGAAAACAATCAAGATTGATAAAGAACACACCAACACGCAAGTAAGAATAAACAAAACCCTAGACACTAACTTAAGACACAAGAAACCTAAAAGACTCAATAAAGACTTGAAATGAAACTAAATTACTTGAATTGCAAGAAACGCAAAAAACAAGAATTTAAAGACACTAAAATTGATTGATGAATTAAAGCGAATTAAGGCCACCTATGCACCACTAACCAATTAAGTTCTTAACACAATTTCCAAGATCCCATTATTATGAATTATCTGAATATGGTGCCCATGCAAAGGTCTAGTTAAAGCTCACTCCACACAATTCATTCTCTCTTACTTAGCATGTCCTAGCCGTTTTCTTTACTTAGAACGTCTATCAATCCTAGAGAAGGGTTAATAATCTAAGATGATTCATGAAGTATGAAGAGAATTTAATGACACCACACTATCCCTAGAGAATGATTAATAATCTAGGTTGTCAAGAATTTAGATTACAAGTATAGTTATAGCCCTATACCGTTGATGCTAAGAATCAAAAGAAGATGACCAGTCTAACAAGCAATTATTCATCGATAGATCATGCAAACAAGCAGGTCAAACTCATAAATGCAAACTAAGCTCATGACGCACAGTAATTTAAATTATATTCAAGATTCATAATAATACAAACCAAGGGCCAAAATTATATTAAGGAACTACATGGCTAGGGCTTCAAGCAGCCCTAATTCTAAAGAAAACTACTCGCACATTGTACTGAAATAAACAAATAAATAATTCATGATTACAAAGTAAAGGTTAAAGAGAAGAAGAGAAAACATTGAGATCAACGGTGAACCAAGGCCACGCCAAGCAATCTCCAATCTCTCTCTGCGTTGAACTTCTCTCCAAAACCACGAACAAAAGCTCAAAACTCTGATTATAAAATTCTATGCGGCAAAAAAAAAGGCGGAACCCTAACATTAAAGCCAAGCTTAAATAGTCCTTAGGGTTCCTCTAAAATCTAGGAATGACAACAGACTTACAAAGACCAAAATAACCTTAATGAAAACTTCAAACACTTGTCCTATCTCGGCAGGGACAAAATCCTAGGTTTTAGGACTTAACTTCTTCATCAAGTAATCTTGTTAGGCGGCAAGTGATCTCCACATAACCCAAGGAATTCTGATGCGCCAAGGACCATTCTGGAACCTTCTGAGATGTTCTTGGACAACAAGTCATGGCTGGCACATTTCTTGGATCTTCTTGACACAGCTGGCCCTCATTCTTGGCTCACGCATCATTATTGGCCGTATTAAGAACTTAGCAAGTCATTGACAAATGCAGTTGGAACACGCCACCCTTCTAACTTCCATATGTTATATCTAACATAGTTCTGGGCTTTGCAATGCTCAAAAGCTCGTAAAGAGCTCAATGACCAAATTTGGCTCTATTTAGGGCCATACTAAGGTCTTTTAGAGTTCAGCACGCCATTGGCAATTCAGGGTGAGACACCTAATTACATTAGCATAGATGGGTGTCTAGAAGTGTACTTCTGGGTAGTGTCTAACTTGGTTCCATATATTTCCAAGGCATATCCCATTTTTGCCTTCACGGACATGTTCAAGGACTTATCTTCTGGCGGACCAGTCTCTACCACTGGCTGGGTCTCTGGCATTTATGAGGAACATGCCTGGAACCTGAAACTTGAGGTGTGTCAGGGGACACAATTGGGATTTGGCTGAGAGCTCTGAAGATGCGCCATGGCTTATCTGGGCTAGTCTTGGATTAGGGCGCATATGGAGTGTCCTTGAGGCATGTCAGGGACACGTCTTGGCATACACCTTGGCTCATCAGGGGCTTGACCTGCTAGGCTCAAACATGGATTCAAGAACCTCATAGTTTGATCTAGGTTCTCGGTCTTGCACCCTAAATAGTGCACAAGGATGTGTCAGGGCCTTCCATAGGTCCTGACCTTCAGCTTGAGACATCTCATTCATTACAACTCTGATTTGAGCCATTCTTTTTGCATTGTTCTCAGAATGAGGGTATCTTTCTAAAGCCTTCACATGTCTCACAAAAGCTTCACTTTCTACTATGGATGATTCTGGGCTTTGTCCTTCTCAAGAGCTCGTAGAGCGCCCAATGGCCCAATTTCGGTCAATTTAGGGCCATACTGAGGTCTTTTAGGGCGCAGCACGTCAATGGCAGTTCTAGGTGAGAAACCAAATTAAATTAGCTTAGATGGGCATCTAGAAGTGTACTTTTGGGGGGTGTCTCACTTGGTTCCATCTGTTTCCAAGGCATGTCCTATTTTGTCTTTCACGGACATGTTTAAGGACTTGGCTTCTAGCGAACCAGCCTCTACCGCTGGCTGGATTTTTTGCACTTCTGAGAAACATGCCTGGATCCTGGAACTTGAGGCGTGTCAGGGGACACAATTGGGATTTGGCTGAGAGCTCTGAAGACGGGCCATGGCTCACCTGGCCTAGTCTTGGATTAGGGCGCAAATGGAGTGTCCTTGCGACATTTCAGGGACACGTCTTGGCATGCACCTTGGCTCATCAGGGGCTTGACCTGCTAGGTCTCAAACAGGGATTCAGTACCCTCATGGCTTGATCTAGGTTCTTGGTCCTACACCCTAAATAGGGCGCAAGGATGCGCTAGGGCCTTCCTTAGGACCCGAACTTCAACATGAGACATCTCCTTCATTACAATTCCGATTTGAGCCATTATTTTTGCGTTTTTCTCAGAATGAGGGTATCTTTCTAAAGCCTGCACATGTCTCACAAAAGTATCACTTTTTAATATGGATAATTCTGGGCTTTGCCCAGCTCAAAAGCTCGTAGAGAGCTCAATGCCCCAATTGGCACAATTTAGGGCCATACTGAGGTCTTTTAAGGCGCAACACGTCATTGGTAGTTCTGGGTGAGACACTTGATTACGTTAGCTTAGTTGGGTGTCTAGAAGTGTACTTCTACACTTCTGGGTGGTGTCTCACTTGGTTCCAACGGTTTCAAAGGTATGCCCCATTTTGGCTTTCACGGACATGATCGATCTAGGACTTGTCTTCTGGTGGACTAGGCTCTATCGTTGGTTGTGTCTCTGGCACTTACGGGGAACACTCCTAGAACCTGGAACTTGAGGCGTGTCAGGGAACACGAATGGGATTTGGCTGAGAGCTCTGAAGATGCGCCATGGCTCGTCTGGGCTAGTCTTGGATTAGGGTGCAGATGGAGTGTCCTTGAGACATGTCAGGGACACGTCTGGGCATGCACCTTGGCTCTTCAAGGGCTTGACTTACTAGGCCTCAAACATGGATTCAGTACCCTCATGACTTGATCTAGGTTCTTGGTCCTGCACCCTAAATAGGGCGCAAGGATGCGCCAGGGCCTTCCTTGGGACCCGAACTTCAACTTGAGACATGTCCTTCATTACAACTCCGATTTGAGCCATTCTTTTTGTATTGTTCTCAGAATGAGGGTATCTTTCTAAAGCATGCACATATCTCACAAAATCCTCACTTTCAATTATGGATGACACGAAATTAAGCAAAATACATGAAAAAGGGCCTATAGTGACATCTAAAAGATGTATGAAATAATGATTGAACAAATACCCCCAAGCCTATATTTTGCTAGTCCTTGAGCAAAACAAAAAAGGATCCGACTAACAATTTCAAAACTCATTCTTAATTAAGGACAGATCATTTGAACCCCTAGGTGTCCTGTTCAGTCATTATTTATGAATCATTTTGAGGTCACTTAATACCTTTCTTACATGTCGTTCTAATGATTTTCGCCATCAATAGTAGAAAATGATTAATCTTGTGAGACTTGTGCAGATTTGTAAAGATAGGTAAATTCTGACAATAATACAAAAAGAATGACTCAAATCGGAGTTATAATGAAGGCGATGTCTTAAATTGAATATCGGGTCTCAAAACCGAGTCCTGGTGCATGCCAAGACTACCCAAGAACCCACCCATGATGTGTCCCGTGACATGTCCAAGAGACATCCTGCCGAGATCTGACCAAGTCCCAGAAGAGGCCCTATCGAGGTCAAGGACCATGCCTTGTGATGTCCTAAGGCACGCCCAAAAGAAGATCCTACCGATGCCATGTCCTGCGCCTTGCCGAGAACCTCAAGCCATGCACTAAGTCCAAGCTATGGCCCAAACCATGTTCCGAGCCTTGCACCAAGTTCATGTGCCAATTCATGCCATGATTGGACATGTCCCGTGACATGTCCCTTGTCCCTCAAGGATGTGCCAGCGGTAGAACAAATTTCGTGCCCTGCTCCAATTCTGAACCTTAAGCGCTTAGCTAGGCCAAGCTGCGCTTCTACTAAGTCCATGCAGTGCCTAAAATGCGTAGTCTCAGATAAGGTCTTGGACGTGTCCCTAGTTCCTCAGCCCAAGAAGTCCCTTGCGCCTTATTTCAGGCCCGGGAGGTTCAAAAGAGGCCCTGACCTAGAATTCGATGGAACAATGCAAGACACCACTCACAGTTGGACTTCATATCACCTATCTAAGCTAATGGAAGCCAGTGACTCGCCTGGAAATGCCAATGACACGTTCGTGCCCTGTTTTGCCCTAAAAGACTTCCTGGGAGCCCTGATTTGAGCCAAATTAGGCCATCAACTTTTCTGCATACTTTTGAGCAAGGAAAGCCCATAACCATACTGGATACATCATTTGGGAGTGTCTGGAGTGTTTTGTGTTGATTGGATTGGTCCGTGGCATGTTAAGTTCTTAAAAGTCCAATATTGAAGGTTTTACGCCCAAAATCTGGCCCATCCGTGTCTGAAGCACTTAGGGTTGGCCAGGCCCAGTCCTTGACGTCCAAGAAACCTCCAGAAGACTCTAGAAGCTGCCTTGGCATGCAAGAAAGCTCAGAAGACTTATTGTACAGAGTTGATGCAATTCGTAGTCCAATTCCAACAAGGATTGCCTTTTTGAGTTCGTTTTCAATTCAAACTAGGATAGGAGTTTTGAGTCAGTTTTGAATTAGGATTTTGTCTTAAATTATCTCCTACATTTTAAAGGTTTAGAGGTCTATAAAAAGGAGCTAAAGGCTAGCGGGTGAGGACCTCTAGACACCTTAGCCGCAATTTACATTGTAATCCAGTTTTTAAATTAAAGCATTTTTTAGTTTCTACTTGTGAGAGAGTTGGACGTGAGCATTGGGGGACAAGATGTGGTGTGGTCTTCTGCTGTGTTTCTTCTTCAATAATCTCCTTTGTATCTTTACTTTTATCGCTTTTACTTTAATGAATTCAATTATGTTTGTTTCAATTTAAATAATGCGTGCGTAGTCTCTTTTAGGATTAGGGCTGCTTGAAGCCCTAGCCATGTTAGTTCATTAATTATATTTTGGCTCTTGATTTTGATTGCTATGCATGCTGAATAATTTTGATTACTACTTGAATTGAAATTCTTTTATGCCTATGAGATTAGCTACCTTGTTTGCATAAATTATTGATGGAATTGCTTGACGGACCACTATATCATCTTGTAATTCATTAGCATCAAGAGGTTGAGGTTCAGAAACAATCTTGTATTCGGAATTCATGACAACCTAGGAATGCACATCACTTTTCTAGGCTAGTGTGGTGTCATTAAATTCTCTTAGTACTTCATACATCATCTTAAACGGTAGGTGATAAATGTTCTAGATACACATTATGCATAGAACATGCTAAGTAAGAGAGAATAAAATATGTTTAGTGTACCTTATTTGGACCTAGGCAGGCACCTAATTCAGAAGTTGCATAGTAATTAGGTCAAGAAAATCTAGTTAATAACTATAATTGGTTAGAGTGGATAGTAAGCCTTAATTCGCCTTAGTTAATAAGTAATCAACCAATTATCATTCTTGCATCCTGCTTTTCTGCACTTGAATTTAGTTGCCTTTAAATTCCAATTCCAAAAGCATAACCAACACCACAAAACCCGCCCCCCCCCCCCCCCCCCCCCCCCTCCCCTCCCCTTTTTCCGTGTGTTTGGTTTAAAGTCATTGTTTGTATTTTCTGTTGATTCCTTAATTGTTTCTTGCATCACAAGTTTGGTCTAGGGTTAATTAGAGTGTGCTGCCGTGTCCTTTACTTCTTTAACTCATGTGTCATTGTTTTCTTTGTTGTTTTGTGTCTTTTGTTTAAGTTAATATAATCTGAACTTATTTGAAACTAAATCGTTGAACAAGTCCTCGGGGGATCGACCTTTTGCTTGCTACTATATTGACATAATAGATTTTGTGCACTTGCAAAGATATAACTGTTGGAATAAAGTTCATATTTATTGTGATCGTTATTTGAACTATCAAGGCCCTAGTAGGAGGAGTTGTGTCTTCTGAGGGTTTACCATTTACGATGCCCACAAACGTTTTACTTAGACATCTAGATTTGCTAGAGCCGTTGTTCTTTAGCAAGCTAATAAGAATCAATGAAAGTACACAAACTTTGAAAAACTAAAAGGTATGCCACAATAGTAAGAGTCATGTGTTATGTGGGAATGCCAATGTCTTAAATAGCCAAGGTTGAAAACAACCTCAGTCAAGTGCTCAATAAAGATTTTGCCTCGACTCTAATCCTCACTGGGTATCTCTCAATTCACTCTAGAGTCCTAGGCTTACACTCATATCAAGCATATGTGATGGAGTTTATATAATGGAATCAAAGCATAATCACATATGAGTATTCAATGAAAGATCGCAATTTCTGGAAGTAAGATCACATGAATGGAATTGAACTTTAAGAACATAGACACTTACTCAATCCTCATCATGATTTCTCACAAGATCAGTTAGGTCTTCTCATTAGGTTCTAATGGGGCAAGGCTGATTGGGTTTAAGAAAGAAGGGGTTGGACTTCAAAAACTCAAGTTGAGACAAGGCATGAAGTAGCATGACTTGGGATGTGTCCTTCTTTGATCTTTTAGAACCCCATGACAATTTGGCATTAAATGGCCTCACACTGACTTGAATTCTGGACTTGATGCTAATCTTTGATTTTTGAATCCCATTGGCTCACTTGAGTTAGTTCAACACTTTTCTATCAATTTACTTTCTTTATTTTTTTTCTTTTTCCCTTTTTTTTCTTTTCTTTTTCTGGAAGTAATCCAAGAACATGCAATGATGTGATCTGTTGATATCTGTGGTCTTGGCGCAATTTGGCGCGTATCGGTGCGGTGTGGAACTCTGTGGGTGAAAGAAAGGCTAAGTGTTTGGCGTCAAAATGGCTTAGGGAGCACAAAACAAAGTAGGGTAAGGCTTTTAGGAGGTTAAGCACACATAGCCTATATCACTTCTTATGGTAGATCACACATCAAATCAAGAGCATCTATATAATGTCAGTTCTTTAAAATTCAATGCAAATATGATACAATGAGATCGACATTTAAGAACAAAAGCGAAGAGTGTTTCAAAATAGAAACAAAGCATATCACTCAAAACGATGGCAATAAGGCTCAAATTCTCACATGGTAGTCTCCACTAATTTTCTGAAGTTCACTCATCTTTGGTCATTCTATTCACTTGATTGCTTAAGAAATGGCATATGAAGTGAAATGGGATTCTACAAACATAGAATGGCATAACTCCTAGTCAAACAAAGCTAGTTTCTTACATGAAACTCATGTTCACAAGCCAAAGCCCAAGGTCTAGGAGTGGTTAAACTTAATTGACAACTAAACAAACAAATTAAAACATAAAGCTAAAAACACACTTCTGGCCGTGAGTACCCCCAAACCTACTTGTTTCTATATGCACGGTTTTTCATCCACACTCCCAAACCTAAACTAAACATTATTCTCAATGTTAAAGAGAAGACAGGACAAGATCAGAATGTAAGTTCTAGAAGGTGATATGCGCAAAAACAAGAAAGGGACGAGAGAATTCAAACTAGGGCTAGGCTGCCTCTTAGGAGAGCTATATCTAACGACTGCGTAAGACGAGGCTGGAATGTCATATGCCAGGTGGTGTGCCACGGTCCTGGGCCGTGTCATGGCTTGGTGACTGATGTAATTGTGGGAATGGAGGAGTGTCCATGATGGATTGCCAGGGCATTCTGAACTCTGCCTTCCCGTGGCTATAATGCAATTCCTGGGACCACATGATGTCATTGTCCATTGAGTCCTCCGTGCCTGAACCTGTTAATGCATCCTGATGATTCATTAGATGAAATGGAAAATCTACAATAGGTTCAGCAGGGGTACGGTATAACAACATGGTTGTGGAAAGTTCTTAGCTTTTCCAACACCATGATAACCAGTTGTCCACGTTTGACATTGATGTCGCAATCCAGTGTGGCTAGAATTGGTCTGCCAAAGATCAGTAGTGGATCCTCACTTGGGCTTGATTTATCCATCCCCAATACATAAAAATCTACAGTAATGCAAGTATCCCCTATATGCACCCGAACATCCTTAATTACACCCATGAGACCAATCACAGAAGAATCAGCTAATTTAATCATAACTCAGTGGGTTTTAAGTCTCCTAAGTTTAGGGATTGAAAGACATGGTAAGGCATGGTACTTACAGCAGCCCCTGTATCACAAAGACAATGATTAAACCTTTTTTCTTTGATGATACAAGGGAGGGATGGAGGCCCGGGGTCTTCAGCCTTGGGTGGCGCGCCAAGCAGAGCATTTAGAGTTGCTGAATTGATGTCCAACGTGATTTTGGGCTCAACTCCACATTTTCTAGAAACTAGGTCCTTCAAAAGCTTTGCAAAGATTGGCATATGCTTGACAAGTTTGTGGAATGGCAGTGTAATCTACAGCTTTTTCAGCATGCGCTCCATCTCCTTTTCAAACTCCTCTTTCTCTTTGGTTTTATGCTGAAACCTGTGAGCGAAAGGCACTACAACATTATCATCTAAATCATATTGAACTTTGTTAGTCTGATTATGCCCTGGAATATGAGATGTAGGATGAGAAAGCTTAGTCTGAGTGAAAACTGTGCCCTTGTGCTTCGACATGGGATGTGACATGTTTTGAGTAAGCTGCTGCTTTTCCAGGTCTGAAATATGCAAAACAGGACCTGTCGAGTGCCCTGCAATGTGTCTCAGCGTGTCATGTGGCGTTGGCCGTGTCTTGTGGGCTGCGGTGGGGCACATGGCAGGTTCTGCGGTACTCCCAAGCAGTTTTGGATTGCTGATGGGCGCATCCAGGGTCAAGTCCAGGGACTGTTGTGGCTCTCGGTGTGGCACTATTCTATGAAGATCCTGCTGTGGTGCCTGTATCTCGATACTGGGTAGGTTCATCGATGGGGTTGGGGCTATGCTCTACAGTGCAGTTTTTAAGGGACCCTGCGAAAAAGGCTCCACATTTGGCTTCATCAATTGAAGCGATGGAATTGCATTATGAGTTTCATCTACATCATCTGAAACTTCACTCTCAAGGTCATACGGGACAGCTCGAAGTCCTTGGAGCTCAGTGCCACTTCTCAAGCTGATGGCATTTACACTTGGATTTTGAAAGCTTTTGGGGTTCACCAGTACTTGGCTTAGCAGTTTGCCCTGCTCTCTCTGACTTAACTGATTTTCTAGTTGACTGATCTGATGCTCTAAATTGGTGATGGCGCAGTCAGTCTTAACCTTGTGACTCCTACTCTCCTGAATGAAGGCATTCATGTTTTGCATGAAAGAGTTGGTGTTCTGAGCCCTGGTAGTCACAATGTCCTACAAAGATTTGGTGTCATTGCTTTTATTTGGTAAGGGGCCAGGTTGATTCATCTTAGGGGCCACAGGTGCAATACAGGTGGTGGCACCGAATTTTGAATGTTCTGGTTTTTATTCCACCTAAAGTTAGGATGATTCCTCCACCTCAGATTATAGGTGTTGGAGTAGGGATCATTCCTAGGCTGTGGGCCATTGTTGAAGCCACCAAACATATTGGCTTCCTCTACCAATGGACACTCCTGGGAGCTATGTCCTTGTATGGAACAAACATCACACACTTGGACTCCCTTAGACTTATGTTCAGTCATTATTTCATACATCTTTTAGATGTCACTATAGGCCTTTTTTCATGTCTTTTGCTTAATTTCGTGTCATCCATAGTAGAAAGTGATGCTTTTGTGAGACATGTCTAGACTTTAGAAAGATATCCTCATTATGAGAATAATGCAAAAAGAATTGCTCAAATCAGAGTTGTAATGAAGGAGATGTCTCAAGTTGAAGTTCGGGTCCTAAGGAAGGCCCTGGCGACCCCTTGCGCCCTATTTAGGGCACAGGACCAGGATCCTAGATCAAGCCATGAGCGTCCTGAATCCATGTTTGAGGCCTAGCAGGTCAAGCCCTTGATGAGCCAAGGTGCATGCCAGGACGTGCTCGTGACATGTCTTAAGGACACTCCATCTGCGCCCTAATCCAAGACTAGCCCAGACGAGCCATGGCGCATCTTCAGAGCGCTCAGCCAAGTCCCAATCGTGAACCTTGACACACCTCAAGTTCCAGGTTCCAGGCATGTTCCTCAGAAGTGCCAAAGACACAGCCAGCGATAGAGCCTGGTTTGCTAGAAGACATGTCCTTGAACATGTCCGTGAAGGCCAAAATCGGACATACCTTGGAAACCGATGGAACCAAGTGAGACACCACCAAGAAGTACACCTCTAGACACCCTGTAAGGACCCTTCCCAAATTTTCCCTCGAAACCCGGAAAGAACCCTTATCCCTTCTGACATCTCTGTTACCTTAAAGTTTAAATACTAGAAATACCCTTTGTTCTTGAATAATTTTTATTAAACCTTACAGGGTTCCCAACAGAACCTCTGTACTTACTGATCACTCCTACCTATCAGACGCAGGATAGTATATAGGTCAAAGCCAAGACCTCGGAATAGTGGTGGTTCAAATAGGAATACCCTATGACACCAAATGTCAGTAGTTCAGACACTGCTGACATCTCTACTGGAATACCACAAGACAACCGACTAGTCAGATACTTGTGAACCAATCATAATTCGTCCCTCTGGGTCACCGCCCACACCAACCAACTGACCCGAATGACGAAGTATTTTCTTAGGTTGATTAAGCCCATGACAACTGTCGTCTGGTTCATATTAGAGCCGGAAATATCATCGGCTATCATATCACATCAGTCGGCATATCTCTCGACTATCATATCCCTAGCCACCAGGGTATCCCTTGGGGTGTGCTAGTCATGTATCACAACCCTCTGTACTATGATATATCATCAGTCGGCAAGTATCCTCGACTATCATATCATATCATCAGCCGGTATAACCTTCGCCTATCATATCCCATCAGTCGGCATATCTCTCGACTATCATATCCCTAGCCACCAGGGTATCCCTTGGGGTGTGCTAGTCATGTATCACAACTCTCTGTACTATGATATATCATCAGTCGGCAAGTATCCTCGACTATTATATCATATCATCAGCCGGTATAACCTTCAGCTATCATATCCCATCAGTCGGCATATCTCTCGACTATCATAACCCTAGCCACCAGGGTATCCCTAGGGGTGTGCTAGTCATGTATCACAACTCTCTGTACAATGATATATCATCAGTCGGCAAATATCCTCGACTATCATATCATATCATCAGCCGGTATAACCTTCGGCTATCATATCGCATCAGTTGGCATATCTCTCGACTGGCATATCATATCATTAGCCGGTATAACCTTCGGCTATCATATCGCATCAGGCGGCATATCTCTCGACTGGCATATCATATCATTAGCCGGTATAACCTTCGGCTATCATATCGCATCAGTCGGCATATCTCTCGACTGGCATATCATATCATTAGCCGGTATAACCTTCGGCTATCATATCGCATCAGTCGGCATATCTCTCGACTGGCATATCATATCATTAGCCGGTATAACCTTCGCCTATCATATCGCATCAGTCGGCATATCTCTCGACTGGCATATCATATCATTAGCCGGTATAACCTTCGCCTATCATATCGCATCAGTCGGCATATCTCTCGACTGGCATATCATATCATTAGCCGGTATAACCTTCGGCTATCATATCGCATCAGTCGACATATCTCTCGACTGGCATATCATTCGATAACCATTTATCTTGGAAGTTCACCGGGTTCACCGCTAATAACGGATCCTAGTCCCGGGTCCTGGTCCTCCTCAAATATGTTTATCTTGGAGGTTCACCGGGTTCACCGCTAATAACAGATCCTAGTCCCGAGTCCTGGCCTCCCTCAAATCTGACCAAATCCGATAAACTCATACAACTGGGTCAAAACCCAAACCATTGACTCAATAGTTTCCACGTCAAAACGATAGCAAAACCGAGTCCAAAACCCATGATATTTCTGAAATCACACTTTAACTAATATAGTGGAAAACATATGTCTAGTAATCATGACATTCAGTGCCACAATACATAACAGTATTTAAACAAAGATATTCTTATGCATGCATTTCAATTTATAAAACAAAAGTCCACTCACATACATCATCCAACCCTTAATTCATGGACGCTCTAGCCCAAGGAACACATGCAATATAATAACCCAACTACCTTGGCTTTCCGTGCTCAAAACCCGCTAATAAGGTCAACCATTACCGCTGGGATTGCCCAAAACGACCTCTAAACGATGTTCGATCAACCTAAAACCTGTACCAACAGATTCAGAACATCGAGAACAAGTTCCCACGTGCCGCCGTGACCTCAGATTAGGCCCCACGCGCCGCCGGAAGGTCGGCACACGTACCCACGCGCCCTCTCGCGCCGGTCATGCGCATGCTACAGTGATCACGCTCCTGGACCAGTCCAACCCGATCCAGCTCGACCTGACCCGGTCCAACTCGACCCACCGGTTCACTCAACCCAACCGGTTCAACTCGACCCGACCGGTTTACTCGACCCGACCGATCACCGGTAACTCGCCGGAGAAGACGACCGGACTGCCGTCGCCGTCGCCGGAGGCTGGCCGGAGAAGATGACCGGACCACCACCTCCGTTGCCGTCTGGTTCGTCGGAATCCGCCATTTTCGACCGAAACTCCAAGCTTTACAAATGTGCAAGCCGGAAAATCGATCGGAAGATCCGAAACTTCCTTTACTCGGTTCGGCTTCCACCGTGGTCCTCTCCTTCGATGGTTGGTACGATTGTGATCGTGGGAAGGAGTAGAATACGATTAGTTGATCAAAACGAGAAGCTAAAGCCTTGAAATCAAAGTTGACTTTATGGTTTCTCTTCGGTATTTTTCGCACGGTTTCGGGTTGTTTGTGTTTTTGTTTTTCACCGAGAGAGAGAATGAGTGAAAGGATGAAGATGAATAAAATGTGGATCAGATTAGTCTGATTTGGGGGTTTAAAATATCTCACCTCCATGGAAAATTACCAAACTACCCTTGCACATCTAGACCCATAACTTCCGTACACGAACTCCGTTTTCCGCGTGCCACCTGTCTACGAACTCGTGAGTTCGAGACCTACGCAACGGTACCTGAAACACCACCAAAAGTGTCTGGAAACAAAACTTGATTTCCATGCCCTTTACCGACCAAGGGTACAATCGTCATTTTACAAAAACAATTGCATAAACCCAATAATTAAAATTCCGGGTTGTTACAATCTAGCCTCCTTAAGAAATTTCGTCCTCGAAATTCATTCCTAACCATGGAACAATTGAGGATATTGTGCCCGCATTAGTTCCTCGATTTCCCACGTGGCTTCCTCCATGTTATGATTCCTCCACAACACTTTAACTAGAGGAATAGTCTTTCTGCGAAGTACCTTTTCCTTCCAATCTAGAAATTGTACCGGTTGCTCCTCAAACGTCACTGCCTCCACTTTTTGGAGATCTACGCTGATACCCTCAGCCGAAATCATATGACCCAAGAATCCAACTTTGGTCAACCAAAACTGGCATTTACTAAACTTGGCAAACAAATGCTTTTTCCTAAGCATATTCAGCACCAACCTCAAGTGCTTCTCATGTGCCTTGGCACTCCTCGAATACACCAAGATATCGTCGATGAACACAATCACAAACCGATCCAAATACTTTTGGAACACTCTGTTCATCAAATCCATAAACGCTGCCGGGGCATTAGTCAACCCGAAGGGCATCACCAGGAACTCATAAGGACCATACCGAGTCCTGAAAGCTGTTTTCTGAACATCCTCTTCCCGGATTCTCAACTGATGGTACCCAAATCGAAGGTCAATTTTCAAAAAATACTTTGCCCCCTTCAGTTGATCAAATAAATTGTCAATCCTTGGCAGAGGATACTTAATTCGTACCGTCACTCTATTTAACTGCCGGTAGTCGATACACAATCTCAGACCACCGTCCTTTTTCCTCACACATAATACCGGCGCACCCCATGGAGAAACACTTGGGGCGAATAAATCCCATATTCACCAAGTTCTGCAACTGAGTCTTTAACTCTCGCAATTCTGCCGGTGCCATCCTATACGGTGCCTGTGAGATAGGTTGAGTACCTGGCAAAAGCTCGATGGTGAACTCAATCTCACGGTGAGGTGGTAATCATGGAAGATCATCTGGAAACACATCAGAGAACTCACTCACCACTGGAATATCCTCCACTCTCATCGGAGTATTCCGTGAATCAAACACATGAGCCGAATATCCCTCACAACCTTTCCTCAACAATCTCTCAGCTGTCAACGCTGATATCACTCCAAAGGGTAGTACCCTACGATCTCCCCGAAATGTAAATTTCGGTAATCCTGGACTTCGGAAAAAGCACTGTCATATCATAACAGTCTATGGAGGCATGGTACATGGACAACCACTCCATCCCCAGAATCCCATCAAACTCAAGAATATCTAAGGGGATTAAATCTGCCTCCAAACCATGGCCTTGAACCATCACCGGACAACTGCGAATCACGAGGTTCGCCACCAAAGTCGGTGCAAAGCGACTCAGTGCTATGAATCTCTGTTCATACTAGGCCACAGTCATGTCTCCTTGCTGTAAATGCAAGAACTCGACCTCCTTAACATTCCGGTGTGAGCAAGGGTAAAATTGCTCCAAGAAGCGTTCCCGGAAAGTCTGCCAAGTAAGTGTATGGACATTCCAGCCTGACACCTCCAATGAGTGCCACCAGTGGTAAGCAGAACCACCTAGCAAAAATGTGGCCAACAGAACTCTGTCCCCTAGAGGACATCTCATAATCAAAAACACCCGCTCCATGCGAGTAATCCAATCCTCAGCCTCATCTGGGCTAGAATCGCCCATAAATATTGTCGCCCCCAGTCTCTGGGCTCTCTCAATATCAGAGACTTCATGAGAAGCTCTATCCTGGAGTACAGAAGCTAAAGTCTGACCCAGCTGTTCCAGTGTCTGCCTCAAATCAGGATCCACTGCAGTTACATGGTCATCTCCACCATTTCTCAACCGTTGACGGAACTCACGTCTAGGAGGCATCTTGTTAACCGAAATCCTTAAATAATTTGCACACAAGTGTGTAGTCTGCAGGAAGTTAACCTAGAGCTTTGATACCACTTGTAACGACCCTTCCCGAATTTTCCCTCGAAATAGTGGTGGTTCAAATAGGAATACCCTATGACACCAAATGTCAGTAGGTCAGACACTGCTGACATCTCTACTGGAATACCACAAGACAACCGACTAGTCAGATACTTGTAAACCAATCATAATTCGTCCCTCTGGGTCATCGCCCACACCAACCCACTGACCCGAATGACGAAGTATTTTCTTAGGTTGATTAACCCCATGACAACTGTCATCTGGTTCATATTAGAGCCGGAAATATCCTCGGCTATCATATCACATCAGTCGGCATATCTCTCGACTATCATATCCCTAGCCACCAGGGTATCCCTTGGGGTGTGGTAGTCATGTATCACAACTCTCTGTACTATGATATATCATCAGTTGGCAAGTATCCTCGACTATCATATCATATCATCAGCCAGTATAACCTTCGGCTATCATATCCCATCAGTCGGCATATCTCTCGACTATCATATCCCTAGCCACCAGGGTATCCCTTGGGGTGTGCTAGTCATGTATCACAACTCTCTGTACTATGATATATCATCAGTCGGCAAGTATCCTCGACTATTATATCATATCATCAGTCGGTATAACCTTCAGCTATTATATCCCATCAGTCGGCATATCTCTCGACTATCATATCCCTAGCCACCAGGGTATCCCTTGGGGTTTGCTAGTCATGTATGACAACTCTCTGTACTATGATATATCATCAGTCGGCAAGTATCCTCGACTATCATATCATATCATCAGCCGGTATAACCTTCGGCTATCATATCGCATCAGTCGGCATATCTCTCGACTGGCATATCATATCATTAGCCGGTATAACCTTCGGCTATCATATCCCATCAGTCGGCATATCTCTTGACTGGCATATCATATCATTAGCCGGTATAACCTTCGGATATCATATCGCATCAGTCGGCATATCTCTCAACTGGCATATCATATCATTAGCCGGTATAACCTTCGGCTATCATATCGCATTAGTCGGCATATCTCTCGACTGGCATATCATATCATTAGCCGGTATAACCTTCGGCTATCATATCGCATCAGTCGGCATATCTCTCGACTGGCATATCATATCATTAGCCGGTATAACCTTCGGCTATCATATTGCATCAGTCGGTATATCTCTCGACTGTCATATCATATCATTAGCCGGTATAACCGTCGGCTATCATATCGCATCAGTCGGCATATCTCCCGACTGGCATATCATATCATTGGCCGGTATAACCTTCGGCTATCATATCGTATCAGTCGGCATATCTCTCGACTGGCATATCATATCATTAGCCGGTATAACCTTCGGCTATCATATCGCATCAGTCGGCATATCTCTCGACTGGCATATCATATCATTAGCTGGTATAACCTTCGGCTATCATATCGCATCAGTCAGAATATCTCCCGACTGGCATATCATATCATTAGCCGGTATAACCTTCGGCTATCATATCGCATCAGTCGGCATATCTATCGACTGGCATATCATATCATTAGCAGGTATAACCTTCGGCTATCATATCGCATCAGTCGGCATATCTCTCGACTGGCATATCATATCATTAGCCGGTATAACCTTCGGCTATCATATCGCATCAGTCGGCATATCTCTCGACTGACATATCATATCATTAGCCGATATAACCGTCGGCTATCATATCGCATCAGTCGGCATATCTCTCGACTGGCATATCATATCATTTGCCGGTATAACCTTCGGCTATCATATCGCATCAGTCGACATATCTCTCGACTGGCATTTCTTATCATTAGCCGGTATAACCTTCGGCTATCATATCGCATCAGTCGGCTTATCTCTCGACTGGCATATCATATTACTAGCCGGTATAACCTTCGGCTATCATATCGCATCAGTCGGCATATCTCTTTACTGACATATCATATCATTAGCCGGTATAACCTTCGGCTATCATATCGCATCAGTCGGCATATCTCTCGACTGGCATATCATATCATTAGCCGGTTTAACCTTCGGCTATCATATAGCATCAGTCGGCATATCTCTCGACTGGCATATCATTCGGTAACCATTTATCTTGGAGGTTCACCGCTAATAACGGATCCTAGTCCCGGGTCCTGGTCCTCCTCAAATATGTTTATCTTGGAGGTTCACCGGGTTCACCGCTAATAACGGATCCTAGTCCCGGGTCCTGGCCTCCCTCAAATCTGACCAAATCCGATAAACTCATACAACTGGGTCAAAACCCAAACCATTGACTCAATAGTTTCCACGTCAAAACGATAGCAAAACCGAGTCCAATACCCATGATATTTCTCAAATCACACTTTAACTAATATAGTGGAAAACATATGTCTAGTAATCATGACATTCAATGCCACAATACATAACAATATTTAAACAAAGATATTCTGATGCATGCATTTCAATTTATAAAACAAAAGTCCACTCACATACATCATCCAACCCTTAATTCATGGACGCTCTAGCCCAAGGAACACATGCAATATAATGACCCAACTACCTTGGCTTTCCGTGCTCAAAACCCGCTAATAAGGTCAACCATTACCGCTGGGATTGCCCAAAACGACCTCTAAACGACGTCCGATCAACCTGAAACCTGTACCAACAGATTCAGAACGTCGAGAACTAGTTCCCACGTGCCGCCGTGACCTCAGACTAGGCCCCACGCGCCGCCGGAAGGTCGGCACACGCGCCGGTCACGCGCCTGCTACAGTGATCATGCGCCTGGATTGGTCCAAACCGATCCGGCTCGACCTGACCCGGTCCAACTCGACTCGATCGGTTCACTCAACCCGACCAGTTCAACTCGACCCGACCGGTTTACTCGACCCGACCAGTCACCGGTAACTTGCCGGAGAAGACGACCGTACTGCCGTCGCCGTCGCCGGAGGCTGGCCGAAGAAGATGACCGGACCACCACCTCCGCCGCCGTCTGGTTCGCCGGAATCCGCCATTTTCGACCGAAACTCCAAGCTTTACAATTGTGCTAGCCGAAAAATCGATCGGAAGATCCGAAACTTCCTTTACTCGGTTCGGCTTCCACCGTGGTCCTCTCCTTCGATGGTTGGTACGGTTGTGATCGTGGGAAGGAGTAGAATACGATTAGTTGATCAAAACGGGAAGCTAAAGCCTTGAAATCAAAGTTGACTTTATGGTTTCTCTTCGGTATTTTTCGCACGGTTTCGGGTTGTTTGTGTTTTTGTTTTTCACCGAGAGAGAGAATGAGTGAAAGGATGAAGATGAATATAATGTGGATCAGATTAGTCTGATTTGGGGGTTTAAAATATCTCACCTCCATGGAAAATTACCAAACTACCCTTGCACATCTAGACCCATAACTTCCGTACACGAACTCCGTTTTCCGCGTACCACCTGTCTACGAACTCGTGAGTTCGAGACCTACGCAACGGTACCTGAAACACCACCAAAAGTGTCTCGAAACAAAACTTGATTTCCATGCCCTTTACCGACCAAGGGTAAAATCGTCATTTTACAAAAATAATTGCGTAAACCCAATAATTAAAATTCCGGGTTTTTACACACCCATCTAAGCTAATGTAATAAGTTGTCTCGCCTACAACTGCCAATGACGTTTGCGCCCTAAAAGACCTCGGTATGGCCCTAAATTGAGCCAAATTGGGCGATTGAGCTCTTTATGAGTTTTTAAGCAGGACAAATTGGGCCATTGTCACTTGTAGAGCTTTTCACTGTTCAAAACTTTGAACTTTTATCTTTGATAGAACGCCAGTGTCTTAAGATTGGGCAGCACCTTCTTTCACTTCTCATTCTCACCATGAATCTCATGTAGGGCAACCTTAGCACAGACTTAGGTTATATGGCTTGAGTTTGATGAATGGCTGAGTATTTTGGTTAGGTTATACTCTGGGTGATGAAAGAAAAGGCTGAGTGTTTGGCTTCAAAGTTGACTTAGGGAGTATACAATAGGTTAAGATAAGGCCTTTAGAGGTTAAGCACACATAGCCTACATCACTTCTTATGGCAAACCACACATCAAATCAAGAGTATCTATATGATGTTAGTTCTTTAAAATCCAATGCAAATATGATGTAATGAGATCAGCAATTAAGAACAAAAGCGATGAGTTTCTAAAAGTAGAAACAAATATATCCCTCAGAAAGAATGGAAAACAGGCTCAAAAGATCTCACAAGGTAGTCTCTACTAATTTTCTATGGTTCACTCAAATTTAGTTGTTTTGTTCACTTAATCACTTAAAACATGGCATTTGTGAAGTGCAAGTTATGAAGTACTTAACTATGGCATGACTCTTAGTAGAACAAAGATAGCTAACTTAGCTTGTACACCCTTATTAACAAGTTATCATATTATTACTAGCAGAACTTAAAGTAATTAACACTTTAAAAATTTTAACTTTTCTGGCCATCTACCACCCCCAAACCTAAACTGAACATTGTTCTCAATGGGATAAGCAATAAGTATGACAACAAAATAATGGTTCGAGAGATATAAAGGACAGAAACATTAAAGTAAGAGAGAAACACAAACCAGGGCTAGGCTGCCTCCTAGGAGAGCTTTATTTAACGTATGGGAAAGACGAGGCTGGCAGGCTAGGTAATTGGTTCTTGCTGAGTTGCAAGAGCATTAGGGATTGGATTGGGAGGGACCTCGAAGTAATGCTTGAGGCGATGACCATTTGCCTTGAATGACTCTTGCTTGACTGGGTGCCGGATTTCCACAGCACCATGAGGAAAAACATTAGTAATAGTAAATGGTCCAGCCCAACTTGAACGCAACTTACCTGGGAATAACTTTAGCCGTGAGTTAAAGAGGAGGACTTTCTGTCCAATCTAAAAGTGCTTTTGTTGAATATGTTTGTCATGAAAAGCCTTAGTCTTTTCCTTGTAAATCTGGGCACTTTCATAAGCCTCATTTCTGAGCTCCTGCAATTCTCTTAGCTGAAGCTTTCTATGAAGTCCGTCTTCATCCAAATCCGTATTCATCTTTATAATAGCCCATAACGCCTTTTGCTCCAATTCTACCGGTAAGTGACATCCTTTCCAGAAGACAAGTCAGAATGGAGACATACAAATTGGGGTCTTGTTTGCCATCCTGTAGGCCCTCAATGCACCGCTCAATTGGTTAGACTAGTCTTTACGGTTTGGGCTCATAGTCGTTTCCAATATGGCCTTCACTTCTAGGTTTGAAATTTCAGCTTGGCCACTTGTCTGAGGGTGATATGGCATAGAGACTCGATTAGTGATGCCATACTTCTTCATTAGGGCTTCGAATAAGCGATTGCAGAAGTGCGTGCTCACATCACTGACGATTGCCCTAGTTGCGCCGAACCTTGATAACATGTGACCCTGCAAAAAGCTCACAACTACTTTGGCATCATTAGTTTTGGTGGGAATTGCTTCCACCCACTTGGAGACATAATCAACAGTGAGTAATATGTAAAAGATAACCAAAAGAGTTTGGAAAAGGGCCTATGAAATCAATGCCCCATATGTCGAAGATTTCTACCACAAGGATAGGGTTCAATGGCATTTGATTTCGAGGGCCTATGTTACCTTGTCGTTGGCATCTATCACATGTGATAACAAACTCGTATGCATCCTTAAATAGTGTGGGCAAATAGAATCAACTTTGAAGTACCTTGAGTTCCGTCTTCTTAGCCCCAAAATTACTTCCACATGCCAAGCTATGGCAGAAAGTTAAAATGGACTTCATCTCATCTTCCAGGATGCATCTTCAAATTATTTGATCAGGACAGTGCTTTCATAAGTAAGGCTCATCCCAGATGTAGTATTTGGCCTGTTTAACAAGCTTGTCCTTCTGAAATCTTCTCATAGATGAGGGAATGCACTTAGTGGCCAGGTAGTTGATGATATCGGCATACCATGGATCAATGGCCTTCAGTGTGAAGAGTTGTTCGTCTGGGAAGGTCTCAAGGTGTGGGAATTGATCAACCTCCTCGTTGGATCCATGTATCAAGCGGCTCATATGGTCAGCAACCACGTTTTCACTCCCCTTTTTATCTCTGATTTCGGGGTCAAATTCTTTAAGAAGTAGCATCCATCGTAGCAACGGTGGCTTGGCATCCTTCTTAGTGAGTAGGTACTTCAAGGCCGCATGATCAGTGTAGACAATGACCTTGGTTTGAATCAAGTACGATCTGAACTTCTTGAGAGCGAAGATGACAGCAAGGAGCTCTTTCTCCGTGGTGGAATAATTCAATTGGGTGTCATTCAAAGTTCAACTTGCATAGTAGATGACATGAGGAAGCTTGTTCACTCTCTGCCCCAAAACAGCTCCCACAGCGATGTCCAAAGCATCACACATGAGTTCAAATGGTAAGTCCCAATTGGGTGGCATAATGATGGGTGATACCGTGACCTTTGCCTTAAGTGTGTTGAATGCCTCATGACATTCCTTGGTGAACTCAAATGCGGCATCCTTAGCTAGAAGGTCGTACAACTGCCTTGCGATCTTTGAGAAGTCTTTGGTGAATCTTCTGTAGAAGTCGCCGTGCCTTAAGAATGATCAAACTTCTTTGACTGTGGTAGGGTACAATAGTCTCTCTACAATGTCTAGTTTGGCCTTGTTGACTTCAATGCCTCGATTGGAAATCAAATGGTCCAAAACGATGCTCTGTTGTACCACAAAGTAGCACTTCTCCCAGTTGAGCACTAAGTTGCTTTCTCTACAGTGTTCCATTACTCGGGATAGATTGACTAAGCACAGCTCGAAGGAATTACGAAAAACCGAGAAGTCATCCACGAAAACTTCAATTATATCCTCCACCATATCGGAAAAGATACTCATCATGCCATATGGACATGTGAATGTTGTTTTCTCTTGATCTTCCGGGGTGATAGCAATTTGATTATATTCGGAGTAGCCGTCTAGGAAGCAGTAGTGAGAATGTCTCGCTAATCCCTCAAGCATTTGTGGTGGTGTTGAGCTTCCGGTAGTCAATGATAACTCTCCATCTTGTCTGAACTCTCTGGGGTACGAGCTCATCATGCTCATTCTTAACCACGATAATCCCACTTTTCTTCAGGATGACTTGGACAGGGCTCACCCATTTAGAGTTACTGATTGGATAGATAATTCCAACATCCAAGTAGTTTGAGAACTTCTTTCTTCACGACTTCTTCATTGGTGGATTCAACCGCCTCTGTGCCTCCCTTGATGGTTTAGCCTCATCTTTGAGAAGTATTCGATGCATGCCCTTTATGGGACTGATGCCTTTGATGTCTGTGATTGTCCTACCAATTTCCGTTTGATTAGCCTTCAGTACTTGAACTAACGCATGCTCTTCCTTTGTACTTAGGTTAGATGCAATGATGACCGGAAGGGTTTGATTGTTTCCTAATTACACGTACTTCAAGTGTTTTGGTAGTGGCTTCAGTTTGAGTTGAGGTGCCTTCATGATGGATGGCAAAGTCTTTTGGGTTTGAAAGGTAAAGCTTCGAATGGATGCTTGTGAAATGGAAGTGAAGGCACGGCATTGAGGAACCTTACCTCCTTAATCACGTTCTCATAAGGGGATTCCTCATTTTGTGAAGTGTTGGTGACGGCCTTCTCGAGATCATCCTTCATGCATGAGCTCGCAAACATCTTATGCAATAGCATGTCCATCATATTCAACGGAAGTCCACGATAGGTTCCGCATGATATTGAATGACATCGTGAATAGAGAATGTCTGCAACTTGTCCAAGACTTTGATGGAGACTTGGCCATTTTTTAAATCAATTAACCATTCTGCCGTGGCTAGGAGTGGCCTTCCAAAGATGATTGGAGGTTCCTCGTTTTGATCAATTCTATCCATCCTTAGAATGTAGAAGTCTGCCAGGATACATGTATCTCCGATTTGCACCAATACGTCCTCAAGTACGCCCATGAGATTAGAAATAGAGGTGTGTTGGTTTGAGCTCTCCCAAGTTGAGTGATTTGTAGATGTGAAATGACATGATGTTGACTGAGGCTCTTGTGTCGCAAAGGCAATGCTCGAAGGGTTTATATTGGATAACACATGGGAGTGATGGTGGCCCGGGATCATTCGTTTTGAGTGGCATGCACAGAAGTGCAACAGAACAAGCCTTAGGAATTTCAATGATGTCAGTGGAGCTGAAACCATGCTTTCCGACGACTAAGTCTTTTGATGAGCTTGGCGAAGATATGTGCTTGACTATCTTGTGGAAAGGCTGCGTGATTTGAAGCTTGTGCAACATGTTTTGATTTCCTCCTCGAATTCCTCCTTATAATTTCCTCCTCGAATTCCTCCATATAATTTCCTCCTCGAATTCCTCCTTATAATTTCCTCCTCGAATTCCTCCTTATAATTTCCTCCTCGAATTCCTCCTTATAATTTCCTCCTCGAATTCCTCCTTAAGCTTATTCTTATTTTGGAACCTGTGAGGAAACGGAAGATCAACGTCATTATCTAACTCAAAAGTTACTTTTTTAGTTGTTTTAGGAATTGAAGTGTTAGAGTGAGAGTTGGAGTTATTAGGATTATTGGTTTGCTTAGGGGACCTCAGGGTCGTGGCCTTAGTGGAAGAAGGCTGATGTCCTACCGTGGCGTGGTATTGATAGTGAGGCGCAGCCGGGTGCACGTCCGCAGGGCGTGGCGTGTCTTAGTGTAGGAGCGTGTCTCTGCCTGGTGTGGCATGAGGTAAAGCTCTCGGTGCCTCGCTGGACAGGGCTCTCGGCAGAGCCTGGTTGCTGTATTTTAGTGTAGAGCTAGCCCATGTCTAGGCAGCA
Source organism: Oemleria cerasiformis (assembly GCA_037349345.1). Classification (NCBI taxonomy): domain Eukaryota; kingdom Viridiplantae; phylum Streptophyta; class Magnoliopsida; order Rosales; family Rosaceae; genus Oemleria; species Oemleria cerasiformis. The sequence goes on along the minus strand of JAZGTL010000050.1, from coordinate 401,581 downwards.
AGGTCAGATCCTTGATGAGCTGCAGTTTGGGGTATGGTTGTTGTCCAAGGATGCGGCATTGGACTTGGTAGATTTAGAGGCACATTATGCGACTAGATGTGGGCTGAAGTCTGCGACATTGCATAAGGCTGGGGCATAGCTTGTGACTCATTTTGAGTCACTGAATTTTGGGGCTTTGAGTGAGACACGGTGTAATCATCCTCATCCGCTTCAAGTCCGTCATTGTTTTCTTCGTTGGCAGTGTATGTAGGGCCTCGGAGTTGCGTTCCACTTTGAAGTGTGGTGGCATTTGCAGTTGGATTGTGGAATCCGTTTGGATTTACCATCACTTGACTTGGTAGCTTCCCTTGCTCCCTTTGATTTAACTGATTTGCAATCTGTCCCATTTGACGATCTGAGTTTGCAGTTGCATTATCCGTCTTTGCCATATGACCTCGGCTCTCTTGAATAAATGCATTGGTGTTTTGCATAAACTGGATGTTGTGTTGAGCCATGGCGTTGATGACATCCTCCAAAGATTTGCTTCCAGCACTCTGATTGGATGAAAGACCTTGAAGATTCACTTGTGGAGCCGCGGATTGTTGTTGGAACCTAGGTGACGGCAATGGGTTTTGTACACTTTTATTATTGCTCCAATGGAAGTTTGGATGATTTTTCCACCCCGGATTGTAAGTGTTTGAATATGGATCATTCCGGGGTCGTGCACCATTATTGAAACCTTCCGCGAAGTTAGCTTCTTCCACCATAGGACATTCCTGCGAAGTATGTCCCTGAATAGAGCATACGTCACATATTTGAACTCCTTTCGCCTTCTCATTGCAAAGCTTCTTCAGCATTGTCGTAAGTTGAGCAATAGCGTCATATTTTTCATTGGTGTACGCATCACTTGTAGCCCTAGAGGAATGACCTCTGTAGCTAAATTGCTTCTCCCTTGGAGTGATGTTCTCAAAGGCCGTCCTTGCCTCTGTAGCCATGCCATCAAGAATCCCATGGAATTGAGAGTTCACCATGGTTCGATCGCTGGTCTTCAGTCCTCCGTAGAAGTACAACATCAAGTGATGTTCATCGATGTTATGGTGAGGGCACATTGAAGCGCTCCCAAAACTCCTGGAATGGCTCATCAATGCCTTGGCGTGGATCCATGATCTTGGCCTTCAATTCATTCGTCTTCGCCATGGGATAGTATTGTGTCTAAAATTTTGAAGACAAGTCCCTCCATGAGTTGATTGAAGCTGACACCAATGAGTGGAACCATGCCTTAGCACGATCCTTGAGGCTGAAGTGAAAATGCCTTAGTCGAATTTCAGCTTCTGTCATGCCATTGATGCGAAAAGTTGAGCCGACTTCAACAAATTCTTTGATGTGTAAATGCGGGTCTTCTCCGGAAAGTCCGTGAAACTTTGGCAACATGTGAATCGTCCCAGACTTCAACTCGAAATTGTCCACCGTGGATGCGGGAAAGACGATGGGAAATTGGTCCTCCAAGACATGGGCAGGGGCAAATTCCTTGAAGAGCCGTGTGGCAGGGTTAGGTATTAGGGCGCGTTCTCTTCCATGATCCTCCCTTGCATCCGCATCCTTCCTGGGCTTGGTGGAGAGCTTGGTCGTAATGAGCCTTGTACCGAAGATTCTCTTGAAGATGGCCCACTTGATGAGCCATGCAATGATCCCTTGGCAGATACTTGCGATGACATAAAACGAAATACCTAAAAGAGTAAAAAAAAACTAAGTTAATAAGTCCAAACTAAATGGACACCATTGAGGGACAATGATAGTTAAAATAAAGAACACAATAAATATGAACTCTATTTTCAACAGTTATATCTTTGCAAGTGCATAAAATCGATGAAGATAGTATAATGACAAGGAAAGGTCGATTCCTCGAGGACTTGTTCAACAATTAAGTTCCAATTAAGCTCAGATTATATTAACTTAGATAAAAGACACAAAAATACCAAAACAAAACAACAGACACGGCAACACACTTAATTAACCCCATACCTAACTTGTGATGCAAGAAACAACCAAAGACACATACAATGACTCTAAACAAAACACACGGCAAGGGGAGGGGGGGAGGTGGCTCAGAATTTATGCGTTTAAGATTGAAAGTTAAAGACAAGAAAAGTAAAGTGCAGAAAATAACAATGCAACAAAGATGATTGATTGATTACTTATTGACTAAGGTGAATTATGGCTTACTATTCACTCTAAGCAATTATAGTTATTAACCAGATTTTCTTGATTTAATTACTATGCAACTTTTGAATTAGGTGCCCATGCCTAGGTCCTGACGTTGGTACACTAAACATATATTATTCTCTCTTAATTAGCATGTCCTATTAATGGCATAAGTCTAGAACGTCTATGGCCTGCCAGTTAAGATGATGCTTGAAGTACGAAGAGAATTTAATGACACCACACTAGCCTAGAAAAGTGACATGCATTCCTAGGTGAAATGAGTTTAAATTACGTATAGGTGTCCCTCCACCTACCCTTGATGCTACAAATCACAAGATGATATGACGGTCACTCAAGCAATTACATCACTAATTATATGGAAACAAGTTAGCTAATCTTATAGACATAAATTAAGGTCATGAAGCATAGTAATCCAACTTATTCAGAATACATAGCAATTAACATCAAGAGCCAAAAATCTAATTAAACAACTAACATGGCTAGGGCTTTGAGAAGCCCTAATCCTAAAAGAGACTACACACACATGATTGGAATTGAAACAAACATAATTGAATTCATAAAGTAAAGGCAATAAAAGTAAAGATACAAAGGAGATCATTGAGGATGAAGCACTGTAGAAGACCACGCCAAGGCTTGTCCCTCCACTACTCACACACAACTCTCTCACAAGCAGAAAACTAAAGTGTCTGAATTGAAAAACTGAATTACAATAAAAAAGTGCGGCTAGGGTGTCTAGATCTCGGTGGTCCTTGACCCGCGAGCCTTCAGGTCCTTTAAATAGGGCCACTAAACCTTTACAATGTAGGAGACAATTTAGGATAAAATCCTAATAAAAATTTGACTCAAAACTCCTATCCTAGTTAGGTATGAAAAAGGACTCCAAAAAGGCAATCCTTGCTAGACTTGGACTAGGAATTGCGGCAACTTTGTAGGATAAGTCTTTTGAGCTTTCTTGCATGCCAGGGCTGCTTCTAGAGTCTTCTGGAGGTTACTGGGACGTCAAGGACTGAGCCTGGCCAACCCTAAGTGCTTGAAACACGGCTGGGCCAGATTCTAGGCTCAAAACCTTCAAAATTAGACTTTTAAGACCTTAACATGTCATTGACCAATCCAATCCAGGCAAACTAGTCTAGGTACTTCCAAGTGATGTATCTAGTTTGGTTATGGGCTTTATCTTGGTCAAAAGCTTGTAGAAAATTTGATGGCCCAATTTGGCTCAAATCAGGGCTCCTAGGAAGTCTTTCAGGGAAACACGGGACACGAATGTGTCATTGGCATTTCTGGCCGAGACACTTGAGTGCATTAGCTTAGATAGGTCATTTGAAGTCCAACTATGAGTGGTCTCTTGCTTTGTTCCATCGAATTGCAGGTCAGGGACCCATTTGAACCTTCTGAGCCTGAAATTGGGCGAAGAGGAACTCCTAGGGCTGAGGAACCAATGAAGCATCTTAGGCACGATCTGGGCCTCCGCTTTTTAGGCGCACCAGGCACTTATTATAGGCGTGGCATGGTGCTTGAGGTCCTAGGTTGGTGCAAGTCCTGGTACTTGGCGCATGTCAAAGTCATGTCCCTGGGCTTAGATGGAAGTTCCTAGGACAACGATAAGGCTCCAGAGGTACTCCAAATAAGGCGCAGATACACGATAGGGACAAGTCTTCAAGGACAAGATTTAGGATGCGCCTGGGCTCTTAAGGGGCTCATTTCTGAGACTCGATAGGGACTCTATTTGGGCTAAGCAGGGTCTCGATTCTTGGCATGTCATGGCATGCACCAAGACCCAGTTTTGGACTCAGTTTGAGACCCAATATCCAACTTGAGACATTTCCTTCGTTATAACTCCGAACTGAGCCATTCTTTTTGCGCTCTTCTCAGAATTTACCTATCTTTCCAAATCTGCACAAGTCTCTTATGATTGATCATTATCTACTATTGATGGCACAAAATTATTCAAAAGACATGTAAGAGATGTACTTAAGGGCATCAAAATGATGCATAAATAATGACTAAACAACTACCCCCAAACCTATATTTTAATAGTCCCTGAGCAAAACAAACTTAAACAAAATGAAAAGACTCGATCTTAGCTAAGATATAACATTTAAACCCCTAGGTCTTCCTAGTAGGAGGAGTTTTGTCTGCTGAGGGTTATAGTAGCACGATACCCACAAACCTTTTGCTTAGACAACTAATATGCTAGAAATAGTACTTTTAACAAGTTAATAAGAATCAAAGTAAGTAGACAAGCTTTGCAGACTAAAAAGGGATGCCATAGCCGTGAGTGTCATGTGAAGGTCTAGTGTATAAGTGCCAATATTTCAAGTGATCATGCTTAAAAACAACTTCATCTAGGTGCCTTAGAAAGATTTCACCTCGACTCTAATCCTCACTAGGAAACTCTCAATTCACACAAGAATCCTCGGCTTTCACTCTTTCAAGCATATGTGAGGAGTTAACGTAGAATTCAAGTTTAATCACATATGAGTATTAATGAAGAATCGCACTTTATGGACATAAAGATCTCATGAACGGAATTAAACTTTAAGAACATAGATACGTACCTTAATCCTCAGCATGATTGTCCATAAGATCAGTTAGGTCTTCCAATTTGGGTTGTAATGGTGCTAAGCTTAGGTCTTCCAAGTGAGCTGTGCCAAGGCATGAGAAGTCATGACTCGAACTTAGAATTTCTTATCTGAATCCTTGCACAGGGCCTATGCCATTGTGCTTTCTTTATGGCTTATTTTGAGGTCGTCGGCTCACTTGGCTCAATTCACTTTGTTTGTGTTTTTTTTTTCTCTTTTCCTTTCTATTTTATTTTCAAAGTTTTTTTTCTTCTTTCTTTCATTTTTTTTTCTTTCTTTTTCTTTTGAATTGAACTTAACCAAGATCATGCAATGATTTCCACCTTCTTATTATGCAGCTTGCCACGCGTAGAGCTTTTCACTCTTCAAGCTTTGAACTTTGAACTTTCATAATAGTTGACGCCAATGTCCTGGAATTGGGAAACAACTTCTTTCCTCTCTCATTCTCAGCATGAATCTCATTTAGGGCAACCTTGGCCCAAACTGAGGTTATAGGGCATGGGTTTGATGAATGGCTAAGTATTTTGGTTAGGTTATACTGTGGGAGATGAAAGAACAGGATGAGTGTTTGGCTTCAAAGTTGGCTTAGGGAGCATGCAATAGGGTAGGATAAGGCTTTTAGAGGTTAAATCACACATAGCCTACATCACTTCTTATGGCAAACGACACATCAAATCAAGAGCATCTATATGATGTTAGTTCTTTAAAATTTAATACAAATATGATATAATGAGATAAGCAATTAAGAATAAAAGCGATGAGTGTTTAAGAGTAGAAATAAGTATATCCCTCAGAAAGAATGGTAATTAGGCTCAAAGATCTCACATGATAGTCTTAACTAATTTTCTAAGGTTCACTCAGATTCAGTTGTTTTGTTCACTTAATCACTTAAAACATGGCATTGTGAAGTGCATATGATGAACTACTAGACTATGGCATGACTCTTAGTAAGGCAAAGATAGTTAACTTAGCATGGACATCCTTATTAACAAGTTATAATACTATCACTAGCAGAACTTAAACTAATTAACAACTTTAACTTTAACTTTCTTGGCAGTGTATCACCCCCAAACCTAGATGTTTCTATATGCAAAATTTTTAATCCACACCCTCGAACCTAAACTGAACATTTTCCTCAATGTGATAAGCGATACATATGGCACATAATAAAGGTTCGAGGGATATAAAAGGTAGAAACAGTAAAAGAAGAGAGAAACACAAACCAGGGCTAGGCTGCCTCCTAGGAGCGCTTTATTTAATGTCTGTGCAAGACGAGGATGGCATGCTAGGTGATTGGTGGTTGGTTGAGTGCGTGAGCAGCCATAGCATGCCATGGTGGCTACGGTTTCCATTAAAATGGTGGGGGTTCCTGGATGGAAGGCCAAGGGTCCTTGGTCGTGAGTGGGAGGTCATCATTTGGTTCATGGGCTAGAAATGACACGGCATGGAGCATGCTGAACCTGGCATTTTCGTGACCCTCCTGCTCTTCTAGAGGACGTGTGATACCGTTGTCAAGACATTCCTTAGCACTGGAACCTGCTATTGTTTCCTGCGATAAATGATCCATTAGTACTAAGGAAAAATCTAGGATGGGTTCAATAGGCTACTGGATGCTATCATGGTTGTTGAAAGTTAGCAACTTCTCCCAAACATTTATAGCTATTGTCCCTCATTTGATATTGATGTCACAATCCACTGTGGCTAGAAGGGGTCTGCCAAAAATCAGTGGTGGATCGTCATTTGGACTGGGCTTCCCCATCTTCAGGACATAGAAATCTGTAGCAATGCAAACATCCCCTATCTGCACACTAACATCCTCAATCACACACAGTAGACTAGTTACAGAGGAGTCATCTAATTTATTGCCAAGCTCAATGGGTTTTAACTGTACTAGGTTTAAGGATTTAACTACATGATAAGGGATGATACTTAGTCCCGCCCTGTATCACAAAGACAATGGTTAAATCATTTTTCTTTAATGATACAGGGGAGTGATGGAGGGCCCAGGTCGTCAACCTTGGGTGGCACGCCATGGAGAGCATTGAGAGTGGCTGAATTGATGTCTAGGGTGATTTCAGGTTCAGCTCCACATTTTCCAAAAACTAAGTCCTTCAAGAGTTTAGCAAAGATTGGCATATGCTGGATGAGTTTGTGGAATGGCAAGGTGATTTTGAGGTTTTTCAGCATGCACTCTATCTCCTCCTCGAACTCCGCTTGATGCTAATTCTTGTTTTTAAACCTGCGAGGACAAGTCACTTTTTTTTGTTGTTTTATGATTTGAAGTGCTAGATTGCGAGTTAGAGTTATTGGGATGTTGAGGTTTTTCCGTTGAAGTCGAGGTCGCGGCCTTGGGATTGGGAGCAGACTTGGATGTATCGTTGGCGCATTGTGGTCCAGCCATGGCCTTGTTTTGAGAGTTGCATGCAGTTTAGTGCCAAACCGAGTCTGTGGGTTGTGTTTGAGATGTGTCTATGCCACGGTCTGGTGTGGTGCTGAGAGATGCCTGCGACGTGACCTTGGATGAGGCTTGGCGCATAGGCATGTCACAACCTAGGGAGGTGTCGCGAGGGGCATGTGTTGCGGCAAGGGATTTGGCAAGTGCTGAGACGTGCCAAGGAGCTGAATATACGGTAAAGGTGTCTCCAAGGTCTGTGGCGTGCCATGTTTTTGCTGGAATGCATATTGGGGCATGGTAGGATGCCGCAAGGCAGTGAGGCACATGCTGCGACTAGGGAGGGGCCTGCGGGCTAGTTGCGTTCAGCGCCTAGTTCTGGGGCTGCGTCCTGGCAGTGCTTAGAGATTCATCCAAGAGCAGTATGTGACTTGTTGTTGGCACAATTTGAGGCCAGGGCACTGCTGGTGACTCAGGTTGAGTCACAGTAGAATTGATCTTTAAGGGGGCCATGATGAAATCATCATCGCCAGATTCAATATCTCTTAAATAATCCTCGTAGGTAACGTACGTAGGGCCTTAGAGTTGTGTTCCACTACGCAAAGTGATGGCATTTACACTTGGATGTTGAAGTCCCTTCGAGTTGATCATAACTTGACTTGATAGCATCCCTTGCTCCCTTTGATTCAATTGATTAGCAATATCCCCCATTTGACGATCTAAGTTTGCAATTGCATTATCCGTCTTAGTCATATGACTTTGGCTCTCTTGAATGAATGCATTGGTCTTTTTCATGAATTGGATGTTCTGTTGAGCCATGGCATTGACAGCATCCTCCAAAGATTTGCTTCCAGCATTCTGATTTGATGAAGGGTCGTGAGGATTCATTTGAGGGGCCGGGGCCCGCTGCAGAAATTGAAGGGGCGGCGAAGGGTTTCCAGTGTTTTGGTTGTTGTTCCAGTGGAAGTTTGGATGATTTTTCCACTCCGGCTTGTAAGTGTTTGAATATGGGTCATTCCCGGGTTGTGGAGTGTTATTGAAACCTCCAGGGAAGTTGGCATCTTCCACCATTGGGCAGCCTTGGGACGTGTGGCCCTGAATGGAGCACACGTCACAAACTTGAACTCTTTGAGCCTTTTCATTGCAAAGCTTCTTCACCATTGCCGTAAGTTGAGCAATGGCGTCATCTTTGTCATTGGTGTACACCTCGCTTGTAGCCCTAGAGGAATGACCTCGGTAGCTAAATTGTTTCTCCCTTTGAGTGATGTTTCAAAGGCAGTTTGTGCCTCCGCAGCTGTGCCATCAAGAATCCCTTGGGATTGAGAGTTCACCATGGTTTGGTCGCGGTTCTTCAAGTCTTCGTAGAAGTACAACATCAAGTGATGTTTGTCGATGTTGTGGTGAGGACACAGCCTTAGCATTTGATTGAAGCGCTCCCAAAACTCTTAGAATGGCTCATCAACTCCTTGTTGTGGGTCCATGATTTTTGCCTTCAATTCGTTCGGCTTCGCCAAGGGATAGTATTGCTTCAAAATTTTGGAAGAAAAGTCTCTCCATGAATTTATTGAAGCTAGCGCCAATAAATGAAACCATGCCTTACAACAATCTTTGAGGCTGAAGTGAAAAAGCCTTAGGCGAATTTCAGCTTCCGTCATGCCGTTGATGTTCCAAGTTGAGTAGACTTGAACAAAGGCCTTGATGTGAATGTGCGGGTCTTCTCCCGAAAGTCCATGAAACGTCGGCAACATGTGAATTGTTCTAGACTTCAACTCAAAATTCTCCACCGTGGATGCGGGAAAAACGATGGGAAATTGGTCCGCCGAGACATGGGGAATGGCAAAGTCCTTGAGGAGCCATGGGGCTTGGTTAGGCACTAGGGCACGGTCTCTTCCCTGCTCTTCCCTTGCATCCGCCATTCTTCTAGGGCTTGGTGGTGGTGAGCCGTGGACAGAAGATCATACTGAAGATGGTGGAGTGCTTGATCAGTGCAAGGAGCCTTGGACATATCCACTTGATGACATACAACAAAGTACCTAAAAGAGTGAAAAAACTAAGTTAATAAATCCAAAGTAAATGGACATTGTTGAGGGACAATCCAAAGTTAATAAATCTTCACTTGGGCCTGATTTATCCATCCTCAAAACATAGAAATCTGCAGTAATGCAAGTATCCCCTATATGCACCCGAAAATCCTCAATTACACCAATGAGACCAGTCACAGAAGAATCAGCTAATCTAATGTATAACTCAGGGTGTTTTAATTCTCCTAAGTGTAGGGATTTAAAGACATGGTAAGGCATGATACTTACAGCACCCCCTATATCACAAAGACAATGATTAAACTTTTTTTCTTTGACAATACAAGGGTGGGATGGAGGCATGGGCTCTTTAGCCTTGGGTGGCGCACCATGCAGAGCATTTAGAGTTGCTGAAGTGATGTCCAACGTGATTTTGGGCTCATCTCCATGTTTTCTATAAACTAGGGAAAGACACTACAACATTATCATCTAAATCAGTTGAACTTTCTTAGTCTGATTATGCAATGAGATGTAGGATGAGAAGCTTAGTCTGAGTCAAATTGTGCCCTTATCCTTGGACATGGTTGTGACATGTTTTGAGTAAGCTACTGCTCAGCCGGGTCCGAATTATGCGAAATAGGACTTGTCGAGTGCCTTGTAGTGTGTCCTGTGGTGGGAGTTGTGTTTTGTCACTTGGCGTGGGTTGTGGTGAGGCACAGGGCAGGTTCTGCAGTACTCCCAATGGATGTCCCAGCGGCAGCGGCATTTTTGGGTTGTTGATGGGCGCATCTGACGGTAAGTCCAAGGGCTGTTATGGCTCCTGGTGTGGCCCTATTCTGTGCAGATCCTGCTATGATTATTATGTCTCGATACTAGGTAGGTTCAGCGATGCGGTTGGGGCTATGCTCTTGGTGCAATTTTTAAGGGACACTACGGCAAGGGCTTCTCATTTGGCTTCATCATTTGAAGCGATGGAATTGCATTCAAACATTCATCTTCATCATCTGAAACTTCACTCTCAAGGTCATACGAGACAGCTCGAGGTCCTTAGAGCTCTGTGCCACTTCTCAAGCTGATGGCATTTACACTTGGATTTTGAAAGCTTTTGGGGTTCACTAGTACTTGGCTTGGCAGGTTGCCCTACTCTCTCTGACTTAACTAATTTGCTAGTTGACACATATGATGCTCTAAATTGGTGATGGCTCTATTAGTCTTAACCACGTGACTCCTACTCTCCTCTCCTGAATGAAATCATTCGTGTTTTGCGTGAAAAAGTTGGTGTTTTGAGCCATGGCTGTCATAATATCCTCCAAAGATTTGGTGCCATTGCTTCTATTTGGTGTGTGTGTGTGTGCTTCTATTTGGTGTGTGTGTGTGTGTGTGTGTGTGGGGGGGGGGGGGGGGGGGGGGGGGGGGGGGCAGGTTGATTCATCTTAGGGGCCGTGGGTGGATTCTGAAATCCAAGTGGTGGCACTAGATTTTGAACGTTCTGGTTATTGTTCCACTTAAAGTTAGGATGATTCCTCCACCCCGGATTATAGGTGTTGGAGTCGGGATCATTCCTAGGCCATGGGCCATTATAGAAGCCACCAACCCTATTGGCTTCCTCAACCATTTGAAACTCCTTTGAGTTGCGTCCATGTACAGAACAAACATCACACACTTCAACTCCCTTAGATTTCTATTCAATCATTATTTCATACATGTTTGAGGGGTAGTTGGGTCCTGAATCCATGTTTGAGGGCTAGAAGGTCAAGCCCCTGATAAGCCAAGGTGCATGCCAAGACGTGTCTCTGACATGCCTCAAGGATACTCCATCTGCGCCATAATCCAAGACTAGCCCAGACGAGCCATGGCGCATCTTTAGAGCTCTTAGTAAAGTCTCAATCATTTCCCCTAACACCTCTCATGTTCCAGGTTCTAGGCGTGTTCCCCAGAAGTGCCAGAGAGCCAGCCAGTAGTAGATCCTAGTCCACTAGAAGACAAGTCCTTCAACATGTCCGTGAAGGTCAAAATGGGACATGCCTTGGAAACCGATGGAACCAACTAAGACACCACCCAGAAGTACACTTCTAGACACACATATAAGCGAATGTAATCAGGTGTCTCGCCCAGAACAGCCAATGACGTGTTACACCTTAAAAAACCTCGGTATGGCCCCAAATTAAGCGAAATTGGGCCATTGAGCTCTCTACGAGCTTTTGAGCAGGACAAAGCCCATAACTATGATAGATTTATCATATGTAAGCGAGAGGAGTGGCGTGTCCCAGCTGCATTTGTTAATGACTTGCTGAGTTCTTAATAAGGCCAATAATGAAGCGTGAGCCAAAAATGAGGGCCATCTGTGTCAAGAAGATCCAAGAAATGTGCCAGCCATGACATGCTATCCAAGAACGTCTTAGAAGGTTCCAGAATGGTCCTTGGCGCATCAGAAATCCTTGGGTTATGCGGAAATCACTTACCGCCTAACAAGATTACTTGATGATGAAGTTAAGTCTTAAACTTAGGATTTTGACCCTACCGATATAGGATAAGTGTTTTAGGTTTTCATTAAGGTTATTTTGGTCTTTGTAATTTAGTTGTCCATTCTTTGATTTTAGGGGAACCCTAAGGACTATTTAAGCTTGACGTTAACGCAAGTTTAGGGTTCACCATTGATCTCAGTGTTTTCTCTTCCTCTCTTTAACCTTTACTTTGTAACCATGATTTATTTATTTGTTTATTTCAATACAATGTGCGAGTAGTATTCTTTAGAATTAGGGCTGCTTGAAGCCCTAGCCATGTAGTTCCTTAATACAATTTTGGCCCTTGGTTTGCATTATTATGAATCTCGAATATAATTTAGATTATTGTGCGTCATGAGATTAGTATGTGTTTATGAGTTTGACCTGCTTGTTTGCATGTGCTATCGATGAATAATTTCTTGTTAGACTGGTCATCTTCTTGTGATTATTAGCATCGAAAATATAGGGCTTTAACTATACTTGTAATCTAAATTGATGACAACCTAGATTATTAATCATTCTCTAGGGATAATGTGGTGTCATTAAATTCTCTTCATACTTCATGCATTGTTCAGTCATGATTTATGCATCATTTTATTGACATTAAGTACATCTCTTACATATCTTTTGAATGATTTCGTGCCATCAATAGTAGAAAATGATCAATCTTGTGAGACTTATGCAGATTTGGAAATATAGGTGAATTCTGAGAATAACGCAAAAAGAATGGCTCGAATCGAAGTTATAATGATGAAGTTATCTCAAATTGAAAATCGAGTCTCAAAAGTTAGCCGGAGGCTAGTCCTTGACATGCCCTAGACGCGCCATTGGAGATGTCCTACTGAGCCCAGAGACATGCCCTCGCATGTCTTCTACCGAGTCCCTTAGAAGCCTTGAACGAGTCCCAGGACGTATCCTGTGACATTTCCCAAGACAGTCCAACTGACAACTCAGCCCTGCTCAAGACCTGCCCGCTAAGTCCCTGCGCCAGCTTCGCCCCACCAGGACATGTCCTAACACATGTTCCTGGTCCGCCAGCGGAAGAACCAAAGTTCACACTACTGTGCCAACTTTTAATGTCATGCGCCAAGCCATGACCCTTATGCGCTTTTGACGAGCCAATGGTGCGCCGCAGAAGCGCTACTCGTCAAAAGCGCGGTACCAGATTATCCTGAGGCACCTCCTCACGGTCCGCCAGCAGTGTGTCCATAGCATGTCTCGAGACATGTATGCGCCCTAATTTGGGCGTAGTTTTGTGATCTCCCAGTTCTGCCGGTTTTTTTAGTGCGCCCTGGCTTCAGACCTTCAAAGTACATCATTAGGAAGCCCAAGACATGGTTTGGGCCAGTTTCTAAGGTTCATGATATGCCGAGTTCAATATGTCCTTTAAAAGGCCCTAGAACGATTAAATTAAGGTCCAGCCGTGTTCCGAAAGCCCAAGGGTTGGCCAAGCCCATTAAGTGACGTCCAAGCAACCTCTAGAAGACTCCAGAACTACCTTGGCGTGCAAGGAAGTCCAAGAAGATCGTATCTCAGTCTTTGCCGCAAGTCCTAGTCCTTGTTCGAAAAGGATTAGCCTTTTTGTGTCCTCTTTCTTGTCAAACTAGGATAGCAGTGTTTAATTCAAATTGTAATCAGATTCTAGCCCTAATTGGTCTCCTATTTCTTAGGGGCATGGTCTCTTATAAATAGGAGCCTTAGGCGTCAGGTTAAAGACTTTTAGAACCCTAGCTACAGTTCCTTTGTAATTCAGTTTTATAAATTCAAACAGTTTTATTTTTCAACCGTAGAAGGAGATTTAGGCGTGGAGCTTGGAGAGGAGCAGAACCTGCTGAGAATTTACAATATATCTTTACTTTCAGTTATGCGTGAGTAGTTTTATTAGAATTAGCGCTGCTTGAAGCCCTAGCCATGTTAGTCATTTAACTTGATTTTGGCCCTTGACTTGTATTGCTATGGATGCTGGATATAGTCTGAAATACTGTGCTTAATTTATGTTTTTTTGCTTGTAAGTTTGGCCTGCTTGTTTGCATGAACTATTGATGAATGATTGCTTGCTTGACTGGCCATCTGCTTGTGATTGTTAGCATCGAAGGTAGTGGCTTACATCTTACCTGTAATTCGACTCATGACAACCTAGGACTGCACATCACTTTTCTAGGGATAGTGTGATGTCATTAAATTCTCGTCACACTTCATGCATCTTCTTGATAAAATTTGATAGACGTTCTAAGGTACTCATTCGGCCTAGAATATGCTAAGTAAGAGACAATAATATATGTAGAGTGGGCCTTGGTCGGAACATTTCATGGGCATCATATTCAGAAGTTTCATAGTAATCAAATCTTGGAAATCATGTTAATGGCTTAATTGGTTAGTGGTGGAGAGTTTGCCTTAATTCGCCTTAGTTACTTTAATCAATCAATTCATTATTTCTGCTGTACTTTACTTTCTTGCATTTTAAGTAATTGTTTAAATTCCAATTTCAAATCATAAACCCGCCCTTTTCCGTGTCCTTAGTGTTTTGCATATCTAAATTAGTGTTTTGAGTTTTTGTTTGTTTAGTTGTCGTGTGTTTTGAGTTTTTATTAGTGTTGAGTCTATAATTGAGTTAATAATCTAAACTAAAGTGGAATGAACTGTTGAACAAGTCCTCGAGGGATCGACCTTTCCTTTGCTACTATACTATCTCTTTCGATTTTGCGCGCATGCAAAGAATTTAACTGGATAAAATAGGTTACATTATTGTGCTTATTTTATTTCATACCAAGTTTTTGGTGAATACCCCCAAACCTATCTTTTGCTAGTCCTTGAGCAAAACAAACTTAAACAAAATTAAAAAAACTCGATCTTAGTTAAGGTAGGACATTTAAACCCCTAGGTTCACCTAGTAGGAGGAGTTTTGTCTCCTGAGGGTTATAGCAGCATGATACCCACAAACGTCTTACTTAGACAACTAAGTAGGCATGCTTTGCAAAACTAACAGAGATGCCATAGCCTTGAGTGTCATGTGCTGAGTGTAGTGTTTAAGTGGCAATATTTCAAGTGATTATGTTTGAAAACAACTTCGTCTAAGTGCCTTAAAAAGATTTCGCCTCGACTCTAATCCTCAATAGGAAACTCTCAATTCGCACAAGACTCCTAGGCTTTCACTGTTTTAAGCATAAGTGATGAGTTTATGTTATGGAATTCAAGTTTATCACATACGATTATTAATGAAGAATAGCACTTTATGTAAATAAAGATCTCATAAAAGGAATTGAACTTTAAGAACAGAGATAGGTACCTGAATCCTCAGCATGATTGTCCATATGATTAGTTAGGTCTTCCATTTTGGGTTGTAACGGGGCTAAGCTTTTGGGTTTAGAGAGGAAGGATAGGATTCAACGAACCTGAGTTGTGCCAAGGCATGAGAAGCCATGGCTTGATTTTAGAATTTCTGAACTGAATCCTTGCTTAGGGCCCACTGCATTGTGCTTCCTTGGTGGTTTATTTCGAGGTTCTTGGCTCACTTGGCTCAATTCACTTTGCTTTTCACTTTTTTTTTCTTTCTTTATCTTTTCAACGTTTTTCTTG
This sequence comes from Oemleria cerasiformis, assembly GCA_037349345.1. Lineage (NCBI taxonomy): Eukaryota > Viridiplantae > Streptophyta > Magnoliopsida > Rosales > Rosaceae > Oemleria > Oemleria cerasiformis. The sequence goes on along the minus strand of JAZGTL010000050.1, from coordinate 386,307 downwards.
TTCTTGATTTTTTTTATTATTGAATTGAACCAAGATAATGCAATGATTTCCTCATTCCTCTATACAGCTTGTCACGTGTAGAGTTTTCACCCTTCAACTTTGAACTTTGAACTTCCAACCTTTGATAAAAACGCCAATGTCTTTGGAATTGGGCAGCACTTTCTTTCACCTCTCACCATGAATCTCATTTAGGGCAACCTCAACACAGGCACTGGTTATAGGGCATGGCTTTCATGAATGGCTGAGTATTTTGGTTAGGTTATATTTTGGTTGATGAAAGAAAAGGCTGAGTGTTTGGCTTCAAAGTTGGCTTTGGGAGCATGCAATAGGGTAGGATAAGGCCTTTAGAGGTTAAAGCACACATAGCCTACATAACTTCTTATGGCAAACCCACATTAAATCAAGAGTATCTGTATGATGTTAGTTCTTTAAAATTCAATGCAAATATGATGTAATGAGATCAGCAATTAAGAACAAAAGTGAAGAGTGTTTAAGAGTAGAAACTAATATATCCCTCAGAAAGAATGGCGATTAGGCTCAAAAAATCTCACCTGGTAGTCTCCACTAATTTTCTAAGGTTCACTCAAATTCAGTTGTTTTGTTCACTTAATCACTTAAAACATGGCATTGTGAGGTGTAAGTTATGAACTACTTGACCATAGCATGACTCTTAGTAAGGCAAAGATAGTTAACTTAGCATGTACATCCCTATTAACAAGTTATAATACCATCACCAGCAAACTTAAAATAATTAACAACTAAAAATTTAATTTTCCTGGCCGTGTACTACCCCCAAACCTAAAATTTGATTTTAATCCACACCCCCAAACCTAAACTGAACATTGTCCTCAATGTGATAAGCAATAAGCATGAAAACAGAACAAAGGTTTTGGGAGATATAAAGGTAGAAACAGTAAAGGAAGAGAGAAACACAAACCAGGGCTAGGCTGCCTCCTAAGACCGCTTTATTTAATGGCTGGGCAAGACATGGCTGGTAGGTTAAGCATGTTGGGCCGGTGGAAGGTCAATGGGACTCGTGATTGTGCTAGGAATGGCAGGCCTTGGGGATGGCGGTGTCCAATGGATTGGAGGAGGATCCATTATGGATAGCCATGGTGCCTTGGCCGTGAGTGGAAATATATGGGCCCCCATCTTCGGTTTCTCTCTGAGCACCTACAGAGACTCACTCTCATCCAATTTAGTAGATAATATGATTGGGGAAGTTTTTCGCTTACCTTGATGTGTAGATGTGGATTGTCCTGGGGGAGGCTATTGTACAAATTGCAACCTAAAAATTACGCAACTATATGCACGTTTTAACTCGCAAGTGCACAAGATAAGACAAATAGTATAGAAAGCAAATACGAGATCATTCCCACGAGGACTTGATTAATATGTGTTTAAAATTGATTTTAAGATGATTTTGAAAACTGAAAATTTTGAAACAAAATATTGAAAAAAATAGCGTTTGTTTAAAAATAGAATTGGATTGAGGTTAAAACAATGTGAGAAAACCAGTTAGGGATTCGATGTTCACCGCTAATCTTCTTCCTTAAGCAAACGATATGCACAAGGCTACAAAACAGATTTTAGATGCTCATGTTTGTCAACCTAAAGGCATGATATCTACTCTTTAAATTATTGATTTCCCTAAGCAACAAGTTAGGCATGGGTATCTACGCTAACTCTTTTCATTCATAAAGTTTTTAGCATGGTATCTACTAAGTTGTACTTTAAGAATGCATAACACAATGGAAATCGACAAACACACAACTCCTAGAACATGGTATCTATTCTAGTTATTCATGATGATTAATTTCAAGAACTTATAACTAGTTCTTTTGTTACTTTCACAGGCACAAGATTCGGTCATCCAAATTTACCTATGTAACAAACTCAATACACATTATGCATATGGTCATCAAGCATAACATAACGTATGTAAAGAGTAAAATATAATTTGAAATTAATTAATTAAGCATCACAAAAGTAGTTTACATAAAAGGCATATCAAAATCCTTAAAGAAACATGATTAGGGCTTCAATCGAGCCCTAACTAAAGTACTTAGTTACCCATAATTTAAATAGACAGCAAGAACATACAAAACAGAAAATAAAAAGAGGAAGAAGATAGCTCTTTGATGATGTGTTGGTCAGCCAGAGTGATTGGATGACGCCTTGACGTTCCTCCTTGCTTCCTAAGCCTTTTAGACCTTGGAACCTTGAAGGATGGAGCATAATGGGATGGTGTGGCTGAGTCCTTGTGTGAGAGCTTCCAACGTTTCTGCAGTTTTTCTCGGGAGAAAAATAGTTGTTTCTTCAAAAAGTCAGATAGAGAGAGAGACGTTTTTGCCTTTTTGTGTGGGAGAATGACTCTTTGCTGGCTGCCTTTTTGTCTTCCCTGTGCATTTTCCTCTTGTCCCATGTATGTCTCTGCCCCTTTGCTGCCCAAAATTGATGTGGGTGTTAATTTCCTTAATGAGGGAGAGAGACGTTACTGTTTGCATTCGCTGCTCAATCAATCCTCACGCTATGGCTGCTCCTCTCCCTTTATTTTTTATTTTTTTATCTTCCTTTTTCTGATTAAAACGCTTCCTCCCGTAACCGTAATAAACTAGGCCTCTAGTAGTCCAAGCCCGATAAGGATTAGAAAACTTGAAATAGAAGGAATGCTGAATTCTAGCTCAGCCTGACCTTGCTGTACTAAAACGTCCATAACTCATTCTAGAAAACTCCAATTCACAAACCTTAAAATTCTCTAGAAACTAAACTTCCGTATCTTTCCAACGACATATGGGCCATCTGCTAGTTCTTCCCGGGAAGGTGCAGTTAATTTCGAGAAATTGACACAGCTGCTGAAGTCTGTTTCAAAGTTTCCTCCTTAGATTTCCAAAACAGCACTCATTAACTCCTTTTGTAACTTTGCTTTCAAAAATCCTACAAAACACGAAAACAAGCTAAGTATTAAGAAAACATAGGAAACATGCTAAGAAAAGCATAAGAAAACAAGATAAAACGTCGCATAATTATGCTCCTATCAGAGGCTCCAATGTAGGCCGTGGATTGGTGCCTTGGTCGTGAGTGCTAAGTCCTTTATTGGGGTTGCAGGGCCACAGCATTTTCTTGACCAGTGTAGGGAGGGAACAGCCTGAAGCACTCTAGCCTCTGCTATTGTTTCGTGCAACAAATGATCCATTAGTTCTAAGGGAAAATCAACAACGGGTTCAATAGGGTACATGAAGATGTCCCGGCTGTTGAATGTCCTTAGCTTCTCCCACGCATTGATAGCCGTTGTCCCTCGTTTGATGTTGATGTCACAGTCCACTATGGCAAAGAGGGGTATGCCAAATATTAGTGGTGGATCTTCACTTGGGCCGGGGTTCCCCATCCTCATGACATGAAAATCTGCTGCAATACAAATATCCCCTATCTGCACACTAACATCCTCAATCACACCCATTAGCCTAGACACACAAGAATAAGCTAATCTAATGCATAACTCAGTTGGTTTTAACGATCATAAGTTTAAGGATTGAAACACATGATAGGGCATGATACTTACTGCCTCCACTGTATCGCAAAGACAATTATAAAACCGTTTTTCGTTGACGATACAGGTGAGTGATATAGGGCTTAGGTCGTCAACCTTTGGTGGCTTTCCGTCGAGAGCAGTGAGAGTGGCTGAATTGATGTCTAGGGTGATTGTTGGTGTAGGTTGATCAGTCGTTATTTATGCATCATTTTGATGTCTTTATATGCCTCTCTTACATGTCTTTTGAATGATTTCGTGCCATCAATAGTAGAAAATGATCAATCTTGAGAGACTTGTGCAGAGTTAGAAAGATAGGTAAAATCTGGAAAGAATGCAAAAAGAATGACTCAAATCGGAGTCCAGATGAAGGAGATATCCTCATTTCAAAATCAGGTCCTGAACGGAGTCTTGAGTGTGCCAGTGCGCCAGTGCGCCTATTTTGGGCCACTGGCCAAGTACCTCATCCGGGTCTCAAACCTGTGTTTCATGACATCAAGGTCAAGTCCTAGAAGTGCCAAGGTCGCGCCAAGGCAGGTCGAGGACATGTCCCAAGAACTCCCATCCGAGCCAAGATGTGCGCCTAAGCCGGGGGTCCCTGTTCCGCCAGCGGTAGATCAGAGGTTCTCCTTCTGCGCTAAGCCTTACAACATTCGCGCCAAGCCTGAATGAAGATGTGCTTCTAATGTACTCATGATTTGCTTCAAAAGCGTAGTCCCAGATCCTGATTACGAAGACAGTCCAAAATCCAAGTTTGGCCAGCTTGCGTTCCCACTTGCCAGCCTGCATTCACACTCCCGGCCGTGCTCTGATTGGTTCTAATAGATTTTAAGGACTTTGTAATTAATTAAAAGTAAAATAATTTTCCCTATTCTTATAGGACATGGTTTTACCAATCCTTATAGAATAAAGTTATACTAATCCTTATAGAACAAGGTTTTCCCTTGTCTATAAAAAGGAGAATCAGAGAGAGGATTGGGGGGTTCCGTTTTGTTTTCTGAAAAATAGAGACCTGAGCCGCAGATAGTAATTGATTTTTTAGAGTTTTACGTTAAAGCTTTGTTCTTCCCGAAGTTGAGTGTGCTGGACGTGGAGCTTGGAGAAGAAGGCTCTGCCGTGTCTTCTGCTGCACCTGTTCTTCACAATCTCTTCTGTACCCTTATTTTCATTATTAAATTTACTTATGAATTCAATTATATTTGTTCAATTTCAGTTATGTGTGAGTAGTCGTTAGGATTAGGGCTGCTTGAAGCCCTAGCCATGTTAGCTTTTTGATTGGATTTCTGGCTCTTGATTATGATTGTTATGCATGCTGAATAAGTTGGATTACCATGCTTAATGACCTTAATTTATGCCTATAAGATTAGCTACTTTGTTTGCATATAATTATAGATGTAATTACTTGAGTGACCGTCATATCATCTTGTGATTTGGAGCATCGAAAGTATTCTTACTTGTAATCTTAACTCATAACGACCTAGGATTGCATGTCACTTTGCTAGGCTAATGTGGTGCCATTAAATTCTCTTTAAACTTCATGCATCATCTTAAAAGGTAGGTGATAGACGTTCTAGACATATGCCCTGTTTAGAGCATGCTAAGTAAGAGGGAATAAGATGTGTCTAGTGAACCAACGCCAGGTCCTAGGCACGGGCACCTAATTCTGAAAATGCATAGTAATTAGGTCAAGGAAATCTGGTTAAGAGCTATAATTGGTTAGAGTGGATAGTAAGCCTTAATTCGCCTTAGTTAATAATCAATCAACCTTTAATTCTTGCATTGTTATTTTCTGCATTTTATTTTACTTGTCTTTAAATTTCAGTTCTCACATCAGAAACCCCCCTGTGTGTGTGTGTGTTTTCACTAAGTTAATAAATCTGAACTAAAGTGGTCATAACGTTGATACAAGTCCTCGAGGGATCGACTCTTGCTGTGCTACTATACTATTCTTATTGATTTGTGCACTAGAAAGGATTTTATAACTGTTAGAATTGAATTGCATATTCTTGCTCTTTAATTTTACCAACAAGTTTTTGGCGCCGCTGCCGGGGACTTGTCCCTCAACGGTGCCCATTCAAGTTTAGATTTGAAACTTAGTTTTTCTTTTTGTTAGGTACCCACGTATGTCATTCCAAGGTTCAGTGCACGGGTCATCAAGTGGACCATCATCACAAGCATCTTCAGTCCACGGCTCCCCGCCACCAAGCCCAACGAGGATGGTGGACCACAGAGAAGAGCAGGGCCTGGAACGTGGCCTAGTACCGCAAGCCCCACGGCGCCTTAAGGATTTTGCCATGCCCCATGTCTCGGAGGATCAATTTCCAATTGTTTTTCCCGAGTCAACAGTGGCAAACTTCGAATTAAAGTCGGTGACAATTCACATGCTGCCTACATGCCACGGCCTTGCTGGCGAGGACCCGCACTTTCATATCAAGGAATTTGTTGAGGTTTGTTCAACACTGCGCATCAATGGTATGACAGAATCTGAAATCCTCCTGCGGCTCTTTCACTTCAGTCTCAAGGATCGCACCAAGACATTGTTTCATTCACTGGCGCCGGCTTCCATTCACTCTTGGAGGGACTTGACGTCCAAATTCTTAACACAGTACTTTCCCGTGGAAAAGACAAATGAGTTAAAGTCCAAGATCATGAACCCACGGCAAGACATGGAGGAGTCTTTCTACGAGTTTTGGGAGCGGTTCAATCAGATGCTACAGGCGTGCCCCCACTACCATATTGATGCCCATCATCTTATTCTATACTTCTATGGAGGCTTGAAGACTAGCGATCGGACAATGGTGTACTCTCAATCCCAAGGGATTCTAGAAGGCACAGCCGAGGAAGCAAGGACCGCCTTTGAGAACATTGCTCAAAGGGAAAAACAGTTCAGCTACAGGGGTTCCTCCTCTAGAGCTACGGGTGATGCATCCGCCAAATACAAAGATGATGCCATTGCTCAGCTCACGGCAATGGTGAAGCAGTTGTGTAGCGAGAAAGCCAAAGAAGTTCACATCTGCGAGGTATGTTTAATTCAGGGCCACAAATCCCAGGACTGCCCGGTTGTGGAAGATGCCAACTTTTCTGGAGGGTTCAACAGCAATTCTCGACCCCGGAATGACCCATATTCCAACACTTACAATCCGAGGTGGAAAAATCATCCAAATTTCCGTTGGAGCAACAATCAAGCAGCCGCAAATCCCTTGCCACCTCCTGGATTTGAGCAGCAAGCCGCAGGCCCTCAAGGGAACTATCACGGTCCTTCCTCAAATCAGAATGGTGGAAGCAAGTCTCTTGAGGACTCCCTTCATATCCTGACTCAACAGCATGCTCAATTCATAAAATTCATGCAAGATAGCCAGAGTCAGACGGGAGACATAAAAAATGCAATTGTAAACTTGGAGCGTCAAATGGGACAGGTGGCAAACCAACTAAATCAGCGAGAGCAGGGCAAGCTACCGAGTCAAGTCCTGGTAAATCCGAAAGGATTTCACAATCCTACGGCTAATGCCATCACGCTGGAGAGGGAAACACCACTTTAATACCCCACATATGCCACCCTCAAAGGACCTGAAACCGAGCCTCAACCTACTCTGCCAAGGATCACCGACCAGGGCGCACCGCAAAACATGCCACGGCCAACACCTCTGGTGCAGAACCAGTCCAATGAGTCACCAAGTGCCATACCGCAAGGAGGACCTGACACTGTGCCTACTTCGGCCACGGCTGGCATGCAACCTGCTCCTAAGCCCAAGTCGCAGCACTCGAATACTTCTAACTCTAAACCTCAGAATTCCAATTCTAAAAAAAATCACTTTTGAGTTAGCTAATAATGTTGATTATCCATTTCCTCGCAGGTTCCAAAACAGGAATAAGCAAAGGGAGGACTTTGAGGAAGAGATCATCAGCATGTTGCAGAAGCTTCAGATCACACTGCCTTTCCATAAAATTGTCAAGAACATGCCTATCTTTGCAAAGATGATCAAGGACTTAGTTGCAGGAAAGCGTGGTTTTAGCTCCACGGACACCATTGACATCCCTAAGGCCTGCTCGGCTGCCCTTTTGCGCATGCCCCTTAAGGCCAATGATCCTGGGCAGCCATCCCTTCCATGTGTCATTCAGTCAAAAAGATTCGAACATTGCCTTTGTGACACGGGAGTATCAGTGAACATCATGCCATTCCACATTTATAGGTCACTCAACCTAGGCGCACTCAAACCCACGCACCTATGTGTCAGGTTGGCTAACGCTTCTGTAACCAACCTAATGGGGATTCTTGAGGACGTACTGGTACAAATCGGAGATACATGCATCCCTGCAGACTTCTACGTACTAAGAATGGACATAATTGACAAAAGTGAGGAACCTCCTCTCATCTTCGGAAGGCCCTTACTAGCCACAGCCGAGTGCTTCATCGATGTCAGAAAGGGCCAGGTCTCCATCAAGGTCCTAGACCAGCTTCAGACATTCTCCATCCATGACACCATCCAGTACCCTGCTGAGCCTATTGTAGATTTTTCGTTAAACACAATGGACTTACTGCTACGGGAGACAATTGCTCAGTCTTGCATGACGGATGACCTTGAGAAGGTCGTTACTAGTAACCCACACACTGTGGATTCACTTACAGATAGCGTGATCGAAGAGGTACGAGCCCTTGACATCATGCCAGCCCTCCCATTCCATAGGCCTCCCTTTGAAGCGTTACCACTCACAAGTCAGAAAACCCTGCCGTCCATCATAAAGGCTCCTGAACTCGAGCTGAAGCCCTTGCCCGAGCACTTAAAGTATGCATATTTGGGCGACAATCAAACCCTTCCAGTCATCATTGCGTCTACCCTAAGTACGAAAGAGGAAAAGGCATTGGTTCACGTCCTTAAGGTCAATCAAACAGCAATTGGATGGACAATAGCTGACATCAAAGGCATAAGTCCCACAAAATGCATGCATCGGATACTGCTGGAAGAAGACTCCTAACCATCACGGGAGGCGCAGAGGCGATTGCATCCACCAATGAAGGAGGTGGTGAAGAAAGAAGTCCTAAAGCTTTTGGACGTTGGAATCATCTATCCAATTAGTGACTCCAAGTGGGTGAGCCCAGTCCAGGTCGTGCCAAAGAAAAGTGGGATCACAGTGGTTAAAAATGAGCAGGATGAGCTTGTACCTCAACGGATTCAAACAGGATGGAGAGTGTGCATTGACTATCGAAAGCTAAATATAACCACACGCAAGGACCACTTTCCTTTGCCCTTCATTGATCAAATGCTCGAGCGCCTGGCGGGACACTCCCACTATTGCTTCTTGGACGGCTACTCAGGATACAATCAAATTGCTATTGCACCCGAAGATCAAGAAAAAACAACATTCACATGCCCATATGGCACTTTTGCATACAGAAGAATGCCGTTTGGATTGTGCAATGCCCCAGCTACCTTTCAGCGTTGCATGATGAGCATCTTCTCCGATATGGTGGAAGATATAATTGAAGTATTCATGGACGACTTCTCGGTGTTTGGACATTCATTCGAACTGTGCTTAGTTAACCTAACCCGAGTACTGGAACGGTGCAGAGAAAGCAACTTAGTGTTGAACTGGGACAAAGCAAAGTTAGACATAGTGGAGAGGCTGCCGTACCCCACTACAGTCAAAGAGGTTCGATCGTTCTTAGGGCATGCTGGCTTTTACCGCAGATTCATCAAAGATTTCTCGAAAATCACAAGACCTTTGTGTGATCTTCTAGCCAAGGAAACCACATTTGAGTTCACTAAGGGATGCCATGAGGCATTCAACACACTCAAGGCAAAGCTCACGGCATCACCCATCATCATGCCACCGAATTGGGACTTACCATTCGAACTAATGTGTGATGCCTCGGACTTCGCCATAGGAGCAGTTTTGGGACAGCGTGTTGACAAGCTCCCTCATGTCATTTACTACGCAAGTCGAATCCTGAATGATGCCCAGCTGAACTAATCCACCACCGAGAAGGAGCTCCTTGCTGTTATCTTTGCCCTTGAGAAGTTCCGCTCATATCTAATTCAAACCAAGGTCATACTATACACGGATCATGCTGCCTTGAAGTATCTGCTCACTAAAAAGGACGCCAAGCCAAGGTTGCTACGTTGGATGCTACTGCTCCAGGAATTCGACCTTGAAATCAGAGACAAGAAGGGCAGCGAAAATGTGGTCGCTGACCATATGAGCCGATTGCTTCACAGTTCCAATGAAGAGGCCGATCAGTTGCCCCTCCTCGAGACCTTTCCTGACGAATAGCTCTTCGCAATCCAAGCTATTGATCCATGGTATGCCGATCTCATTAATTACCTTGCCACTAAGCAAATTCCTTCATCTTAAACAGGTACCAAAAGGAAAAGCTGGCTAAACAAGCTAAGTACTTCATATGGGATGAGTCGTACCTATGGAAGCATTGTCCAGACCAAAATCATTTGGCGCTGCATCCCAGAAGACGAGATGAAATCCGTCTTGACATTTTTCCATAGTTTGGCATGTGGGGGCCATTTTGGAGCTAAGAAGACAGCACTCAAGGTACTACAAAGTGGACTCTACTGGCCCACACTTTTCAAGAATGCACAAGAATTTGTACTCACCTGTGACCACTGCCAACACCTAGGTAACATCGGCCCTCGCAATCAAATGCCATTACACCCTATTCTTGTGGTCGAAATCTTCGACGTATGGGGCATTGATTTTATGGGGCCTTTTCCGAATTCCTTTGGCAATCTTTATATTCTGCTTGCAGTTGATTATGTCTCCAAATGGGTGGTAGCAATTCCCACCAAAACTAATGACGCCAAAGTAGTGGTGCGTTTTTTACAGAGTCACGTCTTAGCCAGATTCGGCGCACCTAGGGCAATCATTAGTGATGGGGGGGCACACTTATGCAATCATTCGTTTGCTGCCCTAATGAAGAAGTATGGCGTCACCCACAAGGTCTCAACACCGTATCACCCTCAAACGAGTGGGCAAGCGGAAGTGTCCAATCAGGAAGTAAAGGCCATACTGGAAAAAACGGTAAATCCTAACCGCAAAGATTGGTCCAGCAAATTGAATGATGAGCTGTGGGCCTATCGGACCGCATACAAGACCCCGATTGGCATGTCTCCCTTCCGGCTTGTTTTTGGAAAAGGCTGCCACCTACTAGTGGAATTAGAGCATAAAGCATTCTGGGCTATTAAGCAGATGAACCTGAACTTCGATGATGCTGGAATACATAGGAAGCTTCAGCTAAGTGAATTAGAGGAGTTGCGAAACGATGCCTTTGACAATGCTCGTATCTACAAGGAAAAGACCAAAGCTTTCCACGACAAGCGCATTCAGCCCAAGGACTTTCACATCGGACAGGAAGTCCTCCTCTTTGACTCCCGGCTCAGACTAATGCCAGGTAAGTTACGTTCAAGATGGACTGGACCATTTATTATTACTAACATTTTTCCTCATGGTGCAGTTGAAATCCAGCACCCGGAACGGCAAGATCCGTTCAAAGTAAATGACCACCGCCTCAAACACTACTTCAAGGACCTCTCTAATCCAAGCGTAGTCAACCCTGCAACTCCGCATGCGCCCAGCTTCTAGCATGACAACCCCGTCTTGCCTAGACATTAAATAAAGCGCTCCTAGGAGGCAGCCTAGCCCTGGTTTGTATTTCTCACTTCCTTTTCTATTTCTGCCCGTTATATCTCTCCAACTTTTCTGCTTTTGTCATGCTTACTGCTTATCACATTGAGGACAATGTTCAGTTTACGTTTGGGGGTGTGGATTTAAAATTTTGCATATAGAAACAAGTAGGTTTGGGGGTGATACACGGCCAGGACATTTAAATTTCTTCTTGTGAGTAGTATGATAACTTGTTAATAGGAATGTATATGCAAAGTTAACTATCTTTGCTTTACTAAGAGTCATGCCATGGTCAAGTAGTTCATAATTTGCACTTCACAATGCCATGTTTTAAGTGATTAAATGAACGAAATAACTGAATTTGAGTGAACCTTAGAAAATTAGTGGAGACTACCCTGTGAGATCTTTCAGCCTAATTGCATTCTTTCTGAGGGATATACTTGTTTCTACTCTTAAACACTCATCATTTTTGTTCTTAATTTTTGATCTCATTACATCATATTTGCATTGAATTTTAAAGAACTAACATCATTTAGATACACTTGATTTAATGTGTGGTTTGCCATAAGAAGTGATGTAGGCTATGTATGCTTTAACCTCTAACGGCTTGATCCTACCCTATTGCATGCTCCCTAAGCCAATTTTGAAGCCAAACACTCAGCCTTTTCTTTCATCACCCAAAGTATAACCTAACCCAAAATACTTAGCCATTCATCACAGCCATACCATATAACCTCAGTTTGTGCTAAGGTTGCCGTAAATGAGATTCATGGTGAGAATGAGAGGTGAAAGATGATGGTGCCCAATTCAAAGGACTTTGGCGTCAATTCAAAGTTCAAAATTAAAGAAAAGCTTTACAAGTTGCAAGCTGCATGAAAATTTGAGGAAATCATTGCATGATCTTGGTTCAACTCAATTCAAAGAACAGAAAAAAAAACGTTCAAATCAAAAGAAATAAAGAAACGTTGAGAAAGAAAGAAAAAAAAAGATAAAAAGTGAAAAACAAAGTGAATTGAGCCAAGTGAGCCAAGAGCCTCAAAATAAGCCACAAGAGCCTCAAAATAAGTAATCAAGAAAGCACAATGCCTTGGGCCTTAAGAAAGGATTCAGTTCAGAAATTCCAAGTTCAATTCATGACCTCTCATGCCTTGGCACAACTCAGGTTCTTTGAATCCCATCCTTCCTTGCTAAACCCCAAAGCTTAGCCCCATTACAACCTAAAAAGGAAGACCTAACTGATCTTATGGACAATCATGCTGAGGATTAAGGTACGTATCTATGTTCTTAAAGTTCAATTCCTTTCATGAGATCTTTATTTCCATAAAGTGTTATTCTTCATTGTTACTCATATGTGATTAAATTTGAATTTGATAATATAAACTCATCACATATGCTTGAAAAGAGTGTAAGCCTAGGATTCTTGTGCGAATTGAGAGTTGCCTAGTGATGATTAGAGCCGAGGCGAAATCTTTCTAGGGCACTTAGATGAAGTTGTTTTCAAACTTAATCACCTGGAAATATTGGTATTTATACACGTACACCTTCACATGAAACTCACCGCTATAGCATTCCTTTTAGTTCTGCAAAGCATGTCTACTTACTTTGATTCTTATTAGCTTGTTAAGAGTACTATATCTAGCATCTTTTTGTTTAAGTAAAACGTTTGTGGGTATCGTACTGTTATAACCCTCAGGAGACAAAACTCCTCCTACTAGGTGAACCTAGGGGTTTAAATGTTATATCTTAACTAAAATCGAGTCATTTCATTTTGTTAGCGTTTGTTTTGCTCAGGGACTAGAAAAAGATAGCTTTGCGGGTATTTGATCAGTCGTTATTTATGCATCATTTTGATGTCTTTATATGCCTCTCTTACATGTCTTCTGAATGATTTCGTGCCATCAATAGTAGAAAATGATCAATCTTGTGAGACTTGTGCATAGTTAGAAAGATAGGTAAAATCTGGAAAGAACGCAAAAAGAATGACTCAAATCGGAGTCCAGATGAAGGAGATATCCTCATTTCAATATTAGGTCCTGAACGGAGTCCTGAGTGTGCCATTGCGCCAGTGCGCCTATTTTGGGCCACTGGCCAAGTACCTCATCCGGGTCTCAAACCTGTGTTTCATGACATCAAGGTCAAGTCCTAGAAGTGCCAAGGTCGCGCCAAGGTAGGTCGAGGACATGCCCCAAGAACTCCCATCCTAGCCAAGATGTGCGCCTAAGTCGGGGGTCCCTGTTTCGCCAGCGGTAGATCAGAGGTTCTCCTTCTTCGCTAAGCCTTACAACATTTGCGCCAAGCCTGAATGAAGATGTGCTTCTAATGTACTCATGATTTGCTTCAAAAGCGCAGTCCCAGATCCTGATTACGAAGACAGTCCAAAATCCAAGTTCGGCCAGCTTGCGTTCCCACTTGCCAACCTGCATTCACACTCCCGGCCGTGCTCTGATTGGTTCTAATAGATTTTAAGGACTTTATAATTAATTAAAAGTAAAATAACTTTCCCTATTCTTATAGGACATGGTTTTACCAATCCTTATAGAATAAAGTTATACCAATCCTTATAGAACAAGGTTTTCCCTTGTCTATAAAAAGGAGAATCAGAGAGAGGATTGGGGGGTTCCGTTTTGTTTTCTGAAAAACTGAGACCTGAGCCGCAGATAGTAATTGATTTTTTAGAGTTTTACGTTAAAGCTTTGTTCTTCCCAAAGTTGAGTGTGCTGGACGTGGAGCTTGGAGAAGAAGGCTCTGCCGTGTCTTCTGCTGCACCTGTTCTTCACAATCTCTTATGTACCCTTATTTTCATTATTGCAATTTACTTATGAATTCAATTATATTTGTTTTAATTTCAGTTATGTGTGAGTAGTCGTTAGGATTAGGGCTGCTTGAAGCCCTAGCCATGTTAGCTTTTTGATTGGATTTCTGGCTCTTGATTATGATTGCTATGCATGCTGAATAAGTTGGATTACTATGCTTAATGACCTTAATTTATGCCTATAAGATTAGCTACCTTGTTTGCATATAATTATAGATGTAATTACTTGAGTGACCGTCATATCATCTTGTGATTTGGAGCATCGAAAGTATTCTTACTTGTAATCTTAACTCATAATGACCTAGGATTGCATGTCACTTTGCTAGGCTAATGTGGTGTCATTAAATTCTCTTTAAACTTCATGGATCATCTTAAAAGGTAGGTGATAGATGTTCTAGGCATATTCCCTGTTTAGAACATGCTAAGTAAGAGGGAATAAGATGTGTCTAGTGAACCAACGCCAGGTCCTAGGCACGAGCACCTAATTCAGAAAATGCATAGTAATTAGGTCAAGGAAATCTGGTTAAGAGCTATAATTGGTTAGAGTGGATAGTAAGCCTTAATTCGCCTTAGTTATTAATCAATCAACCGTTAATTCTTGCATTATTATTTTCTGCATTTTATTTTACTTGTCTTTAAATTTCAGTTCTCACATCATAAACCCCCCTGCGTGTGTGTGTGTTTTCACTAAGTTAATAAATCTGAACTAAAGTGATCATAACGTTGATACAAGTCCTCGAGGGATCGACTCTTGCTGTGCTACTATACTATTCTTATCGATTTGTGCACTTGCAAAGATTTTATAACTGTTAGAATTGAATTGCATATTTCTTGCTCTTTAATTTTACCAACATAGCTCCACGTTTTCCAGAAACTACGTCCTTCAATAGTTTGGCAAAGATTGGCATGTGCTTGACGAGTTTGTGGAATGGAAATGTAATTTCGAGCTTTTTCAGCATGTGTTCCATCTCGTTCTCGAAATCATCCTTCTCCTTGTTTTGGTTGTGAAATCAGCGAGGAACTGTCAAAGCAACTTCATCATCTAAATCAACTTGTACTTGTTTAGTGTGCTTTGAAGCATGAAATTTAGAGTTAGAGTGATCCGCTTGAATTGTTTTGCTGTTAGGACCCAAGGACTCAGCTGTGTCCTTGTTATTGGCACTTGGCACAAATTGGGCCTGAGAAAGAACTGCGCCTTGGGATTTTGGCACATCTTGATCTAAGTTCTGAGTGGGCGTAGCTGGGCGCGTCGCAGGCGTGCCCTGAAGAGGTTCTGGTGCAGTGGCATAGAGCTTTTCCAGCAGGTCTGCGCTAGGAGCATGTTGGAACACGCCAGGATGATGGTATTGCGGCGAAGGTCGTGCCCAGGTTTTAGGCGCAGGTTGGCGTACTGGCGGCAATAATTCTGAAGTTCAGTTTGGTGCTAGTTCTGTGGCAGCATGTGAGACACGGACTGTGGCTATGTTGGGGCTCTCGATAGACTAGCTTGAGGCCAGGCTCTCGCCAGAGTCTGAGTTTGTGGCATGTCACAGTGCTGGTCATGCGGAAAGGTTTGATTCAGCGGCACAGGGTAAGGACCAGCATGGGGGATAGTCAGGGCAAGGCTATCGGCAGTACAAGTTAAGGCATATGCTGTGACTCGGCAGGGGTCTGCGGTCCAGTTTGGTTTAGTGCCCTATTTTAAGGCTGCGACATGGCAGTTGCCAGGACCCTTCCCAAATTTCCCCTCGGAACCCGAGAAAAGCCCTGCTCCCATCTGACAACTTAATAAAATTCCCGGAATACCCTTAAGCCCTTGCAATTAGTTATGAGAATTCTGCCAAAAATCTGGTAGAACCTCCCCTTAAAGAATGGTTAACCGTCTTCCACCTGTCAGACGAAGGATGAAATAACACTTTCAAAACCCATCATCACCAAACAACCATCGACGTAGTCATAATTTACAGTAGGTCCAAAAAGGCAAATCAGAGCATCTAGGTAGGAAAGGTAATTACAGAAAATTTATAAATCCTACTCGATAGTCTAGGTAAAGGCGCAGCTGAAATTTAATACCTCCGCCTCTGGATGTGTCATCGTCAACTAAACGGCCTGGAGGGGATTTAAAACATGAAAAAGTGTGAATGGACAAAATAATCTATAAAAACAATTTCTGAGGAAAACATACATTTTCCCCCTCCATGAGTAAAAAATTGCATGCATAATATAAAATTCCTTTTTACACAAATAATATATAAAGATAATCCGAAAACATACCGAAAAATCCATCTTTAAATTAAAACACTCGGTGGGACCCACGAAAACCCGAATAATGAAAACATCTTGTGGTCCACAACCCTGCTTTGAAAACCCTCCTCAAAGGAGTTTAAAAATCATGTAAATATACCTGGACACAAAAATAGCATAAACATGTCTCACCGCATCCCGAATGGAATCCCGAGCCGTAGCTCGAGATCCAAGCTGACTGACCCGGGTCCAACCCTCCACACACCCGATATACCTCGAGTTGTGCAGAACCCTGTACTACGCGTAGATAGCCTCAACGACCTGGTCGAGAAATACCACTCGACACCAGCGTCGGAGAACCCTCAACGATCTAGCGGAGAAAGACCCTCGATGCCAGCATTGGAGAAAACCTTGACCCTCGGGGACAGTAATGCAGTGAATACCAAAATCCATGTTTTGAAATCTTTGTTTCTCGGCCTAAGCCAAATTCATTGAAAAACTGGGTTTATGCCCAAATCCAATAAAAATCACAAATCTGGGTTTAAAACAAAAAATCGTGGACTCAACCGAAACCCAAAATCTATAAGGTCAAAACAACATAAAAGCAGAGTCCATAAAGGCAAGCCATAGCCCAAAACGTTATTTCCAATTTATTATTGGGAACCCATGTCCAGTGAGTTCTAAATTCTAGAAATTTTCCAAAAATAATACATAACAAGAAATTATTTCAAATATACGCTTATACATGCATTATAATTTACAAAACCAAAGTCCACTCACCGAACGTCCAATTATGTTCAATCCTGAGTCGAATGCTACTCTGAAGTTCTCGTAGCAGTATCGCCTGTCAAAAGTAACAAACGGGGCTACCAACGTTAATTAAAAACCCTACATTCAGACTCCCTAAACCCCACGAGGTCCACCCGCATCCTACTAAAAATGCAGCCACATTGGACGCCCAAAACTACCCCTAAACGATGTCCGATTAACCCGAAACCTGCGCCAAAAGGTTCGGAAGGTCGAAAACATGTTGACACGCATCGCCGTTACCAAAGGAGTGGCCCCACGTGCCACCACCCGCCGGCAGAAGGCTGATGGCTCGCCCACGTGCCTGCAAGCGCGCTGACTCGGTGCTGACTCAGCCGCCAGGTTGCTCCACGTGGCTTCCAGGTGGTATGCCACGTCAGCCCTCTCTAACCGAACCATTCGTCGGAGAGTCGTCCGAGTAGATGACCGCTCCGCCGTGCGCCGTTGGTGGAAATTTCCATTGGCGGCCGACCTTGAAACTTTCCTAACTTCTTCAAATCTCAACCATTTTTCACGAATTAATAGTCTAAACCCATCTACTCGAGTCTAGGAACACGACACTGAAGTCTAAGCATGAAACCCATACCTGAGTTGGCCGAAAAATCGATAAGGTTCAATTTTCTCCTTTCTCGGTTCGGCGTTACCAGTGGTCGTTTCCTTCGACAACCAATACGTCCTTGATCTCGGGGGGGGGGGGGGGGGGGGGGGGGGGGGGGGGGGGGCGGGGGGGGGTTGTTGGTGGAGAAGACGATGGGTGGAAACAAATTGGATGAGGTTGCTTCCAATCAAAGTTCCAGGTTTAGGGTTTTTGGGTTCGGTGTCATGGTTTGGATGAGGATCGTGAAGAGAGATAGAGGAAATGAGAAGAATCTGGAGAAGTCTGGGTTAAAAATATCTACCCAGGGCAAATTACCAAATTGCCCCTGAACATTCTAGACCCGCAACCCTCTCATAAGAACATCATTTTTCGCGTGCCACCTGTCTACGAACTCGTGAGTTCGAGACCTACGCAACGGTCCCCGAAAAACTCCCAAATGTCTCTCTAACCAAAAAGTGATTTTCGAGCCCCTTATAAAACCAAGGGTAAATTTCTCCTTTTCCAAATTAATTTACGAAAATTCGCTTATTAAATTTCCAGGTCGTTACAACTCACCCCCCTTAAAGCAATTTCATCCTCGAAATTCATACCTGTCACTGGAATAACTGTAGATGCTATACCCGCATCAGTGCCTCGGGTTCCCACGTGGCCTCGTCCACATTATGATTCCTCCACAGAACTTTAACCAGAGAAATTGTCTTTCTGCGCAATACTTTTTCCTTCCAATCTAAAAGTTGCACTAGTTGCTCCTCAAAAGTCAAATCATCTCTCAGCTCAATTGGTTGCGCCTCCAATACATGAGATTCATCAAATAGATATGTCTGAAGCATGGATACATGCAATACATCGTGAACCCTTGACAGTTCTGTGGGTAAAGAAAGTCTGTAAACCACTGGCCCTATCCTCTCAATAATTTCATAGGCCCAATATAGCGAGGACTCATCTTCCCTCGTCTACCAAAACGTACAACTCCTTTCCAGGGAGATAATTTCAAGAAAACCTAGTCTCCGACCTCAAACTCAAGATCACTGATTCGCCGGTCCGCATAGCTTTTCTAGCGGTCCTGAGCTGCCTTCAATCTTTTCCTGATGATTCTAATCTTTTCCTTTGTCATTTCCACTATCTCTGGTGTCAATAGTTTTCTCTCACCTACATCATTCCAGCATATCGGTGTCCTGCACTGTCTCCCATACAGTGCCTCGAAAGGAGACATCCTAATACTAGATTGATAGCTGTTGTTGTATGCAAACTCCATCAAAGCCAGGTGTGAATCCCAATTTCCTTTAAACTGTAGTACACAAGCTATCATCATATCTTCCACAATCTGAATTGTCCTCTCAGACTAACCATCAGTTTGAGGATGAAAAGCTGTACTAAAATGCAATGTTCTCCAAAGGCTTTCTGCAAACTCCGCCAAAACCTCGAGGTAAACCTAAGATCCCTGTCTCATACAATCGACTCTGGAGTCCCATGTTACCGTATGATCTCATCGACAAACAACTTGGCGTACTGGTCCATCCTGTATTCTTCCCGTACGCGCAAGAAATGTGCTAACTTCGTGAGTCTATCAACAATTACCCAGATTCCATCATGTCTTTTTTGAGTCCTACGAAGTTTATAAACAAAATCCATAGTAATGTGATCCCACTTCCATTCCGGAATAGGTAGGGGTTTTAGTGCCCCATATGGTTTCTTCCTCTCTTCTTTTACTTGTTGACATGTCTGGTATCTACTCACAAACTCTGCTATTTCCCTTTTCATCCCAGTCCACCAATAATGCTCCTTAAAAATACGATCCATCTTAGTACCTCTTGGATGCATAGCAAAGGTAGAACTATGAGCTTCCTCAAGAATTTCTCTTTTCAACTCTGGATCATCAGGTACGCACAACCAGCCATCCTTAACCAAGGCCCCATCATCCTTAATCACATAATTCTGCATATTCCCAGCCTCCAACAACATCCTAATAACACACAACGTAGGATCCTAGAGTTGAGCTTCAATAATTCGGTCAATCAAGATAGGTCTCACATGGAAGCTAGCCAATAGAGCCCCCTGACTATCCATGCCAAGTATAATTCCCGCTCTTCGGAGTTCCACCAACAACGGTAAGTAAACAATGTGTAATAGGACAAGGAACCCATGGACTTCCTGCTCAGTGCATCCGCCACTACATTGTCCTTTCCTGGGTGATACTCTATCGTACAGTCATAATCCTTTATCAACTCTAGCCACCTCCTCTGTCTCAAGTTCAGATCTTTCTGGGTAAAGAAATATTTCCGGCTCTAATGGTTAGTAAAGATCCAACGCATTTCCCCATACAAATAATCTCTCCAAATCTTCAGTGCATGCACCACTGGAGCTAACTCTAAATCATGTGTGGGGTAGTTCAACTCATGGGGTTTAAGTTGCGTGGAAGCATATGCTATCACCTTCCCATGCTGCATCATCATGCAACCTATACCCCGTATTGATGCATCACTGTACACCTCAAATCCTCCGTTATCATCTGGAAGGGTTAACAATGGGGCAGAAGTCAACCTCCTCTTAAGCTCTTGAAAAGTCTGTTCACACTCATCATCGCAGTCAAACTTCACACCTTTCCTTATCAACCGAGTCAACGGGGTAGCTATCGTAAAGAATCCTTCTGCGAATCGCCTATAATATCCTACTAAACCTAGAAAATTTCTCACCTCTGACACTGTCCCCAATTGCTCCCAACTTGCCACTGCCTCAACTTTTTGGGGATCCACGCTAATACCCTCTGCAGAAATCACTTGACCTAAGAATCCCACACTAGTCAACCAAAACTGACATTTACTGAACTTGGCGAACAGTTGCTTTTTCCTTAGCAAATTCAGCACCAACCTCAAGTGTTTCTCATGTGCCTTAGCGCTTTTTGAATATACTCAGATATTGTAACAACCCGGACTTTTCATAATTGATTTTATGCAATTATTTTTATTAAATGACTATTTTACCCTTGATCGGTCAAGGGCTTGGAAATCAAGTTTTGTTTCGAGACACTTTTGGTGGTGTTTCGGGTACCGTTGCGTAGGTCTCGAACTCACGAGTTCGAAGACAGGCGGCACGCAGGAAATGGAGTTCGTATACGGAAGTTGTGGATCTAGATGTGCAAGGGCATTTTGGTAATTTGCCATGGAGGGGAGATATTTTAACTTCAATTATTGTACACGTCATTTCATCTTCATTTCAGTTTCATCTCTTTATCATCTCCTTCTCTCTCTCTGTAACAAATATAACACAAACACACCCAATACATTGAACCGAAACCGAAGAAAAACCAAGAGAAAACCATAAAGTCAACGTCGGATTCAAGGCTTTAACTTCCCATTTGGATCAACTAATTGTATTCTACTCTTTCCCACGATCACAACCGTACCAACCATCGAAGGAGAGGACCACGGTGGAAGCCGAGCCGAGTAAAGGAAGTTTCGGATCTTTCGATCGATTTTCCGGCTTATACAGGTACGTGTTTGATGTTTTGAGGTTATATTTGGATTCCTGGGTTTGAGTAGATAGATTTAGACGTAAAATTTGTGTAAAACGGTTGAGTTTTGAGGAAGTTGTAAAGCTTGGAGTTTCGGTCGGAAATGGCGGATTCCGGCGAACCAGACGGCGGCAGAGGTGGCGATCCGGTCATCTTCTCCGGCCAACTTCCAGCGACGGCGACGACAGTCCGGTCGTCTTCTCCGGCGAGTCACCGGTGACCGGTCGGGTCGAGTTGAACCGGTCGAGTTGAGTGAACCGATCGGGTCGAGTTGAACCGGTCGAGTTGAGTGAACCGATCGGGTCGAGTTGGACCGGGTCAGGTTGAACTGAACCGGGTTGGACCGGTTCAGGAGCGTGAACACTGTAGCAGGCGCGTGACCGGCGCGTGAGGGCGCGTGGGCGCGTGTGCCGACCTTCAGGCGGCGCGTGGGGTCGAGGCTGACGTCACGGCGGCGGCTGGTAACCAGTTTTCGATGTTCTGAATCTGTTGGTATAAGTTTCAGGTTGATCGGACATCGTTTAGAGGTCGTTTTAAGTGTCCGAAGTTGCTGTGATTTTAGGAACAACATGGGTAGACTTCCCGAGATTAGGAAGTTGTTATATACGAGTCTTATTACTAGCCGGTAATCCCAATTGTTGCTCTTGACAGGCGATATCGTTCCGGGAACCTCAGAGGAACGAGCGAGACGGGATTGAGCTAGCTTGAACAGGTTTGTGAGTGGACTTTGTTTTATAAACTGAATTGCATGCATCAAAATATCTTTGTTAAATACGGTTATGTATTCTGGCATTGAATTTCTGAATGTTAGAAATGATTTCTAAACACATATTTTCCACTATTTCAGTTAAAGTATGATTTGAGAAATATCATGGTTTTGGACTCGATTATAATAACGTTTTGACGTGGAAATTGTTGAGTCAATGATTTGGGTTTTGACCCTCTTGTATGAGTTTATCGGATTTTGGTCTGATTTGTGGGAGGCCAGGACTCGGGATGAGGATCCGTTATTAGCGGTGAACCCGATGAACCTCCAGGATAAACATTGATATGATATGATATGATAGTCGAGATATGCCGACTGATATGATATGATAGTCGAGATATGCCGACTTATATGATATGATAGTCGAGATATGCTGACTGATATGATATGATAGTCGAGATATGCCGACTGATATGATATGATAGTCGAGATATGCCGACTGATATGATATGATAGTCGAGATATGCCGACTGATATGATATGATAGTCGAGATATGCCGACTGATATGATATGATAGTCGAGATATGCCGACTGATATGATATGATAGTCGAGATATGCCGACTGATATGTTATGATAGTTGAGATATGCCGACTATGCCGACTGATGCAATATGATAGCCGTAGGTCATACCGGCTACTGATATGTTATGCTAGTCGAGAGATATGCCGACTGATGTGATAGCATAGTACAGAGAGTTGTGATACAGTACTAGCACACCCCAAGGGATACCCTGGTGGCTAGTGGATGTGTCGATGACAGTGGATTTGAGATGTTATGTGTCTAGGTGGAAATAAATGATTTTGAACATGAAAATGCCGGTGATTTAAAGATGATGTTTTTATAACATGAATTTTTTATGTGATGCATGCATGGTTTTATAAATGGAGGGGGAAAAAGGTAATATTCCTTGGAAAACGTTTTATAAACGATTATTTTTGTCCACTCACAACTTTTGTGTTTAAACCCCCTTCAGGCCGTAGAGTTGACGCAGACATTATCTCGAGGCAGAGGCATTAGCACTTCCGCTACGCTGTGTAGTTGTACTTGAGTAGGATATCTAATTTGTACATTGATCCTACTTAGACGCTCTGATATTCTTGTATTTGGTTGGTATTTACTTACGGGAATTTTAAGTGCTTAAATCCCTATTATCATATGCTAAGGATTGAAGGGTATTTGGGAACCTTTCCTTAGGTTGTCAGACGGGATCAGGGTTTTTCCCGGGTTTCGAGGGGAAATTCGGGACGGGTCCTGACTATTGGTATCAGAGCACTAGGTTAAATTCCTGTAGACCGTACATCTAGTGTACAGGTGAAATTTTGGTATTAATGGTTTACAACTTCTTTTCAGCGTATAATGCCTCCGAGACGAGAGTTCCGTCAACGGTCAGGGAATGGTGGAGATGACCATGAACCTGCAGTGGAGCCTGATTTGAGGCAGACACTGGAACAGCTGGGTCAGACTTTAGCTTCTGTACTAAAGGATAGAGCTTCTCATGAAGTCTCTGATATCGAGAGAGCCCAGAGACTGGGGGCGACGATATTCATGGGTGACTCTAGCCCAGATGAGGCTGAGGAGTGGATTACTCGCATGGAGCGGGTGTTCTTGATTATGAGGTGTCCTCTAGAGGAGAGAGTTCTACTGGCCACATTTTTACTAGGTGGTTCTGCTTACCACTGGTGGCACTCATTGGAGGTGTCAGGTTGGAATGTCCATAAGCTTACTTGGCAGACTTTCCGGGAACGCTTCTTGGAGCAGTTTTACCCTCGCTCACACCGGAACGTTAAGGAGGCCGAGTTCTTGCATTTACAGCAAGGAGACATGACGGTGGCCCAGTATGAACAGAGATTCATAGCGCTGAGTCGCTTTGCACCGACGTTGGTAGCGACCGAGTCAGACAAGTGCCACAGATTTGAGAGTGGACTGCGGAGTGAAATTCGGTCAGCAGTTACGTCTATGGACCACACTTCGTTGAGGACTTTGACTGATGCTGCAGCTCGAGTAGAGTTGAGTTTGGGTTTCCCAATGCCACAACAGTACAGTGGGTACAAGAGACGTCGAGATCACTGGACTGCCGGATCCTCTAGTCAGGGACCATCAAAAAGAGGCAGTCATAGTTCTGGATCTTCTGGGAGATCTAGTATAGGCAGTGGCAGATCTAGTGGCATCAGTGATTCCATTTGTTATTTCTGTGGGGAGACTGGTCACATCAAGAGATTCTGTCGACAACGACGTCCGGGCAGTAGTTCCTTTAGTCGTGGTGCGACTGATCCTAGCCCGAGTACAGGACAGATGTTTGATACTGCAGCTGGGAGGCAGACCTATTTTGGTGGGGCTGGTAGAGCTAGTGGGACCAGCAGTGCTAGAGGCAGGTATGGGGATCGTGGTCGATCTTCTGGTACACCAGCTCGAGTGTTTGCCATGACGCAACAGGAAGCTCGAGTAGCACCGGATGTGGTCACGGGTACGTTATCTATTTTTAACCGCAATGCTTGCGGATAGAGAATTATCTCCAATTGGTTGGGACATGGGTATTAGTACTCCTACCGGAGATATGTTAGTGGCGAACCTAGTGATTCGCAGTTGTCCGGTGATGGTTGAAGGCCATGGTTTGGAGGTAGATT
Organism: Oemleria cerasiformis; assembly: GCA_037349345.1. Lineage (NCBI taxonomy): Eukaryota > Viridiplantae > Streptophyta > Magnoliopsida > Rosales > Rosaceae > Oemleria > Oemleria cerasiformis. Next base: position 361,802 of record JAZGTL010000050.1, on the reverse strand, counting down.
TAATCCCCTTAGATATCTTTGAGTTTGATGTGATTCTGGGGATGGATTGGTTGTCCATGCACCATGCCTCCATAGACTGTTATAATAAGACAGTAGTTTTTCGGAGTCCAGGATTCCCTGAACTTACATTTCGGGGAGATCGTAGGGTATTACCCTATGGAGTGATATCAGCGTTAACAGCTGAGAGATTGTTGAGAAAAGGTTGTGAGGGTTACTTGGCTCATGTGATAGATGCTCGGAATACTTCGATGAGAGTGGAGGATATTCCTGTGGTGAGTGAGTTATCTGATGTGTTTCCAGATGATCTTCCAGGATTACCACCACACCGTGAGATTGAGTTCACAATCGAGCTTTTTCCAGGTACTCAACCTATCTCACAGGCACCGTACAGGATGGCACCGGCAGAATTGCGAGAGTTAAAGACTCAATTGCAGGATTTGGTGAATATGGGATTTATTCGCCCAAGTGTTTCACCATGGGGTGCACCGGTATTATTTGTGAGGAAAAAGGATGGTGGTCTGAGATTGTGTATCGACTACCGGCAGTTAAATAAAGTGACGGTGCGAAATAAGTATCCTTTGCCAAGGATTGACGATTTATTTGATCAACTGAAAGGGGCAAAGTATTTTTCAAAAATTGACCTTCGATCCGGGTACCATCAGTTGAGAATCCGGGAAGAGGATGTTCAGAAAACAGCTTCCAGGACTCGGTATGGTCATTATGAGTTCCTGGTGATGCCCTTCGGGTTGACTAATGCCCCGGTAGCGTTTATGGATTTGATGAACAGAGTGTTCCAAAAGTATTTGGATCGATTTGTAATTGTGTTCATCGACGATATCTTGGTGTATTCAAGGAGTGCCAAGGCACATGAGAAGCACTTGAGGTTGGTGCTGAATATGCTTAGGAAAAAGCATTTGTTTGCCAAGTTCAGTAAATGCCAGTTTTGGTTGACCGAAGTTGGATTCTTGGGTCATGTGATTTCGGCTGAGGGTATCAGCGTAGATCTCCAAAAAGTGGAGGCAGTGGCAAACTGGGAGCAACCGAGGACAGTGACAGAGATGAGGAGTTTTCTGGGTTTGGCAGGATATTATCGGCGGTTCGTAGAAGGATTTTCTACGATAGAAGGCCCATTGACTCGGTTGACTAAGAAAGGAGTCAAGTTTGACCGGGATGCTGATTGTGAGCAGAGCTTCCAGGAGCTAAAGAGAAGATTGACTTCTGCTCCAGTATTAACCCTTCCAGATGGTAACGGGGGTTTTGAGGTATATAGTGATGCATCATTGCGGGGTATTGGCTGTGTGCTGATGCAGCATGGGAAAGTGATAGCGTATGCTTCCAGACAACTTAAAACCCATGAGAGGAATTACCCCACACATGATTTGGAGTTGGCTGCAGTAGTGCATGCACTGAAAATATGGAGACATTATTTGTATGGGGAGACGTGTCGGATCTTCACCGACCATCAGAGTTTAAAGTACTTGTTCACCCAGAAGGACCTGAATTTGAGGCAGAGAAGGTGGCTTGAGCTGATAAAGGATTATGATTATACTATTGAGTACCACCCAGGAAAAGCCAATGTTGTGGCAGATGCCTTGAGCAGGAAATATATGGGTTCTTTGGCACATTTGCATACAATCTACTTACCGTTATTGGTAGAGTTCCGTAGAGCAGGGATTGTACTGGACATGGATAGCCAGGGGGCTTTGTTGGCTAGTTTCCATGTGAGGCCTGTTCTGATTGATCGGATTATTGAGGCTCAACTCCAGGATCCTACATTGTGCATTATCAGGATGGAGTTAGAGGCTGGAAACAGGCAGGACTATGCGGTTAGGGATGATGGAGCATTGGTTAAGGATGGACGGTTGTGCGTACCGAATGAGCTGGAGCTAAAGAGGGAAATTCTTAATGAGGCTCATAGTTCGGCTTACGCTATGCATCCAGGAGGTACCAAGATGTATCATACCCTAAGGAAACACTATTGGTGGACTGGGATGAAAAGAGAAATTGCTGAGTTTGTGAGTAGATGTTTGACATGTCAGCAAGTGAAAGCGGAGAGGCAGAAACCCTATGGGACACTGCAACCATTACCTATTCCGGAATGGAAGTGGGATCACATTACGATGGACTTTGTGTATAAACTTCCAAGGACACGGAAAGGACATGATGGGATATGGGTAATTGTGGATAGACTTACGAAGTCTGCACATTTCTTGCCAGTGCGAGAAGATTTTCGGATGAGTCGGTATGCCAAATTGTTCGTGGATGAGATCATACGGCTGCATGGGACTCCAGGGTCTATTGTTTCGGACAGGGATCCTAGATTTACCTCCAGGTTTTGGCGGAGTTTGCAGAAGGAATTTGGCACCACATTGCATTTCAGTACAGCCTTTCATCCTCAGACGGATGGTCAGTCGGAGAGAATAATCCAGGTTTTGGAGGATATGATGAGGGCTTGTGTACTACAGTTTAAAGGGAACTGGGATTCACACTTGTCTCTGATGGAATTTGCATATAATAACAATTACCAGTCGAGTATCGGGATGTCACCTTTCGAGGCACTGTATGGGAGGCAGTGCAGAACACCTTTGTGTTGGAGTGAAATAGGTGAAAGAAGACTGTTAACACCCGAGTTGGTGGATTTGACTGAGGAAAAGATTAGAATCATCAGAGAAAGGTTGAAGATAGCTCAGGATCGCCAGAAGAGCTATGCAGACCATCGAACCAGAGACCTTGAGTTTGAGGTTGGTGATTGGGTGTTCTTGAAACTATCTCCATGGAAGGGAGTGGTACGTTTTGGTAGACGGGGAAAACTAAGTCCTCGCTACATTGGTCCATATGAGATTTTGGAAAGGATAGGACCAGTGGCATATCGTATTTCTTTACCCTCGGAATTATCCAGAGTTCATGATGTCTTTCATGTATCTTTGCTCCGGAAATATCTGTTTGATGAGTCTCATGTGTTGGAAGAGCAACCACTTGAGCTGAAAGACGATTTGACATTTGAGGAGCAACCAGTGCAAATTCTGGATTTGAAGGAAAAGGTACTTCGCAGAAAGACTATTCCTCTAGTTAAAGTGTTGTGGAGGAATCATAACGTGGAGGAAGCCACGTGGGAAACTGAGGAACTAATGCGGGCACAGTATCCTCATTTATTTCATGATTAGGAATGAATTTCGGGGATGAAATTTCTTAAGGGGGGTAGATTGTAACAACCCGGACATTTCATAATTGATTTTATGCAATTATTTTTATTAAATGACTATTTTACCCTTGATCGGTAAAGGGCTTGGAAATCAAGTTTTGTTTCGAGACACTTTTGGTGGTGTTTCGGGTACCGTTGCGTAGGTCTCGAACTCACGAGTTCGTAGACAGGCAGCACGCAGGAAATGGAGTTCGTATACGGAAGTTGTGGGTCTAGATGTGCAAGGGCATTTTGGTAATTTGCCATGGAGGGGAGATATTTTAACTTCAATTATTGTACACTTCATTTCATCTTCATTTCAGTTTCATCTCTTTATCATCTCCTTCTCTCTCTCTGTAACAAACATAACACAAACACACCCAATACATTGAACCGAAACCGAAGAAAAACCAAGAGAAAACCATAAAGTCAACGTCGGATTCAAGGCTTTAACTTCCCATTTGGATCAACTAATCGTATTCTACTCTTTCCCACGATCACAACCGTACCAACCATCGAAGGAGAGGACCACGGTGGAAGCCGAGCCGAGTAAAGGAAGTTTTGGATCTTTCGATCAATTTTCTGGCTTATACAGGTACGTGTTTGATGTTTTGAGGTTATATTTGGATTCCTGGGTTTGAGTAGATAGATTTAGACGTAAAATTTGTGTAAAACGGTTGAGTTTTGAGGAAGTTGTAAAGCTTGGAGTTTCGGTCGGAAATGGCGGATTCCGGCGAACCAGACGGCGGCAGAGGTGGCGATCCGGTCATCTTCTCCGGCCAACTTCCGGCGACGACGACGACAGTCCGGTCGTCTTCTCCAGCGAGTCACCGGTGACCGGTCGGGTCGAGTTGAACCGGTCGAGTTGAGTGAACCGGTCGGGTCGTGTTGAACCGGTCGAGTTGAGTGAACCGGTCGGGTCGAGTTGGACCGGGTCAGGTTGAACCGAACCGGGTTGGACCGGTTCAGGCGCGTGAACACTGTAGCAGGCGCGTGACCGGCGCGTGAGGGCGCGTGGGCGCGTGTGCCGACCTTCAGGCGGCGCGTGGGGTCGAGGCTGACGTCACGGCGGTGGGTGGTAACCAGTTTTCGATGTTCTGAATCTGTTGGTATAAGTTTCAAGTTGATCGGACATCGTTTAGAGGTCGTTTTAAGTGTCCGAAGTTGCTGTGATTTTAGGAACAACATGGGTAGACTTCCCGAGATTAGGAAGTTGTTATATACGAGTCTTATTACTAGCCGGTAATCCCAATTGTTGCTCTTGACAGGCGATATCGTTCCGGGAACCTCAGAGGAACGAGCGAGACGGGATTGAGCTAGCTTGAACAGGTTTGTGAGTGGACTTTGTTTTATAAACTGAATTGCATGCATCAAAATATCTTTGTTAAATACGGTTATGTATTGTGGCATTGAATTTCTGAATGTTAGAAATGATTTCTAAACACATGTTTTCCACTATTTCAGTTCAAGTATGATTTGAGAAATATCATGGTTTTGGACTCGATTATAATAACGTTTTGACGTGGAAATTGTTGAGTCAATGATTTGGGTTTTGACCCTCTTGTATGAGGTTATCGGATTTTGGTCTGATTTGTGGGAGGCCAGGACTCGGGATGAGGATCCGTCATTAGCGGTGAACCCGATGAACCTCCAGGATAAACATTGATATGATATGATATGATAGTCGAGATATGCCGACTGATATGATATGATAGTCGAGATATGCCGACTGATATGATATGATAGTCGAGATATGCCGACTGATATGATATGATAGTCGAGATATGCCGACTGATATGATATGATAGTCGAGATATGCCGACTGATATGATATGATAGTCGAGATATGCCGACTGATATGATATGATAGTCGAGATATGCCGACTGATATGATATGATAGTCGAGATATGCCGACTGATATGATATGATAGTCGAGATATGCCGACTGATATGATATGACAGTCGAGATATGCCGACTGATATGATATGATAGTCGAGATATGCCGACTGATATGTTATGATAGTTGAGATATGCCGACTATGCCGACTGATGCAATATGATAGCCGTAGGTCATACCGGCTAATGATATGTTATGTTAGTAGAGAGATATGCCGACTGATGTGATAGCATAGTACAGAGAGTTGTGATACAGTACTAGCACACCCCAAGGATACCCTGGTGGCTAGTGGATGTGTCGATGACAGTGGATTTGAGATGTTATGTGTCTAGGTGGAAATAAATGATTTTGAACATGAAAATGCCGGTGATTTAAAGATGATGTTTTTATAACATGAATTTTTTATGTGATGCATGCATGGTTTTATAAATGGAGGGGGAAAAAGGTAATATTCCTTGGAAAACGTTTTATAAACGATTATTTTTGTCCACTCACAACTTTTGTGTTTAAACCCCCTTCAGGCCGTAGAGTTGACGCAGACATTATCTCGAGGCAGAGGCATTAGCACTTCCGCTACGCTGTGTAGTTGTACTTGAGTAGGATATCTAATTTGTACATTGATCCTACTTAGACGCTCTGATATTCTTGTATTTGGTTGGTATTTACTTACGGGAATTTTAAGTGCTTAAATCCCTTGTCTGACAAGAGAAATTATTTATTGTTATTATCATATGCTAAGGATTGAAGGGTATTTGGGAACCTTTCCTTAGGTTGTCAGACGGGATCAGGGTTCTTCCCGGGTTTCTAGGGGAAATTCGGGACGGGTCCTGACAGATATCATCAATGAACACATTTACAAATTGATCTAAATACCTTCGGAATACCCAATTCATCAAATCCATAAATTCCGCCGGTGCATTAGTTACACCAAAGGGCATCACTAGGAACTCATAATGCACATGGCGTGTCCTGAAACCGTTTTGGGAACGTCCTCTTCCCTGATCCTTAATTGATGGTACCCGAATCAAAGGTCAATTTTAGAGAAATACCTTGCCACTTTTAATTGGTCAAATAAATCATCAATTCGTGGCAAATGATACTTATTCCTCACCGTAACCCTGTTTAACTGCCGCTAGTCAATACATAGACTCAAACCACCATCTTTCTTCCTTACAAATAACACCGGCGCACCCCATGGTGATACACTCGGTCGAATAAATCCCATATCCACTAAGTCCTACAATTGAGTCTTCAATTCCCTCAATTTTGCCGATTCCAACATGTACGGTGCCTGTGATATAGGTTGAGTACCCGGAAGAAGCTCTATGGTGAACTCAATCTCCCGGTGTGGTGGCAACCCCAGAATATCCTTCGAAAATACATCTGGAAACTCATTCACCATAGGAATATCCTCTACTCTCACCGAAGTATCCCGAGAATCGATCACGTGAGCTAAATAGACCTCACAACCTTTCCTCAATAACTTCTCAATTGTCAAGGCCGATATTACTCCCGAGGGACGCACCCTACGATCACCCTGAAATGTAAGTTCTGACAAACCTGGACTCCGGAAGACCACCCTCTTGTCGAAACATTCAATGGAGGCATGATGCATGGTTAACCAATCAATCCCCAGAATCACATCAAAATCGTAAATGTCCAAGGGGATTAGATCTGCCTCAAACTCATAACCTCCCACTACCACTGGACAACTGCGTATCACTAGGTTCGCCACTAACATATTTTCAGTGGGCGTACTAATGCCCATGTCCAAACCAATCAGTGACAATTCTCTCTTGGCAAAAAGTGTAAAACCCCGAGAAATAAAAGAATGTGTAGCCCCGGGATCTATCAAAACTCGAGCATCATTATGCAAAATAGACAACGTACCAGTATTTAGCCCTGGTGCACCTCGAGCCTCCTACTGAGTCATAGCAAAAACTCGGGCCTGTGCACTAGAAGATCGACCACGACCCCTCTGTCTCCCACTAGCCCTGCTGGCCTCACAGGCCCGGTTGGCCCCATTGGACTGGTTCTGGCTCCCCGCTGCAGTACCAGATGTCTACACTGCTCTCTGACTCGATTCAGCAGCATTTCGGCCCAAAGAACTACGGCCCGGACAATGGGGACATTCTCTCTTAAAATGACCAATCTCCCCACAAAATAATAACCGATGTCATCAGGCCATGCGGGTCTGCCACTCTGTCTCCCAGTCGACTACACTGAAGCCCCGCTAGACTGAGCAGATGACTGATGTCCCTGACCGACTCTGCCACTGCCTGATCCAGATTTTGTACCCCCAGAAGATCCAGAACTAAAATTTCCTCTCTTAGATGATCCCTGCCTAGAGGCCCCGAAACTCAGGCATTCCCGATGTCGCCTAGAACCACTAAACTGGTGCTAAGCTGGTAAACTCAACTCTACTTTGGCAGCAGCGTCTGATAAAGACCTCAAAGAAGTATGTTCCACGTCAGTTATTGCTACTCGAACCTCATCTCTCAGTCCATACTCAAACCTTCGGCACTTATCCATCTGATTTGCAACAAGAGTCGGTACAAATCGTGACAACTCAAGAAATTTATGCTCATACTGTGCCACCGTCATGTCCCCCTACTGTAACTACAAGAACAAAGCCTCTCTAGCATCTTGGTATAAGCGAGGATAAAACTACTCGAGGAAGCGCTCCTGGAAAGCTTCACAAGTAAGGGTACGGACATCCCAGCCCGTCAGTTGCAAAGCATGCCACCAACGGTACGCATAACCACTCAGAACAAATGTGGCTAATCGCACCCTATCCTCTGAAGGGCATCTCATAACGGAAAACACTCATTCCAAATGAGTAATCCACTCATCATCATCATCTGGGCCTTACTCGCCCGTAAACACTGTCGCCCCCAGCCTCTGGGCTCGCTCAATGTCAAAAACTTCAGAAGTAGCCCTACCCTGAAGTACAGTCGTCAATGCCCGACCCAATTGATTCAGGGTCTGTATAAAATCAGGATCTAATACGGGATCATGTTTACCCCTAACGTTATCAGCTTCATCACTGTTTCCAGGCCGTGGACGGAGCTCGCATCTCGGAGCCATCACGCTGAAAAGAACCATAATTCGTTAGTACCACAATCAGATGTACACTAGGTGTACGATCTACAAGAATTTAAACCTAGTGCTCTTGATACCAAGTTGACAAGACCTTTCCTAATTTCCTCTCGGAACCCGGGAAAAGCACTGCTCCCGTCCGATAGCTTAATAAAATTCCCAGAATACCCTTAAGCCCTTGCAATTAGTTACGAGAATTCTGCCAAAAATCTGGCCGAACCTCCCCTTAAAGAATGGTTAACTGTCTTCCACCTGTCAGACGAAAGATCATATAACACTTTCAAATCCCAACATCACCAGACAACCATTGACGTAGTCATAATTTACAGTAAGTCCAAAAAGGCTTATAAGAGCATCTAGATAGGAAATGTAAATACAAAAAATTTATAAATCCTACTCGATAGTCTAGGGAAAGGCGTAGCTGAAATTTAATGCCTCCGCCACTGGATTTTCCCTTATCAACTTAATGGCCTGGAGGGGATTTAAACCACGAAAAAGTGTCAGTGGACAAAATAATCTTTTAAAACAATTTCCGAGGAAAACATACATTTTCCCCCTCCAGGAGTAAAACAATGCATGCATAATATAAAATTCCTTTTTACACAAATAATAAATAAAGATAATCTGAAAACTTAACAGAATATCCATCTTTAAATTAAAACAATCGGTGAGACCCACGAAAACCCGAATAATGAAAACATCCCGTGGTCCACAACTCTGCTTTGAAAACCCTCCTCAAAGGAGTTTAAAAATCATGTAAATATACCTGGACACAAAAATATCATAAACATGTCTCCCTGCTCCCCGAATCGAATCCCGAGCCGTAGCTCGATATCCGAGCTGACTGACCCGGGTCCAACCCTCCACACACCCGATATACCTCGAGTTGTGCAAAACCATGTACTATACGTAGACAGCCTCAACGACCTGGTGGAAAAATACCCCTCGACACCAGCGTCGGAGAACCCTCAACGATCTAGCGGAGAAAGACCCTCGACGCCAGCATCGGAGAAAACCTTGACCCTCAGGGACAGTAATTCGGTGAAAACCAAAATCCATGTTTTGAAATCCTTGTTTTTGGCCTAAGCCAAATTCATTGAAAAATCGGGTTTATGCCCAAATCCAATAAAATCATAAATTCGGGTCTAAACTCAAAAATCATGGACTCAACCGAAACCCAAAATCTATAAGGTCAAAACAACATAAAAGTAGAGTCCATAAAGCCAGTCCATAGCCCAAAACATCATTTCCAATTTATTATAGAGAACCCGTGTCTAGTAAATTCTAAATTACAGAAATTTTCCAAAAACAATACGTAACAAGAAATTATTTCAAATATACTCTTATGCATGCATTATAATTTTCAAAGCCAAAGTTCACTCACCGAACGTCCAATTACGCTCAATATTGAGTCGTACGCTCCTCTGAAGTTTCCGGAGCAGTATCGCCTGTCAAACATAACAATCGGGGTTACCAACGATAATTAAAAACCCTACATTCAGACTCCCTAAACCCCGGGAGGTCCACCCGCATGCCACTAAAAATGCACCCACTTCGGACGCCTAAAACTACCCATAAATGATGTCCGATTAACCCAAAACCTACGCCAAAAGGTTCGGAACGTCGAAAGCATGTCGTCCACACGCCGGCTACAGTACCCCACGCGCCTGCACGCACACTGACTCAACCGCTAGGTGGCTCCACGTGGTTGCCAGGTGGCCTCCACGTGGCTACCAGGTGGCCTCCACGTGGCTGCCAGGTGGCCTCCACATGGCTACTAGGTGGCTTCTACGTCGCTCCACGTGGCTACCAGTTGGGATGCCACGTCAGCCCTCTCTGACCGAACCAGTCGTCGGAGAGTCGCCAAAGAAGATGACCGTTCCGCCGTGCGCCGTCGCCGGAAATCGCCGTTGGCAGCCGACCTTGAAACTTTCCTAACTTCTTAAAATCTCAACCGTTTTTCATAAATTAATAGCCTAAACCCATCTACTCGAGCCCAGGAACTCGAAACTGAAGTCTAAACAAGAAACCCATACCTGAGTTGGTCGAAAAATAGATCGAAAGGTTCAGTTTCCTCCTTCCTCAGTTCGGCGTCACCTATGGCTATTTCCTTCGACAGCCAATACGTCCTTGATCGCGGGGAAGAGGAGAAGACGATGGGTGAAATCAAATTGGACGAATCAAATTTCCAAATCTAGGGTTTTTGGGTTCGGTGTTACAATTTGGATGAGGATTGCGAAGAGAGAGAAAGGAAATGAGAAGAATCTGGAGAAGTCTGCGTTAAAAAATCTTCCCTGGGAAAATTACCAAACTACCCCTGAACATTCTAGACCCACAACTCTCTCGTACGAACTCCGTTTTTCTCGTGCCACCTGTCTACGTATTCGTGAGTTCAAGACCTACGCAACGATCCCCGAAAAACTTCCAAATGTGTATCTAACCAAAAAGTGATTTTTGAGCCCCTTATAAAACCAAGGGTAAATTCGTCATTTTCCAAATTAATTTACATAAATTCGCTAATTAAATTTTTGGGTCATTACAGTAGTGCCCAGAGATTCATCCATGAGCTGTCCATGACTATTTGTAGGCACAATCTGTGGCCAGGGCACTGCTTGCTGGTCCCTTGGGGGTGTCATGGGTAAGCCAACTTCTTCATCTTCCACGAATTCTTGGTAGGACGCAGGTTTAGGGATATGAATCTGTGTTCCACTCCGTAAGGTGATGGAATTGACTGTTGGGTGTTGAAGTCCCTTGGGATTCATCGTAACTTGGCTTGGAAACTTGCCTTGTTCTCGTTGATGTAATTGGGTTGCAAGCTGCCCAATTTGATTCACCAAGTTGGTGATGGCTCTATCCATCTTGGACATGAACGCCTGAGTGCTTAGAGCCATGATTTGGACGAGTTCTTCTAGGGACTTGGTTCCATTGTTCGGATTTGGCAGGGGAACTTGCTAAAGCATATGGGGAGCCGCAGCTTGTTGATGGAATCCAGGTGGTGGGTTTTGTGCGGCTTGAGTATTGTTCCATCGAAAATTTGGATGGTTCCTCCACCCTGGGTTATATGTGTTTGAGTATAGGTCATTCTGGGGCCTTGGGCCATTGTTGAAACCTCCTGCAAAGTTGGCTTCTTCCACCGTTGGACATTCTTGTGAAGTATGTCCTTGACCATTACAAAGCTTCTTCCTTCGCCTTCTCGTTACAAACCTCCTACATACTTCACATATTTGAACTCCCTTCGCCTTCTCGTTACAAAGCTTCTTCACCATTTTCGTAAGCTGAGCAATGGCATCATCTCTATCATTGGTGTACGCATCACCATTAGCCCTAGTGGAATGTCCTCGGTAGCTAAATTGTTTCTTGCCTTGAGCGATGTTCTCAAAAGCGGTCCTCACCTCCGCGGATGTGCCTTCTAGAATCCCTTGGGATTGAGAGTTCACCATTGTCCAATCGCTCTTCTTCAAACCTCCGTAGAAGTATAACATCAAGTGATGGTTTAATGTCACCACACTATCCCTAGAGAATGATTAATAATCTAGGTTGTCATGAATTTAGATTACAAGTATAGTTAAAGCCCTATATTGTTGATGCTAATAATCACAAGAAGATGACCAGTCTAACAAGCAATTGTTCATCGATAGATCATGCAAACAAGAAGGTCAAACTCATAAACACAAAATTAATCTCATTACGCACAATAATCTTCACCATTGATCTCAGTGTTTTCTCTTCTTCTCTTTAACCTTTACTTTGTAATCATGAATTATTTATTTGTTTATTTCAATACAATGTGCGGTTAGTTTTCTTTAGAATTAGGGCTGCTTGAAGCCCTAGCCATGTAGTTCCTTAATATAATTTTGGCCCTTGGTTTGCATTATTATGAATCTTGAATATAATTTAGATTACTGTGCGTCATGAGATTAGTTTGTGTTTATGAGTTTGACCTGCTTGTTTGCATGATCTATCGATGAATAATTGCTTGTTAGACTGGTCATTTTCTTGTGATTATTAGCATCAACGGTATAGGGCTTTAACTATACTTGTAGTCTAAATTCATGACAACAAAGATTATTAATCATTCTTTAGGGATAGTGTGGTGTCATTAAATTCTCTTCATACTTCATGCATCATCTTAGATTATTAACCATTCTCTAGGGATTGATAGACGTTCTAAGTAGAGGAAACAGTTAGGACATGCTAAGTAAGAGATAATGAATTGTGTGGAGTGAGCTTTAACCGGAAATTTAGTTGGGCACCATATTCAGATAATTCATAATAATGGGATCTTGGGAATTGTGTTAAGAACTTAATTGGTTAGTGGTGGATAGTTGGTCTTAATTCGCTATAATTCATCAATCAATTTCAAGTCATTTGGTTTCATTCAGAATTTTGAAGCATCAAACATCCCCCCACCCCCTTTGCCGTAATATTTAATTGAGTCTTTTAGGTTTCTTGCGTCTTAAGTAGTGTCTAGGGTTGTGTTTAGTCTTACTTGCGTGTTGGTGTGTTCTTTATCAATCTTGATTGTTTTCTTTGTGAGTCTTGCATATCTACTTAGTGCCTCGTGTCTTGTGTTTTATTTCTTGTTTTCGAGTTGTAGTGAAGTTATTGAATCAAATCTAGTGGTTTAACGATGAACAAGTCCTCGAGGGCTCGACTCTTGCTTTGCTCTATACTATCTTTATCGATTTTTGCACTAGCAAGGATTATAATTGTTAGAAATAGATTTCATATATTTTGTGTTCTTTATTTTTACTTGTTCGTAAAAATAAAGGACAAGAATATGTACTCTATCTTTAACGGTTATATTTTTGCAAGTGTAAAAAATCGATTATTAATGAAACAGATATTGCATTTGGGTGGACGTACTCTTAGAAATATAGCTAGGCCACCACTTAGTGCAATGGCCTAGTGGAATTCCTCTACACATGTTATGTGGAAGATCTCGGGTTCGGCTCTCCTCGGGTAAAATCGATACCCATTGTATATATAATATAATCCCCTTCCCCAATATTATTGTATCAAAAAAAAAATATAGCTAGGCCATCCAAACTCCAACCCATCTCTGGAGAGAAGATTCAGGCCTTTGTGGTACGCCTTGGTTGTCCTAAGGTTTCTAGAATTTTCTTTTGCAAGTTTGCTCGGAATTATGGAATCAATTTCTGTCCAAATTGAAAGAGTAATTACTAGTGGAACGCGTAATTAATCTCATGTTATAAATACTGGGAGGAGCTGACCAACTATAGGATGATACTTGCATTTCACCTTAATGGTACATGGTACGTGGTACGTGGTACCTTTTCGTATCAACCTTTCTATTTATATATCGAATTGTTTTTGTACAAATACCATAATCGAAACGGTTCATTCTGTAAATCATCTTTTTAATATCATTTCCATAAAAAGTAAAAAGATGGAAGGTTGTTTAGCCATTCATATGTATCAAACAAATCAATTAGTCGATACATGTGTGGCTAAATGATCTCCAATTTCGTTGATTTTTTGTGTAAATGATCTTGAAACGATGATTTAGGAGTGGAATGGTTTCAATTATAATATATATATATATATATATATATAACGATAATTAGATAAATCGAAGGGATGGTACGAGGAAGTACCACCTAAGTGGGATTAAAGTATATATTATCATTTTTACAATTTGAGAAAGGAAAATGAATTCTTGGGGTAATAATTAAGTTAGCATAATAATAACTAACTGCTCTTGGCACTCACACATGTCTTTTGTTTTGTTGGAGATGATGCTTTATTAAACATCATAAAATGATAATATTATAGTCTCGTGGTATTTATGTTTATTGTGTAGGGAGATGTCTAAGGTTTGATTTTTGTCAAAGTGTTAGGTCGATACCGAATATTATGATCTTGTGGTATTCATGTTTATTGTTTAAAAGTTGAGCTATTGATATACCCTCTCGGCCCCTCTCCCGATATCATTGAATTAGATGATAGACATAATGGCCCAAATGAAACATTCTTTTTTGAGAAAAAAAATGGAACCTACTTTGTCCAATCATGAAATGTAACCTTATTCTTTATCCAATCATGAAATGTAACCTTATTCTTTATCAAATCATGAATATCATGAACAAAAATGTCCATCTTTATAAGATGATCGAGCTGCTTGAAAATCATCACATGGCTGAAAATTTACCACTCTCAAAACCCATTGATTATGATTAACAAATAGTGTGATGTAAAGTTCATCAACTACAGACCATTGTAAGCTATATTCGGGGATTTCACCATTCAAGCACCTAACCAACTCAATTTCGGGCTCCCACTTTAGATTTGTCCTCAATATCTTGAAAATTTTCTTAGTTTTTGTTTAAAAAAAAAAGCGATTCAAACTTTCAACTAGAAATATAACATGTATAAATATGTTCATAATCAATAAAATTACCAAAAAGGAGGGCTTTGCGGTAGTTATGGGTTATTTTCGGCCGGAATGGATCAAAATTGGTAACAAGCTTTGCTTTCCGATTCATTCCGAAATTTTTTGGAATTGAACTTTTACTCTCGATTCCAATATGAAAATATTCTAAATTTGAAATCTTACTCTGAATTAAAATTTAGGAAATTTAAACTTTAAATGACAAAGCCCATGACTGCGTAGAATTCATGGTTGTCTATCAATTGTATGTGAAGTCAACATTCCTTCACGGAAAATTGAAAGAAGAGCTACGTTGACACCATATTGGACCAGACTCAGTGGGCCACACAAACCAAGTCCAAGCCCGACAAATAAGCTCAAACACTAAGTGGAACCAAGCCTACAAGGCAAATGAGCCCAACACGGACCAACAATACACTGACACGTGGACACATATCCACCACCCATCTGGGTGCCACATGTCAGTACCACAACAGAAGTGCATTTATCCCACATCAAAACTATTCATCATGCCTCCCTCAACCATCAATAAAAAAGGGAGGCACATTTCCCTAAAAGGTAACTAAGATTCACTATGCACTAGCCCTGGGCATATATAACCGAAATACCGAAACCATACCATTCCGGATCAAACCAAACTGAAAAAATACCGAATAGTAAAACCGAATGGAAATTTGGTACGGTACCAAACCGAACCGGTTTGGTTCGGTACGATTTCGGTTTCTAGTTTGAAAATACCGTATCATTCCATACCGTACCGAATTATATATTTGTTTTAATTTTTTTTATATAATTAATATGGAATTATATATTTGTTTTAATTTTTTTTATATAATTAATATGGAATTATATATTTGTTTTAATTTTTTTTATATAATTAATATTAACATATTATTGGCTGATTGGGACAATCCAATACTAGAAAGTGTAGGAGCATCATGGTACCATCTCCTGTTACTGCAACAACATCGCCCCCTTTACGTAATTCTTGCGCAAGCAACAACTTGTCATTAGGGGAAGATCTGCCCATTACCTATGCAAAACCATAACAAAAATGTCTATTGGCTTTAGGTACCATCAGAAACATACAACTCACGCTTCTAGGAATAATTACTAGGAATGAAGATCAAATGAAATTAGTTTCCACACTCTAATGCGATTGCTTTAGCCGTTTGAAGATTATCTCCAATGACCATGCTTACCTATAGGTTCACAGACATGTGATTCCTACTATCACTTTGCAGATGTATGCATCAAAATAAGATTTGTATCATGTGATAAGTATATATTTTCCATCATTGCACACTAAACTAAGATCAAGCTTTCGAGTGGAAATATCAAATCATGAAACATAATCCTCAAACTCCTCTTTGAATTGTGTTATATATATGTTGATGATGGCAGATTGACAGAGAAGGATTGTTGAATTGTGTTATATATATGTTGATATGTTGATGATGGCAGATTGGTAGAGTTGTTGAATCATTCTTTCACAATTCAATAAAATTTTGGCTCAAAATCGAACCGAGCCACAACCATACCGAACACAATCGGTATGGTATAATCCATTTTCATTTTCAAATTGTAGAATACCAAACCAGTTAAAATTAAACGATATGGTTCCGGTATCGATCCAATACCGAACCATACTGAACCGTGCCCAGGGCTACTATTCACCCTTACTCTGTCAAAATTACTATTAACCACATACCTCCTACTTACACACACCACTATACTGACTTGGGCATCGTAGACCCTTTAGGCCGGCACCACACTGGTGCTTATCCCTAACAGGCGACCAATTGCTCTTCCTTTTACAAGTCTTCCGAAGAGCACGTGGCGCGTATTAGTTGGACAAAGTACTACCTCTAAGTTGGTACATTTTGTGCATCAAAAGTTTGGCGCCGTCTGTGGGAATTATGACTAAGTTTCCCCATTACTTTACCGAGCCGAGCACTACCCCCAATCTCTAACATTAAACATGCAGAGTAACCAGGGGGACGGCAAGATAACACGCGTACAGGGGTCGAGAACACCAAGGAACAACTCTCCCAACGTGATGCAGCTGTTAGAAAAACTCCAACAAGACTTAGCCGAGGTCAAAACCAGCGACACCAAGACCGAATTCAGGAACCAAGAACAAAATGAGCAGTACGCTGACGTGGTGGCCCAACTCAAAATTACCCAGACCGAACTCGAGATCCACCGAACTGGGGCAGCTATGGTTGAAACTGAGCAAGTTGTGGTGGACTACCGAGAGGGTCGAGCAAGTCTCTGAACTACCGAAAAAGACAAGGGAAACGCGTATGTTGAGCCTACCAACCAGACCGCTCGGCTACTAATCATCCCAGCAAGGGCCAGGCCGAGGTAAGGATATACTGAGACACAAAGGAAGCTCTAAGTGATGGGTCGAGCACGAACTAGTCTCATCTCGCACCAACTAGGCTCGCTTTTCCTAACAATATGGGAACGACCGATCGACCGACACAAGAACAGGCCGATCGGCCTACTAACGACGCTGAGCCATGACACGACCAGCGCACCGAGCTCCTTATTCCCATTCTAGACTTGGAGGATGATGGATCCCCCTAAGAAGCCCTGAACACGAGGAGGGCCAACCGGCCTCACCGCAACAATCGCCTTGAGGGACATCATGGGTCTCCCAAACATCGAGAGGCTGATCGCCCTAAGCGTAGTGAACGTCATGGGGCACGCCGTGGGTCGCCCACTCAGCGATTAACAGACCGACCTACTTGTAGTATCCACCAAGATGGCCGAGACAAACCACCTCTAGCCGACCCACTCATCCAGCAACTCCTTAATCGGGTCAAGAGCCTTAAGGCCGAGAAAGAGAAATCATGCCTACCAACTTGGGGAAAAACTAGCTATGGACCTTTCATAGAAAGGATAAACTCGTTCAGGCATGATCAAGAGGTCAAACCCTTGAAGATCCCACTGTACACTAGCCAAGGAGACCCAAGCACCCACTTGAACAACTACCAGTCGGTCGTGGCCTTCAAAAACCTCTCGGACGAGGCATGTTGTCTCGTATTTAGCTCAACTCTGATTGAAGCAGCAATTAACTGGTTTTACAGATTGGGATCTGAGACCATAGACTCCTTCGAACAACTGCAAATAGTTTTCCTCAACCAGTTCATGATACAGACCGACTGTTTGTTCTCGGCGGAAGACCTCTTCCCACTAAAACAACGAGAGAATGAACCTTTACAAAAGTATGCGGAAAGGTTCACACGTACTCTCAGTGCACAGAGATAGACGACAAGACAACATTCACGGTCTTCATAGGTGGCCTCAGGGAATCTCCTTTCAGATATGCTGCACACACATAGGGTTGGTCTAGTTACAATGAAATCATGAAGCAAGCTGCAATACATGCCAAGGCAGAGTTGTTGAACCACAAGGGTGACGCTACACAGGGTAACATATACCAGCCCAGCAACACCGACTCGGCCAACACATATCGACCGAGCAACCCAAACCCCCTGCACTCTGGACAACAACACCACTCCAACCAGAATCAGCAATCCTACGGAGGGAAGAGAAAGGACTACTTCCATAACTCATATAGCCCAGGCAAGAAAGGAAAAAATCCCAATTACTCCAACCCTTCACACTAAGGCCAAGGCCGTTAGGAAAATAGAGCCAACAACAATGCAGACCGACCACCACTTCGGTCCAAATATGAAACATACATAATTCTCAACACATCCTGATGAATGTCGAATACATGATCCCCAAGTCATCTTGAGCACCAGCTACTGGGAAGCTTGCCAAGAACATCGGTACCTACTGCCAATATCACAAGTACAATGGGCATAGCATTGACCAATGTGTCGCATTCAGAGATTTGGTGAAAGCCTTGGCCAGGGATGGGAAGATCAAACAATTTTTGCAACAAGCCCATCCTCCACCTCAACATCAACAAATCAACACAATCAGCGGAGGACCCTCCATATCTTCACCTTTGACTTTTAACAGAGCGAAGAAGAACTTCCTTCGCGCCTCACAAAGCATCCATCAAATCTTCAAAATTGAAGAGGGGCGAGCGAAGAAAACAACCAAGGTAGGATGGGAGCCCATTACATCCTCAGAGGAGGAAGAGCGGGTCGCGGTGTACCCACATTATGACCCAATCGTCATTAGAGAACAAATTTCAAATTTCGACGTCGGGAGGATCATGATTGACACTAGTAGCTCTGTTAACGTACTATTCATGGAGGCATACAAGAAGCTAGGCATCCCAGACTCAGACCTTGATCGGTCTCCCATGCCTTTGTTCAGCTTCACCATCGATTCTGTCGTCCCAATTGGCACCATCACTTTACCACTCTCTGTTGGGGACATCCCCAAGCGAGCCACAGTCCTCACTCCTTTCTTGGTGGTAGATTGCCCCGTGGCCTACAACGTCATTCTAGGGTGAGGACTAATCAACCAACTCATGGTAGTCGTATCCACTCACCTACTCTTGATCAAGTTCCCTACACCCATGGGCATAGGCCATGTGCGAGGAGACCAAATGGTGGCTAGAACATGCAATTTAACAACTCTTGCTGAGAAGACCAGTACTCAGCCTAAAGAAACAATGGTCATCTCTGAGTCATCATTTGAAGCAGACCCAATCAACCCACAGGTCGCTCAACACATTAAGGAGGGACCAATCGAAGACCTAAGGGATCACTCAACCACACCACACCCTCAGCCCATTGAGGAGGTTGAAGAGGTCATCCTCTCCTACACCCATGTTGAATGAAAGGTGAAGATCGGCACCATCTTCAGCCCCACCATACATTCAGACTTAATCAAGTTTCTACAAGATAATTTTGAGGTCTTCGCATGGTCCTAAGCCGACATGCCAGGCATATCAACCGACGTCATCTGTCACCGCCTTAGCATCAACCCATCATTCAAACCGATAGAACAAAAGCTTTGAATCTATGATGTTGAACGGACGGAAGCAATGAAGGCAGAGATAGTCAAACTTAGCACCATGCACTTCGTGTGTAAGGCTGTCTATGCTATATGGGTGGCCAGCGTGGTCTTGGTGAAGAAACCCTCTAGCGCTTGGTGAATGTGCATTGATTTCACATACTTGTACAAGGCATGCCCCAAGGATAGTTTTCCCCTACCAAAAATAGACCAACTGGTCGACGCCACAGCGAGACAGGAACTCCTAACTTTTATGGATGCATACTCGAGATATAACCATATCTTCATGCACCCAGCTGACCATATCCACACAACCTTCAAGACGGACCAGTGTCTCTATTGCTACAATGTAATGCCCTTTGGCCTAAAAAACGCGGGTGCCACCTACCAACACCTAGTTAACTTCATATTTGCGGACCAGATAGGCAAGACCATGGAAGTATACGTTGATGACATGCTAGTCAAGAGCAAGACCGATGACCAGCACATCCCAAACCTCACGCGGATGTTTTAAGTCTTGAAGAAATACAAGATGCGCTTGAACCCAACCAAGTGTGTCTTCAGAGTAGGCTTTGGAAAATTCTTAGGCTTCATGATCAGCCAAAGGGGCATAGAGGCCAACCCTAAGAAGATCAAGGCGCTCATAGACATGAAACCCCCATGAAGATAGAAGGATGTCCAAAGTCTCACTGGAAGAGTGGAAGCTCTTACCCGCTTCATTTCCAAGGCCACAAACAAGTGTGTCCCCTTCTTCAAAGATTTAAAAAGCAAGTCCAAACACATTTTCTGGACAAAAGAGTGCACAAAGGCATTCAAAGAGCTTAAGGTATACATGAGCAAGGCATCATTTCTAACAAGACTAGAAACTGGAGAACCACTGACCATATACCTATCAATATCCACCTTAGCTGTCAGCTCAGTACTCATGAAGAAGAGGGATGGAGCAGAGCACCCGGTCTCCTATGTAAGCAAAGCATTACAAGACACTGAAACAAGATACTCCGACCTCGAAAAACTTGCACTTTCCTTGATCATTTCATCTAGGAAGCTCAGGCCCTACTTCCAAGCTCATTCCATCATAGTTCTCACAAACAAGCCACTCCGCCAGGTACTCCAAAAATCGGAGATGTCAAGTCGCCTTCTCAAGTGGGCAATTGAGCATAGTGAATTCGACATCCACTTTACTCCAAGGCCAGTTGAGAAGGGACAGGTCATCGCTGACTTCATCTCTGAGTTCACATATTTACCACTTGAGCAGGAAGAGAAGAACACAACCCCAGTGACCATCCTAGACTCCAAAACACCAACCTTAGATGCATAATAGCCCATTTGGGTCTTACACGTGGATGGCTCTGCTTGCCACAATGGATTTGGTGTGGGACTTGTCCTCACCACCCTAGATAAAACTTGCCTAGAGTATGCAGTACGCTTCATGTTCAAAGCATCTAACAACGAAGCAGAGTATGAGGCATTGCTTGCAAGCCTACGCCTAGCCAAACACATGGAAGCCAAGCAAATACAAATCTATAGTGACTCCTCCCAACTTGTTGTCAACCAAATCAACGACGAGTTTGAGGTAAAAGACTCTTCCATGGCCTCATATTGGGGACTAGCCAAAACTTTCTTGGATACTTTCAAGGCTTACACCATCTCAAGGACACCAAGGTCAGAAAACAACCATGCAGACGCCCATGCGCGCCTAGCCTCCTCCCTTGATGAAAAGAAAATTCGAAACGTACCAGTGGAGGTCCTCCAACAACCAAGCACTAAGTGTTCTTCCATAAATGTGATAAATACCAGCTCAACCTGGATGGCCTCTTTGCTCAGTTTCCTCACCGACGGAACCCTACCAGCTGACAAGGTCATCGCAACGAAGATACGACGACAAGCCTTTCGGTACACTATCATCAATGGCCAACTTTACAAGCGGGGTTCACTCTCCCACTCTTAAATTGCCTAACATCAGAGGCTGGAAGAGCAATTTTGGAGGAAATAAATGCAGGAATTTGTGGCAACCACTATGGCCCACGTTCTCTAGCACACAAGGCTTTTTGCCAAGGTTTTTATTGGCCAAGCATGCATGCAGACGCAGTACACTTCACTAGGAGGTGTGATAATTGCTAATGCTTTTCCCCCTTCCTCTATCTCCCACCTGAAAATCTCACACCAATGCTAAGCCCATGACCATTCTCCCAGTGGGGACTAGACTTAATTGGCAAAATGCCGACAGGCAAAGGACAGACCGAATACGCTGTAGTCGCCATAGATTACTTCACCAAGTGGGTTGAAGCTAACCCTTGGACACTATCACAGCAGCCCAGTCCTCCACACACCATCGTCACGGATAATAGCAAGCAGTTTGACAACCAACGCTTTAGGGCATTTTGTGAAAGACACAACATCAACCTATGTCTTGCCTCCCCAGCACATCAACAATCTAGTGGCCAAGTCCAAGCTGTCAACAAGATAATCAAGCACATTTTGAAAACTCAATTAGATGAAACAAAGGGCAAGTGGGAAGACATCCTACCCAATGTACTTTGGTCATGCATGAAGGCATACTGAACGGCTACCAACGACACACCGTTCTCAATGGCCTTTGGCACTGAGG
Organism: Oemleria cerasiformis; assembly: GCA_037349345.1. NCBI lineage: Eukaryota > Viridiplantae > Streptophyta > Magnoliopsida > Rosales > Rosaceae > Oemleria > Oemleria cerasiformis. The sequence continues at coordinate 339,653 of JAZGTL010000050.1, read as the reverse complement.
CGGTCATCCAATCAGAGATCCATGAGACCTCATACAGAGTCATGACCTATGACACCGAGCAGAACGATGACCAACTGGCCCACAGCCTTGACCTCATCGAAGAGAACAGGAAAACCTAAGAAACATTTCCTACACGCAGTGACTCTACCAATACCATGAGGCAAAGGTCAAAACTCGAAGCTTTCAGGTCGGTGACTAGGTTTTGAGGAAGGTCAGCCTTGCAACTAGAGACCGGTCGGTCGAAACACTTGGCCTAAACTGGGAAGGCCCCTACAAGATCACAAGGGTATGCCGAATGGGAACTTATGACTTAGCAGACTCCGACAGAAGATCACTCGGTCACCCATGGAACGCATACCACCTCAAGAAGTACTATATATAGACCAGTCGGTCAGACGCTAAGGAAGACCACAGATACACAATCTGTAAAGCCACATTTAGGCTCTCATTGTTACAATGTACCCACTCGGCCTAACACTTATCAATGACAAATTTTCTTCCTACAAACTTAGATTTTATTTTACGCTCGACACTAACCGAGCACACTAAAGGTACATACCGGTTGGTGCAACCACCTATAACAAACCACAAAACACGGTCTAACAGGTGTAACAATCCTAAAATCGACCACATTTCAGGTTCAAATAACTTGTGAAAATTCTCAATGTACCAAACGTACTACGGTACAAAAACACGCACACCGACTGGCATGACGCCCCTAACAACTTAGCATACTTAATAAACCTCATTGTTCTTTTAAGAACAAACTTCAATTTCCAGTTGATACAATGCCACCTGAGACCGATCACATTATACGGTCTCAACACAACTATTTTATGCATACCAAATAAACACTAGCTCAAACCATGGCAAACACAAAACACAGGCCAAGTAAACAAAACATTGGTATTGAAACAAACTAAGGCATTTGCTAAACACATACCGAGAACAAATAAGCAATCACATGCAACAAACAGACCGAACAAGAAGTCAACCCAAAACTTGTGAAAATAACCCATTATAGATAAAATTTATATTTCATAAAATAAGACAAGACCTCATGGGCTGCCAAACTATCTTACAATAAATTATTGCAGACCGACACAAAGGTCGGCCAACAAAAGCAAATACACAAAATTTAAACAGAAAGAGGGTTAGCTTCACTGGTATTCTCTTCGTCGACCGGAGGAGGCTCGGCATTGCTACTCTGCTCTCCCATATCAGGAATGGTTTCCTCATCCCCACCATGACTAGGAGTGGCTGAGTCACCATCCGGGGGGGCATTAAGCTCGTCAGAGAAAAGGTCGGCCGTCAGCTGCATACCAAACTAGGGAACAGTATTGATGGAAACACCTTCATTAAAATTTAAGATGTTCCTATAAATCGTCCACTCACACTTGGATGCAAAGTCATCCAATCGGTACTCGTAGTCCTTTGACTGAACAGAACTCCTGCACACCGATCGACTTGGCAGCCTCCAGTTATCCCTTCACTTTTTCCACCTCTGTCCGCTCAACCTCGCTCTCGGCCTTCAAATTCTCAAGCTCCACCCAGTCGGCCTCCCTCTCTGCCTCCACCTTGGCCAACTCCTCCTTCAACCTCTCTGCCTCAGCCTCCGTTGCCCTAGCCACCTCAGCCTCATGCCGGTACAGAACCAGCTAGGCATCCTGCTCTTCCACCTGCCGCCTCTCAGCTTGGAGCTACCTCTCAGCTTGGAGCTACCTCTCTAGGTCGCCCATCGCCTTCAGGGCCAGCTCAGCGTCTGATAACTTTGGGGTTAAGGTTGCCTGATGTTCTTTGAGCTTGGCCCTCTCCCGGTCGGTGGCATGCCCATACCTTGAGCATGTCCATAGTTGATGAACATCTCATCGAAGAACTACACACCGAGCAAAAAAGTTAGGTACTGCAAAAAAAATATATATACTTAAGTACAAATACACAAAACTACATACGAGGATAGCAATCAGAAGGGACTTCTCCATCCATTTGGTCATCAACCGCTCGGGCAAAGCATCCAGCTCTCACAGCTCCATGGCCGACCCCAGGGTAACGTCGTTGATGACATGCAACATCTTCTCATTCAGGCCGAGCGAGACATCCAGCCACATGATCCGTGGGTCAGTAAACCTACCCATATCAACACCATCGTGGTCGGTCATCTCAGCAAACCTCCAACCTGGTGGTCGAGGGGGTGACAGCAGCCTCTCAAACCATAGTTGGGGGAGCAGAGGACCAACCCCAGCTGGACTGAGCCTTCTACACATTTTCAGCAGCTTTTCGGATGGCTTGCATCCTCTACTCAGCCTCATTCCTTAGCTCCAATTGTCAGTTATCCTCCCTCAGTCGCCTCTCGGCCTCATCCCCCAGGTCAATTACCGCAACAGTCTTGGCGTTGCCTAGTGCCCTCTTAGCTACCTTTTTCTTCGCAGAAACCAAAAGAGCAATTCTCTGTTGGGCCCGAGCATCCACCGTCGGCTCCTTCCTCTTCCAACCGACCAAGATCTGGCACCGGCCAACCAAGATATGGCGCCGGCAGACCAAGATCTAGCGTCGTCCCACCAATATCTGGCGCCGTCCCACCAAGATCTAGTGCCAGTCCCTTCTAAGCAACTCTCGCCATGGCCTCCTCGACGGCCTTCAAAATACGCTTCTCTGCATCCTTAGGCAAGACTACACATAAAAACAAAGGGAGTTAAACCACTGCCCGATCGGCCTACATAACAACACCGAGCAACAATACCTACATGTTGAAGGGATTAGACCAGCGTCATGGAGGATGGTCGATAAGCGGAGGAGATGCATGCTTCGTTGAGTAGGATTCAAGGTCTTCCTCACTACGTGACAGACATACCGACTCTTACTACTGATCCTCACATCAGGAAGCACGTCTGCTACACCAACCAATAGTCAGACACAAAAAAAAAACACAACAAAATAAAATAAAAACTAAGGGGATTCCCCTTGAAATAGGCATACAAGACCGACCATCGCTGTCAATGCTCTAAAACTTGCTCACTATCCCTTCGCCCATACCTTGAGCATGTCCATAGTTGATGAACATCTCATCGAAGAACTACACACCGAGCAAAAAAGTTAGGTACTGCAAAAAAAATATATATACTTAAGTACAAATACACAAAACTACATACGAGGATAGCAATCAGAAGGGACTTCTCCATCCATTTGGTCATCAACCGCTCGGGCAAAGCATCCAGCTCTCACAGCTCCATGGCCGACCCCAGGGTAACGTCGTTGATGACATGCAACATCTTCTCATTCAGGCCGAGCGAGACATCCAGCCACATGATCCGTGGGTCAGTAAACCTACCCATATCAACACCATCGTGGTCGGTCATCTCAGCAAACCTCCAACCTGGTGGTCGAGGGGGTGACAGCAGCCTCTCAAACCATAGTTGGGGGAGCAGAGGACCAACCCCAGCTGGACTGAGCCTTCTACACATTTTCAGCAGCTTTTCGGATGGCTTGCATCCTCTACTCAGCCTCATTCCTTAGCTCCAATTGTCAGTTATCCTCCCTCAGTCGCCTCTCGGCCTCATCCCCCAGGTCAATTACCGCAACAGTCTTGGCGTTGCCTAGTGCCCTCTTAGCTACCTTTTTCTTCGCAGAAACCAAAAGAGCAATTCTCTGTTGGGCCCGAGCATCCACCGTCGGCTCCTTCCTCTTCCAACCGACCAAGATCTGGCACCGGCCAACCAAGATATGGCGCCGGCAGACCAAGATCTAGCGTCGTCCCACCAATATCTGGCGCCGTCCCACCAAGATCTAGTGCCAGTCCCTTCTAAGCAACTCTCGCCATGGCCTCCTCGACGGCCTTCAAAATACGCTTCTCTGCATCCTTAGGCAAGACTACACATAAAAACAAAGGGAGTTAAACCACTGCCCGATCGGCCTACATAACAACACCGAGCAACAATACCTACATGTTGAAGGGATTAGACCAGCGTCATGGAGGATGGTCGATAAGCGGAGGAGATGCATGCTTCGTTGAGTAGGATTCAAGGTCTTCCTCACTACGTGACAGACATACCGACTCTTACTACTGATCCTCACATCAGGAAGCACGTCTGCTACACCAACCAATAGTCAGACACAAAAAAAAAACACAACAAAATAAAATAAAAACTAAGGGGATTCCCCTTGAAATAGGCATACAAGACCGACCATCGCTGTCAATGCTCTAGAACTTGCTCACTATCCCTTCGCCCCCACCCCCCCCCCCCCCCCCCCCCCCCCATGCACCACTAACAAATGCAAACCGAGTCTTGTACGACTTCTGAGAGGTTGGTATGTCATGTATGAATTCATTCACCTCTAGCCTTCTTGTCAACACACCAAACGTGTATCCAACCCCTACTTTGCTGATGTTGATCGAATTCATACAAGTACATGACCTGCTTATAGCTCGGCTCTGGCGATCAAGCCTTCCTAAAAGTCGTATACAAACGGATCAACACAATCCACACATTGGGATTGAGTTGACCGAGTGCCACCCGCATCCTCTTCACCATCATCTGTAACCACGGATGGAGGGGGGACCTCATACTGTGCATATACAACTCTAGATAGAAGAGTGTGTAGCCCGAAAAAGGATCACTCGGCGTCTACCCTAGTCAGACGACCTAGAAATTAACATTCTTAAGCACATTCCAACCAGCATGCAACTTGTCGAACCCCTCTTGGGTCTCCATGCTGATCATCTCATCCACCGTAAACTCAGCCTCCTTGATTGGCACGGCCTTCAGCACACCATCAACACTTGGAGGAAGGCCCCCAATTGGTCCATCAGCGACCGTAACCTTCACACTACCCCGACCATGCTTAATCTTCAACGTATGGACGGATAAAACCTCATCCTCCTCCACCTGATCGACCACCACTTCAGGCCGAGCCTCCTTCTCCACCTCCCAAAACTCCCTACCATTCGGCCCAGTGTCAGACCAGTCGGTCTTACCCTCAAACCGAGCCCTTATAGCCTGCCCCTCCTTAGTCTCCTCCTATAACAGCTCAACCATCTGCTCGTTCTTCGACCCATAACAGCCTTGGATTGAATCGGCTCTCCATCGTCAACCTCTAACCACCCACTCGATGCCTCATACTTAACGTTCACTTCATAATCTTGAACCTCAGGATTCTGGCTCTCTGACTCTAACATACCTGCAATCTAAAAGAAAAGAAAGGGAATTAGCTATGACCGACCGAGCACTTAACCTATGCGGATCTAACCACCATCCGACCACCAGTTCTTCACTAGTTCTTCAAAAAATATAACTTTGATTCAAAAAAACCAAGAAAACAACAACATACCATGTTTTTGAATGATGGAGAACCCTCACTGGAAATCGAATCACCGCACCGACCACCGTAAAACACACACCGGAAATCGCCTCACAACTTTGATAGCAGCTCCGCTCAAGATGAAAAGTTAAAAGTGCAAAACTCAAGCGAGCACCTCGACTATTTATAGAGGTCAAGGGAAGTTGGAAAGGTCGGCCAGATGAACCGTCGCCTCGAGAACACCAAAATGCACCACAGGACGACACGCGTCCCACATGCAGAGGCTAGACGCGCCCCCACTCACCCTACCCTTAAGACACGAACACCCTTCAGAATTCAGGCTGACCTACTAAGAGCACACCGACCGGTCACCTTGATGTCACATGACAACCAAGGTCGTATGTATACTGCACCTAGCAGAGCAACAGCACGGCATAGACCGATCGACCTCTACAAACAAATCGAGCCATATCCCTTCCACAACGCCGACCGGCCTGTCAACTGCAGCACTGATCAACCTAGCACTACCACTAAGCGGAAATATCAACCGTACAAGAAAAATACCAACACTTAAAACGTCGACCAACCACTCGTGCTCACCATCGGCTTGGGGACTTGGGGGACTAGAGGTATATCTCCTTACTGAGTCCGGGAAATGTAACAAGTCCCCAAACTAGGAAATCCACCTCGGTCAAGAACTTGGGGGACTTTTGGTGACACTATATTGGACTAGACTCAGTAGGCCACACAAACCAAGCCCAAACCCAACAAACTAGCCCAAATGCTAAGTGGAACCAAGACCACCAGGAAAATGAGCCCAACACCGACCAACAGTACACTGACGCGTGTACACATAACTGACACCCATCTAGGTGCCACATGCTAGCACCACAACATGAGTGCATTTATCCCACATCGAAACTATTCATCAAGCCTCCCTCAACCATCAATACAAAAGGGAGGCACATTTTTCAAAAAGGTAACTAAGATTCACTATTCACCCTTACTCTGTCAAAATTACTATTTACCACATACCTCTTACGTATACAAACTACTATATTGACTTGGGCATCGGAGATCCTTTAGGCCGGCATCACACTAGTGTTTATTCCTAACCGACGACCAATTACTCTTCCTTTTATAGGTCTTCCGAAGAGCATGTGGCGCGTATTAGTTGGATAAAGTACTACCTCTAAGTTGGTACATTTTGTGCATCAACAAGCTGCATGTACATTGATCAACCTCTCGGATATGTGTGAAGTAGTGCCATGAAAGATTCAGGTATGCAGGTTAAAGAAAACACTATAGAGACTAAAACAAGCACCAAGAGCTTGGTACAATCGTGTAGATGCTTACTTTGCTAATAAAGACCACTCTACAATAAGCTTGGAGATGATGGAATATTATTTGTTGTGTGTTTATATGTTGATGCCCTGATTTAGACAAGGGATGATGGAGCCATGTTTGTTGATTTTAAAAAATTGATGATGGATGAGCTTGATATGTCAGATTTGGGGTTGATGAATTATTTTCTAGGCATTGAAATGGTGCAATCAGCTGCTGGTGATTTTATATCACAGAAAATATATGTTATGGAGATTTTGGATAGGTTCAAATTAAAAGATTGTAATTCAGTTTCAACCCCAATTTACTGAACTTAGAACAATGATGCAGGGAAAAAGGTGAATTCTGCTCTCTACTTGCAAATTGTTGGGAGTCTTTTGTATTTGACCTCAACAAGAATATATATCATGCATGACGTTAGTCTAATCAGCCAGTACATAGAGAATCCAATTGAAATTTTTCTCTTGGCTGTAAAATGAATTTTTCGCTATTTGAAAGGTATAACTGTTTTTTTTATTTTTTATAAACGAGGTAGACAATCAAGTATGATTGGGGTTTCAAATAATGATTATGCTAGAGACATTGCTGATCGAAAGAGTATATCCGGGTTTGTGTTCATGATGGGTTCTGGACCTGTCTCATGGTCATCTAAGAAGCAACAAATATCGACTTTATCAAGTACGGTAGTTGAATTTTTTGCTGTTGCAGCATGTTCTTGTCAAGCAATTTGGCTGAGAAGGTTACTTGAAACACTTCACAACCAACAAAAAGGTTCAACATTAATTTGTTGTGATAATATTGCTACAATTAGGCGGTTCAAAAATCCAGTTCTACATTGAAGGAGCAAGCATATTGATCGGTGTGAGGTACCGTTTTTTACGCAATTTATGTAAGGATGGTGTTATTGATTTGGTATTGTGTAAGAGTGAAGATCAAACTACCGATTTTCTGACCAAGCTTTCAAGTTACCATTGTTTGTAAAGCTGAGAAAATTACTTGAAGTATGCTCTATCAAGGAATTTGCAGTTGTATTGCAAGGCAATGTGCATATGCACTGTTTTTAACTAATATCTATAGATTTAGTTTACGGGAGGCCCTACCGAGACCGACCATGTGCCCCCCAAGTAAAACTATTCCAGCTCGGGAAAGAGACCCTAGAATTTCGGCTACGGCCCATACGACACGAAGAAGTAGAACAAAGATATACCCCACGACAAACTAGTCTACCAGCTACACACCTCTTACTACCTCTAGGGTCTAGGAGTGACGTCTACACCGTCTAGAGCCAGAATGGTGTTGGACGCGCTTCACTAGAGCCAAAAGGGTGTTGCAAATTGAGTTGTTGTGGGAGACCTCCGAGTGTGCAATAGAGCCTAGCTTGTTGCATGACCCCAGGGTCGGCAAAGTCCAATTCAACGAGTGATCTCAAAATCAACTATAAAGGTCCTAGTCTGCATTGTGAGATCCAAAGCAGATGTATTGTCTGGCGAGGTCCGTTTCTGCCAGCGAGCTCACAGGATGCGTCAACTTTAGCTTCGCATGCAACATCTTTGGATCAATTAATGGAGATCGAGGTTGTTGAGATACCTTTAGGTTGACCTCCGGTTTTTCACCTTGAGGTTCACCTCAGGTTCTTGCGAGGAGAGATAATTGGAGAAATTATTTTACTAAATTTTGATGGTCATGATTCCTACCCTTGAATGATGATATTTGAGCCTGATCAATGACCTCCGGGTCGGTAGTGCAACGCCCATGTTGTTTGACCAACCTCGGGTTCGGTAGTGCAATGCCCATGTTGTTTGACCAACCTCGGGCTCGGTAGTGCAACGCCCAAGTTGTTTGACCAACCTCGGGGTCGACTATATGAGGTCAACATTGATAGTTAAGATTCAATTTAGTGGGACACTTTTAGATCAACAAGAGTCCTCCAAGACTGAAGAGAAAAAGGTTGCTCGGGATCAATTTCGAGCAACCTCTTTGTCCAACCTCCTATACTAAGACTATCTTTTATTCTGTAGGTGAGCTCGGGATCAAATTTGAATTCCGATAGGCAGGGACCTCAATTCTCCAGCAAGTTAGTCGTAGAACATGGCTGCTCCATTTTCTTCTTTTTCCTAAGATTTCTTAAGGTAGTGTAAATATCCTGAAATATCTATGAGTGTTCTATTCAGCATATACCACTTGGGAAAATGCTGGGGGTGGCGATGACCACCTAGATTGTTGGGTCGATGGTGCTCGGCTAGGTAGAACACGACCTTTAGTCGGCATTTCCCATAGACGGCTCCAAATATTTTTCTTTAATTAAAAAGATTAGTGTAGTGCAAGAGCTGAGTCAAAAAAGTTGTAGAAGACTTCAGTGGGTTAATGCCTTGTTGATGAGTTAGACATTCCCGGTCGGCCAACATGGCCATGTGCCATAGAGAATACGACAGGGAGCAGGTATCCTTGATATGAGTAAGGTATTTGTATAGACAAATATATAGTCAATTAGGGACTAAGGTAGCCCCTAGCGTAACTCCCTATGATGATAAAGTGAGTGGCTACCTTGAATGGAAGTGGCAGAGTAAGTGTAAGAGCTTGGAGTTAGTCACCGAATCAGAGAGATAAAGTATCTAGTTATAAAGTCCCTTGGGAACAACAATCAATGAATTGGGGCTCTGGAAAGATTAAAAGACTGGATAGGAAAAGGACCTATTTAAGGTAGGAGATGACATAAGCTTTTCCTCTTTTATGTCCCTTCACCCTTGCAAAATATTTAGGAGATATTCAGCCATGTGGTGATGTGACTGTCTATCACATCTTTAGTGACTTTTGTCAATCCAACGGTTAACCGCTGTTGGTTTCCAGGTTGGCACAGGTCAAGTCAGTTTACTGGTCGTGTCCTTTCAACTAGAAGTTCGCTAGGGTGACCCTAGAATCGGGGTTGACCGTTAGCTCAGCCGGACGACAAGTCTATCTTGTGGTGTTATGACGAGGGTATACTTCGGAGTTGTTCCACGCCTTATTTGTAGGTCTAGGTGTAGGCCCACCTAGTGCGTATGTGGTAAAAGTGATGATGATGTGACTAGGTGGCCTGGGCACATGGGTCCCTTATAAGGGTGTCTGGCAGTGTGTCAATCGGTCCTTGGCCAAACGAGCTAAGGAAAGTGTGTATGTTAACAACAGTTTTGGAACGTTCTAATTGAAAACAAACAGAGATCAGAAATTTCGATTCGAAATTGCCTTTACAATAATCTATCCCATATTCGGCCCAATCATGAATAATACAATCCATAGATAACAAATATGATTCGTGGGAAAATGACGGAGGCGAGTCAACAAAAAACAAAGGTTTTTTTATCTTAAATGCACAATGTACTCTTTTGAATGTTCAACTTTTCACCATATTCTCATTATTCATTTAAAATGCATCCTGAAACGAACGACTCGTGTAACGATCCGGAAATTTAATTAGTGATTTTTCGTAAATTAATTTGCCAAATGACGAAATTACCCTTAGTTTTATAAGGGGCTCGGAAATCACCTTTTGTGTGGAGACATATTTGGCAATTTTTTAGGGATCGTTACCTAGGTCTCGAACTCATGAGTTCGTAGACAGGCGGCACGCTAAAAATGGAGTTCGTGAGAGAGTTGGGTGTCTAGAATGTTCAGGGGCAATTTGGTAATTTTCCCTGGGTAGATATTTTAAATCAGACCTACTCCAAATTTTTTCTACATTGCTATCCTCTCTCTCCTCGTGCTCTCTCTCTCTCATCCAAGCCGTGAAACAATGCCAAACCCTTAAATCTGACTTTTTGATTTAGGCCAAGCCATTACAAACCAAGGACATCAACAGCTTCCTCTTCTCCCCACGAGCACAATCATACCCTCCGGGAGCCGAGGGGATCGCCGTGGACGACGGAGCAAAGCTCTAAACAATGACCGTAACTTCTGGGCCAGGTTTCGGCCACCACAGGTATGGGTTCTCAATTTGGAATTGAGATGTGGATTCCTTGGCTCGAGTACATAGATTTTCATTATTATAACATCAAATTTGGTTGAGAATTGAGAGAGATACGAAGGTTTGAAGTTCAGGTGTTCATGGAGGTCCAGTGACGGAATATTCCGACGACGGCGGAATATTCGGTTGCTCTGGTTAAGACTGGCGCCGTTAAGTTTAACGGAATATGCTAACGGCGTTAGTATATTCTGTTAAATCTAACGGTATAGTAACAGACGGAATATTCCTTCGCCGTTAGAATATTCCGTTAGGATTGACGGAATATTCTACGAATAGTGCTAGGCGAGTATGTGATGCAGTCACGCGTGGAGGAAGGAGTCCCGACCATCCACCGGCGCATGGCGACATATGGAGCTCCTCCTCGAGCTCCAGCGAACATGAGTTTTGAAGCGCTGGACGTTCCGGACATTTTGGCACAGGTTTCGGGTCAATCGGACATCATTTCGGGGTAGTTTTGGGCGTCCGAAGTGGCTACGTTTTTAGTGAGGTGCGTGTGGACCTCCCGGGGTTTAGGGAGTCTAAATGTAGGATTTTTAATTATCGTTAGTAATCTCGATTGTTACTTTTGACAGGCGATACTGCTCCGGGAACTTCAGAAGAGCGTACGACTCAGGATTGAACTAATTGGACGTTCGGTGAGTGGACTTTGGTTTTGTAAATTATAACGCATGCATAAAGGTATATTTGAATAAATTCTTGTTACGTGTTATTTTTGGTAAATTCTGGAATTGTCAAGTATTATGCTAATAAATTATTACTGGACACGGGCTTTAATAATTATTTGGAAATAACGTTTTGGGCTATGGCCTAGCTTTATGGTTTCGGGTTTTATATGGTTTGACTTGATTGATTTTGAATTTCGGTTGAGTCCATGATTTTGAGTTTAATCCTGATTTCAAAACATGGATTTTGGTTTTCACTAAATTATTGTCCCTGAGGGTCAAGGTCTTCTTCGACTGGCGTTGAAGGGTATTTCTCCGCCAAATCGTCGAGGCTTCCCCGACGCTGGTGTCGAAGGGTATTTCTCCACCAGGTCGTTGAGGCTGTCTACGCATAGTACAGAGCTCTGCACAACTCGAGGTATATCGGGTGTGTGGAGGGTTGGACCCGAGTCAGTCAGTTCGGATATCGAGCTATGGCACGGAATTCCATTCAGGGAGCAATGGGATATGTTTTGATATATTTTGTGTCTAGGTCTGTTTACATGATTTTAAACTCATTTGAGGAGGGTTTTCAAAGCAGGGTTGTGGACCACGGGATGTTTTCATTATTCGGATCTTCGTGGGTCCCACCAAGTGTTTTAATAAAAGATGGATTTTTTCGATGGGTTTTCGTATTATCTTTATATATTAATTATGGATTTGTTGAAAAGGGATTTTTACAGTATGCATGCATTGTTTTACTCGTGGAGGGGGAAAATGTATGTTTTCCTCGGAAATGATTTTAAATGATTATTTTATCCACATACACTTTTCTTATTTTAAATCTCGTCTAGGCCATAAGTTGACGAGGGCACATCTAGAGGCGGAGACATTACATTTAAGCTGTGCCTTTACCTAAACCATCGAGTAGGATTTTTATTGTTGTATTTACCATTTCTTGCCTAGATGCTCTGATAAGTTCTTTGGATTTAATGTCAATTATGACTACATCGTTGGTTGTTTGGTGACTTGGAAATTTGAGAGTGCTATTTGATCATTCGTCTCACAGGTGGAAGACGGTTAATCATTCCCTAAGCGGAGGTTTTGCCGGGTTTTTGGTAGAATTCTCATAATTAATTGCAAGGGCTTAAGGGTATTCTGGAAATTTGATTAAGTTGTCAGATGGGAGAAGGGTTTTTCCCGGATTTCGAGGGGGAATTGGGGAAGAGTCCTGTCAACTTGGTATCAGAGCACTAGGTTTAAATTCCTATAGACCGTACACCTAGTGTACAGGTGATTGTTGTACTGATAAATTATGGTTCTTTTTAGCGTGATGACTCTGAGACGCGTGCCCCGTCCGCGGCCTGGAAACGGTGAGGAAGCTGATACAACACATGATCCCGTAGTAGAGCCTAATTTGAGGCAGACCCTGGATCAATTGGGTCAGGCTTTGACGACTGTACTTCAGGGTAGGGCTACTTCTGAAGTATCTGACATTGAGCGAGCCCATAGGTTGGGGGCGACAGTGTTTATGGGCGAGTTAGGCCCAGATGATGCTGATGAGTGGATTACTCATTTGGAACGAGTGTTTGCTGTTATGAGGTGCCCCCCGGAGGATAGGGTGTGACTAGCCACATTTCTTTTGGATGGCCATGCGTACCATTGGTGGCATGCTTTTTAGCTGACATGCTGGGATATCCGTACCTTTACTTGGGAAGCTTTCCTAGAGCGCTTCCTCGAGCAGTTTTATCCTCGCTCATACCGAGATGCTAGAGAGGTTGAGTTCTTACAATTACAACAGGGGGACATGACGGTGGCGCAGTATGAGCAGAAATTTCTTGAGCTGTCACAATTTGTACCGGCTCTCATGGCAACGGAGATGGATAAGTGCCGAAGGTTTATCTATAGACTGAGGAATGAGGTTCGAGTAGCAGTAATTGCTGTGGCACGTACTTCTTTGAGGGATTTGTCAAACGCTGCTGTCAGAGTAGAGTTGAGTTTGCCAGCTCATCACCAGTTTAGTGGTTCCAGGTGACGCCGGGATCGCATGAGTTTTGGGGCCTCTAGTAAAGGACCAGAGAAGAGAGGCGGTTTCAAATCTGGATCTTCTAGGCATGCAAGATCCGGATCAGGCAGTGGCAGAGCCGATCAGGGACATCAGTCATCCGCTCAGTCTAGCGGGGCTTCAGTGTAGTCGACTAGGAGACAGAGTGGAAGACCCGCACGGATGGGTGACACCGGTTGTTACTTCTGTCGGGTGACGGGTCATTTTAAGAGAGAATAACTACATCATCATCCGGGCTGTAGTTCTTCGGTCCAAGATGCTGCTGAACCGACTCAGCGAGCAGCGTAGACATCTAGTACTACAGCAGGGAGCCAGACCCAGTCCAGTGGGGCCAGCAGGGCCAGCGTGTTCTGACGGTACTTGGATCAGTTTGTAATAGTGTTCATTGGTGATATCCTAGTATATTCGAAGAGTGCTAAGGCACATAAGAAACACTTGAGGTTGGTACTGATTATGCTGAGGAAAAAACAACTATTCGCCAAGTTCAGCAAATGTCAGTTTTGATTGCCCAGTGTGGGATTCTTAGGTCATATGATTTCTGCTGAGGGTATCAGCGTGGATCCCCAAAAAGTTGTGGCAGTGGAAAATTGGGAGCAACCGAGGATAGTGTCAGAGGTGAGAAGTTTTCTAGGTGTAGTGGGATATTATTGGCGATTTGTAGAAGGATTCTCTACGATAGCCGCCCCGTTGACTCGGTTGATGAGGGAAGGAGTCAAGTTTGATTGGGATGATGAGTGTGAACAGAGCTTCCAAGGGCTTAAGAGAAGGTTGACTTCTGCCCCAATGTTAACCCTTCCAGACGATAACGGAGGATTTGAGGTGTACCGTGATGCATCATTAAGGGGTTTAGGCTGCATGCTGATGCAGCATGGGAAGGTGATAGCTTATGCTTCCAGGCAACTTAAACCTCATGAGTTGAACTACCCCACACATGATTTAGAGTTAGCTGCAATGGTGCATGCACTGAAGATTTGGAGATACTATTTGTATGGAGAAACGTGCCAGATTTTTACCGACCATCAGAGTCTGAAATACTTCTTCTCCCAGAAAGATCTGAATTTGAGACAGAGAAGGTGGCTTGAGCTGATAAAGGATTATGATTGTACAATAGAGTATCACCCAGGAAAAGACAATGTAGTGGCGGATGCCTTGAGCTAGAAGTCCATGGGTTCCTTGGCCCATTTGCACACTGTTTATCTACCTTTGGTGGTGGAACTCCGAAGAGCGGGAATTATACTTGGCATGGATAACCAGGGGGCTCTGTTGGCTATCTTCCATGTGAGACCTGTCTTGATTGATCAAATTATTGAAGCCCAACTCCAGGATCCTACGTTGTGTGTTATTAGGATGGAGTTGGAGGCTAGGAATAGGCAGGATTACGTGGTTAAGGATGATGGGGCCTTGGTTAAGGATGGTCGGTTGTACGTACCTAGTGATCTAGAGTCGATTGTATCAGACAGGGATTCTAGGTTTACTTCGAGGTTTTGGTGGAGTTTGTAGAAAGCCTTTGGAACTACATAGCATTTCAGTACAGCTTTTCATCCTCAGACTGACGGTCAGTCTGAGAGGACAAATCAGATTCTGGAGGATATGATAAGATCTTGTGTACTGCAGTTTAAAGGAAACTGGGATTCACACCTGGTCTTGATGGAGTTGGCATACAACAACTATCAGTCTAGTATTGTGATGTCTTCTTTCGAGGCACTGTATGAGAGAAAATGTAGGACACCGATATGCGGGAATGAGATAGGTGAGACAAGACAGTTGACACCAAAGATAGTGGAAATGACAGAGGAAAAATTAGAATCATCAGGGAAAGGTTGAAGGCAACTCAGGACTGCCAAAAAAGCTATGCGGACCGACGGATCGGAGACCTTGAGTTTGAGGTCGGAGGCTTGATTTTCTTGAAATTATCCCCCAAGAAAGGAGTTGTCAGTTTTGGTAGATGAGGAAAGCTGAGTGCTCGATATATTGGGCCTTATGAGATTATTGAGAGAATAGGGCCAGTGGCTTACAGACTTTCTTTACCCCCAGAACTGTCAAGGGTTCACGATGTATTGCATGTATCCATGCTCCGAAAGTATCTATTCGATGAATTTCATGTATTGGAGGCACAACCAATTGAGCTGAGAGATGATTTGACTTTTGAGGAGCAACCAGTGCAACTTCTAGATTGGAAGGAAAAAGTATTGCGCAGAAAGGCTATTCCTCTGGTTAAAGTGTTGTGGAGGAATCATAAAGTGGAAGAGGCCACGTGGGAAACCGAGGCACTGATGTGGGCGCAACATCCACATTTGTTCTAGTGACATGTATGAATTTCGAGGGCGAAATTTCTTCAAGGGGGTAAGTTGTAATGACCCAGAAATTTTATTAGTGAATTTTCGTAAATTAATTTGCAAAAGGACGAAATTACCCTTGGTTTTATAAGGGTCCCGGAAATTACCTTTTGTGTGGAGACACATTTGGTAATTTTTCAGGGACCATTACGTAGGTCTCGAACTCACGAGTTCGTAGACAGGAGGCACTCTGAAAACGGAGTTCGTGTGAGAGAGTTGTGGGTCTAGAATATTTAGGGGCATTTTGGTAATTTTCCCTGAGTAGATATTTTAAATCAGATCTACTCCATATTTTTTCTACATTGTTATCCTCTCTCTCCCCGTGCTCTCTCTTTTTCATCCAAGATGTGAAACAAGCCCAAACCCTTAAATTTGACTTTTTGATTTAGGCCAAACCACCACAAACCAAGGACATAAGCAGCTTCCTCTTCTCCCCACGAGCACAACCATACCCTCCGGGAGCTGAGGGGATCGTCGTGGACGACAGAGCAAAGCTTTAAACATTGATCGGAAATTCACGGCCAGTTTCCGGCCACCTCAGGTATGGGTTCTAAATTTGGACTTGAGATTTGGATTCCTTGGCTCGAGTAGATAGATTTGCATTATTAAAATGTCAAATTTGGTTGAGAATTGAAAGAGATACAAAGGTTTGAAGTTCGGGTGTTCATGGAGGTCCGGTGACAGAATATTTCGTCGACGACGGAATATTCTGTTTCTCTGGTTAAGACTGACGCCATTAAGTTTAACGGAATATGCTAATGGCATTAGCATATTCTGTTAAATCTCACGGTATAGTAACAGACGTAATATTCCTTCGCCGTTAGAATATTCCGTTAGGATTGACGAAATATTCTGTGAATAGTGCCAGGCGAGTATGTGATGTAGTCGCGCGTGGGGGGAAGGAGACTCGGCTGTCCACCGGCACGTGGCGGCACATGGAGCTCCTCCTGGAGCTTTGGCGAACATGAGTTTCGAAGCTCTCGACGTTTTGGACCTTTTGGCGCAGGTTTCGGGTCAATCGGACATCGTTTAGGGGTAGTTTTGGGCGTCCAAAGTGGCTGCATTTTTAGTGAGAAGCGTGCAGACCTTCCGGGGTTTAGGGAGTCTAAATGTAGGGTTTTTAATTATCGTTAGTTAACTCGATTATTACTTTTGACAGGCGATACTGCTCCGGGAACTCCAGAGGAGCATATGACTCAGGATTGAACTAATTGGACGTTCGGTGAGTCGACTTTGGTTTTGTAAATTATAATGCATGCATAAAGGTATATTTGAATAAATTCTTGTTACGTATTATTTTTGTTAAATTCTGAAATTTCCAAGTATTATGCTAATAAATTATTACTGGATACGAGCTTCAATAATTATTTGGAAATGATGTTTTGGGCTATGGACTACCTTTATGGTTTCGGGTTTTATAAGGTTTGACTTGATTGATTTTGGATTTCGGTTGAGTCCATTTTTTGAGTTTAAACCCGGTTTTTCAATGAATTTGGCCTAAGCCAAGAAACATGGATTTCAAAACATGAATTTTGGTTTTCACTGAATTATTGTCCCTGAGGGTCAAGGTCTTCTCTGACTGGCGTTGAAAGGTTTTTCTCCGCCAGATCGTCAAGGTTTCTCCGACGCTGGGGTCGAAGGGTATTTCTCCACCAGGTCGTTGAGGCTGTCTACGCGTAGTAGATGGTTTTACACAACTCGAGGTATATCGGGTGTGTGGAGGGTTGGACCCAGGTCAGTCAGTTCGGATATCGAGCTACGGCATAGGATTTCATTCGGGGAACAGTGGGATATATTTTGATATATTTTGTGTCCAGGTCTGTTTACATGATTTAAACTCCTTTGATGAGGGTTTCCAAAGCAGGGTTGTGGACCACGTGATGTTTTCATTATTCGGATTTTCGTGGGTCCAACCAAATGTTTTAACAAAAGATAGATTTTTCGGGTGAGCTTTCGGATTATCTTTATATATTAATTATGGATTTGTTGAAAAGGTATTTTTACAGTATGCATTCATTGTTTTACTAGTGGAGGGAGAAAAGGTATTTTTCCTCGGAAATAATTTTAAATGATTATTTTGTCCACTCACACTTTTCGTGTTTTAAATCCCCTCTAGGCCGTAAGTTGACGAGGACACATCCAGAGGCGGAGGCATTGCATTTAAGCTGCGCCTTTACCTAGACCACCGAGTAGGATTTTTATTACTGTATTTACCCTTTCCTACCTAGATGCTCTGATAAGTTCTTTGGATTTAATGTATATTATGACTACATCGAGGGTTGTTTGGTGACTTGGGAATTTGAGAGTGCTATTTAATCCTTCGTCTGACAGGTGGAAGACGGTTAATTATTCCCTAAGGGGAAGTTCTGCCGGATTTTTGGCAAAATTTTATAATTAATTGCAAGGGCTTAAGGGGGTATTCATGGAATTTGATTAAGTTGTCAGATGGGAGCAGGGTTTTTTCCGAATTTCGAGGGGGAATTTGGGAATGGTCCTATCAACTCGTCCCACTCATGTGTTTTTCCGTTAACTTCTGTCAATTTGGCGTCAAGATGGTTACATGGCGCCTGCGTGGATGAAAATAAGCTAAAGCAAATAAGGGCAAAAATGAAACTTTACAATCCAAGAGTTCCTTGTCCACCAAATTCGACACCTTCTTCCCATCCCTAATTTCCGTGGCTTGCTCCGATTGAATCTCCTTCAACGCCTCCAACGCCTTGTCCACATTGCTCTCTTGCCAAATCCCGACAACCGCATTGACGATCAAGATTAGAAAAATCACCAACGGCTCCACAAACGCTATCATCTCCTACTCATTTCGTCGAACAAAGCGAGGACGAACGAAATCACTGCTGCGAATAATAGTATCAGCACCAGCGTGTCGCTCAGCTGGTCCAGTATGAGCTTCAAGATCGCTCCCTACATTTTCACGATGGGGCTCCTTTTCTTCATGGGTGTGGAGTACATGCTTCGAATGGTGCTCTCGTCGGCGCAGCCCTTCGACATTGGGTTCGTCACCACGTACTCCCTCCACCTCCTCCTAGTTTCCAAGCCCAAACTAAATACATTGCTCGTAGCGCTAAACATGGTACTATTTCCAATTCCAATCGTATTTTAATTATTTTCTTATACCCACATCAAACACGATGAAAACATCCTCCCTAGTGATAAAATCACCCAGCCCCCAACCTATATTTCTCCCTTCCTCCCCATCTTTCCCCCCCTCCCCCCATCTCTCTCTCTCTCTCTCTCTCTCTCTCTCTCTCTCTCTCTCTCTCTCTCTCTCTCTCTCTCTCTCTCTCTCTCTCTCTCTCTCTCTCTCAAACCCACACCAACATACCTTTCACGAAATCTGGCCAAGAAGCTTTGAAAAACGTTGAGTAACGACCCTCGATTTTCGAGCTACGAACTTCGATGTTCATAAAGGAGGGCATGTCAGGACCCTTCCCAAATTTTCCCTCGAAACCCGGAAAGAACCCTTATCCCGTCTCACAGCTCTTTTATCTCAAATTTTAAATATCAGAAATACCCTTTATCCTTAAATAATTTTTCTTTCTCTTTTTTTTTTGTAAACCTTACAGGGTTCCCGACCGAACCTCTGTACTTACTGACCATTCCTACCTGTCAGACGCAGGATAATATACAAGTCAAAGCCAAGACCTCGGAATAGTGGTGGTCCAAATAGGAACACTCTAACACCAATTTTCAGTAGGTCAAACACTGCTGACATCTCTACTGGAATACCACAAGACAACCGACTAGTCAGATACTTGTGAACCAACAATAATTCGTCACTATGGGTCACTGCCCACACCAACCCACTGACCCGGACAACGAAGTATTTTCGTAGGCTGATTAAGCCCATGACAATCGTCGTCAAATCATATTAGAGCCGGAAATATCCTCGGCTATCATATCACATCAGTCGGCATATCCCTCGACTGGCATATCCCTAGCCACCAGGGTATCCCTTGGGGTGTGCTAGTCCTGTATCACAACTCTCTGTACTATGATATCACATCAGTCGGCAAGTATCCTCGACTATCATATCATATCATCAGCCGGTATAACCTTCGGCTATCATATCACATCAGTCTGCA
Source organism: Oemleria cerasiformis (assembly GCA_037349345.1). Taxonomy (NCBI): domain Eukaryota; kingdom Viridiplantae; phylum Streptophyta; class Magnoliopsida; order Rosales; family Rosaceae; genus Oemleria; species Oemleria cerasiformis. The sequence goes on along the minus strand of JAZGTL010000050.1, from coordinate 319,872 downwards.
TATCCCTCGACTGGTATATCCCTAGCCACCAGGGTATCCCTTGGGGTGTGCTAGTCCTGTATCACAACTCTCTGTACTATGATATCACATCAGTCGGCAAGTATCCTCGACTATCATATCAAATTATCAGCCGGTATAACCTTCGGCTATCATATCAGATCGGTCGCATATCTCTCGACTATCATATCATATCATCAGCCGGTATAACCTTCGGCTATCATATTATATCAGTCGGCATATCTCTCGACTATCATATCATATCATCAGCCGGTATAACCTTCGGCTATCATATCACATCAGTCGGCATATCTCTCGACTATCATATAATATCATCAGCCGGTATAACCTTCGGCTATCATATCACATCAGTCGGCAAGTATCCTCGACTATCATATCAAATTATCAGCCGGTATAACTTTCGGCTATCATATCACATCAGTCGGCATATCTCTCGACTATCATATCATATCATCAGCCGGTATAACCTTCGGCTATCGTATCATATCAGTCGGCATATCTCTCGACTATCATATCATATCATCAGTCGGTATAACCTTCGGCTATTGTATCATATCAGTCGGCATATCTCTCGACTATCATATCATATCATCAGTCGGTATAACCTTCGGCTATCATATCATATCAGTCGGCATATCTCTCGACTATCATATCATATCATCAGCCGGTATAACCTTCGGCTATCATATCACATTAGTCGGCATATCTCTCGACTATCATATCATATTCTATTGGAGGTTTACCGGGTTCACCGCTAATAACGGATCCTAGTCTCGGGTTCTGGTCTCCCTCAAATATATGGCCAATTCTGATAAACTCATACATCCGACTCAAAACCCAAATCATGGACTCAATAATTTACACGTCAAAATGATATCAAAACCGAGTCCAAAACCCATGATATTTCTCAAATCACACTTTAACTGATATAGTGGAAAACATATGTCTAGTAATCATTTCTAAAATCCAGAAATTCAATGCCACAATACATAACAGTATTTAAACAAAGATATTTTGATGCATGCATTTCAGTTTATAAAACAAAACTCCACTCACATACATCATCCAACCCTTAATTCATGGACGCTCTAGCCTAAGGAACACATGCACAATAATGACCCAACTACCTTGACTTTCCGAGCTCAAAACCCGCTAATATGGTCAACCATTACCGCTGGGATTGCCCAAAATGACCTCTAAACGACGTCCGATCAACCTGAAACATGTACCAACAGATTCAGAACGTCGAGAACTAGTTACCACGCGTCGCCGTGACCTCAAACTCGGCCCCACGCGCCGCCACGCGCTGCCGGAAGGTCGACACACGGTCCACGCGCCCTCATGCGCCGGACACGTGCCTACTATAGTGTTCACGCGCCTGGATCGGGCCAACCCGGTCTGGCTCAACCTGACCCAGTCCAACTCGAGCCGACCGATTCACTCGACCCGACCGATTCAGTCAACCCGACCGGTTCACTCAACCCGATCAGTTCACTCAACCCTACCGGTTCACTCAACCCGACCAGTTACCGGTGACTTGCCGGAGAAGACGACCGGATGGCCGTCGTCGTCGTCGGAGTCTGGCCGGAGAAGATGACCAGAATGCCACCTCCGCCGCCGTCTGGTTCGCCGGAAATTGCCATTTCCGGTCGATTTTTAAGGTTTTCTAACTTCTTCATTTCTTGACCGTTTTTCACGATCTACACATGGAAATTCATCTACTTTTCACCAGGAATCCAAATATGAGGTCAAAGTTCCGAGATCGTACCTGGTTTGGCCGAAAAATGGTCGAGAAGATTCAATTCACCTCCCTCCTCTGTCCGTCGCCTACGGCGGTGCTCCCGCTCCAAAAACTACCCCAAAATGCTCGTGGGGTCCCAGGGAAGATCCTCCCGACCTTGGTTTCGTTCGAATCAGATCGAAATCCATCCGATGAAAATGAGGTCTTCGGTGTTCGCACGGGGAGGACTTCGGGTAGGGGCGAGACTGAATGGACCAATCTCCCCAGGAGAGAGAAAAATATCTGCTATATAGTTCCAACTTTTCCAAAATTACCAAACTTCCCTTGAAGCTTCTAGACCCGTAACGAACTCATCGGGTCTCCGTTTTCCGTGTGCCGCCTGTCTACGAACTCGTGAGTTCAAGACCTACACAACAACCCAAGAAAAATTCCAAAAAGTACTGCCAGTCAAAAAGTGACTCCCGAACCCGTCCAAAACTGAGGGTAAAATTGTCCAATTCTTTCCTCAACAATCAAACAAATGAGCCGAATATCCCTCACAACCTTTCCTCAACAATCTCTCAGCACTCTCTGTACTATGATATCACATCAGTCGGCAAGTATCCTCGACTATCATATCATATCATCAGCCGGTATAACCTTCGGCTATCATATCACATCGATCGGCATATCTCTCGACTATCATATCATATCATCAGCCGGTATAACCTTCGGCTATCATATCATATCAGTCGGCATATCTCTCGACTATCATATCATATCATCAGCCGGTATAACCTTCGGCTATCATATCACATCAGTCGGCATATCTCTCGACTATCATTTCATATCATCAGCCGGTATAACCTTCGGCTATCATATCATATCAGTCGGCATATCTCTCGACTATCATATCATATCATCAGCCGGTATAACCTTTGGCTATCATATCACATCAGTCGGCATATCTCTCGACTATCATATCATATCATCAGCCGGTATAACCTTCGGCTATCGTATCATATCAGTCGGTATATCTCTCGACTATCATATCATATCATCAGCCGGTATAACCTTCGGCTATCATATCACATCAGTCGGCATATCTCTCAACTATCATATCATATTATATTGGAGGTTCACCGGGTTCACCGCTAATAACGGATCCTAGTCCCGGGTTCTGGTCTCCCTCAAATATATGGCAAATTCCGATAAACTCATACATCCGGGTCAAAACCCAAATCATGGACTCAATAATTTCCACGTCAAAATGATATCAAAACCAAGTCCAAAACCCATGATATTTCTCAAATCACACTTTAACTGATATAGTGGAAAACATATGTCTAGTAATTATTTCTAAAATCCAGAAATTCAATGCGACAATACATAACAGTATTTAAACAAAGATATTTTGATGCATGCATTTCAGTTTATAAAACAAAAGTCCACTCACATACATCATCCAACCATTAATTCATGGACGCTTTAGCTCAAGGAACACATGCACAATAATGACCCAACTACCTTGACTTTCCGAGCTCAAAACCCATTAATATGGTCAACCATTACCGCTGGGATTTCCCAAAATGACCTCTAAACGACGTCCGATCAACCTGAAATCTGTACCAACAGATTCAGAACGTCGTGAACTAGTTACCACGCGTCACCGTGACCTCAGACTCCGCCCCACCCGCCGCCCCGTACCGCTGAAAGGTCGGCTCACGGTCCCACGCGCCCTCACACGCCGGTCACGCGCCTACTACAGTGTTCACGCGCCTGGACCGGTCCAACCCGGTCCGGCTCAACCTGACTCGGTCTAACTTGACCAGACCAGTTGATTCGACCCGATCGGTTCACTCAACCCGACCGGTTCACTCAACCCGATCGGTTACCGGTGAGTCGCTGGAGAAGACGACCGGACGGCCATCGCCGTCGCCGGAGGCTGGCCGGAGAAGATGACTGGACCGCCACCTCCGCCGCCGTCTGGTTCGCCGGAAATTGCCATTTTCGGTCGATTTTTAAGGTTTTCTAACTTCTTCATTTCTTGACCGTTTTTCACGATCTGCACATGGAAATTCATCTACTTTTCACCAGGAATCCAAATATGAGGTCAAAGTTCCGAGATCGTACCTAGTTTGGCCAGAAAATGGCCGAGTAGATTTGGTTCACCTCCCTCCTCCGTCCGTCGCCTACGGCGGTGCTCCCGCTCCAATAACTACCCCAAAATGCTCGTGGGGTCCCGGGGAAGATCCTCCCGACCTTGGTTTCGTTCGAATCGGATCGAAATCCATCCGATGAAAATGAGGTCTTCGGTGTTCACACGGGGAGGACTTCGGGTAGGGGCGAGACTGAATGGACCAATCTCCCGAGGAGAGAGAAAAATATCTGCTATATAGTTCCAACTTTTCCAAAATTACCAAACTGCCCCTGAAGCTTCTAGACCCGTAACAAACTCATCGGCTCTCCGTTTTCCGTGTGCCGCCTGTCTACGAACTCATGAGTTCAAGACCTACGCAACGACCCAAGAAAAATTCCCAAAAGTACTGCCAGTCAAAAAGTGACTCCCGAACCCGTCCAAAACTGAGGGTAAAATTGTCCAATTCTCAAAATAATTTAATTTCTGGTCCGGGTCGTTACAGGGCAAGACTGGCTTCATCTTGGCTAGACGAAGCGATTGAGAGTGGTCTCGTAGTCCGTGTCAACCAAAAACACCATTGCGACGATAGCTTTCTCTGGGTTCACAGCGTCGATTCGTTCCTTCCGGCGAGCATTGACGGTCGATTAGGGCAAGGACGGGTTCGTCTCGACGAGAGGAGATGACTAGGCTTAGTGGCGAGGCTGATGGTGATTGGTCACGGTGGTGGTGAGGTCTGTGCGTGGTCGCAGTCGCAGGGAGAAGGAAGGGGATGAAGCTATCGGAGAGAGAGAGTGAAAATAGAAAGGGGGGTTTTGGTGCCAGCGTGTCCAAATTTCCAATTTTGCCCCAGTTTTTTACGCACACTTAACAGCTTTAAACAGAAAAGCACTTGAATGAGACAAGTTGTCTATTTCAGGGCGTATGTTGAACTAATAATGAGAATATGGTGCAAATTAGAACATTCACGCTAGTACATGGTGCATATAAGGTAAAAAGCCAAAAACAAAAGTTGGATGTGATATGCAAGACGGCAAGTGGGGGATTGGTCGCTTGAAGAAAGGTGGTTTTGTAAAGTTGGGAGTGACTTGAGAGAGTATGTCTACAAAACCCTAAAATCCCTTGTCTATGCGAGAATCGAATTCCAGACTTCCTATTGCAACCTGCGAAGAGGAACCGTAATGCAACATTTTAGAAACAAGTTTACTTTTCAGCACATATCCATCCAAAGGGTAAACCTCGATAGCCCAACGGCGACAATGGCATCTCGGTCACTCTTCTTCACTCTCAAAAGGTAAGCACTATGCAAAACTTAATTCCTCTATCTATTTTCTCATTTCCCCGTTTGGTTGCCGAGAAAGCGCAGGAAATTAAAGTAAAATGAATGCTCTGAAATTTCAAAATGCTATTTTTAATCAAAACCTCTTAACAATAAACTTCAGTGCTATTTATTGAATATCATAGCTGAAATCAATCGATTCCTTAATTTCTCATGGCCGAATTACGACCAAATTTTCAATTCCTAAACTTCTAGGAAATGCAGTGTAAGCACCCTCAGCAACACTTTGCATCCCAAGGTTTCTAGATTGTTCTCTTCAGGTGCTCTGAGTAGGGAAATTGTACAAGAGTCTCAGGAAAGTGACGACCTCAAGAGCATAATCTTCAGGCTCAGGCTGCCCAAGCGAAGCGCGGTCAACGTTCTTCAAAAATGGATCAGCGAAGGAAACCAAGTTACAATTTCCGAGCTTCGTCAGATCTCTAAGGACCTTAGAAAGTCCCAGCGTTACAAGCACGCTCTTGAGGTTGGTTTTTATTTTTTTTCTCAGACACTTTCTTGCTCTGCATTGTTTGATAGTTTTCTGTTTGGTTTCCTAGAAAGTTATGGTGGTTTTTATTTCTGGACATGGATAACATAATCATTTAGGATTTATTCTCGCACTTAAGTGATTGTGGTTCTGTTTATTTGGAATCTATGGGGCACTTGAATGATTAAATAAATAAGATCACTCATGGTATGTTGAATAACTATTTATCTCTGCTCTGGAAATGGGTCGGTTTAGAAAAGTTTGAAAGTGATGCCATGTTAATTGCTTAATCCAAGTATTAAGTTAAGTCACAAGGGTGAGCATTGACAGGAAGATAGGAAAATGACCAACTGTTTAATGCTATGTGTTTTGATAATGTTAGATGGAAATGCATGTGCACTTGCTAAACTCATAGTTTCAATTTTTTTCACCGGTTTCCTTTGTTATTAGTAACCTCTAAAAATTTCCATCCATATCTATATTACAGATACGCTCATCAGCTCATGTATGATTTGTTCATAAGCATGATCAATGACTTTTAGTATGCTGGGCTAGTTAAGCTGTTGGGTACTGTAAGGTATTCAGGTTTCTATTCAACGTTACCAAGCAGTTAAACATACAGGTTGTTACTTTTAATACTAAAATGTGTTAGAAAATTTCTGTCAAAGCTCAATGGTTTGGGTAAGTTGGATATTGAAGAAGTCTCGAGGTCTGCAGCAAGTAGATTATACTTCCTTTACCCCTTCTCTCTCTCTCTCCACCTGGATTTGACAATAACTCTAATCTGTGTGACTTTTCCTTCAGTTCTCAATGTCTCTATTTTTCTCGTGACTTTCTTAGTTTCAATATTTATCACTAAGTAAAGGAGTTAATTGGTTGTTATAAACAACAAAATTGAGAACTGATTCATTAACTAAATGGAGAGATGTCCGCTTTTGTTTGTCATCAAATCATTAGTTTTATTTATATATTATACTTTTTAAGATAAATTAAGAGTTATCAATCTTTGGTTTGTTCTATTTGTCAGGCACGATAATCTCTTGAAGTACAAAACTATTTGTCGGAGGAATGAGTTTGATTCCTTGGAAGTTTTAGTGCATGGGTTTAGCAAGTTTAATAGTATTGTTCTTTTTCCCTTCCATTTTCAATTATGGATTTTCCAATTCAGGTTCTATTTTCCTTTTTATCTATTAGTAAAATTCTTCTTATAACTCTTTCTAGAAAGGTGAACGGAATAAAAGTTGAATTTGGTAGAAGGTTTAGTTGATACATTTAGCTAAAGCAGTTCTCGTTGACCTTTTTCGCATTGGACTTGGTCCTACTTAGGTTTCCAATTATTTGACTTGCAATAAACATCTATTTACAGCTTGTAAATACCAAGCATGTTTTCAGGTTTTATGTGTTTGTTTAAGAATGTAGAAAAAGGTTGTCATAGCCAAGCTACTTGTTGTTTTCAAAAATACTAAAACATAATTCATTTTTTGTTGTTTTCAATAGAAGAATAAAGTTGGGAACACAACCAAATTCAATCTTAGTATTTCTCATTCAGTTCTCTCTTTTGAACATAATTGCTAAATATTTAGTGGATTCTGTTTTGTAATTTACACAAGCATGCAGGTATCCGAGTGGATGGTCAGCCATAAGGAGTTCGAGTTATCAGATTCTGATTATGCAGTCCGCATTGTGTTGATGACACAAGTTTTTGGTATTGATGCCGCAGAACGATACTTTGAAGGTCTACCACTTACTGCAAAGACTAGTGAGACCTATAATGCTCTCCTCCACTCCTATGCTGGGGCAAAATTGAGTGAAAGGGCTGAGAATCTCTATGAAAGGATAAAGGATTCTAGCGTGTCCCTTAGTGCCCTTACATACAATGAGATGATGACTATGTACATGTCAGTGGGCCAAGTGGAAAAGGTCCCTTTAGTTGTTGAAGAACTGAAACGGCAGAAGGTTGCACCAGATATCTTCACATACAATCTTTGGATAAGTTCATGTGCTGCAAGGCTAAAGATTGATCGGGTTCAACAGATTTTAGATGAAATGAGATATGATCCTGGTTTAGATGAAGGCTGGGAGAGATACATTAACCTTACAAAGATATATGTTAACATTGGGCAACTTGTGAATGGAGATTCCAACTCCGTAGTTGAAGTTGAGAAAGGAATCACACAAAGAGAATGGATTACATACGACTTCCTCATTATTCTGCATGCGGGTTTAGGAAAGAAAGATAGAATCGATGAGATATGGAAATCTTTGGTAATGACAAGACAAAAGATGACAAGTAGGAACTATATTTGCATTCTTTCTTCATATCTAATGTTTGGACAGCTAAAAGAAGCAGGCGAAGTTATTGATCGGTGGAAGCAAACAACAACTGGAGATCTTATTGTCTCAGCAGGTGAGAGGCTTTTGAATGCATTCAGAGACATTGGGTTGTCTGAAAATGCTCTCAACTTCAAGTCGCTTCTGATTCAGAAGAATTGTGCCCCAAAAAGTTCTTTAGAGTAGAACTGCAAACGAGTTTTGTCTGAGATGGTGGAACATATATGGCCAATTTTCATGATGCCTAGACCATTTACCATTTGGAGGAGGAAATATTTAACCGTTCTTGCAGGTTTGTTTTCCTTTCCATATACCAAATGAGTGAATAAAACGCCAGTATTTGTGTGAAACTTTTGGCGAGTTGATATTTATGCTGTTTACTTTTCTTGTTTATTATGTCTTCTAGTATATTGTTTTCATTCAATCTAGTGCACTCTGAGTTTTTCATACCTCATTGGAAGTCAGGTAAGGTTGTTTTTTACTATTTCATTTTATGTAGGGCTCGTTTGGTGAGTAGGAATTCATCAATTTCAATGTATCTTGAATGTAAAAATTGATGTGTTTTCATTTCAATTCTCTCAAAATAGTAGGACTAGAAGAGGTACATTTTCTTCTATTTCAAATCTTATCTAATCTTCCTACAATGAAAACACATCCATGTTTACATTCAAACGTTGAGTTTGATGAGTTATTCAATCGAATGCTGCTCATCAAATGTGGCCATATTGGACAAAATTAGTATGCTTCTATTATGAATATCGGGAATGTGGATGACCACCATAATATCCATAACCTCCTTTATCTAATAGCCTTGTAACAAGTGTCTTATTATTGGCTAGTCACTTGTAACCTACATGTAATTGGTGATTTGTAGCCGACACATAGTGTAAATAGTTGTATTCACTATGTTAGCTTGTAAGCATATAAATAGGTGCTTTTATGAAAGATAAAGATGTGAACAACAGGTTTTGGAGAATAAAGTCCCTTGTTTTTCTCTTTGTTTCATTCGATATTTTCCCTTGGTGTTATTTTTTTCATTTTTTAATGTTTAATTTTTTTTTCGGTGAATAAAGGAAATTTCAAATCCTTGGTGTTATTTCACTAGTGATAACTGATATATATTCACAATTCACATGTATGCCTCTGATGGATTGCAAAAGCCCACCTTGAAATACACAGGATGTTTGCTCACCCGTGAATATGTTTCACTTCCGATTTTAGCCTGAATAAAATGTCAAGAAAGAATAAGTACTGTTCATATTTTTTTTGGAGCAAATATCATTTTACACCCTAATTTCAGAATGGACTACTTGGTTTCAATTTCCATCATTTTACTCTATGTGGTTTTGAGATAACATCAATTTACTCTTTATGCCTATTTCACTATTAAATCATCTATTAAGTTAAGGGTATTCTTAGTATTCATTATAAATTCTTACCCATTTTATTTTTCATTAAGTGACTAATTATTTTGATTTAGCTATTTTTTTCCAATTAATGCATTTAAACAAACTACAAGGGTATTACATTTACATTTATATTAAGTTTAATTAATTATGCTCTTATAGTTTGCTTCAATGCACTAATTTGAAAAAATAGTTAAATTAAAATAATTAGTCACTTAATGAAAAATAAAATGAGTTAGAATTTTTAACTAATACCAAAAATGTCTTTAACTTAATTGATAATTTAATTGTGAAATAGGCAGATGGAGTAAATTGATGTAATTCCAAAATCATATAGTATAAAATGATGAAATTAAAATTTAATGGTCCATTCTAAAGTTGACCCCCAAATTTTAGGGTGTAAAGTGATATTTACCTTTTTTATTTTATTTTATTACGGAGGTGAATTATGCACTATGAGTATCAACTTCGTTCTTTATGTGAATTGAATTCAAAACCTCCATTGCACATTGGAGTGGAAAGAAATATTACTCGACCATTAATACTAGTAGCATTACCGAATGTGATTTTCATATGTTCATTATTAAAAGAAAGAACAGATTTTGTGACTCCGAAGGCAAATTACCAAATGTGATTTCGAAATTGCGTTTGAATTGAGACAAGCTTTTCTGCACATTCATGCGGCCAGCAACTACCGAAGGCAACTTCTAAAAAAATTGCAAGTCACTCGAGGTCCATGTAAAATTTGAACGAAACTAACGATAGAAAGTGATGAATAAATGAGATATCAATGGTACTGTTGAATTTGTGGAATATTTGCTTATTTTGTCTAGTAATTGAATGAATATTTGAAGTACCTCTACATTGTTATTGTTTCCCCCTATTCGACCGGATGGTCGTTGGTGAAGAGATTTTGATCCTTCTTTCATTAAGTACATGGGCTTGTCACGAATGGGCTCGAATGGATGAAAAACTATGTTGTGTCTATGGATTTGATTTCTAACCAAATGATTGTACGACCAAGTAAGGAAACTCCTCTTGGCCTTGGTTCTTTCATTACCTCGGAGTCAAGGCAATAAATGAACAACCAATTTATGTGAATTTTGTTAAAGTAAGATTGAACGGGAAATTAAAAGGAATTAAAAGATGTGAATTTCATTAAAATAAGATTGAACGAGAAATTAAAAGGAATTGAAAGAAAAGGCGATGAAATGTTCATTGGGGACTTGATTAAGCAACAATGATGCAAATGGTGGAAAATGTAAGGACCCTTCCGGAATTTCTCCTCGAAACCCGGAAAGAACCCTTATCCCGTCTGACAACCCTTTTACCTCAAGATTTTATACCATAACTACCCTTTATCTTTAAATAATTTTTAGTAAACCTTACGAAGTTCCCAACGGAACCTCTGTACTTACTGACCACTCCTACCTGTCAGACGTAGGACATCACAATTACGGTTTCAACTCAAAATCATGGACTCAAATAATTACCACGTCAAAACAATATCAAAACCGAATCCAACAACCATGCCATTTCTCACAACACACTTTCACTGAAATATTGGAAAAACAAATGTCCAGCAATCATTTATAAATTCCAGGAATACACAACAGTATTTAAATCAAAGATATTGATGCATGCATTACAAGTTATAAACCAAAAGTCCACTCACAAACATCATCCAACCCAAAATTCATGGACGCTCTAGCCCAAGGAACACATGCACAATAATAACCCAACTACCTTGACTTTCCGAGCTCAAAATCCGCTTCAAGGTCAACCATTACCGCTGGAATTGCCCAAATCGCCGCCCACATGCCCTTCACGAGCCTGTACGGGTGACTACAACACCACTGGACTGCCACATCAACCAGCACAAGTGGCTAGACACCAAAAGTCCCACTGGAGAAAACGACCGCCCCGCCGTGGACGCTGATCAGTCATTATTTATGCATCATTTTGATGTCTTTATATGTCTCTCTTACATGTCTTTTGAATGATTTCGTGCCATCAATAGTAGAAAATGATCAATCTTCTGAGACTTATGCAGAGTTAGAAAGATAGGTAAAATCTGGAAAGAACACAAAAAGAATGACTCAAATCGGAGTCCAGATGAAGGAGATGTCCTCATTTCAATATCAGGTCCTGAACGTGGTCCTGAGTGCGCCAGTGCGCCTATTTTGGGCCACTGGGCAAGTACCTCATATCAGGCCCTTCGGGTCTCAAAATTATGTTTCATGACATCAAGGTCAGGTCCTAGAAGTGCCAAGGTCGCGCCAAGGCAGGTCGAGGACATATCCCAAGAACTCCTTTCCGAGCACAGATGTGCGCCTAAGCCCGGGGTCCCTGTTCCACCAGCGGTGGATCAGAGGTTCTCCCTATGAGCTAAGCCTGACAACATTTGCGCCAAGCCTGAACGAAGATGCGCTTCTACTATACTCATGATGTGCTTCAAAAGCGCAGTCCTAGATCCTGGTTACGAAGACAGTCCAAAAGCCAAGTTTGGCCAGCTTGCATTCCCACTTGCCAGCTTGCATTCACACTCCCAGCCGTGCTCTGATTGGTTCTAATAGATTTAAGGACTTTGTAATTAATTAAAAGTACAATAACTTTCCCTATCCTTATAGGACATGGTTTTACCAATCCTTATAGAACAAGGTTTTCCCTTTGTCTATAAAAAGGAGCCTTTGTTCAGTGTTTTGGGAATCAAGGAGGGAGGGAGAGAGAGTTCTGTTTTGGTTTTCTGGAAAAAATAGAGACCTTAGCCGCATATAGTAATTGATTTTTTAGAGTTTTACGCCAAAGCTTTGTTCTTCCCGAAGTTGAGTGTGTTGGACGTGGAGCTTGGAGAAGAAGGCTCTGCCGTGTCTTCTGCTGCACCTGTTCTTCCCAATATATTATGTACCCTTATTTTCATTATTGCAATTTACTTATGAACTCAATTATATTTGTTTCAATTTCAGTTATGTGTGAGTAGTCGTTAGGATTAGGGCTGCTTGAAGCCCTATCCATGTTAGCTTGTTGATTGGATTTCTGGCTCTTGATTATGATTGCTATGCTTGCTGAATAAGTTGGATTACTTTGCTTAATGACCTTAATTTATGCCTATAAGATTAGCTACCTTGTTTGCATATAATTATTGTTGTAATTGCTTGAGTGACCGTCATATCATCTTGTGATTTGGAGCATCAAAAGTATTCTTACTTGTAATCTTAACTCATAACGACCTAGGATTGCATGTCACTTTGCTAGGCTAATGTGGTGCCATTAAATTCTCTTTGAACTTCATGCATCATCTTAAAAGGTAGGTGATAGACGTTCTAGGCATATGCCCTGTTTAGAACATGCTAAGTAAGAGGGAATAAGATGTGTCTAGTGAACCAACGCCAGGTCCTAGGCACGGGCATCTAATTCAGAAAATGCATAGTAATTAGCTCAAGGAAATCTGATTAGTAATTATAATTGGTTAGAGTGATAAGTAAGCCTTAATTCGCCTTAGTAATAATCAATCAACCGTTAATTCTTGCATTGTTATTTTCTGCATTTTTATTTTACTTGTCTTTAAATTTCAGTTCTCATATCATAAACCCCCCTGTGTGTGTGTGTGTGTGTGTGTGTGTTTTCACTAAGTTAATGAATCTGAACTAAAGTGGTCATAACGTTGATACAAGTCTTCGAGGGATCGACTCTTGCTGTGCTACTATACTATTCTTATCGATTTGTGCACTTGCAAGGATTTTATAACTGTTATAATTGAATTGCATATTTCTTGCTCTTTAATTTTACCAACAAGTTTTTGGCGCCGTTTCCGGGGACTTGTCCCTCAACGGTTCCCATTCAAGTCTAGATTTGTAACTTAGTTTTTCTTTTTGTTAGGTACCCATGTATGTCATTCCAAGGTTCAGTGCACGGGTCATCAAGTGGACCATCATCGAAAGCATCTTCAGTCAACGGCTCCCCGCCACCAAGCCCAAGGGGGATGGCGGACCACAGAGAAGAGCAGGGCCTGGAACATGGCCTAGTACTGCAAGCCCCACGACACCTTAAGGATTTTGCCATGCTCCATGTCTCGGAGGATCAATTTCCAATTGTTTTTCCTGAGTCAACAGTGGCAAACTTCGAATTGAAGTCGGGGAAAATTCACATGCTGCCCACATTCCACAGCCTTGCTGGCGAGGACCCGCACTTTCATATCAAGGAATTTGTTGAGGCTTGTTCAACACTGCGCATCAATGGTATGACAGAATCTGAAATCCGCCTGCGGCTCTTTCACTTCAGTCTCAAGGATCGCGCCAAGACATGGTTTCATTCACTGGAGCTGGCTTCCATTCACTCTTGGAGGGACTTGACGTCCAAATTCTTAACACAGTACTTTCCCGTGGAAAAGACAAATGAGTTAAAGTCCAAGATCATGTACCGATGGCAAGACATGGAGGAGTCTTTCTACGAGTTTGGGGAGCGGTTCAATCAGATGCTACGGGCGTGCCCCCACCACCATATTGATGCCCATCATCTTATGCTACACTTCTATGGAGGCTTGAAGACTAGCGATCGGACAATGGTGGACTCTCAATCCCAAGGGATTCTAGAAGGCACAGCCGAGGAAGCAAGAACCGCCTTTGAGAACATTGGTAAAAGGGAAAAACAGTTCAGCTACAGGGGTCCCTCCTCTAGAGCTACGGGTGATGCATCCGCCAAATACAAAGATGACGCCATTGCTCAACTCACAACAATGGTGAAACAGTTGTGTTGCGAGAAAGCCAAAGAAGTTCACATCTGCGAGGTATGTTCAATTCAGGGCCACAAATCCCAGGACTGCCCGGTTGTGGAAGATGCCAACTTTCTAGAGGGTTCAATAGCAATTCTCGACCCCGGAATGACCCATATTCCAACACTTACAATCCAGGGTGGAAAAATCATCCAAATTTCCGTTGGAGCAACAATCAGGCAGCCATAAATCCCTTGCCACCTCCTGGATTTGAGCAGCAAGCCACATGCCCTCAGGGGAACTATCACGGTCCTTCCTCAAATCAGAATGGCGGAAGCAAGTCTCTTGAGGACTCCCTCCATATCTTGACTCAACAGCATGCTCAATTCATAAAATTCATGCACGATTGCCAGAGTCAGACGGGAGACATGAAAAATGCAATTGCAAACTTGGATCGTCAAATGGGACAGGTGGCTAACCAACTAAATCAGCGAGAGCAGGGCAAGCTACCGAGTCAAGTCCTAGCTAATGCCATCACGCTAGAGAGGGAAACACCACTTCAAGACCCCACATATGCCACCCTCGGAGGACCTGAAACCGAGCCTCAACCTACTCTGCCAAGGATCGCCGACCAGGGCGCGCCGCAAAACATGCCACAACCAACACGTCTGGCGCAGAACCGGCCCAACGAGTCACCAAGTGCCCTACAGCAAGGAGGACCTGACACTGCGCCTACTTCGGCCACGGCTGGCATGCAACCTACTCCTAAGCCCAAGTCGCAGCAGTCGAATACTTCTAACTCTAAACCTCAGAATTCCAATTCTAAAAAAGTCACTTTTGAGTTAGCTCATAATGTTGATTATCCATTTCCTTGCAGGTTCCAAAATAGGAATAAGCAAAGGGAGGACTTTGAGGAAGAGATCATCAGCATGTTGCAGAAGCTTCAGATCACACTGCCTTTCCATAAAATTGTCAAGCACATGCCTATCTTTGCGAAGCTGATCAAGGACTTAGTTGCAGGAAAGCGTGGTTTCAGCTCCACGGACACCATTGACATCCCTAAGGCCTGCTCGGCTACCCTTTTGCGCATGCCCCTTAAGGCCAATGATCCTGGGCCTCCATCCCTTCCATGTGTCATTCAGTCAACAAGATTCGAACATTGCCTTTGCGACACGGGAGCATCAATGAACATAATGCCATTCCACATTTACAGGTCACTCAACCTTGGCGCACTTAAACCCACGCACCTATGTGTCAGATTGGCTAACGCTTCTGTAACCAACCTAATGGGGGTTCTTGAGGACGTACTGGTAGAAATCGGAGATACATGCATCCCTGCAGACTTCTACGTACTAAGAATGGACAAAATTGACAAAAGTGAGGAACCTCCCCTCTTCTTCGGAAGGCCCTTACTAGCCATAGCCGAGTGCCTCATCGACGTCAGAAAGGGCCAGGTCTCCATCAAGGTGTTGGACCAGCTTCAGACATTCTCCATCCATGACCATCCAGTACCCTGCCGAGCCTATTGTAGATTTTCCGTTAAACACAATGGACTTACTGCTACGGGAGAGAATTGCTCAGTCTTGCATGGCGGATGACCTTGAGAAGGCCGTTACTAGTAACCCACACACTGTGGATTCACTTGTAGATAGCGTGATCGAAGAGGTACGAACCCTTGACATCATGCCAGCCCTCCCATTCCACAGGCCTCCCTTCGAAGCATTACCACTCACAAGTCAGAAAACCCTGCCGTCCATTATAAAGGCTCCTGAACTCGAGCTGAAGCCCTTGCCCGAGCACTTCAAATATGCATATTTGGGCGACAATCAAACCCTTCCAATCATCATTGCGTCTACCCGAAGTACGAAAGAGGAAAAGGCATTGGTTCACGTCCTTAAGGTCAATCAAATGCAAATTGGATGGACAATAGCTGACATCAAAGGCATAAGTCCCACAAAATGCATGCATCAGATACTGCTGGAGGAAGACTCCAAACCATCATGGGAGGCGCAGAGGCGATTGCATCCACCTATGAAGGAGGTTGTGAAGAAAGAAGTCCTAAAGCTTCTGGATGTTGGAATCATCTATCCAATTAGTGACTCCAAGTGGGTGAGCCCAGTCCAGGTCGTGTCAAAGAAAAGTGGGATCACAGTGGTTAAAAACGAGCATGATGAGCTTGTACCTCAACAAATTCAAACAGGATGGAGAGTGTGCATTGACTATCGAAAGCTAAATATAACCACATGCAAGGACCACTTTCCTTTGCCCTTCATTGATCAAATGATCGAGCGCCTGGCTGGACACTCCCACTATTGCTTCTTAGACGGCTACTCAGGATACAATCAGATTGCTATTGCACCCGAAGATCAAGAAAAAACAACATTCACTTGCCCATATGGCACTTTTGCATACAGAAGAATGCCGTTTGGATTGTGCAATGCCCCAGCTACCTTTCAACGTTGCATGATGAGCATCTTCTCCGATATGGTGGAAGATATAATTGAAGTATTCATGGACGACTTCCCGATGTTTGGACATTCACTCGAACTGTGCTTAGTTAACCTAACCCGAGTACTAGAACGGTGCAGAGAAAGCAACTTAGTGTTGAACTGGGAAAAGTGCCATGTCATGGTACAATAGGGAATTGTCTTGGGTCATGTGATCTCTAGCCGAGGCATAGAAGTGGAAAACGCAAAGTTAGACATAGTAGAGAGGCTGCCGTACCCCACTACAGTCAAAGAGGTTCGATCGTTCTTAGGGCATACTAGCTTTTACCGCAGATTCATCAAAGATTTCTCGAAACTCACAAGACCTTTGTGTGATCTTCTAGCCAAGGACACCACATTTGAGTTCACTAAGGGATGCCGTGAGGCATTCAACACACTAAAGGCAAAGCTCACGGCATCACCCATCATCATGCCACCGAATTGGGACTTACCATTCGAACTAATGTGTGATGACTCGGACTTCGCCATAGGAGCTGTTTTGGGACTGTGTGTCGATAAGCTCCCTCATGTCATTTGTACTTCGCGGATATTGCGGATATTTTCATCCATGGTCATGACTTGGAAATTGATTCTTTTCTCTTGAACTTCTTGGCACCCCACGGCAATACTTAGCATTTTTTCAAGTACTTCATGTTTTGGACTTTTTGATTTCTTTGAATGATGATGTGTGACTTCTTGGTCTCATTGGCACACTTGGCTTAATACACTTTTTTTTTCTTTTTTTTTAAATCCAAGATCATGTAATGATTTGATTTATGTCCAAGTTAGGATCTTAGTCATTTCACCCTTTTCATTTTCTTGTGAAGGACAAGATCACGGGGGCGATCCTACTAAGAGGAGCATGTAACAATGGCATCTACACCTCCCCGGCATCAACGGTCGCGTCCTCATCCAATAAAGTTGCTAATGTGCATGAATGGACTTCTATTGATGGATGGCACAAGCGTCTTGGGCATCCCTCTCTTAAAATTGTCCACAATCTTGTCAAGAATTTTTCTCTTCCTATTTCATCGAATACAAATTTTTCTTCATTATGTCATTCATGTTCTATTAATAAAGCACATCAACAACCCTTTCGTGTTACTAGTCTCCAAAGTCATGAGCCACTTGAACTTATTTACACTGATGTGTGGGGTCCCGCTAGTTATACCGGACTTTATGGATCAAGATATTACCTTATTTTTCTAGATCATTATACAAAATATACATGGTTTTATCCAATGGTCACTAAATCCGGTGTCTCTACTCTTCTTCCGCATTTCAAAAAATTTGTTGAAACTCGATTTCAAAAGCCCATCAAAACACTATACTCTGACAATGGTGGTGAGTTCATCGCTTTAAAATCATATCTATTGCTTCATGGCATAGCTCACTTTACCATTGCTCCACACACTCTGCAGCAAAATGGTGTCTCTGAACGTCATCACCGTCATCTAGTTGAAACGGGTCTTACACTTCTTCATGATGCAAATCTGGATTTCTCGTATTGGCCTTGTGCTTTTCAAACAACATCTTATCTCATAAACAGACAACCCACACCTCTTCTCCAAGGCAAATCTCCTTTTGAAGCCCTCTTTGGTCAAACACCAAATTTTTTGAAATTAAAAAAATTTGGTTGCATTTGCTATCCCCTCACACGACCTTATAACTCCAATAAAATGCAGCCCAAATCCAAAGCTTGCATCTTTCTCGGCTACTCTCCTACCCAAAACGCCTACAAGTGTTTTGAACCTCAGACAATTTTTTTTTCATTTCACGCCATGTGTTGTTTGATGAATATCAACAACACTCCAGCCCGTCCAAACCCGTGCCTCTCCTACCAACTCAGAATACCCAAGATCCTCACACCTGCCTTCCCCTCTTCCTCGATGCTCAGATGACTGCCGTACCTCCATCGACGTCGTCCAGCGCGCAATCATCACCGTTGCCTCCGGAAGGTTCACCTGCCATCTTCGCATCGTCCTCAGGTAATTTCGAAAACTCCTCTGGTCATTTACTTCACAATTGCTCGGAAACCCTAGGCCACACAATCACCCAACCGTATCATCCTTCCCATGAACATCTGAATGATCCTTCTGCACATTTGCAATTTCCGTCCTATGCTTCTTCTCCTGATTTAAACCTAGGTTCAACTCACAATCCCACAAACCTGAATTTCCCAATCCTTCCTGAAACACCTCATCCTCCCCAACGGACTCACATAATGACTACCAGATCAATGAATCAAATTTTCAAGCCAAAACAGATCAATACCGTGTCCAAATATCCTCTTCCCCAAACTATTGAACCAACAAGTGTGAGCCAAGCCATCTCTGAACCTCACTGGCGTGACGCCATGTCCAATGAGCTCACTGCTCTCATGAAACACAGAACTTGGGACTTGGTTTTATCACCTTCAAACTGTAAACCAGTGGGCTGTAAGTGGGTATTCCGTGTAAAACGGAAAGCTGATGGGTCAGTGGACAGGTTCAAAGCCCGTCTAGTTGCTAAGGGCTATAATCAACGTCCTGGTGTTGATTATAAAGAAACCTTCAGCCCCGTGGTTAAGCCAGCCACTATTCTAGCCGTTTTATCAATTGCAGTCATGAATGGCTGGGATTTAAGGTAAATGGATGTCAATAATGCCTTTCTAAATGGTGAATTAACTAAGACTGTGTTTATGGAGCAACCCCTAGGGTTCAAAGATTTGTCCAAACCTAACCATGTTTGCAAGTTAAAAAAGGCAATCTATGAGCTTAAACAAGCCCCCCGGGCTTGGTACACAGCACTTAAAAATGCTATTCTTCAGTTGGGTTTTCACAATTCCAAGGCAGACTCCTCTCTTTTCATTTACAGCCAAGGCTCAGCTCTTTATTATTTCCTGGTTTATGTTGATGATCTTGTAATTACAGGAAATAATCCACTCTTTGTGGCCTCTATTATTGCGTAGCTGGGTGATATGTTTTCTCTCAAAGATATGGGCTCTCTACATTTTTTCTTAGGGATTGAAGTCATTCCTACTCGGGCATGCTTATTCCTCTCCAAACATAAATATGTTCGTGATCTTTTAGCCAACACAAGTATGAGTGGTGAAAAAGATGTCTCCACACCTCTCTCTACCACTCAATCCCTTCAGTTCGTTGATGGCACATCTGCTGTGGACAACTCAGAATTTCGTCGAATCATTGGCAGCCTTCAATACCTTTCCTTGACGCATCCAAATATCTCATTTGCAGTCAACAAGTTCTCCCAATTTATGAACAAGCCGACTACAAATCACTGGACAGCAACCAAAAGGCTCCTCCGCTACTTAAAACAGACCATTTTTCATGGTATTCAGATCAACAAAACTGCCACTCCAACCTTAAAGACATACTCCGACACAGATTGGGCTAGAAACATGGCTGACCGCACGTCAACTTCTGCCTATATCAGTTTCTTAGGCTCCAATCCCATTTCTTGGAGCTCAAAGAAACAAAGAGTCGTTGCCCGCTCCTCGACAGAGGCTGAATACCGGGCCTTAGAAAATACGGCTTCCGAGACAATGTGGTTGTCCACCCTTTTCAAAGAATTACAATTTCCAGTCAGAGAATCACCCCAGCTGTTATGCGATAATCTCGGCGCCACGCATCTCAGTTTTAACCCAGTCAATCATTCGCGCATGAAACACATTCAAATCGATCTACACTTTTTGCGTGACTTAGTGCAGAAAGGAAGCCTCCAAGTAAGACATGTACATACTCAAGACCAATTAATTGATTTGTTAATGAAGCCATTGTCAAGACAGCGCACGGAATTCCTACGCAACAAGATTGGTCTTGCCGATGGAAGTTCAATCTTGCGGGTGCGTATAAGGGAAGAATGCGTGGATCAAGCTCAAGCCAAAGCAGAGCATGTCTAGCCTAAAATCATGTGAAATATTCTGTCATTATTTTCATATTTGTAACTGATTCTAGATTTAAATTCTATAGTTGTACACTGGAACAGTAGCATAGATTTTGCTTAGACGTTTGAATATTTCCTAAATTAGCTTCTCAACTATTGTGTATATAAGATAGAATTCTTATCAATGAAATGTGTGGGAAAATTATTCATTGAAATCACGGCAACAATTGTTTCCTTACAAGACATTCTTCTTGTCACCAACGTTGCACTTTGGCACCTTTGGCCTTGACATGTCTTTGAGAGACCTCACGGCTTTTTCTTTCAAGGATGCACACGAATTTGTACTCACCTGTGACCACTGCCAATGCCTAGGTAACATCGGCGCTCGAAATTAAATGTCATTACACCCTATTCTTGTGGTCGAAATCTTTGACGTATGGGGCATTGATTTTATGGGGCCTTTTCTGAATTCCTTTGGCAATCTTTATATTCTGCTTGCAGTTGATTATGTCTCCAAATGGGTGGAAGCAATTCCCACCAAAACTAACGAAGCCAAAGTAGTGGTGCGCTTTTTGCAGAGTCACATCTTAGCTAGATTCGGCGCACCTAGGGCAATCATCAGTGATGGGGGGGCACATTTCTGCAATCATTCGTTTGCAGCCCTAATGAAGAAGTATGGCGTCACCCACAAGGTCTCAACACCGTATCACCCTCAAACGAGTGGCCAAGCGGAAGTGTCCAATCGGGAAGTAAAGGCCATATTGGAAAAAACGGTAAATCCTAACCGCAAAGATTGGTCCAGCAAATTGAATGATGCGCTGTGGGCCTATCGGACCGCATACAAGACCCCGATTGGCATGTCTCCCTTCCGGCTTGTTTTTGGAAAAGGCTGCCACCTACCAGTGGAATTGGAGCATAAAGCATTCTGGGCTATTAAGCAGATGAACATGAACTTCGATGATGCTGGAATACATAGGAAGCTTCAACTAAGTATATTAGAGGAGTTGCGAAACGAGGCCTTCGACAGTGCTTGTATCTACAAGGAAAAGACCAAAGCTTTCCACGACAAGCGCATTCAGCCCAAGGACTTTCACATCGGATAGGAAGTCCTCCTCTTTGACTCCAGGCTCAGACTAATGCCAGGTAAGTTGCGTTCAAGATAAACTAGACCATTTATTATTACTAACATTTTTCCTCATGGCGCAGTTGAAATCCAGCACCCGGAACGGCAGGATCCGTTATAGGTAAATGGCCATCTCCTCAAACACTACTTCAAGGACCTCTCTAATCCAAGCGTAGTCAACCCTGCAACTCCGCATGCGCCCAACTCCTAGCATGCCAACCCCGTCTTGCCCAGACGTTAAATAAAGCGCTCCTAGGAAGCAGCCTAGCCCTGGTTTGTATTTCTCACTTCCTTTTCTTTTTCTGCCCGTTATATCTCTCAAACCTTTCTACTGTTGTCGTGCTTACTGCTTATCACATTGAGGACAATGTTCAGTTTAGGTTTGGGGGTGTGGATTTAAAATTTTGCATATAGAAACAAGTAGGTTTGGGGGTGATACACGGCCAGGACATTTAAATTTCTGCTTGTGATTAGTATGATAACTTGTTAATAGGAATGTATTTTCTAAGTTAACTATCTTTGCTTTACTAAGAGTCATGCCATGGTCAAGTAGTTCATAATTTGCACTTCACAATGCCATGTTTTAAGTGATTAAGTGAACGAAATAACTAAATTTGAGTGAACCTTAGAAAATTAGTGGAGACTACCCTGTGAGATCTTTGAGCCTAATTGCCATTCTTTCTAAGAGATATACTTGTTTCTACTCTTAAACACTCATCGCTTTTGTTCTTAATTGTTGATCTCATTACATCATATTTGCATTGAATTTTAAAGAACTAACATCATTTAGATACTCTTGATTTAATGTGTGCTTTGCCATAAGAAGTGATGTAGGCTATGTGTGCTTTAACCTCTAAAGGCCTTATCCTACCCAATTGCATGCTCCCTAAGCCAATTTTGAAGCCAAACACTTAGCCTTTTCTTTCATCACCCAAAGTATAACCTAACCCAAAATACTTATCCATTCATCACATCCATACCCTATAACCTCGTTTGTGCTAAGGTTGCCGTAAATGAGATTCATGGTGAGAATGAGAGGTGAAAGAAGATACTGCCCAATTCAAAGGACATTGGTGTCAATTCAAAGTTCAAGAGTAAAGAAAGGTTTTAAAAGTTGCAAGCTGCACGAAAGTTTGAGGAAATCTTTGCATGATCTTGGTTCAATTCAATTCAAAAGAAGAACAAAAAAAAACGTTCAAATCAAAAGAAAGAAAGAAACATTGAGAAAAAGTGAAAAACAAAGTGAATTGAGCCAAGTGAGCCAAGAGCCTCAAAATAAGCCACAAGTGCCTCAAAATAAGTCATCAAGAAAGCACAATGACATGGGCCTTAAGAAAGGATTAAATTCAGAAATTCCAAGTTCAAGTCATGACTTCTCATGCCTTGGCACAGCTCAGGTTCTTTGAATCGCATCCTTCCTTGCTAAACCCCAAAGCTTAGCCCCATTACAACCTAAAAAGGAAGACCTAACTGATCTTATGGACAATCATGCTGAGAATTAAGGTACGTATCTATGTTCTGAAGGTTCAGTTCCTTTCATGAGATCTGTATTTCCATAAAGTGCTATTCTTCATTATTACTCATAAGTGATTAAATTTGAATTTCATAACAAAAACTCATCACATATGCTTGAAAAGAGTGAAAGCCTAGGATTCTTGTGCGAATTGAGAGTTGCATAGTGAGGATTAGAGTCGAGGCGAAATCTTTCTAGGGCACTGAGATGAAGTTGTTTTCAAACATGATCACTTGAAAATTGGGCACTTATACATGTACACCTTCACATGACACTCACGGCTATGGCATTCCTTTTAGTTCTGCAAAGCATGTTTACTTACTTTGTTTCTTATTAGGTTGTTAAAAGTACTATCTCTAGCATCTTTTTTGTTTAAGTAAAACACTTGTGGGTATCGTGCTGTTATAACCCTCAGCAGACAAACCTCCTCCTACTAGATGAACCTAGGGGTTTAAATGTTCTATCTTAACTAAAATCGAGTCTTTTCATTCTGTTAGCGTTTGTTTTGCTCAGGGACTAGCAAAAGGTAGGTTTGGGGGGTATTTGATCAGTCGTTATTTATGCATCATTTTGATGTCTTTATATGCCTCTCTTACATGTCTTTTGAATGATTTCATGCCATCAATAGTAGAAAATGATCAATCTTCTGAGACTTATGTAGAGTTAGAAAGATAGGTAAAATCTGGAAAGAACGCAAAAAGAATGACTCAAATCGGAGTCCAGATGAAGGAGATGTCCTCATTTCAATATCAGGTCCTGAACGGGGTTCTGAGTGCGCCAGTGCGCCAGTGCGCCTATTTTGGGCCACTAGCCAAGTACCTCATATCAGGCCCTCCGGGTCTCAAAATTGTGTTTCATGACATCAAGGTCAGGTCCTAGAAGTGCCAAGGTCGCGCCAAGGCAGGTCGAGGACATGTCCTAAGAACTCCTTTCCGAGCCCAGATGTGCGCCTAAGCCCGGGGTCCCTGTTCCGCCAGCGGTGGATCAGAGGTTCTCCATATGAGCTAAGCCTGACAACATTTGCGCCAAGCCTGAATGAAGATGCACTTCTACTATACTCATGATGTGCTTCAAAAACGCAGTCCCAGATCCTGATTACGAAGACAGTCCAAAAGCCAAGTTTGGCCAGCTTGCGTTCCCACTTGCCAACTTGCATTCACACTCCCAGCCGTGCTCTGATTGGTTCTAATAGATTTAAGGACTTTGTAATTAATTAAAAGTACAATAACTTTCCCTATCCTTATAGGACATGGTTTTACCAATCCTTATAGAACAAGGTTTTCCCTTTGTCTATAAAAGGAGCCTTTGTTAAGTGTTTTGGGAATCAAGGAGGGAGGGAGAGAGAGTTCCGTTTTGGTTTTCTGGAAAAACCAAAGACCTTAGCTGTAGATAGTAATTGATTTTTTAGAGTTTTACGCCAAAGCTTTGTTCTTCCCGAAGTTGAGTGTGTTAGACGTGGAGCTTGGAGAAGAAGGCTCTGCCATGTCTTCTGCTGCACCTGTTCTTCACAATATCTTCTGTACCCTTATTTTCATTATTGCAATTTACTTATGAATTCAATTATATTTGTTTCAATTTCAGTTATGTGTGAGTAGTCATTAGGATTAGGGCTGCTTGAAGCCCTAGCCATGTTAGCTTGTTGATTGGATTTCTGCCTCTTGATTATGATTGCTATGCAAGCTGAATAAGTGGATTACTTTTCTTAATGACCTTAATTTATGTCTATAAGATTAGCTACCTTGTTTGCATATAATTATTGATGTAATTGCTTGAGTGACCGTTATATCATCTTGTGATTTGGAGCATCTAAAGTATTCTTACTTGTAATCTTAACTCATAACGACCTAGGATTGCATGTCACTTTGCTAGGCTAGTGTGGTGTCATTAAATTCTCTTTAAACTTCATGCATCATCTTAAAAGGTAGGTGATAGACGTTCTAGGCATATGCCCTGTTTAGAACATGCTAAGTAAGAGGGAATAAGATGTGTCTAGTGAACCAACGCCATGTCCTAGGCACGGGCACCTAATTCAGAAAATGCATAGTAATTAGGTCAAGGAAATCTGATTAGTAACTATAATTGGTTAGAGTGGATAGTAAGCCTTAATTCGCCTTAGTTAATAATCAATCAACCGTTAATTCTTGCATTCTTATTTTCTGCTTTTTATTTTACTTGTCTTTAAATTTCAGTTCTCACATCATAAACCCCACCCCCCCCCCCCCCCCCCCCCCCCTGTGTGTGTGTGTGTGTGTTTTCACTAAGTTAATAATTCTGAACTAAAGTGATCATAACGTTGATACAAGTCCTCGAGGATCGACTCTTGCTGTGCTACTATACTATTCTTATCGATTTGTGCACTTGCAAGGATTTTATAACTGTTAGAATTGAATTGCATATTTCTTGCTCTTTAATTTTACCAACAGACGCCGCTGTCAACAGTCGCCGGAAAACACCATTTTTGGGCAAAACTTCAAGCTTTTCTAACTTCTTCGATTCTCAACCAAATTTAATGATCCCATACCTCTGGTGGCTGAAAAATGACTAGAAAGTTCTCGAAATCACAATTGGATTTTTTCCCCGATTCCTGCAACGCCGCCATCATCGATCTTGGAGGTTGGTAAGGCTAGCTTCGTCTTGTCGTGGTGGTTCAAATGGTGGTGGCCTTGAGGGTCGGTTTGGCCAGAAAGGTGGTTAGTGGTGGTGGTTCTCGAATAGGGAAGAGAGAGAAAGTAAAAGAGGAGAGAGAGGGTGATTTGACCAATTCCTAGAAGAGATAGGAAGTGAGATATAAAATATCTCAAATTTGCGAAATTACCGAAATGCCCCTGGTAATTTCAGACCCGTAATTTTCCCGTACGAACTTCAATTTACGCGTGCCACATGTCTACGAACTTGTGAGTTTGAGACCTACGCAATGATAAAAAAAAAATTCCAAAAACATTTTTGAAAAAAAAAGCGAACCCCGGAACCCCCTAAACTCAAAGGTATCCATATTTTTTCTTAAATAATTTTACAAATTAGTTGATTTTAGGGTCTGGACCGTTACGCATACCTTAACTCCAAACAAGACTTCCCATAAGATTAGTTAGGTCTTCATTCAAAGGTTGTAATGGGGCTAGGCTTAAAGGTTATGAGAAGAAAGAAATATGGAATTCAAAAGCTTAGATTGAGACAAGGCATGAAGTGTCATGACCAAGGATGAAAATACCGTTATATACGGGTATATCTACGAAAATATCACAGATATTTCATCTCCCCATACTTTTATTTCGATACCCCAAAATACGAATATATCGACGAAAATATCGCGGATATTGCGGATATTTTCATCCATGGTCATGACTTGGAAATTGATTCTTTTCTCTTGAACTTCTTGGCACCCCACGGCAATACTTAGCATTTTTTCAAGTACTTCATGTTTTGGACTTTTTGATTTCTTTGAATGATGATGTGTGACTTCTTGGTCTCATTGGCACACTTGGCTTAATACACTTTTTTTTTCTTTTTTTTTAAATCCAAGATCATGTAATGATTTGATTTATGTCCAAGTTAGGATCTTAGTCATTTCACCCTTTTCATTTTCTTGTGAAGGACAAGATCACGGGGGCGATCCTACTAAGAGGAGCATGTAACAATGGCATCTACACCTCCCCGGCATCAACGGTCGCGTCCTCATCCAATAAAGTTGCTAATGTGCATGAATGGACTTCTATTGATGGATGGCACAAGCGTCTTGGGCATCCCTCTCTTAAAATTGTCCACAATCTTGTCAAGAATTTTTCTCTTCCTATTTCATCGAATACAAATTTTTCTTCATTATGTCATTCATGTTCTATTAATAAAGCACATCAACAACCCTTTCGTGTTACTAGTCTCCAAAGTCATGAGCCACTTGAACTTATTTACACTGATGTGTGGGGTCCCGCTAGTTATACCGGACTTTATGGATCAAGATATTACCTTATTTTTCTAGATCATTATACAAAATATACATGGTTTTATCCAATGGTCACTAAATCCGGTGTCTCTACTCTTCTTCCGCATTTCAAAAAATTTGTTGAAACTCGATTTCAAAAGCCCATCAAAACACTATACTCTGACAATGGTGGTGAGTTCATCGCTTTAAAATCATATCTATTGCTTCATGGCATAGCTCACTTTACCATTGCTCCACACACTCTGCAGCAAAATGGTGTCTCTGAACGTCATCACCGTCATCTAGTTGAAACGGGTCTTACACTTCTTCATGATGCAAATCTGGATTTCTCGTATTGGCCTTGTGCTTTTCAAACAACATCTTATCTCATAAACAGACAACCCACACCTCTTCTCCAAGGCAAATCTCCTTTTGAAGCCCTCTTTGGTCAAACACCAAATTTTTTGAAATTAAAAAAATTTGGTTGCATTTGCTATCCCCTCACACGACCTTATAACTCCAATAAAATGCAGCCCAAATCCAAAGCTTGCATCTTTCTCGGCTACTCTCCTACCCAAAACGCCTACAAGTGTTTTGAACCTCAGACAATTTTTTTTTCATTTCACGCCATGTGTTGTTTGATGAATATCAACAACACTCCAGCCCGTCCAAACCCGTGCCTCTCCTACCAACTCAGAATACCCAAGATCCTCACACCTGCCTTCCCCTCTTCCTCGATGCTCAGATGACTGCCGTACCTCCATCGACGTCGTCCAGCGCGCAATCATCACCGTTGCCTCCGGAAGGTTCACCTGCCATCTTCGCATCGTCCTCAGGTAATTTCGAAAACTCCTCTGGTCATTTACTTCACAATTGCTCGGAAACCCTAGGCCACACAATCACCCAACCGTATCATCCTTCCCATGAACATCTGAATGATCCTTCTGCACATTTGCAATTTCCGTCCTATGCTTCTTCTCCTGATTTAAACCTAGGTTCAACTCACAATCCCACAAACCTGAATTTCCCAATCCTTCCTGAAACACCTCATCCTCCCCAACGGACTCACATAATGACTACCAGATCAATGAATCAAATTTTCAAGCCAAAACAGATCAATACCGTGTCCAAATATCCTCTTCCCCAAACTATTGAACCAACAAGTGTGAGCCAAGCCATCTCTGAACCTCACTGGCGTGACGCCATGTCCAATGAGCTCACTGCTCTCATGAAACACAGAACTTGGGACTTGGTTTTATCACCTTCAAACTGTAAACCAGTGGGCTGTAAGTGGGTATTCCGTGTAAAACGGAAAGCTGATGGGTCAGTGGACAGGTTCAAAGCCCGTCTAGTTGCTAAGGGCTATAATCAACGTCCTGGTGTTGATTATAAAGAAACCTTCAGCCCCGTGGTTAAGCCAGCCACTATTCTAGCCGTTTTATCAATTGCAGTCATGAATGGCTGGGATTTAAGGTAAATGGATGTCAATAATGCCTTTCTAAATGGTGAATTAACTAAGACTGTGTTTATGGAGCAACCCCTAGGGTTCAAAGATTTGTCCAAACCTAACCATGTTTGCAAGTTAAAAAAGGCAATCTATGAGCTTAAACAAGCCCCCCGGGCTTGGTACACAGCACTTAAAAATGCTATTCTTCAGTTGGGTTTTCACAATTCCAAGGCAGACTCCTCTCTTTTCATTTACAGCCAAGGCTCAGCTCTTTATTATTTCCTGGTTTATGTTGATGATCTTGTAATTACAGGAAATAATCCACTCTTTGTGGCCTCTATTATTGCGTAGCTGGGTGATATGTTTTCTCTCAAAGATATGGGCTCTCTACATTTTTTCTTAGGGATTGAAGTCATTCCTACTCGGGCATGCTTATTCCTCTCCAAACATAAATATGTTCGTGATCTTTTAGCCAACACAAGTATGAGTGGTGAAAAAGATGTCTCCACACCTCTCTCTACCACTCAATCCCTTCAGTTCGTTGATGGCACATCTGCTGTGGACAACTCAGAATTTCGTCGAATCATTGGCAGCCTTCAATACCTTTCCTTGACGCATCCAAATATCTCATTTGCAGTCAACAAGTTCTCCCAATTTATGAACAAGCCGACTACAAATCACTGGACAGCAACCAAAAGGCTCCTCCGCTACTTAAAACAGACCATTTTTCATGGTATTCAGATCAACAAAACTGCCACTCCAACCTTAAAGACATACTCCGACACAGATTGGGCTAGAAACATGGCTGACCGCACGTCAACTTCTGCCTATATCAGTTTCTTAGGCTCCAATCCCATTTCTTGGAGCTCAAAGAAACAAAGAGTCGTTGCCCGCTCCTCGACAGAGGCTGAATACCGGGCCTTAGAAAATACGGCTTCCGAGACAATGTGGTTGTCCACCCTTTTCAAAGAATTACAATTTCCAGTCAGAGAATCACCCCAGCTGTTATGCGATAATCTCGGCGCCACGCATCTCAGTTTTAACCCAGTCAATCATTCGCGCATGAAACACATTCAAATCGATCTACACTTTTTGCGTGACTTAGTGCAGAAAGGAAGCCTCCAAGTAAGACATGTACATACTCAAGACCAATTAATTGATTTGTTAATGAAGCCATTGTCAAGACAGCGCACGGAATTCCTACGCAACAAGATTGGTCTTGCCGATGGAAGTTCAATCTTGCGGGTGCGTATAAGGGAAGAATGCGTGGATCAAGCTCAAGCCAAAGCAGAGCATGTCTAGCCTAAAATCATGTGAAATATTCTGTCATTATTTTCATATTTGTAACTGATTCTAGATTTAAATTCTATAGTTGTACACTGGAACAGTAGCATAGATTTTGCTTAGACGTTTGAATATTTCCTAAATTAGCTTCTCAACTATTGTGTATATAAGATAGAATTCTTATCAATGAAATGTGTGGGAAAATTATTCATTGAAATCACGGCAACAATTGTTTCCTTACAAGACATTCTTCTTGTCACCAACGTTGCACTTTGGCACCTTTGGCCTTGACATGTCTTTGAGAGACCTCACGGCTTTTTCTTTGAACCGAACAGCTTATGTCTTTGCATAAAGTAAACTTAAAAAGAAAAAAATAATACCCCAACATAAAGTAAAAATGAGCCACCACCACGGTCGTTGATGCCGATCACTATCGTTATCCCAGCCTCTGCGGAATTCCAAAGATGACAAAGAATACCGTCCATCACCATATCGCAGATGCTTTGATCTACCGTGATTGACACCACCACCATCAATGGAGGAGTGAGATTGCTCGATTAAATCCCACAAGGCCGCATCACGAGCAAAAACCCTGTGAAGGCATATCAAGCTCCTAATGACAAGAGCTTCATAGATAACCTGACTCGATGTCGGGACGCCAAAACCTGTGACTATAATCGACACAATGAGGATAGAATGAGAAAAGGAAGCTTGAAGAATAACAAACTTCGGCGAATATTCGACCCCAAGACTTGTTGGATTTTTCTGTTTATTCAGTACATCGCTATAGGTACTAGGGGGAAGCTCCTTAGACACGAAAAATATTAGTCAAAGTAAAATTTTTTTGGAGAAGATTTTTTTAGAGAAGACTAGGGTTTTCTAATTTCTAAACTGTAATAAACAACAGAAGAAATAGATACATTGGGATTTGAGTGGTGATTTTAGGTAAATATATGAAGACGTACCCTTCTACTTGCTTAGAGTTGAAAAAGGGTTGGGCATGCGTGATCCCAAAGCTATACAAATATTCAATACCATCCATGCAATTTTGTAGTTATTTGTTAATTACACAATTAACAAAGCATTAATTAATAATAAATAACTTTATATTTCAGCTACTATTCTACTATTTTGCTTTCTATCTTCTTAATTTGTGGTGTGCATGTCCATGTGCGCATGCCTCCTTCACCTAAAATAACTTTAAACATTAATATTATTCCTGCAGACTAACTTAATTCATATATGTGAACTTTATAATTTAATTAAGTGCTATTTATGATTATTGAACATGATATAATTAACCAAAGTTTACACCCAATCAGAGTTATATCTCTATTATCATAAAGTCAAGTGGATCAAAAGGTTTCATCAAAATTTTCTTACAAAAATACCTATCTATTAATTAATAACCTTTAAATTTAATAAATTTATAAGGACACAATAGTAAAGTCAAATATTTGAATTAAAATAAAAGTAAAAAATAAACAATTTAGTGGAGAAGTGGGTAGTTACTCAAACACTCATTTTTTTTATTTTTTGAATTTAATTTTCATTTATCTTTATTTCTTAAAAATTATAAAAATTCAAAATAAAAATAATTAATATACACATGTGTACGGCAGATGCATGAGTCTAATATATATTCAAACTTGTCAATTGTGAATGATTAAATTATTATTCAATGACAAATTCCAGATATATTCAATTTCCTCACAAAACAGTTAAAACAATTCACACCCTAAACCAATTAACCGTGTCATTGAATTTTCTGATAAATTTCCAGATGAAATTCTCGATAAAAGTCAACTCCAAAGATTTCTAGGTTCCCTCAATTATGTCTCTGATTTTTATCAAGATCTGCGAAAACAGTGTAAGCCTTTATTTGATCGTCTCCAGAGCAATCCTCCTGCCTGGACAGTCACTCATACCAACATAGTCAAACAAATCAAATTGCATGTCAAGACTCTTCCTTTTCTTGGTATTCCTTCAGCCAATTCTTTCAAAATTGTCAAAACTGATGCTTCTGACATTCGTTATGGCGGTATTCTCAAACAAAGAACCACCCAAAGTCAATCAGAACAAATTGTTCGCTTCCATTCCGGTATTTGGAACCAATCCCAAAAAAATTATAGTACTATTAAAAAAGAGATTTTATCTATAGTATTATGCATCTCCAAATTTCAAGATGATTTATTAAACCAAAAATTTTTAGTCAGAGTCGATTGCAAAAGCGCAAATCATGTTCTTGAAAAAAATGTTCAAAATGTTGCAGCTAAACAAATTTTTGCACGATGGCAAGCTATTTTAAGTATTTTTGATTTTGAAATAGAATATTTGAGAGGGAGTGCTAATTGTATTCCGTCATAGGGACTGACGCTCCAGCCGGTCCAGGTCCTGCAAAGCCGAAGAGCATCGCCCCATTGTGATCACGCAGTAGTCCTCCCACACCTCTACCCAATCTGCGTGGGTCGGTAGCCCCATCAACATTAATTGAACTTAAGTCAAAGGGTCACAGGTTTGCACCACCGTGTCGTAGTATCTATCGTAGGGGCTATCCCCTACCTTGTTTCTATTGGTTTCTAGAGCTTTTGAACAGTCGGAGATGCAATCGCAAGGTTCAGGTATGCTCTCAGTTTTGATTTAGTGTAGAATTGAATTGGTTGTGTTTAATTTTAGGATTGAATCATTCGGGTGATGAAACTTAGTTAAATTTTGGCAAAGAATAATCTGATATTGTTCTTGCACACCAACTGTTTGATGATTGTCTTCTGTGAATTTTCTTTTGTTTTCAATCTCTCAGTTGTGACCGAGATGATTGCTTCAATTATGGTTATTAGATATTACAGATTGCACACACAGACACACACACTTATGTCACTCATTCTAAAATCTATTAGTGTGATGACACTATGATGTCATCCACACACTTATCTCACGGTTGCTTAGCCTTGGGCGCCAAGTTAGACACACACACACACACACACACACACACACACACTTCATTCTGTTTAAAATAGAATCTTTACAACTCACACACACTTTACTATCTAGTAATCCTAGGTGTGCCTCCACTCTTCAGCTCAGCTGTTGACTGCAGTGGGCCTTTGGACAACATATAGTCCAACAGTCCCTCCTAAGTTGTTCACTGGTTTCACTCCAACCAAACTTCTTAGGTAATTAAACCTATCCTTAGGTAGAGCCTTAGTAAATACATCAACCATTTGTTCCTCTGACTTACAGTAGAATAGATCCACCTCACCAGATTGACTTGCTTCTCTAATGAAGTGAAAGCGTATGTGAATGTGCTTTGTTTTCTGGTGAAAAACAGGGTTCTTTGACATGGAAATAGCAGATGTGTTATCACACATAATAGGAGTAGGTTCAGTTTTCACTTCTCCTAAAGCCTCTAGTACAAACCTCAGCCATCTTTCTTGTGTTGTTGCTTCAGAAGCACTCACATATTCTGCTTCTGCAGTAGACAGTGCTACACTATGCTGCTTTACTGAAGCCCATGAAAACACTCCACTCCCTAGAGAAAATGCATACCCAGAGGCACTCCTCATATCATCCAAACTTACACTCCAGTCACTGTCACAGTACCCAATTAGAGTAGCTTGCATTCCCTTCTCATACTCAATACCAAAGTTAACAGTACCCTGAATGTACCTCAGCACTCTTTTGGCTGTGCCAAAATGCTTCTTAGTAGGATTGTGCATAAACCTAGCAAGTAGACTATTAGCAAACATTATATCAGGTCTGGTAGCAGTCAAATAGAGTAAGCTACCTACCATTTTTCTGTAGATCATCTCATCTGCAGCTTCTGAGCCATCCTCCTTGCTTAGTCCGTCATTGGTTGCCAATGGGGTGCTAACTGGCTTACAATCTTTTAGGCCAAACTTCTCAAGTAGAGTCAGTGCATATTTCTTCTAGTGAATGAAGATACATTTACTGGTTTGAAGCACTCCCATGCTTAGGAAATGGTGTAGGAGACCCAAGTCTGTCATCTCATACTTTCCCATCATGTCTTGCTTGAAACATGCAATCATTTCTTCACTATTTCCAGTGTAGATGATGTCATCCACATATATAGATACTATAAGCACTTCATTGTCATGATTTGACTTCATGTACAATGTAGCCTCACTAGGGCTTCTCTAGAATCCACAGAATAGTAGATAGGAGTCTATTTCTCCATACCATGCTCTAGGAGCTTGTTTCAATCCATAGTGGGCATTTTTCTGAGTTTGTACACCTTCCCTTCTTCACTTTGCACTTCAAAACCATCTGGCTTATCCACATAAACTTCCTCTTCTAACATACCATTTAGGAAGGCTGATTTGACATCAAGCTGATATACACTCCATTTCTTCTGTGCAGCTAGTGCAATCAAGGTTCTGATTGTATCTAGCATTGCAATAGGTGCAAATGTTTCATTAAAATCAATCACAGGCTTCTGTGCATAGCCTTTAGCTACAATTCTTGCCATGTGTTTCAGAATAGAGCCATCTAAGTTCAGCTTGGTTTTGTACACCTATTTAACTCCAATTACTGGTTCATCATGTGGACTGTTAACCAACTCCCAGGTTGAGTTCTTCTCGATCATTTCAATCTCATTCTCCATTGCTCTCTTCCATGCATTGTCTTTCACTGCTTCTTCAAAACATTCAGGCTCAACAATAGTTAGATTACATCTAGCATAGATGTCCCCTCTACTTTTCATTTTCACTGGAGTATTCCCTGATTCAGATGATGGTCCTGAGGATGAGATATTGCTAGGACTTGATTGTGATTCCTATGCTTGTAGATCTGGTTCTTGAACCATAGGAACTTCAACTTCAATCTCAGTGTCAATTCCACTTGGAATTTGAACTCTGACTTCTACATTTGCTTCCCAACTCCACATTGTTTTCTCATTGAAAGTCACATTCCTGGAAATCACAATCTTCTTAGTTTCCAGATTATGGACTCGATATCCTTTCTCACAACTCCCATAGCCTACAAATACACCTTTTGCAGCAGTTTCATCCAGCTTCAGTCTGAGTTGGGTGGGCACATGAGTATAACACATAGAACCAAACACTCTCAAGTGTTTCACACCTAGTTTCCTCCCACTGTACTCGTCAAATGGTGTCTTCTATAGAGTAGCCTTTGTAGGACATCTGTTAATAAGATAGACTGATGTATTCACATCTTCAGCCCAAAAATGATATGGCATTTTCTTGTCATGTAACATTGACTTTGCCATTTCAACAATTGTTCTATTCTTCCTTTCTGCAACTCCATTATACTGAGGTGAGTATGCCACAGTAAGCTGCCTTTCTATTCCCATTTCTTCACAGAAATTAAGAAATTCTTATGATGTGAACTCACTTCCTCTGTCACTTCTTAACATCTTGATCTTGTTCTCAGTCTGTAGTTCAACCATTGCTTTGAGCTTCTTGAATGCATTGAACACTCCAGACCCGTGCTTTAGGAAGTAGACCCAACACATCCTAGAATAGTCATCAATAAATTTTAGGAAATACTTGTTCCCTCCCTTGTCTCAGTCTGCATAGGACCACAAACATCTGAGTGAATTAATGCAAGTAATTTTGATGCTCTCCAGGCTTTGTCCTTGTCAAAGCTCTCCACATGATGCTTTCCAACAATGCAGCCTTCACACACTCCACTTTTCTTAGATAGCTTTGGTATCCCCACAACCATGTCCTCTGTGTATAGAGTAGCTAGACTATAATGATTCAAGTGTCCAAACCTTCTATGCCATAACCAAGAACATCCCTCCTCAGTAGCAATTCTTGCTACTGGGATAACTTGATTGAATGAGAGTGGGAATCATTTATTCCTAGTCATTGGAACAGATGCAACTTCATAGCACTGATCATAGATCTTAGCAATTCTGTCTTCAAATACCAGATTGTATCCATGCTCAACCATTTGACCTACACTGAGTAAATTCTCATCCAATCCAGGCACAAGCATAACTTCTTTTATCAATCTGTCACCATTTTGTGTCTTGATCACCAAAGTGCCTTTACCACTAGCTTCCACAAGTTCACATGTCCCCATTTTCACCTTGGACTTTAGGGTTTTATCCAGATCAATCAACGAAGTCTCGTTTGAGGTCATATGATTGCTGCATGCACTGTCTAAGTACCAAATATTAGTGTCTGATTTGGTTGTAGCAGAGTGACATGCATAAAACAATTTACCTTCTTCATCTGCTTGCTTTGCTACATTTGCACTTTGCTTCGCTTTACAATCCTTGGCCATGTGACCAAATCTATTGCACTAATAGCACTTAGTAGTTTTCCCTTGAACCAGCATTTTCCATAATGTAACTTGCCACAGATCTTGCATTTAGCACCACTGTTTTCAGCTGTACCAGTACTTACATGTTGATTGTAGTTAGGCTTTCCAGAATTGTACTTCTTATTCCAGTTTTTGTTGCCTTTGAATTGCTTCTAGAATTTGCCTTGTACATTTCCCTGCTGTCCCTTAGCATGCATAGATAAACTAGAAAACGCCTTATCCACATTACTATCATGCATTTCTAGTCTTTGATCAAACGATCTAATGGATGCTACCACATTTTCAACATTTACAATATCCATATCTCGGGTATCTTCTATAATAGATACTATAGAATCATATGATTTAGTTAAACTGATCAGTACCTTCTGTGCTAGCCTTTTTTCAGTGACATCTTCACCGTAAGTTCTCATTTGATTCACAATTTCACATAGTCGAGATAGATAATTAGATAGTGATTTAGTTTCTTTCATCCGAGTGTATTCAATGTCACGTCTCAATGATTGTAACTTCACAGCTCTTACCTTATGATCTCCTCTATACTTTCTTTTCAATAGATCCCAAGTTGCTTTGGCACTCTCCTCGTTTGAGATCTTAGAGAAGATTGTATCAGCCACAGAAGTTTGAATCAATCCCAAAGCTCGTGCATCCTTGATGTAGTCTGCTCATGTTGGCTGATTAACCACTTCACCAGCATCATTCCTTGTTTCTTCATGCAGGCCAACGTCAATGTACACCAAGAGATCATGCGCTCTAAGTATGGTTCGTATCTTGATGCTCCATAACTCGCAATTAGTTCCATCGAAGATCGGAGCTTTTAGCTCTGCTCCACCAGCTCTATCCATGTTAGACACATCCACTTCTTCACGGTTGGATGCCCCCAAGCCAATGCTCACAGATCATATCAGCTCTGATACCATGTTGGTTTCTGTAGCTTTTGAATAGTCGGAGATGCAATCGCAAGGTTCAGGTATGCTCTCGATTTTGATCTAGGGTAGAATTGAATTGGTTGTGTTTAGTTTTAGGATTGAATCCTTCGGGTGATGAAACTTAGTTAAATTTCTGCAAAGAATAATTTGAGATTGTTCTTGCACACCAATTGTTTGATGATTGTCTTCTGTGAATTTTCTTTTGTTTTCAATATCTCAGTTGTGACCGAGATGATTGCTTCAATTATGGTTGTTAGATATTACAGATTGCACACACACACACACACACACATACACACACACACACACACACACACACACACACACACACACACACACACACACACTTATCTCACTCATTGTACAATCTGTTAGTGTGATGACACTTTGATGTCATCCGCACACTTATCTCACGGTTGCTTAGCCTTGGGCGCCAAGTTAGGCACACACACACACACACACACACTTCATTCTGTTTAAAACAGAATCTTTACAACTCACACACACTTTACTATCTAGTAATCCTAGGTGTGCCTCCACACTCTAGCTCAGTTGCTGACTGCAGTTGACCTTTGGACAGCTTATAGTCCAACAGAGATTGGGACAGTGGCCTCAGAGCTCATTGAGATCATAAGGCTCGTAAGTATCTTGACTATCTTGAAAGTCGGACCAGAGAATCTTCTTCTTATCTTTTGAGGGAATTGACTGTTTACTGGATAGTGACTTTTTACTGGATGATGGGCGATCAGCAGCAGCTTGATTTCCCAGGGAGGAGGAAGAGGTTGATTTGTGACTGCTTGAAGAGGATGACTATGAAGGGCTTTTATTATCTTCAGAATCATCACTTTCATCGCCTAACTGCGTAGCATGAATCATAAGCATTCGGGCCAATTCTTTTAACTCAGCAGGGGACTTGTCATCCAAAGATAGAGTGGAGGAGGAAGTGGTGATGGGCTTGGAAGGGTTGACTGTAAGTTCCTTCTTGACTAGTGACTTCGTGACTGAAAACTCTTGATGCACCTGAGAAATGATGCGATCATAGTTGAACTTATCCCACCATTTGACTGAGAAGTGACGAACCAGATTATCATTGTAGATCTCATAACGCCACTTAAGTATCCACGACACCTTGTATTTGGCCATGAAGTGTAAAAGTAGCGGGAACTCTCGATCTGTTTCACTGAATGAATGTCGTTCAGTGAAGAATTTGACTGCGTCTTGGAGGGGCAGCGGTAGGAGCCGGAGCATTGGTCCAAAGTCGGACCACCATTTTAAAAACCATTTAGGAAAGGATCCTTTGAATTTACTATCGAAGTTGATAAACTAGGAGTGACTGAAAGTCTCCGTTTGGTGGAGAAATACTTTACTCCAAGCATCAATGTAATCAAAATATGTGAAAGGGGTATCAGAATTGGGGAGATCCTGTCTGTCATATGGAGGACGTTTCCACTGAGACAGGCTGACTACTTTCATAATGTAAATGGAATGATAAAGGATTGTACTGGGATTCTTTTTGTCATGAATTGGCTTGAGGTGAATAGATGCAGTATGGAGGAGGATCTCCATGTAAAACTTGATGGACTTTTTGGGGTGAACTGGGGCAAAGTGCCAATTTTGGGGAAAAATACTTTTAGCAATGTCTTCAGGGGATTTGAGTTGACTAAGGGATTGTTCAATGAAGAAAAGATTGCGACTAGGGTCTCTAGGAACATAAGGGGAAGAAGGAGAATAAGGGACTGGGCTTGACTGGGGTTTTACTAGAGATTGAAAAGGATCATAACTGGAAACCAGGGCTGACTGATAATTAGGCTTGATTTGGCCCAAGGTAGAACCAAGGACAGTGTATTGGTTTCTGATGGGAATTGGTGAATGACCAGGGTAAGGGACTAGGGGGGAAGGAGTGAATGACTCCTGTTTGACTGGTGCTAAGGAGGCGGGGAGCCTCCGGGTTGACTACTTGTCTGGAGCCTTGTCAAACATGTTTACTCTGCAAGAATTCTCTAGTTAAGAAATCTGGAATACAATATTCACTCCCTCTCAAATATTCTATTTCAAAATAAAAAATACTTAAAATAGCTTGCCATCGTGCAAAAATTTGTTTAGATGCAACATTTTGAACATCTTTTTCAAGAACATGCTTTGCGCTTTTGCAATCGACTCTGACTAAAAAGTTTGGGTTTAACAAATCATCTTGAAATTTGGAGATGCATAATACTACAGATAAAATCCCTTTTCTAATAGTACTATAATTTTTTTGGGATTGTTCCAAATACCGGAATGGAAGCGAACAATTTGTTCTGATTGACTTTGGGTGGTTCTTTGTTTGAGAATACCGCCATAACCAATGTCAGAAGCATCAATTTTGACAATTTTGAAAGAATTGGCTGAAGGAATACCAAGACAAGGAAGAGTCTTGACATGCAATTTGATTTGTTTGACTATGTTGGTATGAGTGACTGTCCAGGCAGGAGGATTGCTCTGGAGACGATCAAATAAAGGCCTACACTATTTTCGCAGATCTTGATAAAAATCAGAGACATAATTGAGGGAACCTAGAAATCTTTGGAGCTGACTTTTATCGAGAATTTCATCTGGAAATTTATCAGCGAATTCAATGACATGGTTAATTGGTTTGACTGTGGATTGAAATATACCAAAACCAAGGAATCTAATTTTGGTTTGGAATAACTTGACTTTTGATGTTGAGACAACTAAACCATTCTTCTGGACAATTTCTAAGAATTTACTGAGATGTTTCCAATGCTGTTCGATGGACTGGGAGAAGATAAGAACATCATCAATGTAGACTATGGAAAATTCACTGTATGGGTTGAATATTTCATTCATTATGTTTTGGAATTCACTAGGTGCATTCTTAAAACCAAATGGCATTACATTCCATTCGTAATGGCCAAAGGGGGTGACAAAGGCAGTTTTGTACCTGTCACTCTCATGAATCTGGATTTGCCAAAATCCACTTTTCATATCGAATTTTGAAAAGACTACGGCATTTCCTAGACGGTTGACTAGATCTCTTTTATTAGGAATTGGGTATCGAATCCATTCAAGAACTGAGTTAAGAGGTTTATAATTAATGACTAACCTGGGGACTCCTCTTTCTAATTCGGCTTGCTTTTGGACATAGAATGCAGCGCACGACCATGGGGATTTACTTTTCCTAATTATTCCTTTACTGAGTAATTCATTTATTTCTCTCTTGCAGAACTCCATTATTTCTTGACTCATTTGGATTGGTCTTACTTTTGTAGGTATTTTACTTTCACTGAAATCTTTAACATAGGGAAGACGCACTAAATGTTTCTTCCTATGCCAGAAAGCATTGGGAAGGTCAGCACAAATTTTACTTTTGATACTTGCTTCAAACGTTTGTATTTTAGATTGAAGTGTTTCTTGTTTTAAATGTTCTTGAATTCTTTTAAATTTGATTTCTTCCTTAAGATAAGATAACTGTTGGGTTTTACAATTAATTAGATTAATTGTTTGTGATATGGAATTTTTTTGAAAGGCTTTGATTGTTTGAAGTGCATGATTAACTAGAAATTTGAATGTGACTTTTTGATGCATTGGGTAAGTGGTTATTGACTCATAATCTGTTGTGAAAGGATATAATAACGTGATGAATGGGAGACCTAGAATCATTTGATCACTTATATTTTTTATTAAGACAAAGGGTGTTTTAAAACAAACATTATCTTGGCAAATATGGGCTTTTGGGATTTCATATTTTAGCTCCATTTTACTACCATTCGCAGACTTTAAAGATTGGGTTGATTTAATATAATACTTTGTTGGAACTAACCCTTCCTAGAGGCAGTTCAGATCTGCACCGGAATCAACTAGGGCAATATTTGTTAATTCAAAATCTTGAATTACCAATCAGACTATAATGTACCATTTTTTAATATGAATTTGTTGTATAAGATTTAAAATATTATCATGACTTTGGTCTCTTTCGTCTTCATGGTAGGATTGTTTTGCCTCTAAATTATTGGTATTGATTAATTGAGTTTTGATTTCTTGATTTTCAATTCTTAACTCTTGACTTGTAAGTTTTAACTGTTTGATATCTTCTTTAATCTTGTTGACTTCAGAGTGTAAATCTTGGATGGTTACTTCTTTTTTAACTTTATTAAATCGTTCTAATGTTGTTGTAAGACTTATTGTGCTGGACTGTTTTTTAACTGGATCTTGTTCTTGCTCATTTCTGAGAATGACTCTTCTTAACTTTTTTAAGTATTCTGACTTTAATTCTGGGTTCTCAATTTTCCCAATTAGATCTATCAGTAACTCTTCTTGTTCTTCTTGTTTAGTAAGGACATTGATTGTTTTACAACAAGTATCTTGGCAACCTATTTTTATTCCTAGGGAACTGAACATTTCATCATCAGTAGATGTATGATTACTAGATTCTGAATCAGAAAGGACTTCTTCACTAGAGTCAGTATTTCGTAATTCTAATACTCGTATTAAGTCTTCTTTTTCTTCATCAGTAATTTTTAGTCGGATCTTGTTTTTTACTGGGCATTTATTTGCAAAATGACCAGGCTTTTGACATTTATAGCATTTAGCTGTATGTTTGTCTGTGCGTGATTTGGGTATCCAATTTTTTGACTTGTTTGGCCAATGTTTTCTTGGTCTTCTCTTCTCATAAAATTTATCAGTCTGGAATTTGTTATTATTATATGGTTTGTAAGTTTTAAAATATTTCTTATTACTGTATTTATGTTTCTTTTCAGAAATATGTTTATTTTTTCGTGAGGGAGGAATAGGAGGTAGACCATATTGTTCACAGAAATTTCCTAGTTCATATATTTTTTTTCTTTTATCATTATTAATTTGCCTACTTATTTTCATGTCAATGCACATTTTTAAGCCTTCTTTCTGGATGACACATACTATGTTTCCATAGGTGAGTTTATCATAATCAATGTGACCTTGTTCATTACTTAGGACTTGTCTGATTTTGTGGGCAAATAGATTTGGTAGACCATTAATAAATTTCTCTTTCCAAAATTATTGGTTACTATCTTCTCGTAGCATTACTCTAGATATAAAGACATCTTTATACCACCTAAAGTCACTTAATGTTGGACATCTTAGGTTACTAAGTTGATCATGAATTCTTGTAGTGACATTACTTGGGGTTCCTATGAAATGTTCAATTATTGTGAGAAGTGAAGTGTTAACTGCATCAGGAACTCCTGCTCCAATTCTTTCATCAAAGACAGGGAGGCCTTCCTCATCGTGAAGGACAAAATGTATAATTTCCTGTCTGGAATATTCAGTGAGATGTTTTTCCCACCAAGCACGAAGGGTTCCGGAAAACCCGGTAATGAAGAGATCAAGGATCTCTGGTTGACTGAGGTTATGGTTGGTAGCATAGTTGTTAGCAACCATTGTCATATGTTGTAATTTATTTAATATTTCTTGTTCAGATAAACCATCTATATTCCATTCATAGAGTTTATCAGCAGATAACGTGAATTGGTTTTGAAAGATTATTTCTTCATGTTGAATGTCTGGGGGTGTTGGCCTATTATACCAATTTTTAGTTAAACTTGTTGGGTTTACTTTGTGAGATAGTCTTTTTAATTCAAGGTTTTTAAATGCATTTTCAATTTTACTGATATTACTTGAATCAGACTCATGGGAACTCGAACTCTCAGATTCTTGACTGTAAAGGTCAATTACTTGTAAAATTTTCGGGGGATCTTTTGACTGAGGTAAAGTTAACACTTTTATCATTCGTTCTATTTTGATTATAGACGATGAAGGTTTGGATGGTAATCCTGTTTTTACTGCCAGAGAATGTTAGTAAAGGTGATTCTTGTTTGGGTTTAGGGTTTTTTTCTTCAATTACTGATTTGTCCATTTTTGTTTCAATTTTATCTAACTGTTTTCCTAGGGTGATGAGACTTTGATTTGTATAGTTGTTTTGTTTGATTAATTTCTTAAAATTTTGACCTGTTTCCTGTGTGGCAACTTTAAACGGTGATACGACAACTTTGGCTTGATTGACATTAAGTATGATTGTTTCAGGAGGAGGATGGCTAGACGTTACTTGGGTTGAATCTTGCTTAATCCAATGTTCTTGGGTAATGACTTTTAAGTTATTAACTTCTGGGTAATGGTAATCAATAAAATCGAGGAAAAATACAGTAGTTTGAGTTTGTTTCATGAAATGTTCCCAATGTTGAAATATATTTTCTTTTTCTTGTGAATTAAATCTTTGTCGGAAAACATTTCTTCGTTCAATATTGTTAATTGACTCAATATTCTGATTTAGTATTCTCCAATTAATTTGAAATGGTTTCTTCATTGTTAACAATTGAGAATGGACTTCAAAGTCTGACTGGGTTGGTGAAGTTGGTTCTTTATAAGTACCGTACCTAACTTGAGACTTAGTTTGGACACCTTTTAACTTTAAGTTTTTTAATTCTTGGTTGATGTCATGATCTCTTATGGACTCAATCATGGTAGAAGCAGACCCAACAAAAAAATGCCTGGAAGGGTCAACTTTTGCAGAAGAGGAAGTATCTTCGATGTCTCTAAGTTGGACACTAGACCTGGGTCTTTGACCATCAAATTTTATTTTTACTGTACCATCTAAGTATTATTGAATATCATCAAAATTTGTAAAGTTTTGTTGTATATTAAGCGGCTGATTTTCATTGACTAATTACCATTCAGATGGGAGATTGACATCCAACCAACTAATTGTCTGGGGGACTCGGATTCTTGAGTTTCCTTGGTTACTTTGTATTAGCAAGGTTTGATCTTTTGGGCTTTTATTAAGAGCTTGGAAATTCATGTTTGTGCCTGTGGTTTTGTAATAAATTCGGAATATTAAGGCTAAGGGTTGACTACCTTCAAGTATATGATATCCTGAGGTTTAATATTTAATGTTAAAGCTTTTAAGACATGGGGATCAGAGAGACTTATTGTGAAATATGGATAACAATCAAAGTGGATTGGTCCATTACACAAGCTTTACTCAATCATTCCAAGAGTGCTATCACCAAAATTAGTGAATCTTGCATCTCGGAGACATAATAATACTGAAGCATTAAGACCTAATCTTGTTAGGGGTTTAACTGCGATTTGGACTAAGCCGATATGTAAGAAGTTATGACCATCTTTTCTGTGTTTTCGTAAGGACTCAGCATTAAACAATTGACAAGTTTCATGTTCTTTACTTAAAGCATAAACTTGTTCTACTGTCTTAACATGATGTTCACTTTTAAATAAGGAAATTGACCATTTTTTCTTATAAATTTCACTGGTTGGAATTTTGGGTATATTCCAGTCATGGAAGTGTACTTCTTCACTAGCATCATAAGTTACATGTTCTTCATTGACTATATCTGGAATTTTCGTTAAATTGGACATACTAGATCTAGAGCTAGTTGAAGAATTAGATCTGAATAGCCGACTCATATTTCGAAAGTGTGTATGTGTGTGTGTGTGTGTGTGTGTGTGTGTGTGTGTGTGTGTGTGTGTGTGTGTGTGTGTGTGTGTGTGTGTGTGTGTGTGTGTGTGTGTGTGCAATCTGTAATATCTAACAACCATAATTGAAGCAATCATCTCGGTCACAGCTGAGAGATTGAAAGCAAAAGAAAATTCACAGAAGACAATCATCAAATAATTGGTGTGCAAGAACAATCTCAGATTATTCTTTGCAGAAATTTAACTATGTTTCATCACCCGAAG
This sequence comes from Oemleria cerasiformis, assembly GCA_037349345.1. NCBI lineage: Eukaryota > Viridiplantae > Streptophyta > Magnoliopsida > Rosales > Rosaceae > Oemleria > Oemleria cerasiformis. Next base: position 275,121 of record JAZGTL010000050.1, on the reverse strand, counting down.
GATTCAATCCTAAAACTAAACACAACCAATTCAATTCTACCCTAGATCAAAACTGAGAGCATACCTGAACCTTGCGATTGCATCTCCAACTATTCAAAAGCTCCAGAAACCAACATGGTATCAGAGTTGATATGATCCGTGAGCATTGGCTTAGGGGTGTCCAACTGTGAAGAAGCGGATGTGTCTAACATGGCAAGAGATGGTGGAGCAGAGCTAAGAGCTCCGATCTTCGATGGAACTAATTGCGAGTTATGGTGCATCAAGATACGAACCATACTTAGAGCGCATGATCTCTTGGTGTACATTGACGTTGGCCTGCATGAAGAAGCAAGGAATGCTGCTGGTGAAGTGGTTAATCAGCCAACACGAGCAGACTACATCAAGGATGCACGAGCTTTGGGATTGATTCAAACTTCTGTGGCTGATACATCTTCTCTAAGATCTCAAACGAGGAGAGTGCCAAAGAAACTTGGGATCTATTGAAAAGAGAGTATAGAGGAGATCATAAGGTAAGAGCTGTGAAGTTACAATCATTGAGACGTGACTTTGAATACACTCGGATGAAAGAAACTGAATCACTATCTAATTATCTATCTAGACTATATGAAATTGTGAATCAAATGAGAACTTACGGTGAAGATGTCACTGAAAAAGGGCTAGCACAGAAGGTACTGATCAGTTTAACTAAATCATATGATTCTATAGTATCTATTATAGAAGAGACCCGATATATGGATACTGTAAATGTTGAAAATGTGGTAGCATCCATTAGAGCTTTTGATCAAAGACTAGAAATGCATGATAGTAATGTGGATAAGGCATTTTCTAGTTTATCTATGCATGCTAAGGGACAGCATGGAAATGTACAAGGCAAATTCTAGAAGCAATTCAAAGGCAACAAAAACTGGAATCAGAAGTACAATTCTGGAAAGCCTAACTACAATCAACATGTAAGTACTGGTAAAGCTGAAAACAGTGATGCTAAATGCAAGATCTGTGGCAAGTTACATTATGGAGAATGCTGGTTCAAGGGAAAAACTAAGTGCTATTAGTGCAATAGATTTGGTCACATGGACAAGGATTGTAATGCGAAGCAAAGTGCAAATGTAGCAAAGCAAGCAGATGAAGAAGGTAAATTGCTTTATGCATGTCACTCTGCTACAACCAAATCAGACACTAATATTTGGTACTTAGACAGTGGATACAGTAATCATATGACCTCAAACGAGACTTCATTGATTGATCTGGATAAAACCCTAAAGTCCAAGGTGAAAATGGGGATTGGTGAACTTGTGGAAGCTAGTGGTAAAGGCACTTTGGTGATCAAGACACAAAATGGTGACAAATTGATAAAAGAAGTTATGGTTGTGCCAGGATTGGATGAGAATTTACTCAGTGTAGGTCAAATAGTTGAGCATGGATACAATATGGTATTTGAAGACAGAATTGCTAAGTTGTATGATCAGGGGTATGAAGTTGCATCTGTTCCAATGACTAGGAATAGATTATTCCCACTCTCATTCAATCAAGTTATCCCAGTAGCAAGAATTGCTACTGAGGAGGGATGTTCCTGGTTATAGCATAGAAGGTTTGGACACTTGAATCATTATAGTCTAGATACTCTATACACAGAGGACATGGTTGTGGGGATACCAAAGCTATCTAAGAAAAGTGGAGTGTGTGAAGGCTGCATTGTTGGAAAGCAGCATGTGGAGAGCTTTGACAAGGACAAAGCCTGGAGAGCATCAAAATTACTTGAATTAATTCACTCAGATGTTTGTGGTCCTATGCAGACTGAGACAATGGAGGGAACAAGTATTTCCTAACATTTATTGATGATTATTCTAGGATGTGTTGGGTCTACTTCCTAAAGCACGGGTCTGGAGTGTTCAATGCATTCAAGAAGTTCAAAGCAATGGTTGAACTACAGACTGAGAACAAGATCAAGATGTTAAGAAGTGACAGAGGAGGTGAGCTCACATCATAAGAATTTCTTAATTTCTGCGACGAAATGGGAATAGTAAGGCAGCTTATTGTGGCATACTCACCTCAGCAGAATGGAGTTGCAGAAAGGAAGAATAGAACAATTGTTGAAATGGCAAAGTCAATGCTACATGACAAGAAAATGCCATATCATTTTTGGGCTGAAGCTGTGAATACATCATTCTATCTTCTTAACAGATGTCCTACAAAGGCTGCTCTAAAGAAGACACCATTTGAGGTGTACAGTGGGAGGAAACTAGGTGTGAAACACTTGAGAGTGTTTGGTTCTGTGTGATATACTCATGTGCCCACCCAACTCAGACAGAAGCTGGATGAAACTGCTACAAAAGGTGTATTTGTAGGCTATGGGAGTTGTGAGAAAGGATATCGAGTCCATAATCTGGAAACTAAGAAGATTGTGATTTCCAGGAATGTGACTTTCATTGAGAAAACAATGTGGAGTTAGGAAGCAAATGTAGAAGTCAGAGTTCAAATTCCAAGTGGAATTGACACTGAGATTGAAGCTGAAGTTCCTATAGTTCAAGAACCAGATCTACAAGCATAGGACTCACAATCAAGTCCTAGCAATATCTCATCCTCAGGACCATCATCTGAATCAGGGAATACTCCAGTGAAAATGAAAAGTATAGGGGACATCTATGCTAGTTGTAATCTAACTATTGTTGAACCTGAAAGTTTTGAAGAAACAGTGAAAGACAATGCATGGTAGAGAGCAATGGAGAATGAGATTGAAATGATCGAGAAGAACTCAACCTGGGAGTTGGTTAACAGGCCACATGATGAACCAGTAATTGGAGTTAAATGGGTGTACAAAACCAAGCTGAACTTAGATGGCTCTATTCTAGAACACATTGCAAGAATTCTAGCTAAAGGCTATGCACAGAAGCCTATGATTGATTTTAATGAAACATTTGCACCTGTTGCAAGGCTAGATACAATCAGAACCTTGATTGCACTAGCTGCACAGAAGAAATGGAGTGTATATCAGCTTGATGTCAAATCAGCCTTCCTAAATGGTGTGTTAGAAGAGGAAGTTTATGTGGATCAGCCAGATGGTTTTGAAGTGCAAAGTGAAGAAGGGAAGGTGTACAAACTCAGAAAAATGCCCTCTATGGATTGAAACAAGCTCCTAGAGCATGGTATGGAGAAATAGACTCCTATCTACTATTCTGTGGATTCTAGAGAAGCCCTAGTGAGGCTACATTGTACATGAAGTCAAATCATGACAAGGAAGTGCTTATAGTATCTATATATGTGGATGACATCATCTACACTGGAAATAGTGAAGAAATGATTGCATGTTTCAAGCAAGACATGATGGGAAAGTATGAGATGACAGACTTGGGTCTCCTACACCATTTCCTAAGCATGGGAGTGCTTCAAACCAGTAAATGTATCTTCATTCACCAGAAGAAATATGCACTGACTCTACTTGAGAAGTTTGGCCTAAAAGATTGTAAGCCAGTTAGCACCCCATTGGCAACCAATGACGGACTAAGCAAGGAGGATGGCTCAAAAGCTACAGATGAGATGATCTACAGAAAAATGGTAGGTAGCTTACTCTATTTGACTGCTACCAGACCTGATATAATGTTTGCTACTAGTCTACTTGCTAGGTTTATGCACAATCCTACTAAGAAGCATTTTGGCACAGCCAAAAGAGTGCTGAGGTATATTCAGGGTACTGTTAACTTTGGTATTGAGTATGAGAAGGGAATGCAAGCTACTCTAATTGGGTACTGTGACAGTGACTGGAGTGTAAGTTTGGATGATATGAGGAGTGCCTCTGGGTATGCATTTTCTCTAGGGAGTGGAGTGTTTTCATGGGCTTCAGTAAAGCAGCATAGTATAACACTGTCTACTGCAGAAGCAGAATATGTGAGTGCTTCTGAAGCAACTACACAAGAAAGATGGCTGAGGTTTGTACTAGAGGCTTTTGGAGAAGTGCAAACTGAACCTACTCCTATTATGTGTGATAACACATCTGCTATTGCCATGTCAAAGAACCCTATTTTTCACCAAAAAACAAAGCACATTCACATACGATCTCACTTCATCAGATAAGCAATTCAATCTGGTGAGGTGGATCTATTCTACTGTAAGTCAGAGGAACAAATGGTTGATGTATTTACTAAGGCTCTACCTAAGGATAGGTTTAATTACCTAAGAAGTTTGGTTGGAGTGAAACCAGTGAACAACTTAGGAGGGACTGTTGGACTATATGTTGTCCAAAGGTCCACTGCAGTCAACAGCTGAGCTGGAGAGTGGAGGCACACCTAGAATTACTAGTTAGTAAAGTGTGTGTGAGTTGTAAAGATTCTGTTTTAAACAGAATGAAGTGTGTGTGTGTGTGTGTGTGTGTGTGTGTCTAACTTGGCACCTAAGGCTAAGCAGCCGTGAGATAAGTGTGTGGATGACATCATAGTATCATCACACTAATAGATTGTAGAATGAGGGACATAAGTGTGTGTGTGTGTGTGTGTGTGTGTGCAATATGTAATATCTAATAACCATAATTGAAGCAATCATCTCGGTCACAGCTGAGAGATTGAAAACAAAAGAAAATTCACAGAAGGCAATCATCAAACAGTTGGTGTACAAGAACAATATCAGATTATTCTTTGCAGAAATTTAACTAAGTTTCATCACCCGAAGAATTCAATCCTAAAACTAAACACAACCAATTCAATTCTACACTAAATCAAAATCGAGAGCATACCTGAACCTTGCGATTGCGTCTCCGACTGTTCAAAAGCTCTAGAAACCAACAGAAACAAGGTAGGGGATAGGCCCTACGATAGGTACTACCTGTGATCCCTTGACTTAAGTTCAATTAATGTTGATGGGGCTATCGACCCACGCAGATTGGTAGAGGTGTGGGAGGACTACTGCGTGATCACAATGGGGCGATGCTCTTCGGCTTTGCAGGACCTGGACCGGCTGGGGCGTCAGTCCCTACGACGGAGCTTTTATGCAATTAAGGACGGGCTACTCCTTGCCTAGCGCAGACGATTACAGAATTTGGTTGCTGAAACATATTCCATTGAAGCTATTGCAGCTGTTATACATGCGGGTATGTTATGGAATCAGCTATGGCTATTAGCACTGGAAGTTGCGGAGTTGATGCTGCGTATGAAGATCCAAATCGTACCCTTAATCACACGCCAAGATTGACCAACCACGAGTGGCACATGGCATGGCAAGAGACTGTTTGCATTCACAAACCAGGAAAGAATGGTTGGGCGAGGTCCGCCCTTGGCTGAACTCGATGCAAGAGAAATATTTCGAACCTTAATGCTTGCTGCAATTGTTTTGGGGGTGGGATACACTTTTTCCTCACTGGATCCCGGGCTAGCTGGGTTTTAAAGTAAGGTTTTAATGAAGCTCCGATTAGGTTTTTCAACCCTCTAGTTGATGTTCTCCTTCATTATCAATGATATCTCTTCTTTAATGAAAAAAAAAAAAGTAATAGTTTGCCGCATACTACTTCTCCACAACTATAATTAATTGGACTTTTAATTAATATTAGTTAATTTATTTCTTAAAATTAGCCATGTTTCACAGTGTTTCTTATATGAGCATGTTGCCTTTTGAAAACTAATTTTTGTCAATTTTCTCGTTTAACTTGTAATTTTTTATTAATAGGCAATTAATTTTCCTACACTGTGATATTTACTCACAATGCATCCAATTTACGTAAAAAAAACAAATATGACAGGTCAATCATTTAATATAAAATAATCTAACTTAAATTTGTAGCAAGCTTTAGAGGCGTGGGTGGCCGCGCCTTGGCCCTCGGGATTGAATGAAGGAACGCCTCATAAATTAGTTTAACTTATTAGCCGCATCCCATGCCATGTCTATACGTACACTTCCGAGCTTCATGCTTGCTTCCCGCAACAAAATGGGCAACTTTTTGTTTTTGACCAACTTCAATTCAATTCACCCACTAGCAAATCATTTTTTCCTTCTTCTACCAGTAAGCACATTTTTTTTAATACAATGTTATGGAGTAGGAGGATTACATTATACACATTCAATTCTACATCGCCCTTTATGATAGTTGAATTCGAAACCTCTCCACACAACGTGTGGAGAGGAATGCCACTAGACCATGGTACTTGTAATGACCCAGAAATTTTATTAATGAATTTTCATAAATTAATTTGTAAAATGAAGAATTTACCCTTGGTTGTTTAAGGGGCTTGAAAGTCGATTTTTGTTTCGAGACACTTTTGGCTATGCTTCAGAGACCGTTACGTAGGTCTCGAACTCACGAGTTCGTAGACAGGCGGCACGCGAAAAACAGAGTTCGTATGCGAGAGATGTGGGTCTATAATGTTCAGGGGCATTTTAGTCATTTGGCCTAGGTAGATATTTTAACCCCAAGTAGATCAGATCTCCTTCACATCACTCTCTCTCTCTTCGCTACTCACCCACACCCATGCAACCGAACCCAAAAACCCACAAAATCGAACATCAATTCGAGGCAAGCTCACCCGTTTTGGTTCCACTCATCGGATTCTCCTCCTTCCCGTGATCAAGAATGTACCAACCGTCGCAGGAAGCAGCCGCGGGAGACAATGAACCGAGGAAAGGAAAAACCCAAACTTTCGATCGATTTTTCGGCCAACACAGGTATGGGTTCCGTATTTAGACTTCATTTTTGAGTTCCTGGGTTCGATTAGATGGATTTAGACTAAACATTTGTGAAAAAGGTTAAGTTTTGAGGAAGTTAGAAAAAATTAAAGGTCGGCCGGTAATGGAGTTTTCCAAAAATGGCAGACGGCGGCACATGGCAGAGCGGTCATCTTCTTCGGTGACTCTCCGGTGACTGGTTCGGTCAGATGGGGGCTGACGTGGCATGCCACCTGGCGGCTGAGTCAGCGCTGAGTCAGGCTGAGTCATCGTTAAGTCAGACAGAGTCGGCGCGTGATGTACTGTAGCAGCGCGTGGAACACTGTAGCAGACACGTGAGGCAATGTAGCAGGCGCGTGGCGGGACGTGGGACCGACCCTTGGGTAATGGCGATGCGTGTTGACAAGGTTTCGGCGTTTCGGACCTATTGATGCAGGTTTCGGGTTGATCGGACGTCGTTTAGTCATAGTTTTGGGCGTCCGAAGTTGCTGCGTTTTTAGTGTGACGTAAGCAGACCTCCCGGGGTTTAGGGAGTCTAAATGTATGGTTTTAATTATAGTTGGTAATCCCGATTGTTACTTTAGACTGGCGATACTGCTCCGGGAACTTGAGAGGAGCGTACGACTAGGGATTGAACTATTTGGACGAGTGGTGAGTGAACTTTGGTTTTGTAAAGTATAATGCATACATAAAGGTATATTTGATATAATTGCTTATTACGTATTATTTTGGCAAATTTCTGAATATTCTTAAATTATTACTGGACACGGCTTTCAATAATTATTTGGAAATGATGTTTTGGGCTATGGCCAGGCTTTGAAATCCTTGTTTCTTGGCATAAGCAAAATTTATTGAAAATTCGGGTTTTTGGCACAAGGATTTCAATAAATTTTGGTTTTCACTGGATTTTTGTCCCCGTTGGTCAAGGTTTTCTCCGTCTGGCGACGAGGGTCTTTCTCCGCCAGATCGTTGAGGGTTCTCCGACGCTGATGTCGAGGGGTATTTTCTCCACCAGGTCATTCAGGCTGTCTACGCGTAGTACAAGTTTATGCACAACTCGAGATATATCGGGTATGTGGAGGGTATTGAGCTACGGCTTGGGATTTTATTCGGGGAGCAGTGGGATATGTTTTGATGTATATTTTGTGTCCATGTCGGTTTATATGATTTTAAACTCTTTTGAGAAGGGCTTTCCAAGCAGGGTTGTGGACCACGGAATGTTTTCATTATTCGGGTTTTCGTGGGTCCCACCAAGTGTTTTAACAAAAGATGGATTTTTCCGGTGGGTTTTCGGATTATCAATATATAATATTTATATAAAAAGGGATTTTATATTATACATGCATGATTTTACTCGTGGAGGGGGGAAATGTATGTTTAGCTCGGAAATGATTTTTAAATGATTATTTTATCCACTCACAACTTTCGTGTTTTAAATCCCCTCTAAGTCGTTGAGTTGACGTGGGCATATCTAGAGGCGGAGGCATTAAATTTTCAACTGCGCGTTTACCTAGACTATCGAGTAGGATATTTATTTCTATATTTTACTTATCCTACCTAGATGTACTGATAAGTCTTTTGGACTGATTGTAAATTGTGGTTACATCGTTGGATGGTTGACCTTATTGGAATTTGGAGTGTTATCTAATCCTTAGTCTGATAGGTGGAAGACGGTTAGCCAGTCTTTAAGGTGAGATTCTAACAGATTTTTGGCAGAATTCTCATAATTAGATTATAAGGACTTAGGGGTATTCTGGGAATTTCTTTAAGTTGTTAGGCGAACGCAGGGTTTTTCCCGATTATCGAGAAGAAATTCGGGAAGGCTCCTGTCAACTTGGCATTAGAGCACAAGGTTCAATTCTTGTAGACTGTACACCTAGTGTACAACTGACTGTGGTATTGATTATTTATGGTTCTTTTCAGCGTAATGCCTCTGAGACGCGAGCCCCATCATCGGTCTGGAAATGGTCATTACACAGATGAACCCGTAGTAAAGCCTGATTTGAGGCAGACCATGCATCAATTGGGTCTGGCTTTGACTACCGTGCTTCAGCGTAGGGCTACGTCTGAAGTTTCGGACATTGAGCGAGCCCATAGGTTGGGGGCGATAGTGTTTACGGCCGAGTTAGGTCCAGATGATGCGGATGGTTGATTACTCGTTTGGAACGAGAGTTTGCTGTTATGAGGTTCCCTCCGGAGGATAAGGTGCGATTAGCCACTTTTCTTCTGGGTGGCTATGCGTACCGGTGGTGGCATGCTTTGCAGCTGGCAGACTGGATGTCCCTACTTTTACTTGGGAAACTTTTCGGGAGCTCTTCCTCGAGCAGTTTTAACCTCGCTCATACTGTGATGCTAGAGAGGCTGAGTTCTTGCAGCTACAGTAGGGGGACATGGCGGTGGCCTAGTATGACCATAAATTTCTTGAGTTGTCACGCTTTATACTGGCTCTAGTGGCAACTGAGATGGATAAGTGCCGACGATTTGAGTATGGACTGAGGAATGAGGTTCAGGTAGCACTAACAGTTGTGGCACATACTTCTTCAAGGGCTTTGTCAGATGCTGTTGCCAGAGTAGAGTTGAGTTTTCCAACTCAACACCAGTTTAGTGGTTCTAGGCGACGCCGAGATCGCCAGAGTTTCGGGGCCTCTAGTCAAGGACCATTTAAGAGAGGCAGTTTCAGTTCTGGATCTTCTAGAGGTGCAAGATCTGGATGAGGGACAGCAATCATCCGCTTAGTTTAGCGGGGCTTCAGTGCAGTCGACCGGGAGCCAGAGTGGCAGACCTGCACAAGTGGGTGACACCGGTTTCTACTTCTGTGGGGAGACTGGTCATTTTAAGTGGGACTGTTCACATCGTCATCCGGGCAATAGTTCCTGGGGCCGAGATGCTACTAAACCGGGTCAGAGAGCAATGCAGACATCTAGTACTGCAGTAGGGAGCCAGACCCAGTCTAGTGGGGCCAACAGGGCCAGTGGGGCCAGTAAGGCCAGAGGGAGACAGGGGGGTTGTGGTTGGTCTTCTAGTACACAGGCCCGAGTTTTTGCTATGATTCAGTAGGAGGCTCGAGCTGCACCAGAGGTGGTTACTGCTACGTTGTTTATTTTTAATCATGATGCTCGTATTTTGATTGATCCCGGGGCTACACATTCTTTTATTTCTCAGGGTTTCACACTTTTTATTGATAGAGAATTGTCCCCGATTGGTTGGGATATAGGTAGCACTCCTATCGGAGATATGTTAGCGGCGAACCTCGTGATACGTAGTTATCCGGTAGTAGTGGGAGGTCATGAGTTAGAGGCAGATTTAATCCCCTTAGACATTTATGATTTCGATGTGATTTTGGGGATGGATTAGCTAACCATGCCCCATGCCTCCATAGATTGTTTCGACAAGAGGGAAATTTTCTGGAGTCCAAGCTTGCCGGAACTTACGTTTCGGGGTGATCGTAGGGTACTTCCCTCGGGAGTGATATCGGCTTTAGCGGCTGAGAAATTATTGAGTAAAGGTTGTGAGGGCTATTTAGCTCATGTGATTGATTCTCGGGATACTCCGGTGAGACTAGAGGATATTCGTATGGTGAATGAGTTTCCCGTTGTATTTCCAGAGGATCTTCCGAGATTACCACCTCACCTGGAAATTGAGTTCACTATAGAGCTTCTTCCGGGTACCCAACCTATATCACAGGCGTTGTACAGAATGGAACCAGCATAATTGAGGGAATGAAAACTCAACTGCAGGACTTGGTGGATATGCGGTTTATTCGACCAAGTGTATCACCTTGGGGTGCACCAGTGTTATTTGTAAGGAAGAAAGATGGTGGTTTGAGGTTATGTATCGACTAACGGTAGTTAAACAGGGTTACAGTGCGAAATAAGTATCCTTTGTGATGAATTGATGATTTGTTTGACCAATTAAAAGGAGCAAGGTATTTCTCTATAATTGACCTTCGATCCGGGTACCATCAGTTAAGGATCAAGGAAGGGGATGTACCTAAAATGGCGTATAGGACACGCTATGGGCATTATGAGTTCCTGGTGATGCCCTCGGGTTAACTAATGCACCGGCAACATTTATGGATTTGATGAACAGGGTGTTCCGAAAGTATTTGGATCGGTATGTGATTGTGTTCATTGATGATATCCTGGTATATTCGAAGAGTGCTAAGGCACATGAGAAGCACTTGAGGTTGGTGCTGAATATGCTGAGGAAAAGGCAACTATTCGCCAAGTTCAATAAATGTCGGTTTTGGTTTACCAGTGTGGGATTCTTAGGTAATGTGATTTCTGTTGAGGGTATCATCGTGTATCCCCAAAAAGTTGAGGCTTTGGCAAATTGGGAACAACCGAAGACAGTGTTAGAGGTGAGAAGTTTTATGGGTTTAGCTGGATATTATTGGCGATTAATAGAAGGTTTTTCTAAGATAACTACCCCGTTGACTCGGTTAACCAGGAAAGGAGTCAAGTTTGACTGGGATGATGGGTGTGGATAGAGCTTTCAGGAGCTAAAAAGGAGGTTGACTTCTGCCGCAGTGTTAACCTTTCCAGATGATAACGAAGGATTTGAGGCGTACAATGATGCATCATTACGGGGTATGGGCTGCGTGTTGATGCATCATGGGACAGTGATAGCATATGCGTCCAGGCAACTTAAACCTCATGAGTTGAATTACCCCACACATGATTTGGAGTTTGCTGTAGTGGTTCACGCACTGAAGATTTGGAGACATTATTTGTATAGGGAAACATGTCGGATCTTTACTGACCATCATAGTTTGAAATACTTCTTTACCCAGAAAGATCTGAATTGGAGACAGAGAAGGAGGCTTGAGCTGCTAAAGGATTATGACTGTACCATTGAATATCACCCAGGAAAAGCCAATGCAGTGGTGGATTCCTTGAGCAGGAAGTCCATGGGTTCCTTGGCTCATTTGCATACTGTTTACCTACCATTGTTGGTGGAATTCCGAAGAGCGGGAATTATACTTGACATGGATAGCTAGGGGGCTCTGTTGGCTAGTTTCCATGTGAGACCTGTTTTGATTGATCGAATCATTGAAGCTCAGCTCCAGGATCCTTCTTTGTGTGTTTTTAGGATGGAGTTGGAGGCTAGGAACATGCAGGATTATGCGATTAGGGATGATGGGGCCTTGGTTAAGGATGGCCAGTTGTGCGTACCTAATAATCTAGAGTTGAAAAGATAAATTCTTAAGGAAGCTCATAGTTCTGCCTATGCTATGCATCCAGGCGGTACCAAGATGTATCATACTCTTAAGGAACACTATTGATGGACTGGAATGAAAAGGGAAATAGCAGAGTTTGTGAGTAGGTGCCTAACGTGTCAACAAGTAAACGTAGAGAGGCAGAAACCTTACGGGGCACTACAACCATTACCTATTCCAAAATGGAAGTCGGATCACGTTACGATGGATTTTTTTTACAAACTTCCTACGACTCAAAAAGGACATGATGGAATCTGGGTAATTGTTGATAGAGTCACGAAGTCAGTACATTTCTTGCCAGTACGGGAATATTACCGGATGGGCTAGTACGCCAAATTATTTGTAGATGAGATCATACGGTTGCATGGGACTCCAGAGTCAATTGTGTCAGACAGGGATCCTAGGTTTACTTGGAGGTTTTGGCGGAGTTTGCAGAAAGCCTTTAGAACTACATTGCATTTTAGTACAGGTTTTCATCCTCAGACTAACGGTTAGTCTGAGAGGACAATTCAGATTCTAGAGGATATTATGAGGGCTTTTGTACTGCAGTTTAAAGGGAACTGGGATGCACACCTGGCCTTGACAGAATTTTCATAGAACAATAACTATCAGTCTAGTATTGGGATGTCTCCTTTCGAGGCACTATATGGGAGACAGTGCATGACACCGATATGCTAGACTGAGGTAGGTAAGAGAAGACTATTGACACCAGAGATAGTGAAAATGACAGAGTAAAAGATTAGAATCATCAGGGAAAGGTTGAAGTCAGCTTAGGACCGCCAGAAAAGCTATGCGGACCGACGGATCAGAGATCTTGAGTTTGAGGTCGGAGACTGGGTTTTCTTGAAATTATTTCCCGGGAAAGGTGTTGTACGTTTTGGTAGATGAGGAAAACTGAGTCCTCGCTACATTGGGCCTTATGAGATTATTGAGAGGATAAGGCCAGTGGCTTACAGACTTACTTTACCCCTGGAACTGTCAAGGGTTCACGATGTTTTCCATGCATCCATGTTTCGGAAGTATTTATTCGATGAATCTCATGTATTGAAGGAGCAACCAATTGAGCTGAGATATTATTTGAATTTTGAGGAGCAACCAGTGTAAATTTTAGATTGGAAGGAAAAAGTACTGCGCATAAAGACTATTCATCTGGTTAACATTTTGTGGAGGAATCATAATGTGGAGGAGGCCACGTGGGAAACCGTGACACTGATTCGGGGGCAACATCCACTTTTGTTCTAGTGACAGGTATGAATTTCGAGGATGAAATTTCTTTAAGGGGGGTGAATTGTAACGACCCGAAAATTTTATTAGTGAATTTTCGTAAATTAATTTGCAAAAGGACAACATTACCCTTGGTTGTTTAAGGGGCTTGAAAGTCAATTTTTGTTTTGAGACACTTTTGGTTGTGTTTCAGGGACCATTGCATAGGTCTCGAACTCACGAGTTCGTAGACAAGCGGCACGTGGAAAACGGAGTTCGTATGCGAGAGATGTAGGTCTAGAATGTTCAGGGGCATTTTGGTAATTTGGCATGGGTAGATATTTTAATCCCAAGCATATCAGATCTCCTTCACTTCACTCTGTGTCTCTTCGGGACTCACCCACACCCATGTCACCGAACCAAAAAACCCATAAATTTGAACTTCAATTCGGGGCAAGCTCACCCGTTTTGGTTCCACTCATCGGATTCTCCTCTTTCCCGTGATCAAGAACGAACCAGCTGTCGCAGGAAGCAGTAGCGGGAGACAGCGGGAGATGCTACCAAAATTTCTCTCGATCGGAACTTAGCCTCGTAGGTCGCAAACTACACAGCACAGAACGTGCACTCTCGAATAGGATAGGGCCAAATCACCGGAGGCATAAGGAGAAAGGTTGTTTTTTATTTTAACTTGTTCTATTTACGGGACAATGTTAACTCAATTACTTACGTTGACTCTATGTTGTGAAAGCAGGCACAATTGACAGAGGGTGGATGCAAATGTTTGATAGATCTTCTGATCAGTATTTGGATGGGATCGACAACTTTATTGCCTTTGCACGTAGTCATTGCACTGATACAAGACGTATCAGGTGTCCATGCCGTAAATGTAATAATTGCATTTGGATGTTGTTGAATGAGGTCTAAACTCATCTGGAATGGAATGGGATCGTACACTACTACACTAATTGGATCTATCACGGTGAAGAAATATTTTCCGCATCGACATCTTCGGTTCCCGGGACCCGTCGGGAAGAAAGTGGTTTGGATGGACGATGTGATAATGATCAAGTTGTTGAGTTATTAACCGATGCTTTTCCTCCGGCATCAGATGATATGGAAGATGATGCGCCAAGGTTGCAACCCGAAGACTCTGAGCTCCATTATGAGAGATTGTTGAAAGAAGTTCAGCGCGAATTGTACCCCAGGTGTAAATCATTTTCGGTTCTAGGGCAGTTGTGGAGTTGATGCACATGAAAGTTGAGTATAATCAAACGAATAAGCATTTTGATCACATGTTGGACATTATCATCCGAATGCTCCCTGAAGACAACTGTCTGCCAAAAGATCATTACAGCTCGAAGAAGTTGTTGAAGGGGCTTGGTTTAGGGTATATCAAGATCCATGAATGCAAGAACAACTGTGCGTTTTTTACGGTGAATTCGAGCGGCTTGACAAATGTCTCGTGTGCAATGAGCCTAGGTTTCAAAAGAACAAGATTCCTAACAAGGTGTTGCGTTATTTTCCACTGAAGCCAAGGTTACAAAGATTCTACATGTCGTCCCACATAGCCCGTGATATGAGGTGGCATAAGGATGAACGCATTGATGATGATGTACTGAGGCATCCGGCGGATGGAGAGGCTTGGAAGGAATTTGATAAAATGTATCCCGAGTTTGCTGCGGAGCCAAGAAATATCAGATTAGGGCTCACTACTGACGGGTTTAATCCGTTTGGGAGTTTTGCAAAGCCCTATAGCACTTGGCCGGTTGTTATGGTTCCGTATAACTTGCCTCCTTGGAGATGCATGAAGAAAGAATTCACAATCCTCAGTACTTTGATACCAGGGCCCAAATCGCCGAGTAATTCCATCGATGTGTATTTGCGGCCGTTGATTGACGAGCTCGTGGATTTGTGAGAAAATGGTGTCCGAACATACGACAAGTGCAGTGGAGAAATGTTCACCCTACGAGAGGCCGTAATGTGGACAAGTAATGATTTTCCTGCTTATGGTATGTTATCGGGATGGAGCACCGAGGGCTATCTTGCTTGCCCGACATAGGGACCAGACACAACGACCTTTTGGCACGCATCTAAGGTATGCTACTTGGGTGTGAGAAGGTTTCTGCCCTGGGATCACCGATGGCGAATGCAGTTTGACTCATGTGATGGTAATTCAGAGTTAAGAGGTCAACCAAGGGAGAGGTGTGGTGATGAGATATTATCCAAACTCAACAGTATACATGAGTTCGTGACAAGAGGATCGAAACCAGCCGAACAGGACAATTGGACGAAAAAAAGAATATTCTTCCGGTTGCCATATTGGTCGAAATTGCAAATCAGACACATCGCCGATCCTATGCACATCGAGAAGAATGTTGTTGAGAGTGTTGTGGGAACGACTTTACCCATTGAAGGCAAGTCAAAGGACACAAAAAAGACTCGTCTGGGCATGAAAGAAATGGGGATTCGGCCTAATTTGTGGCCAAAAGTCGTCAATGGCAAATACATTATGGCTCATCCAAGTTATACATTTACGCCGGACAATAAGAAAAACTTCCTGAAGTGGTTGCAAGGTGTGAAAGTTCCCGACGGGTACGCCGACAACATATCCCGGAGTGTTAGCACGGACAGTGGGACCATTTCTGGTATGAAGAGCCATGACTATCATGTTTTACAACGACTTATTCCGATTGGTATTCAACCCTTCTTGGAGGCTGGTGTTGTTGAGACGATAGTTTATTTGTCTCAATTCTTCCAGATACTATGTGCCAGGTCATTGGTTAAGGCGGACCTTCAAGCAATTAACGAGGATATTGTGTACATCATGTGCCGGCTTGAGCAAATATATCCACCTGCATTCTTTGATATAATGGTGCACCTACTAATACTTCTGCCGGATGAGGCAAAGCTAGCTGGCCTGGTACATTATTGTTGGATGTACCCAATCGAGAGGTATAACTTATCCCTTCTATTTGATAATATTTCCTTACTTTCATGTATATATGTGAATCTTAATGTAACTTTCCTTGCAGAATGTTAGGTACGTATAAGCGGTACGTTCGGAACAAGACACGTCATGAAGGCTCTATAGCCGAGGCGTACATTGCAAATGACGCACTCACATTTTGTGCAATGTACCTTCGAAATGTTGAAACTGCCTTCAATAGGGCATCCCGCAACGACGATGGTGGTCAACGTCCCGAGACCCTATATGTATTTTCCCAACCTGCACGACCATTCGGTACTGGTCCAATCTCGGAGCCGTTCATCAATACCGACCTGGAGGTGGCTCATTGGTTCATTCTCAATAACTATGATGAAGTCTGGCCCTTTCACGAGCATCACGAGACGTTGGTGAATGCCCAATTTCCTTCTAATTGAGAAGAAATGGACAAACAACTGTTTCCACGTTGGTTTTCCTAGCATGTAAGTCAAATATTTTATTTCCAAATTTTTTAAATTGGTTTTAAGCTTACCTATTTCGTTTCTTGTGTGTATCTTACCAGATGACACAACTGAAAGATATCAACTCGCCAAAATTCAATAAAGAATTAATGCAGCTGGCCATTTGCCCATTTCGAGGAGAAACGTACGCTGGTTGTCATGTTAACGGAGTTAAGTTCGTGTGCACAGAACGAGATGACAAGTTGTCTACGCAAAACAGCGTGGTCTTCGTGCCGGGGGATGGGGAAAATGATGAGATAGGTTTCTACGGCAAATTGTTAACTGTGGTTAAGGTATTATACGCTGATCGCAAGGAAGTTGTCTTGTTCAAGTGTCATTGGTTTGATACGAACCCAAGTATCCCAGGCAGTGTCATCAAAGATCAGTTATATACTTCTATAAACACAAACACTCGGTGGTTTGAGAGTGATCCCTACATCCTCGCTAGTACGGCGAAACAAGTATTCTATTTGGGTGATCCAAAAGCTGGTGGTGGTTGGAGAGTAGCTGAGATGGTGAATCATAGAAACATTTGGGACTTGGATGACCGATACCATGAAGAAGATGGGGAAATAAACAATGACCAAATCATTTACCAGGTGGATTCATCGGCTTCCACCCACAACGTGGATGGAGTTCGGACCAATGACATCATCCCACCAATTGCAATTGATGACATTTTTATTGATCTGGGGGAATTAGAACAAATTGAAAGTGATTCGGAGGAATCAAGTACTATACACATGTCGGTTGACGAGTGTGATTGGGAGGGGGAAAGCGATTCCGAATGAAACTTGTAAATTCGAAATTTCATTCATATATGTAATATCCATCTTCAAATCAATATATTTGATTTATATGTATGTTGTATGATTTCATTCAAAAAAATAGTTTTTTTACTTTCTTAATGTGAGGAGACCATACATGCACTCCACAAAATACGCAACTTCAATATAAATGAAGGTAAAAGATTTTGTCAAATATTTTGATGATAAGTCATGAAGGTCAAAGTGATAAAAAGAACCCAATATATATTCATATTAAACCAAATTAGATACAACAATGTTTTTTCAAAAATATTGTCTATAAAATGTGCTTTGATAATTTTTTTATAAACAATTATTTACCCAACAGATATGGTACGGGTGACCCGACGACTGCCTGCTCTTATACTTACCCGACGCATAGGGTACAGGTTACCCAACGAAGGCCTCCGCATATAATTACCCAACGTATTGATATATGAATATTCGTCGGGTATAATTTAGCAGATTATATTTACAATTTTTAATAACACATGTTACCCGACGGACACGGTACAGGTTACCCGACGTCAACCTCCGCTTATAATTACCCGACGGGTATAAATGACTATTTGTCGGGTATGATTTAGCAGATTATATTTACAATTTTTTTAATGCTTGTTACTCGACGGATAGGGTACCGATTACCCGACGTCTACCTCCTCTTATGATTACCCGACGAGTATAGATATATAAATATCCGTCGGGTAATTATAAGCAGATTATATTTACAATTTTTTATTGCACATGTTACCCAACGGGTTTGTATTTAACTATTCGTCGGGTATGATGTTTTTAGTAGATTAAAAACTTAAATTTTTTTTTTTACCCAACCTTTTGAAAAACTTAAAAATTGAAAATGATCGATCTAACTGTCCACATTTATGGTAGGTACCCATAGATCGTCTACGCGAAAAATTTCCCAAATTGTAAATCCCAGCATTAGGAAACGGTGCGCGACGATTCAACGGTTACACAACGTTTCTTCACGATCGGACGGCTTGAAATCTTCAAAACATCAAGATTTTCGACGGGCGAGATCTAGGCACGTAAAACCACAAAGTGAACGGTTAGATTGCTCAAATTCAATCGTTTGAATATCAATAGGATCCAAAATTCGAAAAATATAATGAAGTTTCCTTGAAGAGTTTAAATTCCTTGGGTAAAATGATTGATTTCTGATTTTCAAAAACTTAAAAATTTAAAATGACCAATCTAACCGTCCACATTTATGGTAGGTACCCATAGATTGCCTACGCTAAAAATATCCCAAATTGGAAATCCCAGGATTAGGAAACGGTGTGTGACGATTCAACGGTTACACAACGTTTCTTCACGATCGGACGGCTTGAAATCTTCAAAACATCAAGATTTTCGACGGACGAGATCTAGGCACGTTAAACCACAAAGTGAACGGTTAGATCGCTCAAATTCAATCGTTTGAATATCAATAGGATCCAAAATTTGAAAAATGTATTGAAGTTTCCTTGAAGATTTTAAATTCCTTGGGCAATATGGTTGATTTCTGATTTTCAAAAACTTAAAAATTGAAAATGACCGATCTAACCGTCCACATTTATGGTAGGTACCCATAGATCGCCTACGCGTAAAATATCCCAAATTGGAAATCCCAGGATTAGGAAACGGTGTGCGACGATTCAACGGTCACACAACGTTTCTTCACGATCGGACGGCTTGAAATCCTCAAAACAACACGATAACGATAAATGGGACTTTAGGCATGTAAAACCAAATTTTGAACGGTCCCGAAGTTGCTTATACTTTCGCCGGACTTGGTTTTCCGATGAAGGCCAAAAACGACATCAGAACGGTCATGCCCGACGGAGATGTGAAAACCTCCGTCAGGTAACTTCAATAAAACGGCAAGTTTTCAAAAATTCCAAATTTCTGCCTAATTTTTGGCGAAATCTCAAATTTCCCGCTTGGTATTACCCGACGGACATTTTAACTAATACTTAAATCAGACAGACTCTTCTTCTTCTTCCTTCTTCTTCATTTTCTGAAATTTCCCATCTCCGAAAACTGCCGACCCATTCTTCCTCTTGCTCTCCGACCCGAAAAATTCGTCATTTTCTACCTTTCCAAGTTGTCAACTTGTCTTGCTATCCCTCAAGCCGCCGGCCAAGCAGTCAAGGACACCATCTCCCCTCATCGAGGTATGCCGTCGCCGCCGCTTCCCTTGTTAATGTTAATGTTAGTTTCAATATATTGTTTATTGTTAATTTGGATATATTTGTTTATATTGGTTGATATTCGATATATTGGTTTATTGGTTTATATTGGTTGATATTCGATATATTGGTTTAGTGTTAATTTTTATTTGGAAAAAGAATTTATGAAATTGGATATTGTTTTTGTTAATGTTAATGTTAATGTTAATGTTAATGTTAGTTTCAATATATTTTTTATTGTTAATTTGGATATATTTGTTTATATTGGTTTATATTGGTTGATATTGGATATATTGGTTTAATGTTAATTTTTATTTGGAAAAAGAATTTATGAAATTGGATATTGTTTTTGTTAATGTTTATCTATATATATTTGGATATATATTTGTTATTGGTTTATTGTTATTGTTAATGTATATATAATAGTTGAAGATTTGTTGAAATTTTGATGTTTGGTATAATGTTGGAATTGATATAATGTTATGTTTTTTGTTATGCTTTTGGATATGAAATTTATGTGAATTTTGGATATGTGAAATTTATGAATTTTGGGTAATTGAATTTTAAAAACAATTTTGGGAAATTTTTATATGGTGTAGTATAAGTGAATTTTGGAAATGTGAGTTTTAAAAATTTTTAATTTGTGAATTTTAGGATTTGGATATTATATGTTTGGACTAATATATAAGTTAGATTTTGGTCCCGAAATTTGGATTTAGAAATTTAGGTATAATGTTGTGAATTTTGAGTTTAGTACGTTTGGATTAATTAGTTTTTTAAGTTAATTTTTCGTTTGTGTTGGATTTATTTAAAAAAATTAGAATTTGGTGGTTTTAGTTTTTAGATACCAATTTACTAATTATTACTAAAAACAATTATTGCTTTATTTTTTTTAAGTTTATTGGAATTATAAAATGTTGGTTAATTTTAAATGCGATTTTGTTTTTATTTTTTTAATTTAATATTTAATATTAAAAATGTTTGGTTTTTTTTATTTAATTAAAAATGTGATCGTTAATTTTATATTAATTAATTTATATTTGTTATTGTAGATGTCGCATTGCACCTTCATCACGTCTAGGTCTCGCCCTTGCCCTGATCCCGTTGATGATCATGAGCCGGAGGAGGCAGCCTCGGACTCGGTTGCCTCAACAACGGCTTCCGTTCACGCACCGCTGTCGATTTATATGCGACCCGGTGCCCGATCGGCTCGTCGACAACATAGTAAGAAACGGGGGGAACCCCGTACCGACCCCCAGCCCTCACAGGACGTCGTCGGAGCCGACGAAACATGCTCTAATGTCGGATCACTCCCTAAGGGTAAGCACATTATTTTGTTTATTTAACCAACCGTTTTTATTTGCTACTCATTTTATTTACTAATGTTCATTGAATTTGCAGGTAGGTCGGTGAACGTACGCGGGATAAACCGAGGTTTGACATCCCAGTGGATTTGCAGGACAACAAATGCAAAGATACTGGTGGTGTACGTTCAGCAACTCCGGTCCGCTGGTAAAAATTCACAGCCTCCTGGTTCATGACATTGGTGCGATTCTTCGCACCAAGTCACTGATGATGGGGGAGACTTTTCGAACCCAAACCCCAGAGAAGATCACGCGTTGTTGGGGCGAGTTATCGGTATATTGTTTTCCCATTTTTAAAATTAATTTCATATTTTTTAATTATTTTACTAACTTTAATAATTGATTCCAGATTAATTTTGAGTTCGACTTGGAGAACGTCATGCTCAGTACATACCTGTGCCACCACTAGCAGTTACGGTACGCCGACTGGAAGTACGAGCTCCACAAGTACTTCTTGACTTGGCCTTCTCCGGAGGAAGCTTGGTCAAATCCTCTGGAGGAGTTGGACGGGGCGAAACTGCCAGGGTGGTTGTGGTTGTGCGACCATTTCGTGTCCCCCACATATTTGGTACGTATTATCTATTTAATTAATTAAATTATTTAATTTTTATGTTATTTTCCATTTTAAAATCTAATTTTCGGTTTTACGAATGAATAGCGGAAATCGATTGCCAAAAAATCGAACCGGGGAGCGAAAAAATTCAACCACCACGGGGGGTCGCGATCCTTATCGGCCCGGCAGGAGGATCGGCGCATCGCCGGGTCGTTGTTTCCAGAGGTGGATGCCTGGGGGCAGGTGTACGCTGGACGGGGGGATCAAGAGACTGATCGAATTCACGTAAGTATATTTTTTGAAGATTAAACATTTTTCCTGAATTTGATAATTATATTTCTAATTAATATTTATTCGAATTTGTAGGATGCGATGCAGCAAGACGTCCAGCAGACACAAGCTGAGCTCACCCAACAACATCCGTATGTGCTGTTGGAGCAGCAGCTCCCTAATGTCGATATGTCGATCGCTATTCTAGAGCGACAACTTGGGAGGCGCCCAAGGAGGGTCGTTCTGGGGGCGGGCGACATGATTGTGCTGGCTGTCTCTCCTTCGTCGTCTTCTTCTCGGATAGGCAATTCCCAGGAGATGTCGGGCCTAAGGAGAAACTTCGATATCGTCGAGGCCGAAAATGCTCAGCTCAAAGCCCAATTTACGGAGATGCAAGTCCAAAACCAACAAATCAAGAGCGCCCTTGACAACATCTTTCAACGTATGGGTGACCGTGGATTGGATGCCATTTTCTCACCGCCCACCCAACAGCCCCCTTAGGATCCCGGCTACTTTGACCCCTCAACTAATTGTTAGAGTGTACTGTATATACAATATTTTTATAGTTTTAATGATGTCAAAATATTACATTCATTTTTTTAATATTAATTTAATTTTTATTAAAATTTTTTAATTATATTTTTTAATTAAATTTTTAATTTTTTATTAAAAATTATATTAAATATGGAACGCTTGCCCGGCGCACAGTCATTCCATCGGGCATAAAAACGGGATTTTTTAAAACTAAACCCGGCGAAAGGGGGAAACGTTACCCGATGGTGTTTAAACGTTACTCCGATGGGTTTTTTAACACTTTACCTGACGGACATATATGACGTTACCCGACGGGTTTTCTAACACGTTACCCGACGAACATATATAACGTTACCCGACGGGTGTATATAACGTTACCCGACGGTTGTTTATAACGTTACCCGACGGATTGTATTAACCTTAACCGACGGATTGTATGAACCTTACCCGACGGTAATAAGATGTTGACTTTAGTTGCTCGACGACAGTATCAACGACGAACACTACCACGGGGCATTGTGAAATTGCTTGATGAGGACACTGTGCTCGTCGAGTAATCTGAAAGCCCGACTACAATAGCCCGACGCCTATTGCCCGACGATGAGTCGCCGTTGTCAGTGTTACTCGATGGATGTCTTACGTTGCGCGACGACGTCATTCCGCCGGGCAACTTCTGATTTCTTGTAGTCAAACAACAAAGAATAGTGGAACATGTGTGAGCTGTTATGCTTCTACGTACGTACCCTAATAACATTATTCTCGTGATCGACTCTCTTTATTATTCTCCCATCCGTTCCCATCATCAAAAAGCTAACAATTTTCAACTCTAGCTCACAGCATTTGTGCTCTCACTCTCAACAAATTCCAACACAGACTTGAGAAATAGAGAGAGAAATATGTGTGACCAGCAGAAAACCCTTGGTGCTATGGCACCAGAATTAGTTGAAAGATCCTCAAATATGAACCCTAACAACAACAAAACTCACCATCTGAAACCTGACCGCCGTACCCTCTCTCCTTTCTCTTTCTACTCCCCTAAACTCTCCTTCTACATCCTCTCAGCCTGCGTCACCCTCTTCATCATCCTCCACATCCAATCCCTCCAAACCAACGACGACCCCACCTCATCAATATCCTCCTCTTGGACCTTCATGCACCAATGGCAACGAGTCACTACCACCACCGCCACAACCACCACCACAATCATGGAGGAGAAACTCCGCCACGCGGTCACATTCCTCCCCATAAAAGACCTACGTTACGCTGGCCCCGCCGCCTTACAAGACCATACATGGTTCATGAGCTCTATGTATGACAAGCAGGATGAAGATGGCGGGGTCCAGTACCAGCACTTCCCCTCCCCCTCATCCCACGGCCGCCTCCTCTGCCTCAAGGGTCGCGACAACCATGACGGCTCCTGGAACTCGTATGCCCTCGCCTACCCGGAGGCCATCCTCGATAAGGCAACCCTCATGAAAGGATTGACGTTCGTGTCCTACAACCACTACAACTACGACAACATCTGGCATGGCCTGTCCGCGGTCATGCCCTTCGTTGCCTGGCACATAAAAAACTCATGTGCCCTCCCCGATCGGTGGGTTTTGTACCACTGGGGGGAGATCAGGGCGGGGATGGGGACGTAGCTGTGGAGTTTGATGGAGGCAACTTTCGGTGGGGCCCAACGGGTTGAGATTTTTGATGATGTTGAGGAAGGGAGCGCCGTTTGTTTTGATAAGGCTGTGGTGATGAGGCATAATGAAGGGGGAATGTCGAGGGAGAAGAGGGTGGAGGTTTATGATTTGATGAGGTGTAAAGCGAGGGCTTATTGTAACGTCATCAGTTCGTCGTTGTACGAACGACACCGCTGTGATTGAGATCTTTCAGAGGGAGTGTGCCAAGGTGGACGGCTGTCGCTTGATGGTGGCTTACTCCAACAACCTCAATTTTTGCGACCAGGTGCGCACCCTTTTACCTTTGGTTTAATGTCATCCCAGTTCGCAGTTTAGTATTATGAGTTCTTGTGTACCCTCTTAGGTATTTTGTATTTTTATGTTTTTATAGACACCCTTTTAGGTTTTACACCTTACACAAACACTCCCTTAAGTTCCAAAACATTACATCAACTCATTTGTTAAGTGATTATCAATTAAAAGCTAACATCAACCTGAAAATTGACAAAATTGATATATCAAAACAACCATAAGGGCATTTTAATATTTACATAACTTATATTACATTTAATTAATTTTTTTTCTTCATATTTTATGGGTTATGTGTAATGCCTGAGGGAGTATTTATTTAAGGTTCAAAATCTGAGAGAATGTTTGTGAAAACACAAAAAACCTAGGGGGCGTTTGTGTAAATAACTCTTAGTATTATTGATCTAATGATATATTTACCCACTCCACTTTATTAAGAAAATCTCAAATTCAATTTTCGTAAATGATAAAATAGATACTAGATGTAATAATTCATCCTCCTCTATATCCTTGTATGAAACTTCCATCCACATTCATTTGAAAATAGAAAATTCGACCCATATTATTCTTTAAGTATAATGAAGAAAAATTCATCCAAATCTAGCTAGTTTATGATGGATGTTTATGTAAAAAAATCAATTAAATTAGAAATCATTTCATAATTTGTATGTATCAAAATAATTGACGATGGATGGCTTTTGGTAGCGTTTAAAGTCCTTATGATATGAACCGTCAATTTAATTAATACATATGAATTCCTAAATAATTCCATTTCGTTTGATTTTTACAAAGATGATATATGTACGTGATATTTTAAGAAAACAACAGTTCTGATTATCACAACACAATATAATGTAAGAAATAGGTATGATTGAATCATTTGGTACTTGATAATATAAATGCAGAAAATTTTGTCATAAGAAACTATACAGAATGTAGAATTATTAGTATGCATATATGCGTGGGCCGACTGGCGAGGAATCTTTTATTCCTTCAAGTGGGTGGCTGGAAGGTTTATATAATAGAGATATATTTTTCGTTTTTGTGCACAAGTGTATATGCTCTATATTTAAACACCTACTTTGTTTTATTTGTGCAACCCTATATATAATATGATGGTTTTAAATTGTGTAGCTTTAGTTAATTTTATTTTTTAAAATATAATGATATAGAGAAGGAGATTACATTATACATATCAAGTATCGAATTCGCCGTTTATGAAAGTCGAGCTCGAGACCTTCCATATAAGGTGTACGTGGAGAAAAATACTACTAGACAGAAGTACTAAATGACTGTAGTTTTAGTTTCTTAATTATCAATTAAGTTTGTGGTGGAAATCTTGGTAGAGTTGAGCTAGGTCTAATCTAGGTCTAAACGAAGGGATGGACTCTCAGGGTTGAGACAACTTAAGCAATTGAGTTTTGACCGAGTTTTTCCTTTTTATATATTTATTAGTATACACTTTGCCTGAAAAAAAAACATGGTAAGTATAATTTTGTTTTCTTTACTCTTTGTTGGTTATTTCATTTTTCGAGAGCCTTCTTATTTCACTTTTTGAATTTTGTGAACTTTTGATATATTTATTTGTCATAATTGAAGCTGTTCATTTTTCAAATCATCATTTCAATATCATTTTTATGGTGAACGTCAATTAATTTAATTGATACATATAATTGAATGATTAGTGATATTTAATTTTGTAAATTTCTTGCATATATAATCTAGCTTGAAAAAATTATTATGAGTTGAACATTTCCAATTATGGATATATATATTAGTTTTGATAAAAGAATATTGGGAAATGTGGATTATATTATACACATTGAGTACTACCCTTACTCTTAATTTACAAGAATCGAATCCAATACCTCCTATATAAACGAATCGAGTATTTAAAGACAAATAAATGAAAATAGTGAACAGAGAGATTTCTTCAAGATGAAACACTAACTGATTATTCTATTCATTTTTATTTTCAGGTGAAAGTAATGAGTATGACAGACATCTTGGTATCTCCACACGGTGCGCAGTTAACAAATATGTTCTTGATGAACAAGAACAGTAGTGTCATGCAGTTCTTTCCAATAGGTTGGCTAAAACTAGCCGGAGTAGGCCAATATGTGTACCAGTGGATTGCCAGCTGGTCAGGTATGAGACATAAAGGTACTTGGCGGGACCCACATGGTGACACGTGTCCGTATAATGAATATGATCGCCGATGCATGTCCATCTATAAGCACGGAAAAATTGGACACAATGGAACCTACTTTGCCGAGTGGACAAGAAATGTTATTGATGAGAGTAGGAGTAAGAAAATGGAAGAAGCAAAAAGGGCTGCTGTAGGTTCTGAAAACAATAGAGCTTGTTCATGTAAGTAGTTGATGACGTTCATTTTATCATTCATATGTTTTGTAACTATACATATAATATTGACCACTGTTTGTGTAAAAAATTACTGCTTCCATTCCCTTCTGTGCGCTTAATTTGTCTAAATTTTTTATTTATTTTCAATTGCTAATAGATCATACACGCCACAAATTTGAATGTCTAACAACTGCATTTATTCTTCACATATATGTTTTGCAATTATATATTGTTGTATAGTGTGGGACTATAAATTATTCAAATATTATGAAGCTGTTACGTAGCCCATAATTCCTATAATATCTTTTTTTTTCGATAAATAAAAAATTGAATTAACAAGGGGGAAATTGTTAGGCCATAGTTCTTACATGCATTTCATGCCATTTCATGCCTCTTTGCTTGTCTTTTACTTAATTTCTGGCCATCCATAGTAGAAAGTGACGCTCTTGTGAGACATGTGCAGGTTTTAGAAAGATAATGCAATTATAAGAATACAGGAAAAGAATGACTCAAATCGGAGTTCAAATGAAAGAGCTGTCCTCATTTCAATATCGAGCCATGAACCAGGCCCTAAGTGCGCCAGTGCGCCCTATTTTGGGTCATTGACCAAGTACCTCAAATCAACCCATCCGGGTCCCAAAGCCGTGTCTCATGACATCAAGTTCATGTCCTGAAAGTGTCAAAGTGCGTTGTGGCGTGACAATGACATCCTTAGAACGAAATTCCAAGTTTTCAGGCCCTCACCGAGGTTCTGCCATGATTCCAGCATGTCTGCCCAGTGACTGGCTGTGTTCACACCTACCAGCTTGCATTTGCACGCCCAGCCTTGTTCTGATTGGTTTTCATAGATTTTAAGGACTTTGTAATTACATAGGAGTGCCATAGATATTCTAGAATACTCTAGCCTAGGGTTTGTAATTCTAGTCCTTGTGGGACAAGGTTTTCCCTTGTCTATAAAATGGAGGCCTTGTTCAGTGTTTCGACGACCACGCTTTTACCCCGCTTTACATTACTTATAGATATTTTGTTTACTTATTATGTTGAGCTATTAGCGAGAGGCTTGTTCAAGAAGACCTGGTTGTGTTCTTAGAGGAGTGCTTGAAGTTGTGCTTGGAGTTCGCCTTTGAGAGTATAATTAGGTTGAATCTTTCACTTTCATATTCAATACAATTAATTTTTATGTTTTCCATTTTGTGTAGTGAGTAGTTCCCTTTAGGTTAGGGCTGATCTTGAACCTCTAATCATGACAACTTCGTACTTGGTTTTGGCGCTTGGTTTGATTGTTGTGTTTGCCTTGGTAGATTGATTCACTGCTTTAATTGCTATTCTATTTATGTTGTTAAAATTGGCCACTTTAATTGCATGACTTAAAGATGACTTTGCATCGAGGGCTGTGGTAAAAAAAATATGTGAAAAGGTCCATGACATTCCTAAGGTTACCATGTAATCCCTAGGGTTAGTGTAGTGTCATTAAATCCCTTCAGAACTTATTCTCTTTGTGTGTTGACTCAGAAACCGTGGGACTCAATCGAGAATAATTTGATAGACGTCTTAGGTGCCCGTGTGGCCTAAGACATACTAAGTAAGAAGAGATAAATGGAGTGAGGCTGATAGGGGCTGCCTTAACCAAGAAAGAAACATGATAGTTGAACCTTGCAAATCAAGTTAGAAAACGTTGTGGCTAGGTGTGGATAGGGGCTGCCTTAACCTGACTTTAATTTGATTACAAACTCTTTGTTATTTACTTTGTTTCTTGCATTAGAAGTTATTACCCCCACCCCCCTTTGGTCCGTGTCCTGTTTAAGTGTTTTTATTTGGAGTCTTTTGTTTAGTGTCAAGCATTTCTAATTAGTGTTTGTTTCTTTTTGAAGTACTTACTTGTGAACTAAACAATCTATTGCCAATATATTGCTATGAGTACATTGTTGATTCAAGTCCTTGTGGGATTTGACCCTTGCTTGTACCACTATATTGTCTATTGAGTAGTGCACTTGCTAGGATATTATTGTTAAGGATTGTGTGCATTTACTTGTCATTCTTTTCTTCCAACAAATTTTTGAAGCCGTTGACGGGGATTTGTCCCTCAGCGGTGTCCATTGCTTAGATTGTTTTAACTTAGTTCCTTTTTGTTTGTTTAAGGTACTTTTATGTCATTACAAGGTTCTGCAAGGGGATTTGTTCACGGCTCTTCAATTCCATCATCTGCTTTATCATCAGTCCACGGTTCTCCTCATCCAAGTCCACCACCAAGCCTGGGGAGAATGGCTAATGAACGTGTCTTAGCTAACCCACCACCACGGCTGCTTAAGGACTATGCCACATCTCATGTCAGTGAGGACCAATTCCCTATTGTCTTTCCACCATCCACGGTGGAAACGTTTGAGTTCAAATCAAGAACAATCCACATGCTGCCTAAGTACCATGGCCTTTCCGGTGAGGACCCCCCTATACACATCAAGGAGTTTGTGGAAGTCTGTTCCACATTAAGGATCAATGGCATGACTAAGGCTGAGATCAGATTGAGGTTGTTCCACTTTAATCTTATGGACATGTGTAAAGCATGGTTCCATTCACTAGCACCTGCTTCTATAACCTTGTGGAGGGGCTTGTTCTCTAAGTTCCTCACTCAATACTACCTCATGGCTAAAACCAAAAAGCTCAAGGCTCATATCATAGCACCCTAGCAAGTTGAGGACGAATCTTTCTATGAGTTTTGGGATAGGTTTAATCAGATGATCCAAGAATTCCCTCATCACAACATTGATGAGTGCCACTTAATGCTATACTTCTATGGAGGCTTGAAGAATAGTGATAGGGTAATGGTGAACTCTCAATCCAAGGGATTATTGGAAAGCACGACTAAGGAAGCTAGGGCAGCATTTGAGAGCATTGCTCGGAGAGAAAAGCAGTTTAGCTATAGGGGACAACAAGCTAGGACCCTTAGTAGTTTGAGTAGGGATAAGGATGACACCATAGCCCAACTTACGACTATGGTGAAATAGCTATGTGATGCCAAGGCCAAGCCCACTATGACGTGTGATGTGTGCTCAGTTCAAGGCCATGACTCTCAGACATGTCCTATGGTAAAGGATGCAAACTATATTGGAAGGTACAATGAGGGCATGAGGCCTAAGAACGACCCTTATTCCAACACCTACAATCCTGGATGGAAGAACCACCCAAACTTCAAGTGGAACAATAACCAGAATTTTCAAAACCCCACAGCACCCCCTGGATTCCAAGGGCATACCGTGGCCCCTCAAGTTCCCACTCAAGTCCTTCAACATCCTCAAGGCAATCCTGCCCCAGCAAAGAGATCTTTGGAAGACATGATGGCTAACTTGATTCAGCACACCACAACAACTTAGCCGAAGACAGATCGTGTCATTGCAGCCATAGAAACCCAAATCGGCCAAATGGCATGCCAGCTCAATAGATTAGATCCTGGACTTCAACTCCCTAGCCAAGTCCATATTAACCCCAAAAATAGTATCCATAAGGCCGATATCAATGCCATTCAGTTTAGGAGTGGAAAAGAACTTCAAAGCTCACCTGAGACCCAAAGTGCTGCAGAAGACCCTAAAAACCAAGTCTAGGCCCCTGCTGTAAAACTTGCCCATGCGCCAGAATTAGGGCGCAGTTCCAGTCGAGGACCTAATTTAAGGCGCAGTTCCGCCTCAGGACCAGAACCTGGCCAACCCGAGACACCTTAGGACATACCAGACCATGACACTACAACACCTCATAAGGAGCCTTCTAACCCTATTTTTCCTTTAAATCCCAAGTCTAAAGTTAGTTTTAGTAATCCACTAGCCAAACCCAAATTAATCCCAAAAACATCATCCACAAGGCCATTACAATTGCCATTCAGCTTAGGAGTAGAAAAGAACTTCAAAGCTCACCTGAAACCGAAAGTGCCGCAGAAGACCTTGAAAACCAAGTCCAGGCCCTTGCCACAAAACCTGCCCATGCGCCTAATTTAGGGCGCAGTTCCGCCTCAGGACTAGAACCTGGCCAACCTGAGACACCTCAGGACATACCAGACCAGGACACGGCAGCACCTCATAATGAGCCTTCTTACCCTATTTTTCCTTTAAATGCTAAGTCTAAAGTTAGTTTTAGTAATCCACTAGTTACTAATGATGTTGACTTACCTTTTCCTCGTAGGTTCCAAAAGAAGGACAACAATGCTCAATTTGAACAAGAGTTCACAAGCATGCTTCACAAGCTTCAAATCACATTGTCATTCTCTAAGCTTGTGAGGACCATGCCTATCTTTTCTAAGCTTCTCAAGGACCTAGTAGCTGGAAAACGTGGGTTTCACCCCAACAATGTCCTAGACATTACTGCATCCACTTTGAATGAGTTCCAAGGCCTGCCACGAAAGGCTAGTGACCTAGGCCCTCTGCCCTGCCGTGTGTCATTCAATCCAAAAGGTTTGAACATTTTCTTTGTGACACAGGAGTCTCTGTAAGTATCATGCCTTTTCATGTCTATAATTCACTTGCATCATGAGACTTGAAACCTACACAATTGTGCGTTATACTTGCTAACTCTTCTGTGACACAACTTATGGGTATGATTGAAGATGTGATAGTTCAAATAGGAGACACATGCTGTAACGACCCAGAAATTTAAGTATTAAATTTTCGTAAATTATTTTGCAAAAGGACGAAATTGTCGTTTGGTTGTTTAAGGGGCTTGAAAGTCAATTTTTGTTTCGAGATACTTTTGGTTGTCTTTCGGGGACTGTAGCGTAGGTCTCGAACTCACGAGTTTGTAGACAGGCGGTAAGCGGAAAACGGAGTTCGTGTGAGAGAGTTGTGGGTCTAGATTATTCAGGGGCATTTTGGTAATTTGGGCTTTGTAGATATTTTAACCCAAGTAGATCATATTCTCCTATTTTTTTTTCACTCTCTCTCTCTTCGTTGCTCACCCCGAACCCATGCGACCAAAACCCAAAACCCACAATTTTGAACTTCGATTCAAGGCAAGATCCTCCATTTCTGTTTAACTAATCCAATTCCCCTCCTTCTCGTGATTACAGATGTACCAACCATGGTTTGAGGCAGCCGCGGGAGACAAACGAACTGAGGAAAGGAAAAGTGAAACCTTTCGATCAATTTTTCGGCCAATACATGTAAGGTTTCGTGTTTAGAGGTTATATCTGAGTTCCTGGGTTCGAGTAGATAGATTTAGACTAAAAATTTGTGAAAAACGGTTAAAATTTGAGGAAGTTAGGAGAAATTCAAGGTCGGCCGGCAATGGAGTTTTCCGGCGACGGCGGCGCAGTCTTCTTCTTCGGCGAGTCTCCTACGAGACTCTAGTGACTGGTCTGACCGGAGGCGGCTGACGTGGCATGCCAAGGGGCAGCCACGTGGTGCCATGTGGAGCCACATGGCGACCGTCATCGGCTAACTCAGCTGCCATGTGGATCCACGTGGCAGCACAGTCAGCGTCTAGTATGCAGTCAGTTGACGTTTAAGTCAACTGACGCTGTCAGGATTTGACGGAATATGCTGACGGCATTAGCATATACCGTCAAATGATAACAGTGTTATGACGGAACCCTAACGCCGTTAGTCTGAACGGAATATTCCAATTCCGTCAGGTTTGACGGAATATTCCGTCAGAGTGACGGAATATTCCACCGTGAACAGTACAAGGCTTGTGGGGGAGCGTGACGGTGCGTGGCGGTGCAAGAGGGTGCGTGGCCAGTGCGTGGCGCATGGTCTGGCCTTCTACTAACGCCTGGTGGTGCGTGGGGCTATTTTCCGGCCAACGGCAACGCGTGGCTAGGGATTTTGGACATTTCGGATTGGATTTTGGCAGTTTTGATGCCATTGGAGTTCATTTTGAGCCCCGTTTGAGTAATCCCATCGGTAATGGCTGACCATGGAGCAGGTTTTGGCTAAGGAGGTCAAGGGAGTTGGGTTATTAATGTGTCAAGGAATTCCTTGGGGCTAGGGCTTCCTTGATTTGGTATTTTGGATGTACTGAGAACGGACTGGGTTTCCAGGATTGTGTGGCATGTGTACTTTTATGTAGTATGTTATACCACCAGGTTCTCCAACTGGTGTTGAGGGTACGTCTCCGCCAGATTGTTGAGAGGTTCTCTGATGTTGGCATTCGAGGTGTCTTTCTTTGCCACATTGTTGAGGGTTCTCTGACTGGCATTAAGGGTACGTCTTCTCCAGATCGTTAAGGGGTTCTCCGATGTTGGCGTTTGAGGGGTCTTTCTGCACCACATTGTTGAGGGTTCTCCGACTGGCATTGAAGGTATGTCTCCGCTAGATCATTGAGTGGTTCTCTGATATTGACGTTCGAGGGATCTTTCTCCGCCATATTGTTGAGGTTTGTGGTATGTTAGGGAGGATTGCATCATACTCTCAGGATGAACTAGGATATTGAGCAATGGCTAGGGATGACAGGGATATCGAGTTACCAGTCGAGGTGCTCAGGAGGAGCTGGATATCGAGTTACCACTCGGGGTGCTCAGGAGGAGCCATATATCGAGTTACCACTCGGGGTGCTCAGGAGGATCGGATATCGAGTTACCACTCGGGGTGCTCAGGAGGAGCTGGAAATTGAGTTACCACTCTGGGTGCTCAGGAGGAGTCGGATATCGAGTTACCACTAGGGGTGTTCAAGAGGAGCCGGATATCGAGTTACCACTCGGGGTGCTCAAGAGGAGCCGGATATCGAGTTACCACCCGGGGTGCTCCGGAGGAGCAGGATATCGAGTTACTACTCGGGGTAATCAGGAGGAGCCGGATATCGAGTTACCACTAGGGGTGCTCAGGAGGAGCTGAATATCGAGTTACCACTCGGGGTGCTCAGGAGAATACGGATATTGAGTTACCACTCGGGGTGCTCAGGAGGAGCCGGATATTGAGTTACCACTCGGGGTGCTCAGGAGGAGCCGGATTTCGAGTTACCACTCGGGGTGGTCAAGAGGAGTTGGATATCGAGTTACCACTCGGGGTGCACAGGATGAGCCGGGATATCGAGTACGACTCGGGGTACGTCAATGAGACTAAATTCATCCAAGTCTGGTACCTTCATCATCCGGGTTAGTGGGTTGGTGTGGGCGATGACCCAAATTGATGAGTTATTGACGGTTCACAAACGGGTGACACGTCAGTTGTTTTGTTAGATTGCGGAGGAGGTCCTCCGAGGTAGTTTGTTAACTACTAGGCTATCCTGCGACTGACAGGTATGTGGGTTCAGTAAAGTACAGAGGAGGTTCTGTTGGAACCCCTGTAAAGTATATTTAATGTTTGTAAATGTTAAGGGTATTTCAGGTATTAAATTTTTGTGTTAAAAGTTGTCAGTCGAGAGGCTGGGGCGTAAAACAAGTTCGTTAGGTTACCCAGTAGGGCCAACACAAGTCTGAGGTTTCAGCTGTGTCTGACCTACTATCAACTTGGTATCAGAGCTTGTTAGCAGAGGGCTATAAACTTCGAATCATGATCAAGGGTTCTCACATTGTGATATGTGGCGAAGCACTAGCTCTAACCAGGCCGGTTAGCCACCGGTGCAGTTGCTCAGTCGAGAGGCTAAGACGGTTGACCAGTCCTTAAGGGGAGATTCTGCTGGATTTTTGGCAGAATTCTCATAATTAATTGGAAAGACTTAGGGGTATTCTTGGAATTTCTTTAGGTTGTCAGACGGGAGCAGGGTTCTTCCCGAGTTTCGAGGGGAAATTCGGGAAGGGTCATGTCAACTTGGTATCAGAGCTCTAGGTTTCACTTCTTGCAGACCGCACACTTGTGTGCAAATTAATTAAAGGTTCTTGTTAAAGAGATGCCTCTGAGACGTTGTCTCTTCAGCTACCTAGAACTGAGGGAGGCAGAGAGCTGGGAGTCATGCGATGCACGGGGGAGGTAGGAGCCGCTGTTGCGGTGAGTGGACTTTGGTTTATAAATTATAATGCATGCATAAAGGTATATTTGAATTAATAATTGTTATGTATTATTTTTGGTACATTTCTGGAATTTAGAAATTGTGCTACTAAATGATGGCTGGACATGTGTTTTCAACATTACAGTGGAAATAAGGTTTTGGGCTGTGACCTGGTTTTATGGACTCTGTTATTAAATGATTTTGACTTGGCAGATTTTGAGTCCATGGTTTTCGATGTAGACCCGAATGTGTGATTTCCTTCGATTTGGGCATAGACCCGAGTTTTCAATGAATTTGGCTTAGGCCAGGAAACAAGGATTTCAAAACATGGATTTGAATTACTTTCCCCGAGGGTCAAGGTTTTCTCCAACTGGCGTAGAGGATCTTTCTCCGCTAGATCGTTGAGGCGAGCTACGGCTCGGGAGACCATTCAGAAAGTCGTGAGATAGGTTTATGATAGTACATGGTTCTGCACAACTCGAGGTATATCGGGTGTGTGGAGGGTATCGAGCTATGGCTCGGGATTTTATTCGGGAGCAGTGGGATATGTTTTGATATATTTTGTGACCAGGTTGGTTTCATGATTTTTAAACTCCTTTGAGGAGGGTTTTCAAAGCAGAACTGGGGACCACGGTATGTTTTTCATTATTACGGATTTTCGTGGGTCCAACCAAGTGTCTTAACAAAAGATGAAAATTCCTGTGGTTTTCGGATTATCTAAATATATTATTTTATATACAAAGGGATTTTATGTTATGCATGCATGGTTTTATTCCTGGAGGGGGAAAAAGGTATGTTTTTCCAGCACTTGTTAGCGTTGCAGGGTAGTTTTGCGCCATATCGTTGAGGTTGTTGCTGCGTCGTACAGGGACCCGCATATGTTGAGATACTCAGATATGTGGTGGGATTTTTCCTAGACTAGCGTGGTAGGGTTTTTCCTCCCCCAGATCGTCGATATGCTCTGATTCTAGCGTGGCAGGTAGTTCTCCGCTAGATCATTGAGGCTGACTGTACTTGGTATACGTGACCCTTTCTGACACCTTGCTTCGAGATATACTCGGTCATGTGATGTCATGACTTGAGGAAATTGTAGTCATGTTGGGAGTAGGACCCGCGATGGACTTCTTGGGCTCAAAGCCTTGCTTCGAGGTATGTTCCAGGTTGAATGGATTTTAGTGTCTCCTGGATTTTGGTGTCTCCTGGATGTTGTTAGTGTCCTCATTTCAATATCGGGTCCTAAACCACGCCATAAGTGCGCCAGTTCACCCTATTTTGGGTCCTTAACTAAGTACCTCAAATCAGCCCATCCGGGTCCCAAAGCCATGTGTCATGACATCAAGTTCAAGTCCTAGAAGTGTCAAGGTGCGCTGTGGGGCGACAAAGACATCCTTAGAACGAAATTCCAAGTTTCAAGCCCTGTTTGAGGTCCTGCCCTGATTCCAGCCTGTCTGCCCAGCGACTGGCTGTGTCCACACCTGCCAGCTTGCATTTGCACGCCCAACCTAGTTCTGATTGGTTTTCATATATTTTAAGGACTTTGTAATTACATAGGAGTGCCATAGCTATTCTAGAATACTCTAGCCTAGGGTTTGTAATTCTAGTCCTTGTGGGACAAGGTTTTCCATTGTTTATAAAAGGGAGGCCTTGTTCAGTGTTTCGATGACCACGCTTTTACCCCGCTTTACATTACTTAGAGTTATTTTGGTTACATATTGTGTTGAGCTATTAGCCTGAGGCTTGTTCACGAAGACTTGACTGTGTTCATAGAGGAGTGCTTGAAGCTGTACTTGGAGTCCGCCTTTGAGAGTATAATTGGGTTGAATCTTTCACTTTCATATTCAATACAATTAATGTTTATGTTTTTCCTTGTGTGTGGTGGGTAGTTCCCCTTAGGTTAGGGCTGATCTTGAAGCTCTAATCATGGCACCTTCGTGACTTGGTTTTGGCGCTTGGATTGAATGTTGTGTTTGTCTTGGTAGATTGATTTGCTGCATTAATTGCTATTTTGTTTATGTTGTTAAAACTGGCTACTTTAATTGCATGACTTAAATATGACTTTGCATCAAGGGTTGTGGTAAAAACAATATGTGAAAAGGGTCCATGAAATTCCTAGGGTTACCGTGTAATCCCTAGGGTTTGTGTAGTGTCATTAAATCCCTTTAGAACTTAATACTTCTCTCTGTGTTTGACTCGGAAACCGTGGGACTCAGTTCAGCATAATTTGATAGACGTCTTAGGTGCTCATGAGGCCTATGACATACTAAGTAAGAAGAGATAAAAGGTGTGAGGGTGAGCTTAAGAGACCCCTTGCATGGGCACTAAACCAAGAAGGAAATATGATAGTTGAACCTTGCAAACCAAGTTAGAAAAAGTGGTGGTTAGGTGTGGATAGGGACTGCCTTAACCTGCCTTTAATTTGATTACAAACTCTTTGTTATTTACTTTGTTTCTCGCATTTCAACCCCCCCCCCCCCCCCCTCCCTTTGTCTGTGTCCTATTTAAGTGTCTTTGTTTGGGGTATTTTGTGTAGTGTCAAACATATGTAATTAGTGTTTTTTTTCTGTTTTAAGTACCTACTTGTGAACTAACAATCTATTGCTTTGAGTACATTGTACATTCAAGTCCTTGTGGGATTCGACCCTTGCTTGTACCACTATATTGTCCATTGATTAGTGCACTTGCTAGGATATTATTGTTAAGGATTGTGTGCATTTACTTGTCATACTTTTCTTCCAACGGAAACCTCACAATAACACCAAAGAAAAGGCAAGAGCACAAGAACCACAACGCCAAGCCGACAAGGCTAGCAACAAAGGGCATAAAATCTAGCAAAAAGCACCCCTTCCACTTACTACCTAAGCATCATGGGGGAGACGAACATTCCAAAATTAAGAATTCTAACATTTACGGTAGTAGCCAAAAAAGACAACACTTAACCGACCCTTAATCATAGAAATGATAGACTGAGAAATCAGCCAGGGAGGCTAAGAGCACCTGCTGAAAGTGCGGTTGTTCCGCTCCGCCCACAGCCCGTACGCCGTTGCCGCCAACGCAAGCTTTTAACAGACACATCCAAGCTCTTTCCATGCCACCGATTAGGAGTATCCACCAAGAAATCCTTCCAAGGCAAAGGGCGCCACATGGAGCCACATCTGCCAAGAACTTGCCTCCAGACTCCATCAATCCGGGAAATTGAAGAAAAGATGGTAATGGCTGGTCAATATCTGAGTTACACAACACACAAAGATTGGAATTGCTGCTAGTAAATCTACCTATCTGATCGAGAGTAGATAGGCGACCCCTAATAGCCAACCAAAAAACAAAGGTTACCCAAGGTATAGCTTAATGATGATTATGAATAAACATGCTCAACTTGGCCTCAAGCGGAATGCTAGTGGCACTGACCCGAAAGCTCCCCCATCAGTCAATTTGAGGACCTCGAGGGAGCCAAGAGTCGAACCAAAATGACACATTGTTGTCGTCGGCAATTTGCACCACAATGTGGTGCCTAGTAATCTCCCTGAGTCAGAAAAGCTTCCTCAAATTCCAAGAGAACAAAGATGCCGCCTTGACAACCATCCAATTCCAAGAAGCTTCCTCCTATAATGTTCATACTACTTCCGGGTAAGACATTTCATTTAACATCCACACATTAATTAATATGCCTCCTCCTTAAATATATTTATCAATCTGATACTTACCACATAATAAATAATATCTTCCATGAGGAATGATTTATTAACTAGGATTCCATTATAAATAATATTCAAGTACCATTTCCGCAACTATTTGCGACCCCTAACTTCAATCAATTCAAAGGAACTTCTGACCCGGTAAAGCACCTCGACTACTACTTGCCATGACTTGGTTTAACCATCTTCCGCAGAGATCAATCTCCTCCTTCGACGACCTAGGTTTAGCATTTGTGAAGTAGTACTCACAGCTTCGCACCGTCGAAGTCAAGGAAAATCATCTCTTCACCAGAAGGAAGCAGTAGAAGGAAACCCTTCGACAATACATTCAGAGGTACTATGTGGGAAAACCCCGAATCGCGGGTTGCAGAGGCCTTGTCACTGGAATGACATTCAAGCAAGGACTTCCCCAAGATAATTAGTTCAATGATGACATCGTCATAGGCAACAGACGCAACCTTACCATAATACTGTCCATAGCGGAACAATATGAATGATAGGAGGACGAGAAGAATGCTGCCCAAGCCAAAAAGCTCACCTGTCCAAGCGAGGTAACATTCGAGATGTTGGCACCAAGGGTGATGCCAACTCCAAAGCCATCTTTCGAGAAGCAACTAAGCCTTCTTTCGAGATGCAAATGAAGCCTTTTTCCTTGAAACAACTAAGCCTTCTTCCTAGAAGCAAATGAAACCTTCTTTCGAGAAACAACTAATCCTTCTTCCGAGAAGCAAACCAAGCTTTCTTTCGAGAAGAAACAAATCCTTCTTCCGAGAAGAAACTAAGCCTTTCTAAGACCCAAACATAGCTTTTTTCCGAGAAGCAACTATGTCTTTTTCTAAGAAGCAAACAAAGGTTTCTTTCAAGAAGCAACTAAGCCTTCTTCCTAGAAGCAAACTAAGCATTCTTCCAAGAAGCAACTAAGCCTTCGTCTGAGAATCAAACAAAGCCTTCTTCCGAGAAATAAATGAAGCCCTTTCTCAAAGGCAACTTAAAGCTCTTTTTCGAAAGGAAAACAAAGCCCTCATTTGATAGGCAAGTTGAATGAACTCTCCAATGTTGAACACCCATGGAAACAGCGGGGGCATTTGAGAAACAAAGCCCTTCCTCCATGCAAGAAGACAAGACCGGTGTTCAAGGAAAATTAGAAAAACCCCATGTGATGTTTAAGTTAGAAAGAACAAGTCAATAAAAAATTTGCAGCACAATTCATCAATTACAAAAACGCGCCAAATGTTCAATAATCATCCCCTCGGATGATGCATGGTGGCGTTGAAAATTTACGGGTGTTAGATTCCAAACCCAATTTACTGAAATGAATTCAGAATTTACGACGTGTCATCTACAACCATTTTAGTGTGTGAAGTTCAGCAACGTGATTATGCATACAAGACTGTAAAATGATTGGAACTTCAAAGCCTAATACTCATTCCCTCAGATGAAGCTCGGTAGTGTTAGAAAGATGTGGAAGTTAGCTTTCAATCCTAATTTTTGGAAATGGATTCCAAGTTATAACAAAGTTTGTAGAGCCAGTTTAGTGCGCAAAGGTTAAACCTGCCGAATTAATGCAAAACGTTCTACAAATAAAACTTCATTTCTAACATACTAGCCAATTTTGGTTTGTTATCCTCTTCAGTTTATAAAACTTCATTTCTAACATACTAGCCAATTTTGGTTTGTTATCCTCTTCAGTTTTTTGGCATGAAGAGGCGAAGAAGGAAAGCGGGCATTAGGTTGTAGGATTGGCAAATGACCGACGAACGTTCAGACCGAACGAAAATGAACCCCTTCCTTTCAGATCCTTCAATTCCTAAATTCGGAATTTCTAGGCATCCCAGCTTACCGTTTTGTCTCACCTTCTTAATGGGTGATTTTATCTTCGTGTTTTATTTTTAAGGGGTAAGGTTTATGTCCTCCCCCAATGTAGATGTAACTTCTTATTTTGCTAGGTTTTGGCTTTATGTCCCCCTCGTTGTATGTCTTTTTTCTTAATAAAATTTGGCTAGTGTGGGTGTTAGAGGGATAAGGGGGGCTGGGGTGATGGTTGAGGGGGGTGGGGCGGCATTTCTTTTAGGGGCCCAGCTCCCTCTTAATTTCTTTGTGCGTTGGGAGCGTAGGCTGCTGTAGCAGTCCGATGACTGAGACCTAGTGTGTTGTTCTGCTCGCCTAATCCTTATTTGCATCAATCTTGTCTTATAAAAAAAAACTTCATTTACAGACATAGAAGACGGTTGGCGAAACACATTTTGAATGCTTAACCATTTTATTCAGTTAAAAATCTAGCTACGGAAAACCTACGCTACAAGTTAAGGCAATATCTAAGAAACGGGAAACTCGTCGTCCAGTCATGGACCAGCAGTCATGGACCTAGCGACTTCCTAAAGTTCGACCAGTAGTCCTCGATACAAGGCTCAATCTTGGGAACTCGGAAAAATGCTCATCGAAGTCGTCAAAGGAAGAGTCCCCCACATATCCCTTTTGGTAGCACCACGGCACCTATTGCAAGTCTTTGAGAAAACAATCCTCCACGGTTACCCTTAGGCAGCACTGTGACTCCCGCTTCAAGTCCCTAAATCTTGAATGAACTTTCAATTTTCCGACCACGGCTTCCAATGGCTTACCTATTTTCTTCAAATCTTGCAAGTCTCTACATAGCACAACAAAATTTGAAAGGGCGACTTCTTGCTCGTTCTCCACCAACTCCTTCTCGACATGGACGCAGATTAGCTCACTCAAGCTGGCCTCCAAAGAACGCATTTTCTCCGATGCGGCATCATTATTTTTTCGAAGGAATTCATGAAACACTCGAAGGGAACAACAATCCATCTTGGTCTTTGTAATCTCTTTCTCAAGACTGAGATGTCTTTGAGCCTCTTCATCAATGTTTGAGCTCTGTCTTTCGCAGCTTCAAGGGCTTTGATGACTCCATCATGAACTTCCAGCAGTACGCCCTTTGTGACCAATGTTAAGTCATATTTCATGCATCTATTTGATGTCTTTTTAGGCCCCTTTACATGTCTTTTGCTTAAATTCATGTCATCGATAGTAGAAAGTAATCCATTTTGTATCACATATGTAGATTTAGAAAGTTAACTTAATTATGAGATTCATGGAAAAATAATGGTTCAATTTGGAGTTAAAATGAGAAAGTTATGAACAAATCAAAACGTGTCCCAAGATGTCAAAACTGAGTCCTTGCAACGCGAAAGACGTGTCCTTGAACCTCACTAAGGAGCCAGCTTAAGTACCGCAAAAACAGGTCCCTAGCGTGCCCAGTACCTTCTCCAGATCGCGTCCTTGAGGTGTCCGTGTACCGGCCCAGGAAGTGTCCCTGACATGTCCCAAGTGCACCAAAATTGAGCCCAAGACTCAACCGAGGACGTGACCCTGACATGTCCCAAGGACGTCCCAATCGAGGTCCAAGGCATGTCTCCAAAGGTTGCAGATAGGCGCAGGAAGAGCCCGAAATCATGTCCCTGCA
This sequence comes from Oemleria cerasiformis, assembly GCA_037349345.1. Lineage (NCBI taxonomy): Eukaryota > Viridiplantae > Streptophyta > Magnoliopsida > Rosales > Rosaceae > Oemleria > Oemleria cerasiformis. The sequence continues at coordinate 233,480 of JAZGTL010000050.1, read as the reverse complement.
ATGCTTGAAAACTGGCACAGGAGCCTGCCCGAGAGCCCAGCGCATGACGCACTAAGGACCAGGTCGCCGACTCCAAACAAGTAAAAAAACGGGAATCCGGTGGAACAAGGCAAGACAAACCACACCAAAGTGTGCCAAACATCATTTTGAAGAAAGAACATGCAAAGTTCCGGGGAGGTCCCTGGGCCTGCCCGAGAGCCAGCCTGGCTGCCCCTTAACAGCTCATGTTCACACTTAGAAGGCCCAGCCCGTGTTCACACTACTTTTCCATATTTTTAGGGTTTTGTTTAATTAATTAAATGTTTTAAATGTAATTCTAATCTTGAAGGATAAGGAAACACTTTATGGATCCTCTTAGAACTAGGAATCCAAGTTTCACTTAGATTAGTAGGTGCATTCCTTGTAGGACAAGGACTGGTTTTTCTCTATAAATAGAGGGCCTTGCTCATTGTAAAACACACACAATAGCTCCAAAAATCAGAAAGAAAAAGAGGGCCGAAAGTCTAGTTTAGAGCAGTTTTTGTAAGGAATTCAAGTCCGAGACTTGTTGTTTGGGAGGGGCCACTTCAACCGTGTTGAAGGACCAGCAGTGGGCAGCTTTTCTGGGTTTATTATCTTTATCTTTACTTATATTTAATGAAATTTAAGAATTCCAATATGTTTTGTGAGCAGTACTTTTAAGTTATGTCCGATTTTGAAGCCCGAACCATGACAACTTCGTAACTTGGTTTTGGCTCTTGGTTTGATTAATATGTTTGTCTTGATAGATTGAGTTACTATTTTAATTGAGACTTCTTTATGTTCATAAAATGGATCACTTTAATTGCATAATTTAAAGATGAACTTGCATCAGGGATTATAATAAACATAATCTGTAACGAAATCCATGACTCACCGAGAATTGCACATCACTTTCTAGGGTTAATTAGTGTAGTGACTCAGATTTCTTTTCGTACTTAATGCATTCTTTTGAATAAATTGGATAGAGAGTAAGTGTACATACATGCGTTTAACATACAATATAAATAGGAAACAAAATGTGTGATTGAGCCTTAGCTAGATTGTTGCATGGGCACTAGATCAAGGAACAAACATAATAATTCGACTTTGCAAACTAAGTTGGAAAACAATGTGGTTAGGTGTGGATAGTGAATGCCTTAACTTGCCTTTAATTTGTTAAAACTCTAATCTGTTTACTTCTTTTTCTTGCATTATAAGTTTCTTAAATTCAAGAATCTTTCCAAATCTAAAAACCCCACCCCCCATGTCACGTTTGACTCCTTGAGTCTTGTTTAGGTCTTTGCATCTAGATGTTTGTTTTGAGTCTTTGGCGTGAGTTTGAAGTTTTGTTTGCCTTATTTTGAGTCTTTATTGTTTATTGTTTGATTAAAGGTGTCAAGCATTTCTAACTAGTGTGAGTCTTTTATTCTCTGTTTTAAAAGTCTAAGTGTCTTTAATTGTGAATTACTGGAGTGTTAACAAACCTAATCAATTGGAACTTCATCGTTGAAATTAAGTCCTTATGGGATTCGACCCTTACTTGTACTACTATACTATCTTTCGATTAGTAGACTTGCTAGGTTTTAATTGTTAGGATTTGTATTACATTTATTGTTGTATAAATATCCAACAACCACCTTCAGAGCAACGGGGGCATCTAACCTATCGCGCTGCACAAAAAGATGGGGGAGTTTTTCCGTCTTACTATCACGCACTCTAAAGGAGAAGACGATGTGAACTTTCCTGGTAAGATGCGCTCACTATAATTGCTTTGAAGTTCTTTTTGACACTCAAGAGCTAAGAAATGTTGAAAGTCACAATGAGCAATTCTTCCTTTCAAATAGAAGTTACATCCTAAGTCAATACGAGTCCCATTTCAATAGGAAGATAGATTAATTATATGGGTTGCAAGGAAAACTACATACCTTTGGATTCCATGAATTCCTAATCAATGTGAGGGCATTTGTGGAACTACACATCTTCCAAGTAGTGTGGAGCTGCCATGTAGCCCATAATTCCTATAATGTCCTTACTACCCCACATGACTTATAATTCCGATAATGTCCACTCTCATTAACAGCATTTACCATCATCGCACTAATTAATATGTTTATTCGTTAAATATATTAATTGACAGGATAGTTTCCATGTAATAAATAATATCTTCCATGAAGAATTATTTATTAACTAGTATTGCATAATAAATAATATTTTCCATGAGAAATTATTTATTAACAAGGAAGCAAAAATAGGTAATATCCTCCAAGAGGAATTACTTATTAACAAAAACTCTCTTCAACCAATCAAACGCCTTCGGTGACTCACATGTAACTACACTGCAAGAAATCAGGTCTTGCCCGACAAAGGTTTGCCCAACGAAGGATATTTTGTAGCCTAAAGGCATTTTGTTCGACGAAAAAAAATAGTTTCGGAGGGCAAACACCTGTCCAACCTTGACCTATGGCCCTACCGACATGTTCGTAGGGCAATGTTCATTCGTGGGGCAAGGTTTTGGCGTGAACATATAATTTTTGGCACGAAATTTTATTAACTTTGCCCAACGACTGGTTTGGTAGGGCAAGCTTATTTCGTGGGGCAAGATTTTTGGCGTGAAAAAATCGTTGGTGGCGCGTAAAAATGGGGACTTTGTCCAACGAATTTTTTTATTCGTCGGCCAAAATGAGAAAGCTTGGCTACAATTACTCGTCAGGCAAAGTTTATTTCGTAGGCTAAGGTTTGAGCCTTTTGTTTTTTTTTTACAATTAAAACGTTGATGATATCCCTCTTTTATTGATTAAACTCGAATAGAAACACCATAATCTTTGGCAAGGACATTAAATAGCCACTGTGGTTCCAAGTCTAACCAGGCGTGACATCCTCCCAAACGTTTAACATAGACAGCGACCTCATGGGCTACCATGTTACAACCCCATGGGGCGAAAGTACAAGTAACCAAACTAAAACAACTCTTAAGGACATGAATATCATGGAACACATTATCGATGGACTCCTCACTATCGTTATTATTCAGCAACGAAACTAGGAGTAAAGAATCCATCTCCACCACTACACTCTACTGCCCCGTATCAAGACAAGCCTCCATAACTGCATGGACCACCAATGCCTCAACTTGAAGGGCAGATTGGCACCGCACCCCTCCCACACCGCCTGCGCCCTTAAAATAGCCCTGCCAAGACTGAATCACCCAACCAAAAGCACCCTCATGCTTCTACACTGACCAAGCACCATCAGAGTTGAACTTTACGGTTCCAAATCACGGTCTCTGCCAAACCACATCAGACCGGCCCAGCAGAGAAGCCTACACAACAGGGACCTGGCAGACCGGCGTCGGCGCAACCTTCTTAGCTAACCTGTACTCAAAAACCTGCTGGTTTAGCAGCAGAATTGCTTCGTCCGGTGACTGTACCACATCCTGAAAACATATCATTTTCTAGCCTTCCAAATTCTCCAACTGCTAAAAAGCAAGGATTTGAAACACTGCAGCGGCATCATCTACCTTGTCAAACATTTTGTATAAAAGACCCCAGCAATCCTAGAAGGAAAGTCCAAGGAATATACTGGTATCCATCTACAGAGAACTCCCAAACCAAAATACATTTGAAACATACAAGTAAAAAATAAATGAGATTCAGTTTCATCATCTTCCCCACAAAACGGTCAAACATTCTCAATAGGAACACAATGCTGTACCAAGTTATGCCTAACTGTCAAAAAGCCACGACAACAACGCCATACAAATTAACAAATTTTGTTTGGAACCAACATCTTCTAAATCTGCTTACAAAACCAATCAGGTTCCCCCAAATTACTAGGCTCACCACCTGCTCTACCAGTTAATTAACCATTCCATTGCATCTCCGTCACCAATAGATACCTTGAATGAACATTATACGAACCATTCTTTGAAAAATTCCATACTAACCTGTCAGGGGTGCCAAATTTGCTAAGGGGCAATGATAGAATTACACCGGCATTCTCATGACTAACAATCCGTTCCACTACCTCCTTTCTCCACTCAAAACTTGACTGAGAGATCAAATCAACAACCAAACTAGAAATAAAGGGCTAGATGACCGAACCTTGAAAGGTCTCACCGTAGGCAACCAAGGATCAGAGAATACATTTATCTTGTCACCAGTCCCAACATGCCAGCGAACCCTAGCTTTCAATAGATGCTACCCCTAAAGAATCCCCTTCCACCCCCAAGAGGACCCAGGTTTCTCTTTAGCATTCAAGAACTCATCAGCCAGGTGGTACTTCACCTTGAGCAACCTCGCAAGCAAGGAAGGGAGAATCAGAGATGATCCTCCACCCAATTTTTGCTAACATTGCCAAATTGAAACACCTCAAATGCTGAAAACCCAAATCACCGTTACACTTCGGCTAAGTTACCTTATCCCGAGAGGCCCATTGAATACCACGCTGCAAGTGTTGTTTACCCCACCAGTACTTGGACAGAATGCGCACTATATCCGTACAGACACCCACAGGAATTTGGAAGCAAGACATGGCAAAATTTGGCAAAGCAAGAGCGATGGCTTTCACCAATACCTCATTCCTTTCCATTGAAAAGAACTGCTCTGACCACCCTTGGACCTTTGCATCCACTCTATTCCGGATATCCTCAAATTCCACCTTTTTAGATGCTCCAAAATCTGTTCTAAGTCGCAAGTGTTTACCAAACTCCTCCTTCCGACTAACCCCCAGCACAAACATAATATGCTCCTGAGTCTGCATCAAACAATCAGCACTGAAAAGGATAGAACTTTTATAAAAATTAATCATTTGACCTGAACTAGTTTCATAGAGCTAAAGAGCCTCCTTAATACACATAGCATCCTCAACAGTCACCTTCGAGAAAAGCACCGAATCATCAGCAAAAAACAAATGAGATACGCTGCTCCAGGAGCTACAGGAATACCATGTATAGCACCCACTTTGACCTCCTTTCTCAAGATTTCTGAATGTCCCTCAGCTCAGAGTACAAACAAAAAAAGGGGACAAAGGATCCCCCTATCTTAACCCTCTAGTTAGGAGGAAAGTTCCAGTTGGCTCACCATTCACCAATATACTAAAAGAGGCTGAAGATATGCATTCTAATATCCACTTGCAGAAAATCTCACTAAACCCCAACTGCCTCATTAAAGCCACAAGGAAATCCCATTCAACCCGATCATACGCCTTTGACATGTCCAATTTCAGCATCATATCCACCCCCTCATTTCCACGCTTTTTCCGAATGGTGTGAAACACTTCATGGATTACTAGAACATTGTCAGTTATCTGCCGCCCCTTAACAAAAGCCGACCGGGCTTTGCTAATCACTTTCACCATTAATCTCTTTAATCGGTTAGTGAGCACCTTAGATACAATTTTGTACATGACCTTACACAGCGAGATAGGGCGTAATTGAGACATAGATTGTAGACTCGGAACCTTAAGAATTAACACCAAATATTTAGAGTTTACCTTCTTCAACATACACCCTGACTGAAAAAAAGAAGTTACTGCCCTAATCACCTCATTCCCAATCAAAACCCAAAGTTTCTAATAAAAAGTCACCGAAAAGCCATCCGGTCCCGGGGACTTCAAGGGGTTAATCTGCATTATAGTTCGTGACCTGATCAATTTGGGAAGGCTGAGAAGAAGTGAATAGCCCCTGAAAGAACCTCATCGCAATCCCACTAATCTCCTCCTGATCTTCACGCCAAACACCCCCTTCATCCAGAAGCCCCGTGATTCTGCTATGTCTCCTCCGTTTGATAGTTTTGGAATGGAAGAAACGTGTGTTTTTGTATCCTTCATTCAACCACTGAACCCGAGATTGCAGTTCCAGTAAACTTCATTGTCTAAGACTGCTTTCTTCATGTCCGCTTCCAAGATACTAACGTGGTGCCCGTCATACACCTCTGCTTGATAACAGTTCCGTAGCTCAGATTTCAACTTATCAATAACCGGCTGTGCATTACCACCCGAATTCATCCTCCACACTAACTGACTCTTCTGAACACTATTCAGCTTTTCCGTGACTCTAACCCAAAGAGAGCCAATCACGTCCCTACACCATTCCTTCTTAACTACCTCCACACAAGGGCCCTCCTTATTCCATCTAGGATCATAAATAAATCTACAATATCGTCTCCTCCCGCTAGGCTTAGAATCCAAAATCAACAAAGAGTGATCCGAGCCATATAGTAACAAAAGAGAAATAGTAGCATTAGGGTACAAATGCACCCAATCCTCCATTTCCAAACCTCTATCCAGACGCTCCTGTACAAAGCCATTTTCACGCTTATTTCTCCAAGTGAAAGGATGACCGGTAAACCCCAAATCAAGTAACTTAGTATCTGCAACAAAGGATCAGAAGGTTCTCATACTCGAGGTCGTTCTAGTATTATCCCCCTCCTTCTCATTAGCATTGAGAACGTCATTGAAATCCCCCAATAAGAGGCAAAGATCGGACTCCCTACTCAATCTGTGTCTTAATAAATCCCATTGCCTAGCACTTTTACCCATATCAGTACTCGCGTAAATAGAAAACAACCTCCATCGCTTCCCACCATTCTCGTCAGTAACAAGGATCTCAATCATAAAATCAGCTTACTTTATTAAGTCAACATTACCCACTGTCTTCCAAAACACACAAAGATCACCACTCAAGCCCCTTGGCTCCACTGCTTGCATACAATCCATATCTAACATCTTCTTCAAAAACTGGTACCTACTACTTCCATTTTTCGTCTCAAGAATTACGAAAATATCAGGACGATGGAGCCTATTCTGGTCCTCCAGATTGTAAATCGTCAGGTCACCGCCGATGCCCTGGCAATTCCAGCAAATGATCCTCATGACGACTACAGCTCTCGGGGAGAGGTGGACTCTTCACCACTCCGCTTAAGAGACTGATTATGGGAGGTCCCGACCACCAAACCAGAAGTACCACCAGACACCAGTTGTCTGCGTTTCGCCACTTTGCCTCCAATTGTATCAACACTATTAGAGCTCACAAACACATTATCCCTATGTCCAGTACTCTGCCGTGCCTCTCAAGCCACCTTAGGACCCCTCAGGCCTTCCCTCTTTCTTTTAGACTATACCCGAGACATCCTATCAATGATCGACGCAAGCAGGAAAGGATCAGAATTAGGAATGTCCTCCCTCAAAGGCACCTCCTACACAGACTTCGTCATCCTAGGTATGACAGGAGCAGCTACACACAGTCCCCTATCCTCCACCTTCTCCCGAGCCCTTCTGATACCCTCACTGATCGCATCCAGATCAGAAGGCTCATCCAACATCACGCCCCTTCTAGTAATCAAAATGTGCATCATAGGCCCTGGCAAGGCGCTGACTTTGCCTCTCATCTTCCTTCCTTTCGGCTTGAATTCAAGCGGCGTGCCCAGAGGCTACACCAACTCCTGGCATAGGCCGATAGCGAGAGTTTTCTTTGCGTCCACGCTGCAAAAAGATCCTCAACACATTCCCACAGAGGTCAGTTTCTACTTCCAAGTTTTGACACCACAGGTGGGACTCACTAGTCTCATCAGTACCCCCAACCCTCTCTGACCCTCTTCCTCCCACGCAGATGCGTGTAGAGTGCCCAATCAAGCCACACAGAAGACAATACAATGGCAGGAACTCATACTTGAAAGGCGCACAAATCTCTCCAATCCCTGGAAATTCAACCCTAGCACCCCTCATCAAAGGCTCACGTACATTTAGATAAATCTTGACCCTCTCAAAGCAACCAATGCAGTCACAGCCTCTGGACTTGTCCACATCTAAAACAACCCCAGCAAGATTCCCAATCTTCACCACCAGCCTTACTGTCATTCTTAGAATAGGAATATCATGCATTAGAACCCAGAAATTGCACCATTGTAACCTCAAATTATTAGGGTTACGTTCCCTTGTAACCTCTTCCACTAGCACCAAATTATCGTCAAACACCTAGGGCTGCATATACATGTCACGTCTCATATCCCTCAGAGTCACAAACCTTGCCAATAATCTCTTCTCACTGATAACACTAACAACGACCCCTTCCATCCCCTTCCAAAGCCCTTTGAATAGCGAGACAAAGGCATCATAAATGACAGACTTATGTGTTAACACCTCCACCACCACACAAAACTGGAACCCTAGCGGCACATCATCCGCCTCTTCAAGTTCCACACGAATTCCTGTCCTCTCTTTCTCTGGAAGTCACAGACCATTCCCAAAACGGTGGCCCAGATCATCAAGAGTGTTGACTGTTAAGAAATATCAGGATCAACAACTGCCCGCCGAAGTCATTAAAGTTTGCTAGACGTAGTGACTTCGTCATGCAAAGGATTAAATGAATTATGTGCGATCACACGTCCTTCTTCTTCTTCTTTCTCTCTGCTTTAGCTCTCAGCTGCTATTCTCCCTTTCTCTCTCTCTAACACCATCCTCCATCATCTCATCAGCATTTTCACTACCAATCTCTCCCTTTTTCTCTCTCAAACACCAAACTCCATCAAATACCAAATTTAAAGGTTTGAGAAATTTTTTTTTTTTTTTTGACTTTTTGATTTTTGATTGGAAACTAATTATTGCTTGTGTTTTAGGAAATTTGTGATTGATTTGGAGGAATACTTATAAATAGGTATGCATGTTTGCCTCTCAATTTAATTTTGGTAAGAATTTTGGATATATAATTATGTTAGGAAATTGTGTCGAAATTATGGAAAATGTGTAGAAATTGTGTATAATTTTTGGAAAATTGCGTAGAAATTGTGGAAAATGTGTTATGTGTGATTTTGTAGGAAATTAGAAAATATGTTAGGAAAATAGGAAAATAGAAAATATGTTAGGAAAATAGAAAATATATTAGGAAAATAGAAAATATGTTAGGAAATTAGAAAATTATAATCTCTGTGATATGCGTAATTAATATATGTTTGTATTTGTGAATTTTTTGTGATATTTTCTATAAAGCTTTAGGTAGTTCCGACGGAATAAAACATGTTGATATTTCATAACCGTTTACATGAAGTTAATCAGGTTGATTAACTTCGTATAATGAAATTCAACGAAAAACCTTAGACCCGTTTGAGAGTCACTTGGATGCACACGTGGATGCAATGCGTGACCGCGCAATTGACTGACTCTTGAATTGTCCATTTATTCGAACAGTTTGGGAGTGGGCGACTATGTGTTTTATAGTTTGTGGTCTACGAGGCTAGGTTTCGATTGTGGAAAATTCAGTTTGTATGCCATCAATGTTCACCGAATGCCCTCAATGTTCACCGAATGCATACTACATATTTGTTTGTAATATCTACATTGTGCATTGGGGGAACTGTAGGTGAATGCTGCCAAAATTTCCCTCGATCGAAACTTAACCTGGTAGGTCACAAACTACACAGCACAGAATGGGCACTCTCGAATGGGATAGGGCCAAATCACCGGAGGCATAAGGAGACGAGCGGCTTATGATATTAAATTGTTCTAATTACAGGACAATGTTAACTCAACTATTTACATTGACTGTATTTTGTGAAAGCAGGCACAATGGACAGAGGCTGGATGCAAATGGAAGATAGATGTTCTGATGAGTATTTGGATGGGATTGAGAACTTTATTGCCTTTTCACGTACTTATTGTGATCAAAGACGTATCAGGTGTCCGTGCTGAAAATGTAACAACTGCAATTGGGGGACGTTGAATGAGGTCTGATATCATCAGGCAGGGAATGGGATTGTACACAACTATACTATTTAGATCTATCACGGTGAACAAATATTTACAACATCGACATCTTCAGATCCCGAGACCCGTGGCCATCAAAGTGCTTCGATTGGGCGCTGTGATGATGACCAAGTCTTTGACATATTAACCGATGTTTTTCCTCCCGCATCGGTTGATGTGGACGATGAGGCACCCTGGTTTCAACTCGAAGACTATGAGCAACATTACGAGAGATTGTTGAAAGAAGCTCAGCACGAATTGTACCCCGGTTGTAAATCATTCTCGGTTCTAGGGGCAGCTGTGGAGTTGATGCACATGAAAGTTGAGTATAATCAAACGAGCAAGCATTTTGATCACATGATGGACATTATCATCTGAATGATCCCTGAACATAACCGTCTGCCTAAAGATCATTATAGCTCGAAGAAGCTGTTGAGGGGTCTCGGTTTAGGGTATTTTAAGATCCATGTAACCAAGAACAATTATGCATTGTTTTACGGTGAATTCGAGAAGCTTGACAAATGTCCCATGTGCAATGAGCCTTGGTTTAAAAAAAACAGGATTCCAAACAAGGTGTTGCGTTATTTCCCACTGAAGCCATTTTTACAAAGATTCTACATGTTGATCCACACAGCACGTGAAATGAGATGGTACAAGGATGAACGCACTGATGATGATGTACTGAGGCATCCGAACAATGGAGAGGCTTGGAAGGAATTCGATAAGATGTATCCTGAGTTTTCCACAAATCTAAGAAATGTCAGATTACGACTTGCTTTTGACGTATTTAAGCCGTTTGGAAGTTTTACAAAGCCCTATAACACTTGGATGGTGGTCGTTGTTCCGTATAACTTTCCCCCTTGGAGATGCATGAAGAAAGTATTCACAATCCTTAGTACTTTGATACCGGGTCCCAAATCGCTGAGTAATTCCATTGATGTTTATTTGCGGCTGTTGATTGATGAGCTCATGGATTTGTGGTAAAATAGTGTCCGAATATACAACAAGTACAGTGGAGAAATGTTCACTTTGCGAGCGACTGTAATGTGGACTATTATTGATTTAATTTCCTGCTTATGGTATGTTGTCAGGGTGGAGCAACAAGGGTTTTCTTGCATGCCTGACATGTGGACCGGACACAACGTCCATTTCGCACGCATCGAAGGTATGCTACTTGGGTGCGAGAAGATTTCTGCCCGGGGATCACATGTGGTGTATGCAGTCTGACACATTTGCTGGCAACACTGAGCTATGGCCAAGACCAAGGTTTGAGGTCTGGTGATGAGATGATGTCCAAATTGAACAGTATCCAGGAGTTCGTCACACGAGGACCAAAACCAGTGGAACAGGAAAATTGAACGAAGAAGAGTACATTCTTCCGTTTGGCATAGTTGTCAGAATTGAAAATCAGACACATCGCGGATCCTATGTTCATCGAGAAGAACATTGTCGAAAGTGTTGTGGGAACAACTTTACCCATCTTCCGTCAAAGGACACAAAAAAGACTCGTCTGGGTATGCAACAAATGGGGATTCGGCCTAACTTGTGGCCAAAACTCGTCAATGGCAAATACATAACTGGAGAATAGGAAAAATTCCTGAAGTGGTTGCAGAGTGTGAAATTTCCTGATAGGTACGCAAACAACATTTCCCGAAACGTTAGAACAGACGGTGGCACCATGTTTGGTTTGAAGAGCCATGACTATCATGTTTTTCTACAACGGCTCCTTCCGATTGGTATTCGGCCCTACTTGGAGCATGGTGTTGTTGAGACGATCATTTATTTGTCTCAGTTCTTCCAAATACTATGTGCCAAAACGGTAAGTACTTAGATGTTCAAAGATAGAAAATAAGACTCACACTAACTAGATATGCTTTGACACTTAACTAAACAAGACACTAAGTATAAGACACAGAAAAAGTGTGGAGGAGGGGGGGAAGGGGTTTTAATTTTTGAAAGATGCTTCGAAAATAAGAAACTTGCAATGCAAGAAAATAGTAAATAAGCAAAGGGTTTTAACAATGTAAAAGAATAAGTTAAGGCAGTCCCTATCCACACCTAACCACGACGGTTCCAACTTGGTTTGCACGGTTCAATTATCATGTTTACTTCTTGGTCTAGTGCCCATGCAAGAGGTCTCTTAAGCCCACTCTCACACATTCATCTCTTCTTACTTTGCATGTTTAGTTCTCTGAAGCCACTAAAGTTCTACTCAATTATGCAATAGTTCTGTTAAGCCACTATAACACAAAGGAAAGCATTAAGTACAAAAGGGATTTAATGACACTACTACACTAACCCTAGGAAGTGATGTGCAATCCTAGGAATGTCATGAGTTAAATTACAAGGTCATTGCTTAACGTAAGCTTTTGATGCAAGTAATCTATAAATCATGTAATTAAAATGGCCAGTTCTAACATCAAAAAGGAATATCAGTTTAAGCAGTAACGTAACATGCCAAGGTAAACACAATAATCAAACCAAACTAAGAAGTTGCCATGGTTAGGGCTTCAAGATCAGCCCTAACTTAAAAGAAACTACTCACTGCACATAATGAATAACATAAGCAAGAATTATATTGTATAAAGATTTGAAAGATTAAACCCAAACAATACTCTCAAAGGTAAAACTGCAACCACGACTTCAAGGAATCCTTCAAGAACACATCCCGATCTTCGTGAACAAACCTCACAAACAAAGCTTAAAACAATAAGTAAAAAGTGTCTAAATGTGTCTAAGATGGCATGTCTCAAACACTGAACAATGGCTCCCTTTTATAAACAAGGGACAAACCTTGTTCTACACGGATTAGTAATAGAAACCGACACTAGAGTGTTCTAGAATGTCTATTACACTTCTAAGCAAATAAGAAATCATTAAAATGTTAGAAAGCTAATCAGAACATGGCTGTAATTGAGAAATACCAGTTGGCACTTTGGGCAGACAGTTGTCTCGGTCAGGACCTAGGGTAGGCCATGAATGTCGGTGACTTGGCCCTAGGCATGTCTTCATCGCGCCTTAGGGCGCCTTAGCACTTGGATGGCTTCAGTGTGGCACAAAAGGTCTGGAAGTACTTCGTGTCTCGACCAAATGGCAAAAGGATGGAAAATTGCCTCAGTTGGCCCTATCGGGCCACGGCAGGGACCTGTCGATATATCGACACTCGTAGGCGCAGTCGTGGCCCTTAATTAGGGTGCGCTCGGAACTTGTCTTTGGTGTCTTGGACTTGTTTTAAAAACATGTAAAGGACACGAACTTGGACCTCTTTGAGGCATGGAGAAGGCACGCTAGGGCTCGGTTTTAAGAGTATTCAGGACATATTAGGGACACGCCTTGGGTCAGCTTCTAGGCATGTCAAGGACATGTCTTGGATCCGATAGTGGCATGATAAAGACATGCCATGGCCTAAATCTGAAGGCTCTTAGACATGGTTCGGGGACCCGGATGGCATGACTTGAGGCACTTCAACCTTGGCCCTAAATAGGGCGCTGGGACATGTCTTGGGCCCGTTACTAAGCGATGCGGACCATATATTGATTTGAGGATATCTCCTTCATTTCTACTCCGATTTGAGCCATTCTTTTTCTAGTATTTTTAGAATTAGGGTATCTTTCTAAATCATGCACATGTCTCAAAAAATAATCACTTTCTACTATGGATGACATGAAACTAAACAAAACACAAGTAGAGAGGGCCAAATATGACATGAAATACATGTATGAATTATGACCTAACAAATACCCCCAAACCTAGCTTTTGCTAGTCCTCGAGCAAAAACAAAGAATAAAAATCAACAAAAACTAAAGACTCAATCTTAATTAATGATAGAACATTTAGACCCCTAGGTTCACCTTGTAGGAGGAGTTTTGTCTCCTTTTACTTAACAACTAAAAACATTAAACACAATACTAAACAAATTAATAAGGACAATGCAAATAGATCATGCTATGCCAAACTAAAGATAAGGCAATTTCAAGTAAGTGCCGTGTGTTAAGTGTGAATGCCTTTACTTCAAGATTTCAAGTTTAAAAACAAAAAAGTCCAAACCCCTCAGAAAGATTTTGCCTCGACTCTAACCTCACTAGGCAACTATCAATTTCTCTCATGAATCCTAAGGTTTAGACTCTTGCAAGCATATGTGATGAGTTTATGTATCGGAACCAAAGATAATCACATATGAAATAGCATGAAAGAAAGACAATTTCTGAAAATAGATCTCATGAAGGAATTAAACTTTAAGAACGTAGAAACATACCTTAGCTCCAAGCAAGACTCCTCATAAGTTCAATTAGGTCTTCATTCAAGGGTTAATGGGGCTAGGCTTAAAGGGTTTAAGAAGAAAGGATATGGGTTTCAAAAATCCTAAATTGAGACAAGGCTTGAAGTAGCGTGGCTTGGAACTTGGTCTTTTCTTCTTGACTTCATAGGACCCATACGGGAAGACTTGGTACTTTCAATGGCTTCAAGTATTTTGAACTTTGATCTCTAAATAGTGATGACTTGTGACTTTTATTCTCATTGGCTCACTTGGCTTACTCATTCTTTTTCTTTTCTCTTTCTTTTTTCATTCTTTTCTTTATTTTCCATAGTTTTTTTTTTATTCTTTTCTTTCTTTCAACTAAGTCAAGATCATGCAATGGTTTTCATTGTATTGATTCTATCCAAGATAGGACTTTTGGTCACTTGGGATGTCTAAGACACCCCCCTTGACATCATTTTGTGCTTGGGCACCTCTTTGCCGTGACATGTCTTTGGCGTGTCCTTGGTATGCCCCTGCAGGCCCGCGCGTGGTCCCATGGGCTTCCCGCGGGACTTACTTGTTTCTGAATTTGAACACTTCGGTGCATCTTCTTTCTTTCCCTGTCATGAACTTCATTTGGCACAGCCTTGGCACAGCCTTGTCACAACCTAGAGTATAAGGTATGGCCAAGTTTTAGGGCTCACTGTTTAGGGCTAGGTTTTGACTTGGGTGATGAAAGAAAGGGCTTAAAGTGTTTAGCTTCAAAGTGGGTTAAGGGAGCATGCAAAGGGACATATATGGCTTTTAGAGAGCTCAAACATACATAGCCTACATCACTTATTATTGTTTATCAAGCTTAGAATCAAGAGCCTCTACATAAGATGTTAGTTCTTTAAAATTACATGCAAAGTGATACTATTGAGATCAAGCAATATAGAACTAATTGAATAGTGTTTAAGAGTAGAAACAAAAAGATCTCTAAAAAAGAAAGGCATTAGGCTCAAAATCTAACATATGGTAGTCTCCACTAATTTTCTAGGGTTTACTTAAAACAAAGTCATCTTTTAGCTTAATTTCTTGAAGTTAGGCATTAAGTGTAAAGATAAGGCACAAACTTAAGGATGGCATGGCTCTAGTAAGACACTAATGATTAATTCAACAATGTAACTTATTAATAAGTAAAGTACAAAGGCTACATTTGGTACGCCGTATAAGGGACCAGATAAGATAATATAGTACGAAATTGGCGTTTGGTACCACTCGTATTAATTAGCCACCATATAAGTTAATACGGTTGAGTACCTATATACGGTCCGCACCTGTTAAAATAATACCCTCAAAATTGTCTGTATTAAATAGTCAGATGACTAACAATCTTGAAAACTAATAATAATAATAATAATAATAATAATATTAATAATAATATCAATAATAAATAATAATAATAATAATAATAATAATAATAATATTAATAATAATATCAATAATAAATAATAATAATAATAATAATAATAATAATATTAATAATAATATCAATAATAAATAATAATAATAATAATAATAATAGTGAAAATAAATAGTAATAATAATAATAATAATAAATTCATAATTCATAATAATTAAAGAAATAGTAATAATAATAATATCAATAATTAATTAAAATAAAAATAAAATAAATAATAAATAATAATAATAATATACATAATTAATATTTATGATAAATAGATATTTCTTATCAATTAGTATAATATAATCCGGCCAATATAATATAGTCGGCATTTTAATCCGGTAGAGCACTAAATACTCGACTAAATAGTTAGTCTATCTGATGGACATATTAGTCTATCATACTAAAATAGTCAGCACAATACGGCGTACGAAACGAAGCCTAAGTTCCTAGCCAAGTACCCCCAAACCTAAATGTTGCAAAATTTTAACCCACACCCCCAAACCTAAACTAAGCATTGTCCTCAACATTAACAAGTGAAAACACTAAGAGCAAAAGTCAAGAGGCATATGAGGCATGCTAAACAGAAAACATATAAGAAAAGGAAGGGATCACAAACCAAGGCTAGGTTGCCTCCTAGGAGCGCTTGATTTAGCGACTAGGAAAGACGTGCTTTGCAAGTCAAGTAAGGGGTGGCACGACCAAGGTGAAAACCTGAGCTAGCAGTTCTTGGTAGGCATCAAAATAAGGTTTCAAATGGGGTCATTGACTTTCAACTCAAGGCCTAACTTCTCATGCTTGATTTCCACGAGACCTTGTGGTAGGACCTTAAGCACTAGATAGGGCCCTGTCCAACGAGATCTGAGCTTTCTAGGGAAGAGCCTCAACCTTGAATTGAATAGAATGACCTTTTGTCCTACTTGGAAGGCCTTACGGATTGAGTGCTTATCATGATAGGCCTTGGATTTTTCTTTAGATATTCTAGAACTTTCATAGGTCTTATTCCTTAGCTCCTCAAGCTCTTGAATTGAAGCGTGGTGGTGCCCTGCCTCATCATGATCCAAGTTGACATGTTTGATGGCCCAAAAGGCCTTGTGCTCTAATTCCACGGGTAAATGGCATCCTTTGCCAAAGACAAGCCTAAATGTGGACATACCAATTGGTGTTTTGAAGGCAGTCATGTATGCCGAAAGAGCATCGTTCAGCCTATTGGATCAATCCTTCCTTGATGGTCCCCCAATTTTCTCAAGGATGGCCTTAACTTCTCTATTTGATATCTCAGCTTGTCCACTAGTTTGAGGGTGGTATGGAGTCGAAATTCGATGAGTGACTCCATACTTCCTCATGAGTGCCTGGAAGGACCTATTGCAAAAGTGTGAGCCACCATCACTAATGCTGGCCCGTGGTGTGCCAAATCGTGACAAGATGTGAGATTGAATCAAGCTTCATGCGACTTTAGAATCGTTAGTCTTGGTTGGAATTGATTCCACTCATTTAGAAACATAATCAACAACAAGTAGAATGTACAAAACACCAAATGAGCTAGGGAAGGGTCCCATGAAATAAATGCCCTAAACATCAAAGATTGCTACAACTAGAATAGGGTTTAGGGGCATTTGATCTCTAGGGCCTATATTACCTTGTCTTTGGCACTTGTCACGCGTGATGACATGCGCATGGGCATCTTTGAAAAGAGTGGGCCAATAGAAGCCGCATTGAAGAACCTTGAGAGCTGTCTTTTTGGCACCAAAGTGGCCTCCACACGACTTTTTGTGGCAGAAGTCCAAGATGGCCTTAACCTCACTTTCTGGAATGCACCTCTTCATGAGTTGATCCTAGCAATGTTTCCATAGATAGAGCTCGTCCCAAATGTAATATTTAGCTTGTTTGATCAGCTTGTCTCTTTGAAACCTAGAAAGATGAGAAGGAATCAAGTTAGTGGCAAGATAATTGATAATGTCGGCATACCTAGGGTCAAAGGTTTTGAGGTGGAAGAGTTGCTCGTTAGGGAAGCTATCTTGGAGAGGTAGTGGGTCCACTTCCTCATTAGACCCATAGATGATTCTGGTCAAGTGGTCAGCTACCACATTCTCACTTCCTTTCTTGTCTTTGATTACAAGATCAAACTCTTGAAGCAATAGCATCCATCTAATGAAGCTAGGCTTGGCATCCTTCTTGTTGAGAAGGTACTTAAGAGCCGCATGGTCAATATAGATAATAACTTTTGTTTGAACCAAATAAGACCTAAACTTCTCTAAAGTAAAGATTATAGCTAAGAGTTCCTTTTCAGTAGTAGAAAAGTTAAGTGGAGAACCATTTAAAGTTCTACTTGCATAATAAATAACATGTGGAAACTTATCTATTATTTGGCCCAAGACTAACCCAATGGCATAGTCTGAGGCATCACACATGAGCTCAAAGGGTAGGTCCCATCTTGGTGGCATGATAATAGGGGCAGTCGTGAGCTTGTCCTTGAGGGCTTCAAAGGATTCACAGCAATCCTTATTGAAATCAAATGGTGCATCCTTGGCAAGCAGATTGCACAAGGGCCTTTTGATATTGGATAAATCCTTGATGAATCTCCTATAGAATCCAGCATGCCCTAAGAAGGATCTCACTTCCTTGACTGAGGTGGGGTGAGGTAGACCACTAATGACATCAATCTTGGCCTTGTCTACCTCTATGCCGCGGCTTGAAATGACATGGCCAAGCATAATGCCTTGTTGGACCATGAAGTGACATTTTTCCCAAATGAGGATCATATTAGATTCCCTACATCTTTCAAGTACTCTTGACAAGTTTGTTAGACAGAAATCATAGGAATTCCCAAAAACAGAAAAGTCATCCATAAATACCTCAATGATGTCCTCCACCATGTCTGAAAATATGCTCATCATGCATCTTTGAAAGGTGGCAGGTGCATTGCAAAGGCCAAAGGGCATTCTCCTATAGGAAAAGTGCCATAGGGACATGTGAAGGTGGTCTTCTCTTGGTCCTCAAGTGCTATGGAAATTTGGTTGTACCTTGAATAGCCATCTAAGAAACAAAAGTGAGAATGACTTGCAAGTCTTTCAAGCATTTGATCAATAAAAGGTAATGGAAAGTGATCTTTACAAGTAGTAGAATTAAGCTTCTTATAATCTATGCATACTCTCCAACCTGCTTGAAATCTTTGAGGGACAAGCTCATCTTGGTCATTCTTGATAACTGTGATGCCACTCTTTTTAGGCACTACTTGAATTGGACTTACCCACTTGGAATCTGAGATGGGGTAGATGGTTCCCACATCCAACAACTTGAGGACTTCTTTCATGACTACCTCATTCATAGGAGGATTTAGACGTCTTTGTGCCTCCCCAGTTGGTTTGGCATCCTCCTCAAGTATGATTCTATGCATGCACTTGGAAGGGTTGATCCCCTTGATGTCAGCAATGCTCCACCCAATGGCTTGCATGTTTTCTTTGAGAACCTGCACTAATTGACACTCTTGTGCATGGGTTAGGTTAGAAGTAATAATGACAGGTCATGTATTATTCTGGCCTAGATATGCTTACTTCAAGTGCTCAGGCAAGGGCTTGAGCTATAGCTTAGGGGCTTCAATGATAGAAGGCAGAGTCTTGCCTTCCTTCATTATCAAGGAATGAAAAGGGGGTTGTCTAGTGAAACCATCACTTGGCACGACCTCAAGGAGATTCAGTGCCTCAATGACACGGCCCTCAAGCCCATTGTCACTTTGAGAAGGCAAAGTGAGGGCCTTCTTAGGAGAGTCATCTATACAAGCATTCATGATAGTTTGATGCAATAAAAATTCCATAGTATTAAAGGGAAAATCAATTATAGGCTCTTGGGGGTATTGCATGGTATCATGAATAGAAAAGGTCCTAGTCTTGTCTAACACTTCAATAGATATTTGGCCTAGGTTTAGATTGATTTCAAAGTTTATAGTTGCCAAGAGAGGTCTCCCAAAGATCAAGGGAGGGTCCTCACTTTCAATTGTCTTTTCCAATTTTAAGATGTAAAAATCAGCAAGTATGCATGTATCTCATATTTGAACTGTTACATCCTCTATCATACCCATAAGTTGTGTCACAGAAGAATAAGCAAGTCTAACACAAAGTTGAGCAGGTTTTAATTCTCTTGATGCAAGTGAATTGTAAACATGAAAGGGAATGATACTTACAGAGGCTCCTGTGCCACAAAGATAGTGCTCAAACCTTTTGGATTGGATGACACACGGCAAGGTAGGAGGGCCAGGGTCATTATACTTGGGTGGCAAGCCTTGGAACTTGTTCATGGTGGCTGCACTAATGCCTATGGTGCAGCAAAAGCTAACAAGGTTTACAAGCGTAAATCCTAAAGGAACATAAACTGGAATCCGCCAGGAAATACATGAGAAACTCTCAAATTTGATTGAATAAAATATAAGATAATTCTCAATATAACGTTTAACGGTTGTTTATATACCTAGCAAACCCTAGGTTGAAAAGGAAAGCAAAAACCCAAATTAATAAAATCCCCGAAAATACCGGGAAATCTTTAAAAGCTGATTTTGAGGCCATAAACGACCTTATTTGGCTAAAAAAACCCATATGTCAAGGCAACAATTGTGAGTTGTGTTCCTCTCGTCGTTCCCTTTCCAGAAAGTTATCATACGCCTTGTTCTGAGCTCGGGCGTCAAATCTGTAAATTACCGCTGCGTCCTTTTTTGCAATTTTCGGTCCATTTGATCTTCGATCCATTCTGCCATATGTTCTACATCAGTCCCCTCCACTTCAGAAGAACTTGACCCTAAGTTATCATCAGGATAAAGAACTACATCCTCACGGAACTCATACATGTCAGCAACATTGAAAGTATTGGAAATTCCCATGGACTCTGGCAAGTCTATCACATAGGCATTGCCGTTGATTCTTTACAGCACTTTGAATGGTCCATACTTCGTCTGTTTCAACTTGCTGTATGTATCAGTATGAACTCTCTCCTTCCTCAGAAACACCATAACAGAATTGCCCTCCTGAAACACCTTAACTCGCATGTACTTGTCTGCTACTGCTTTGTACTTGCCATTAGTCTGCTCCAGCTTTTGTTTAACTTCATCTCTAACAGCTACTACATCTTCAGTCATATTTTCTGCAGCAACACTACCACCATGACCCTTAGGCAGCTACACTAGGTCCACCACATGGTTAGGCACAACAGTATAAACAATGGCAAATGGAGACTTCCTTGTTGCACCATGAACTGCACTGTAATAAGCGAACTCTACCTGTGGAAGGGCATAGTTCTAGTGCTTCGGCTTATCACCACAAATACTACGCACCATGTTCCCCAAAGTTCTATTTGTCACCTCAGTCTGTCCATCAATTTGAGGATGGGCAGTGATACTACGATTCAAGGCAGTCTTGAACATCCTCCATAAAGTAATCTAGAAATAGCTCAGGAACTTGGTGTCACGATCAAAAGTTATAGATTTAGGCCCCCCATGTAGTCGAACAACCTCCCTGATATACAGTTGGCTATGTTGGATGAATTTGTTGTCTTCTTACAAGCTATAAAGTGTGCCATCTTGGAAAACCTGTCAACCACAACAAAAACAGAATCCACGCCGCTTTATGTACGAGGTAGCCCAAGCAGAAAATCCATAGCTAGATCTGGCCAAATATCTTTAGGAACATGCAAACGCATATACAAACCAATATTTTGAACCTGACCCTTCGAGACCTGATAAATGTAACACTTCTTCACAATAGCTCCAACATCCCGCTTCAACTGTGGCCAATAGTACCTTTCCTCCAAACTTGCAATGGTTTTGTCTCGGCCCAAATGGCCATACAATCCTCCTCCATATAAATTCCGAATTAGCTTTTCTCGCAAGGATGAGATGGGAATACACAACTGAATACCCTTGAACAAATACCCCTCATTAATAAAGTAATCTGCTACTGGTTCAAGTTTAACACACTTGTCCCACATTTCTTTGAAATCATCATCACTTTCGTACAACTCTTTCAAACACTTGAACCCCACAATTTCTTGAGAAAGAGTAACCAGCAAGATAACTCTTCTACTTAGTGCGTTAGCAACACGATTTAGGGCTCCTGACTTATGTTTAATAACAAATGGAAACATCTGCAGAAATGTCACCCATCTGGCATGCATCTTAATAACATACTTCTGGCTATTGATGAACTTCAAAGCTTGGTAATATGTGAGCAGTACAAACTCCTCCCACAATTTCTTGAGAAAGAGTAACCAGCAAGGTAGCTCTTCTACTTAGTGCGTCAGCAACACGATTTAGGGCTCCTAACTTATGTTTAATAACAAATGGAAACTTCTGCAGAAATGTCACCCACCTAGCATGCATCTTATCAATGTACTTCTAGCTATTAATGAACTTCAAAGCCTAGTGATCTGTGAACAATACAAACTCCTTCTGAATAAGGTAGTGCTCCCATTATTTCAAAGCCCTAACGACTGCATAAAACTCCTGATCATAGGTACTCCACTTCTAACGAGCTTCACTTAGTTTTTTAGAAAAGAAAGCTACTGGTTTCCTCTCTTGTGACATTACAGCACCCACTCCCACTCCGCTAGCTTCACATTCGACCTCGAATACTCTCTCCAAGTTAGGAAGAGCTAGAACTGGTGCGGTGCAAATCTTTTCTTTTATTAGGGCAAAGCACTTTTCCTGCTCTTCTCCACACTGAAATTTCCCCTTCTTCAAACATTTTGTGATAAGTGCAGTAATGGTGCAAACATTCCTACAAACCTCCTGTAAAAAGTGGCCAAACATGGAAACTTCTCACCTCAGTCACCGACTTTGGAGCTAGCCAATCTTGGATTGCCCTAAATTTCTCGTCATCCACCTGAATACCATCCTCACCAACTACAAATCCCAAAAACAACAGCTTATTTGTGCAGAAAGTACATTTTTTCAGATTCATATACAACTTATTTTCTTATAAAACACCTAAAACTTGCCTCAAATGCACCATGTGTTCGTCTTTGGTCTGACTATAAATTAAAATGTCATCAAAATAAACCACAACAAAAGAGCCAAGAAATGGACGAAGAACCTGATTCATAAGTCTCATGAAAGTGCTAGGTGCATTTGACAACCCGAAAGGCATGACCAACCACTCATATAGCCCATCCTTGCTTTTGAACGCTGTTTTCCATTCATCACCTGGTCTAATCCGAATCTGGTGGTAGCCACTTCGCAAATCTAATTTTGTGAACACTTTATAACCCTCCAGTTCATCCAACATGTCTTCCAAGCGCGACATGGGAAATCTGTACTTTATTGTTATCTTGTTGATGGCTCGGCTGTCAACACACATACGCCAAGCATTCTCCTTCTTAGGAACTAGAAGGACAGGTACCGCACAGGACTCAAGCTCTCCCTGATAAAACCCTTCCTCAACAAATCCTCAATCTGCTCTCTAAAAATCTCATTCTCCTTAGAGCTCATAAGGTAATGACGCAGATTTGGTAGGCTAGCTCCGGGTACCAAATCAATTTGATGTTGGAAATCCCTCATAGGTGGTAGTTCATTAGGAAATTCATCAGATAAAAGCTCCTTAAACTCCTTCAACATATGCTACACTTCAAGGGGAATTTCGACCTTTTCTTTGCTTGATGTCAATAATCCATTCAACACCACTGGAAAAAAAGAATCAACTCCTTTGATTGCCTCATTAATCTCCCGCTCATTGCTAGTCAAGGTCAGAAAACTAGAACTCTCCTCTCTTGGGACACTCATCTTTCCCGAATATGTAGTAGGAGCCATAGCAATTTTGTGATTATTCCAAGTAAACAATATAACATTATTTCGACCCTTAAAGGTAGTATCCACATCAAACTGCCAAGGTTGTCCCAACAAATAATGACCACCATCCATATAAATTACATTACACAATATTTCATCACTATAGTGCTTACCAATGGAGAGTGGTACACGACAGATTTCAGAGACTCGAACTGAAGGCCCTTTCCCCACCCAACCAAGAGAATAAGGAGTGCTATGTGGCTCTGTTGGTAGCTGCTAATGCTCCACCAATTTCTACGACATAAAATTCTCGCAGCTGCCATTGTCTACAATCACATCACATACCTTATTTTTAATTGAACAACGAGCACGGAATATGCTATTACGATGCCCTTCCTTTTTTGGAGCTAAAAGAACTCACTGCATCACCAAAGTAACTCTTTCTAATCCCTCTTCAATTGCAAACTCAGCTCCTTCATAGTCATCTTCAAACCATTCTTCTTCTACTTCTTCCTGACCAACATCCACATCTACTAAATTGGCCTGTCTCCGGTCGGGCCAAACATTAGAATGATGCTCTAGTTTGCCACAACGATAATAAGTATCCCCTATGGGTATGGCATACGGATTCTACTTCTGGGTCTGATTTCGAGTCCGCCCTCTATCAAAATTCCTACTACTTCCTTCATTAGCTCATCTAGGCCGGAAGTTTGAAGGCTTTGATGTGCCTTGCTGCACAGATTTTCCCTTATCAGTAGGGAAAACAGAATTATTTTCATACGACTCTGGAATATTCCTCTAGTAAGGCATTTGACGTTTCTCTTTTTCCATCAACTCAGCCATTAACGCCATGTAAATTGCCTCCTGCAAGGACCACAAATTCTGCAACCCAATCTTATCTTGAATGGAAGGTTTCAGCCCGTTCACATACTTTGCCACCTTTTCATTTTCGGTCTCCCTTAGGTTATCACGTTCAGCCAACCTCATAAACACGTCAGTATACTCAGCCACTGTTCTATTGCCTTGTACACATCCCATAAACATTCGGTACAAAATCTATTCATAATCAACAGGTAAGAACCTCTCCATCATAAGTTGTTTCATCTTTCACCACGTCCGAATTCGGTTCTTTCCTTTCCTCTGACGGGTGTTCTGGAGTTGATCCCAACAAACAGCCGCCGTGCTTTTCAGATGGAAAACAATCATCTTTACCATCTTAGCCTCTGGAATCTCCATGATCTCGAAAAACCTCTCTGCTTCCACCAATCAGTCTAGGAAATCTTCAATCTTAAAATTTCCTGAAAAGTTGGGAATATCGGCTTTAATCCACCAATACGACGGTTCTAGGAATCCAGATCTGCACGAGTGACAGGGGCATCACCACGATCACCCATGGATACAAATCAACGATAACAAGAAGGGAGATACCTGCTCTGATACCACTTGACGCAGCACAAGCTAACAAGGCATACAAGCGTAAACCCTAAAGGAACATAAACTGGAATCCACTAGGAAATACTTGAGAAACTTTAAAATTTGATTGAATAAAATATAAGATAATTCCCAATACAACGTTTAATGGTTGTTTATATACCTAGCAAACCCTAGGTTGAAAAGGAAAGCAAAAACCCTAATTAATAAAATCCCGAAAATACCGGGAAATATTAAAAGTTGATTTTGAGGCCCTAAACGACCTTATTTGGCTAAAAAAGGCCATATGTCCCAAAAAAGTTGATGAGTTGTGTTCCTCTCGTCGTTCCTTTTCCGGAAAGGTATCATATGCCTTGTTCTGAACTCGGACATTAAATCTGCATATTACTGCTACGTCATTTTTTCAACTTTCGGTCCATCTGATCTTCGATCCATTATGCCATCTGTTCTACTTCAGTCTAGGACATTGTTAGGGTCAAAGCCACATTTTCTAGCCACTAGATCCTTAAGTAGCTTGGCAAAGATGGGCATGGTCCTCGCAAGCTTAGAGAATGGCAATGCGATTTGAAGCTTGTGAAGCATGTTTGTGAGCTCTTGCTCAAATTGAGCATTCTTGTCCTTCTTATGGAACCTACGAGGAAAAGGCAAGTCAATATCATTAGTAACTAGTGGATTACTAAAACTAACTGTAGAATTTGAATTTAAAGGCAAAGAATAGTTAGAAAGCTCATTGGTTTGGCCATTTAAGGCTATTTTGGAGATTGGATCCTGAGCAGGCTCTCGGATAGGACTGTGCCCTAATTCTGGCTCGGCGTACCCTATATCAGGTTCTTAGTTGCGCCCTAAAGTGCACCCTAAATATGGCTCCGCAGCGGGGGCCGTGACATGGTCTTTAGGGTCCTCCAAGGCACTCTGGTCATGATGCGGCTTTGAAGCTCTCTACCCCTCCTGAGCTGAATGGCATTGGCAATGGCCTTATTGAAAGTGTTTTTAGGATTAATCTGGACCTAGCTAGGAAATTGGGGTCTAGGGTCCAATCTATTAAGTTGGCTTGCCATTTGCCCTATTTGGGTCTCAATGGTAGTGATGGCATGACTTCCTCAACTGACTTGCCTCCCAAGGCAGGGTTTGCTTATGGTGCATATTAAGGGACCTGGTTTTGAACTTGAGGGGCCACAGTATGCCCTTGGAATCTAGAGGGTGCACTACGGTTTTGCACATTCTGATTATTATTCCACCAAAGGATTAGATGGTTCCTCCATCCAGGATTGTAAGTGTGGTAGTAAGGGTCATTACGTGGCCTCATGCCATCATTGTACTTGCCAATGTAGTTGGCATCTTCTACCATAGGATAGGTCTGAGAATCATGGCCTTGAATGGAGCATACTTCACAAGTCATAGTTGGCTTGACTTTGGAATCACACAGTTGCTTAACCATGGCCGTGAGTTGGGTTATGATGTCATCCTTATCCCTACGCACACTACTAAGGGTTCTAGATTGTTGTGCCTTATAGCTAAACTGTTTTTCCCTTTGAGAAAGTTCTCAAAGGCTGCCCTAGCTTCCTCAGCCATGCTATCCAAAACTCCCTTGGATTGAGAGTTCACCATCACCCTATCACTTGTCTTCAAACCACCATAGAAGTATAACATTAAGTGGCACTCATGAATGTTATGATGTGGGCATTCTTGAAGCATTTGATTGAACCTTTCCCAAAACTCATAGAAAGATTCATCCTCAGCTTGTTAGGGTGCCATTATTTGCGTCTTGAGCTTATTGGTCTTGGCCACGGGGTAGCATTGAGTGAGGAACTTACAGGACAAGTACCTCCATGACGTAATAGAGGCAGTGCAAGTGAGGGAAACCATGCCTTAGCCTTGTACTTAAGACTAAAGTGAAACAACCTTAATCTAATCTCAGCCTCAGTCATTGATAGTAAAAATAAAGAACATAATAAATATGAACTTTATTCTTAACAGTTATATCTTTGCAAGTGCACAAAATTGATTGAGATAGTATAATGACAAGCAAAGGTCGATCCCTCGAGGACTTGTTCAACGATTTATCCAATTAAGTTCATATTTTATTAACTCAAATAAAAGACACAAAATAAAGAGACAAATAAAGGTACACCGCAATAAAGACTCCTAGTTAACCCTAATCCTAACTTAACACACAAGAAAGAAAACAAGACTCAAACAAAGACTCAATACAATGAAAAAGTGCAAAGGGGGGGTTTATGCTTTTAGAATTGAAAGTTAAAGACAAGTACATTAAAGTGCAAAGATAACAAAGCAAGGATGATGATTGATTGATTTCATTAACTAAAGCGAATTAAGGCTTACTATCACCCTAACCAATTCAATTCTTAACCAGATTTCCTGGACCTAATTACTATGGATTCTCTGAATATAGTGCCAATGCAAAGGTCCCAATGGTTAGCCCACTCCACACAAGTTATTCTCTCGTACGTAGCATGTCCTAAACCTAATGTGTACCTAGAACGTCTATCATCTACCGGTTAAGATGATGCATGAAGTACAAAGAGAATTTAATGACCCTACACTACCCCTGGAAAAGTGATGTGCAATCCTAGGTAGTCATGAGTTTAGATTACTAATAGGTGTCCCTCCACCTACCTTCGATGCTGCAAATCACAAGATGATATGATGGTCTGTGAAGCAATTACATCAACAATTATATACAAACAAGGTAGCAAAGCTTATACGCATAAATTAAGATCATTAAGCACAGTAATCCAACTTATTCAGCATTCATAGCAATTAAAATCAAGAGCCATAAATCCAATCAATTAACTAACATGGCCAGGGCTTCAAGCAGCTATAATCCTAGAAAGAGTAGTCACGCATAGTTGAAAGTAAAACAGACAGAACGGAATTCATAATTACAATGACATAATAAAGCAAAGTAAAGAGGAAGATTGTTGAATGATGATGCACGACATGGGATCTCCTCTAATGCTTCACGCACAACTCCCTCTCTCAAACTTCAAAAATAAAACTGTTTGAATTTTAAAAATGAATTACAATGAAATTGCAGCTAGGGTGTCTAGAGGTCCTCACCCGCAAACCTTAAGATCCTTTAAATAGGGCTTCTAAACCCCTACAAAGTAGGAGACGATCTAGAACAAAAACCTAATCAATAACTAAATAAGAACTGATATCCTAGTTAGGAATTAAAACGCACTCAAAAAGGTAATCCTTCAGGAACAAGGACTAGGATTTTCAGAAATGCTTTAATGATAAACTGTCTAATCTTCCTTTCATGCCAAGGCAGCTTTTGGAGTCTTATGGAGGGTGCTTGGATGTCAAGAACTAGGCTTGGCCATCCCTAAGTAATCAGAACATGGCTGGGCTAGATTATGGGCTCCAAGGACCTCAAATTTGGGCTCCAAGGACCTCAAATTTGGGCTTCTAAGAACTCAGCGTGTCATTGACCAATGCAGCTGAGACAAACCACGTCTTGGACTTTCGTATGACATAACTAGATGATTTATGGGCTTTTTCTGGCCCAAACATCGGCAGAAAGGGGTGATAGCAAAACTGCACCCTAATTAGGGTGCAAACGGGTCTTTAGGGCGCAAATGAGACATAGACGTGTCATTCGCATTTCCAGGTGCGCCTTTAGGCTTCCTTAGCTTACTAACATCATCTAAGATCCAAATCTTGCTGATGTCTCACCTTTTTCCATCGAACTCTAAGCCTTGACACATTTTGTCCTCACCAGACACGAATTAGGGCGCAACAGGTTTAGTGCGCAACAGGTTTAGGGAGCAATTCAAGGCTCGGCTGAGGCTCTTCAGGGACTCCGATTAGGGCGCACTTTTAGGGAACATGACATGTCTTTGGGGCACGATTTAGGGAGCATATTTAGTGTGCGTCCTGGCTGGTCTCGTCATGTCCCTAGCTTGATCTAGGATGTGGTTTTGGACCTTTTTAGGGCCTGAACTTCAACTTGAGACATCTCCTTCCATCCAACTCCAATTTGAGCCATTCTTTTTGTACTATTCTCAAAATTAACCTATCTTTCCAAATCTACACATGCCTCACAAGATTGATCATTTTCTTCTATGGATGGCATCAAATCATTCATAAGACATGAAAAATGGTACTAAGTGACATCAAAATGATGCATAAATAATGACTAAATAGTCATGCCATTAATCCTTAAGGTGGAACACACTTCCACAAACTGCTTTATGTGCAAATGGGGATCCTCGCCCGAGATGCCATGGTACTTAGGGAGCACATGGATTGTACCTAATTTGAGTTCAAAGTTCTCCATGGTGGAAGGTGGAAAAACAGAACTAAACATAATGAAAGACTCGATCTTAGTTAAGATAGGACATTTAAACCCACAGGTCTTCCTAGTAGGAGGAGTTTTGTCTCCTGAGGGTTATGGCAGCTACGATACCCACAAACGTTTTACTTAGACACTAAAATGCAAGAAATAGTATTTTGAACAAGTTAATAAGAATCAAAGTAAGTAAACATGCTTTGAAAAACTAAAAGAAATGCCATAGCAGTAAGTATCATGTGTCATGTGTAAGGGCCAAAGTTTCAAGTGACCATGCTTAAAAATAAATTCATCCAAGTACTCCAGAAAGATTTCGCATCCACTCTAATCCTCACTAGGCAACTCTCAATTCACACAAGAATCCTAGGCTTTCACTTTCACCAAGCATATGTAATGGAGTTATGTTATGGAGTTCAAATTTTAATCACATATGATTAGCAATGAAGAATAGCACTTTATGGAAAGTAAGATCTCATGAAAGGAATTGAACTTTAAGACATAGATACTTACCTTAATCCTCAACATGATTGTCCATAAGATCAGTTAGGTCTTCCTTTTTGGTTGTAATGGGGCTAAGATTTAGGGGTTAAAAAGGAGGGATAGGATTCAAAGAACCTGAGTTGTGCCAAGGAATGAGAAGTCACGACTTGAACTTGGAATTTCTGACCTGAATCCTTGCTTATGGCCCACGACATTGTACCTTCTGGATGGCTTATTTTTGAGGTCTTTGGTTCACTTGGCTAAATTCACTTTGTTTATCACTTTTTTTCTTTATCTTCAACATTTTTCTTATATCTCTTTTTTTTTCCCTTCTTTTTTGGAATTGGGCAGCACTTTCTTTCATTCCTCATTCTCACCATGGATCTCATTTAGGGCACCCTTAGCACAAACTGAGGTTATAGGGTATGGATTTTATGAATGGATGAGTATTTTGGTTAGGTTATACTTTGGGTGATGAAAGAAAAGGGTGAGTATTTGGCTTCAAACTTGGCTTAGGTAGCATGCAATAGGGTACGATAAGGCTTTTAGAGGTTAAAGCACACATAGCCTACATCACTTCTTATGGCAAACCACACATTAAATCAAGAGTATCTATAACATGTTTGTCCTTTACAATTCAATGCGAATATGATGTAATGAGATCAACAGTTATGAACAAAAGCGAAGAGTGTTTAAGAGTAGAAATAAAATATATCCCTAAAAAAGAATGGCAATAAGGCTCAAAAATCTCACAGGGTAGTCTCCACTAATTTTGTAAGGTTCACTCAAATTCAGTTGTTTCGTTCACTTAATCACTCAAAACCTAGCATTGTGAATTGCAGATTATGAACTACTTGAATATGGTATGACTCTAAATAGAACAAAGATAGTTAACTTTGCATGTACACTCCAATTAACAAGTTATAATACTATCACTAGCAGAACTTAAACTAATCAACACTTACAATTTAACTGTTATGGCCGTGTCACACCCCCACACCTATTTGTTTCTATATGAAAACTTTTAAGTCCACACCCCAAAACCTAAACTGAACATTGTCCTCAATGTGATAAGCACTATGCATAACAACGGAAAAAAGGTTTTAAGAGTGCAAGAGGGTAGAAACAGTAAGGTAAGAGAGAACAAAAACTAAGGCTAGGTTGCCTCCTAGGAGCACTTTATTTAACGTCTGGGCTGTCTTCTTAGTCTCAAAATGGCCTCCACACGCCAAGCTATGGTAAAACTGCAGAACAGATTCCAACTCAGCTTCGGGGATGCATCTTCAAATGATTTGATTCGGACAGTGCTTCCATAAGTATGGCTCATCCCAGAAGTAATACTTAGCTTGTTTCACAAGCTTTTCCTTCTGATATCGGCTCATAGACGATAGAATGTGCTTCGTAGCAAGATAGCTTAATGGCCTTGGCCTTGGCATACCATGGATCAATGGCCTTGAGCACGAAGACTTGTTCATCCGGGAAGGTCTCAAGTAGTGGCAATTGGTCAGCCTCCTCTTTGGAACCATGGACCAATAGGCTCATATGGTTTGCAAACACGTTTTCACTTCCCTTCTTATCTCTGATTTCGAGGTCAAACTCTTGGAGAAGTAGCATCCATCGTAGCAACCGTGGCTTGGTGTCCTTCTTAGTGAGTAGGTACTGCAGGGCAACATGATCAGTGTAGACGATCACCTTGGTCTTAATAAAATACGATATGAACTTCTCGATGGTGAAGATGACAACAAGGAGCTCTTTCTCAGTGGTGTAATAGTTCAATTGGGCATCATTCAGTGTTTGACTTACATAATAGATTACATGAGGGAGTTTGTTCACTCTCTGCCTCTAAACAGGTTCTACAGCGAAGTCGAAAGCATTGCACATCAGTTCGAAGGGTAAGTCCCAATTGGTTGGCATGATGACGGGTGATTCCATGAGCTTTTCCTTGAGTGTGTTGAATGCCTCACGTCATTCGTTGGTGAAATCAAATATTGCATCCTTGGCTAGAAGATCATACAATGGCCTTGTGATCTTCAAGAAGTCTTTGATGAATCTTCTGTAGAAGCTGGCGTGCCCTAAGAATGATCGAACTTATTTGACTGTGGTAGGGTACGGCAGTCTCTGTACTATGTCTAGTTTGGCTTTGTCCACTTCAATGCCTCGATTCGAAATTACGTGGCCCAAAACAATGCCTTGTTGTAACATGAAGTGGCACTTCTCCCAGTTTAGCACTAAGTTACTTTCTCTGCATTGTTCTAGTACTCGGGTTGGCTAAGTAGCTAGAATGAATGGCCAAAAACCAAGACGTCATCCATGAAGACTTCGATGATGTCTTCCACCATGTTGGAGAAGATGCTCATCATACATCGTTGGAAGGTAACTGGGGCGTTACAATGACCTAAAGGCATCTTTCTTTAGGCAAACGTGCCATAGGGACACGTGAATGTTGTTTTCTCTTGGTCATCGGGAGCTATAGCAATTTGATTATATCCTGAGTATCCGTCCAAGAAGCAATAATGAGAATGACCAGCTAATCTCTCAAGCATTTGATTGATGAATGGAAACGGAAAGTGGACTTTGCGTGTGCTGGTGTTCAACTTCCAATAGTTAATGCACACCCTCCATCCAGTCTGAACTCGTTGAGGTACAAGCTCATCATGTTCGTTTTTTATGACCGTGATTCCGCTCTTCTTTGGCACGACTTGAACCGGGATCACCCACTTGGAGTAGCTGATGGGATAGATGATGCCCACGTCTAGAAGTTTGAGTAGTTATTTCTTTCACCACTTCTTTCATTGGTGGATTCAACCTCCATTGCACCACCCGTGATGGTTTGGCGTCTTCCTCGAGAAGTATTTGATGCATGCACTTCGCGGGACTTATGCCTTTGATGTCGGCGATCGTCCATCCAATTGCCGTTTGATTCACTTCTAGAACTTGGACCAACGCGTTCTCTTCCTCTGTACTTAGGTTAGACTCAATAATGACCGAGGGGGTTTGATTGTCGCCTAAGTATGAGTACTTCAAGTGTTCAGGTAGTGGTTTCAATTCGAGTTCAGGTGCTTTCACAATGGATGGTAAGGTTTTCTGGGCCGTGAGGGGTAAAGCTTTGAACGGATGCTTGTGGAATGGAAGGGAAGGTACGTCATTGAGGATCCTTACCTCCTCAATCATGTTCTCATCTAGTGCCTCCTCAGTTCGTGACGTGCTTGTGATGGCCTTCTCGAGATCATCCTTCGTGCATGAGTTTGCAATAGTCTTCTGCAGCAGTATATCCATCGTATTGAAAGGGAAATCCATGATAGGCTCTGCAGGATATTGGATCGCATTGTGGATTGAAAATTTCCTAAGTTTGTCCAAGACTTTGATAGAGACTTGGCCGTTTTTGACATCAATGAGGCACTCTACTGTGGCTAGGAGGGGTCTTCCGATTTTCACTAGTATGTCCTCAAGTACGCCCATGAGATTAGTAACAGAGGCATTATCTAATCTCACACACAAGTGAGTTGGTTTGAGCTCTTCCAAGTTGAGTAATTTTTAGATGTGAAACGGCATGATGTTCACTGAGGCTCCCATGTCGCAAAGGCAATGCTCAAAGTGTTTAGATTGAATGACACATGGGAGTGATGGGGGCCCAGGATCATTTGCTTAGAGTGGAATACGCAGAAGTGCAGCAAAACATGCCTTAGGAATTTCAATGATATTATTGGAACTGAAACCACGCTTTCAAGCTACCAAGTCCTTGATGAGCTTGGCGAAGATTTGCATGTGCTTGACTATCTTATGGAATGGCATCATGATTTGACGCTTCTGCAGCATGCTAATGATTTCCTCCTCAAATTCTTCCTTATGCTTATTTTTGTTTCGGAACCTGCGAGGGAAAGGGAGACCAACGTCATTATCTAACTCAAAAGTCACTTTTTCGGCGGTTTATGATTTGAAGTGTCAACGTGAGAGTTAGAATTATTTAGATGCTCAGAGTTCGCATTTGGGCTAAGGATTGAGGTCTTGGCATTGGAAAAAGGCTGTTGTCCAGCTGCGGCATGCTGTTGTCCTACCATGGCGTCGTGCTGATTGTTAGGCACATTTTGGCGCAGAACTGGGTCCTTGGTTCGTGTCTTAGACGCGTTGGAGCCATGTCCTAGTGTAGCACTCGGAGGCCCTGGGCGTGTCTTGCGGCATGTCATTGGAGTTGTCCTTCGGCGTGCCTTCTTGCAGGACATTGTTGGTAGATTTAAAGAGCAAGAAATATGCAATTCAATTCTAACAGTTATAAAATCCTTGCAAGTGCACAAATTGATAAGAATAGTATAGTAGCACAGCAAGAGTCGATCCCTCGAGGACTTGTATCAACGTTATGACCACTTTAGTTCAGATTTATTAACTTAGTGAAAAAAAAAACACACACACACACACACACACGCAGGGGGGGTTTATGATGTGAGAACTGAAATTTAAAGACAAGTAAAATAAAATGCAGAAAATAACAATGCAAGAATTAACGGTTGATTGATTATTAACTAAGGCGAATTAAGGCTTACTATCAACTCTAACCAATTATAGCTCTTAACCAGATTTCCTTGACCTAATTACTATGCATTTTCTGAATTAGGTGCCCGTGCCTAGGACCTGGCGTTGGTTCACTAGACACATCTTATTCCCTCTTACTTAGCATGTTCTAAACAGGGCATATGCTAGAACGTCTATCACCTACCTTTTAAGATGATGCATGAAGTTTAAAGAGAATTTAATGACACCACATTAGCCTAGCAAAGTGACATGCAATCCTAGGTCGTTATGAGTTAAGATTACAAGTAAGAATACTTTCGATGCTCCAAATCACAAGATGATATGATGGTCACTCAAGCAATTACATCTATAATTATATGCAAACAAGGTAGCTAATCTTATCGGCATAAATTAAGGTCATTAAGCATAGTAATCCAACTTATTCAGCATGCATAGCAATCATAATAGAGAGCCAGAAATCCAATCAACAAGCTAACATGGCTAGGGCTTCAAGCAGCCCTAATCCTAATGACTACTCACACATAACTGAAATTGAAACAAATATAATTGAATTCATAAGTAAATTCCAATAATGAAAATAAGGGTACAGAAGATATTGTGAAGAACAGGTGCAGCAGACGACACGGCAGAGCCTTCTTCACTAAGCTCCATGTCCAACACACTCGACTTTGGGAATAACCAAGCTTTAACGTAAAACTCTAAAAAACCAAAATACTATCTGCGGCTAAGGTGTCTCTGTATCTCCCAAAAATGCCTCTAGCTAATTATCTCCTTTCCCTTATTCTCTTCTTCTAAAACATTGAACAAAGGCTCCCTTTTATAGACAAAGGGAAAACATTGTCCTATAAGGATTGGTAAAACCATATTCTATAAGGAATGGTAAAACCATGTCCTATAAGGATAGGAAAAGTTATTGTACTTTTAATTAATTACAAAGTCCTTAAATCTATTAGAACCAATCAGAGAACGGCTAGGAGTGTGAATGCAAGCTGGCAAGTGGGAACGCAAGCTGGCCAAACTTGGATTTTTTACTGTCTTTGAATCAGGATCTAGGACTGCGCTTTTGAAGCACAACATGAGTATAGTAGAAGCGCATCTTCGATCAGGCTTGGCGCAAATGTTGTCAGGCTTAGCGCAGACGGAGAACCTCTCATCCACCGCTGGCGGAACAGCGACCCCGGGCTTAGGCGCACATCTGGGCTCGGATGGGAGTTCTTGGGACATGTCCTCGACCTGCCATGGCGTGACCTTGGCACTTCTAGGACCTGACCTTGATGTCATGAAACACAGGTTTGAGATCGGGAGGGCCTGATATGAGGTACTTGGCCAGTATCCCAAAATAGGCGCACTGGCGCACTCAGGACCCCATTCAAGACCTGATATTGAAATGAGGACATCTCCTTCATCTGGACTGCGATTTGAGTCATTCTTTTTGCGTTCTTTCCAGATTTTACCTATCTTTCTAACTCTGCACAAGTCTCACAAGATTGAATATTTTCAACTATTGATGGCACGAAATCATTCAAAAGACATGTAAGAGAGGCATATAAAGACACCAAAATGATGCATAACTAACGACTAATCAAATACCCCCAAACCTATCTTTTGCTAGTCCCTGAGCAAAACAAATGCTAACAAAATGAAAAGACTCGATTTTAGTTAAGATAGAACATTTAAACCCCTAGGTTCACCTAGTAGGAGGAGTTTTGTCTCCTGAGGGTTATAACAGCACGATACCCACAAACGTTTTACTTAAACAAAAAGATACTAGAGATAGTATTCTTAACAAGCTAATAAGAATTAAAGTAAGTAAACATGCTTTGCAGAACTAAAAGGAATGCCAAAGCTGTGAGTGTCATGTGAAGGTGTACGTGTATAAATGCCAATATTTTCAGGTGATCAAGTTTGAAAACAACTTCATCTAAGTGCCCTAGAAAGATTTCGCCTTGACTCTAATCCTCACTAGGCAACTCTCAGTTCGCACAAGAATCCTAGGCTTACACTCTTTTCAAGCGTATGTGATGAGTTTATGTTATGAAATTCAAATTTAATCACATATGAGTAACAATGAAGAATAGCACTTTATGGAAATAAAGATCTCATTAAAGGAATTAAACTTTAAGAACATAGATACGTACCTTAATCCTCAGCATGATTGTCCATAAGATCAGTTAGGTCTTCCTTTTTAGGTTGTAATGGGGCCAAGCTTTGGGGTTTATCAAGGAAGGATGGGATTCAAAGAACCTGAGTTGTGCCCAGGCATGAGAAGTCATGACTTGAACTATGAATTTCTGAACTGAATCCTTTCTTAAGGCCCACGACATTGTGCTTTCTTGATGACTTATTTTGAGGCTCTTGTGGCTTATTTTGAGGCTCTTGGCTGAATTTACTATGTTTTTCACTTATTTTTTCCTTCTTTTTCTCAATGTTTCTTTCTTTCTTTTGATTTGAACGTTTTTTTTCTGTTCTTTGAATTGAGTTTGAACCAAGATCATGCAATGATTTCCTCAAACTTTCGTGCAGCTTGCAACTTGTAAAGCTTTTCTTTACTTTTGAACCTTGGATTGACGCCAAAGTCCTTTGAATTGGGCAGCATCTTCTTTCACCTCTCATTCTTACCATGAATCTCATTTACGGCAACCTTAGCACAAACTGAGGTTATAGGGTATGGCTGTGATGAATGGCTAAG
Organism: Oemleria cerasiformis; assembly: GCA_037349345.1. Classification (NCBI taxonomy): domain Eukaryota; kingdom Viridiplantae; phylum Streptophyta; class Magnoliopsida; order Rosales; family Rosaceae; genus Oemleria; species Oemleria cerasiformis. The sequence goes on along the minus strand of JAZGTL010000050.1, from coordinate 196,848 downwards.
TATTTCGGTTAGGTTATACTTTGGGTGATGAAAGAAAAGGTTGAGTGTTTGGCTTCAAAATTGGCTTAGGGAGCATGCAATAGGGTACGATCAAGCCTTTAGAGGTTAAAGCATACATAGCCTACATCACTTCTTATGGCAAACCACACATTAAATCAAGAGTATCTAAATGATGTTAGTTCTTTAAAATTCAATGCAAATATAATGTAATGAGATCAAAAATTAAGAACAAAAGTGATGAGTGTTTAAGAGTAGAAACAAATATATCCCTCAGAAAGAATGGCAATTAGGCTCAAAGATCTCACAGGGAAGTCTCCACTAATTTTCTAAGGTTCACTCAAATTCAGTTATTTCGTTCACTTAATCACTTAAAACATGGCATTGTGAAGTGCAAATTATGAACTACTTGACCATGGCATGACTCTTAGTAAAGCAAAGATAGTTAACTTAGCATATACATTCCTATTAACAAGTTATCATACTAATCACAAGCTGAAATTTAAATGTCCTGGGCGTGTATCACCCCCAAACCTACTTGTTTCTATATGCAAAATTTTAAATCCACACCCCCAAACCTAAACTGAACATTGTCCTCAATGTGATATGCAGTAAGCATGACAAGAGTAGAACGGTTTGAGAGATATAACGGGCAGAAACAGAAAAGGAAGTGAGAAATACAAACCAGGGCTAGGCTGCCTCCTAGGAGTGCTTTATTTAACGTCTAGGCAAGACGGGGTTGTCATTCTAGGAGCTGGACGCATGCGGAGTTGCAGGGTTGACTGTGCTTGGATTAGAGAGGTCCTTGAAGTAGTGTTTGAGGCGGTGGCCATTTACCTTGAACGGATCCTGCCGTTCCGGGTGCTGGATTTCAACTGCACCATGAGGAAAAACGTTAGTAATAATAAATGGTCCAGTACATCTTGAACGCAACTTACCTGGCATTAGTCTGAGCCGGGAGTCAAAGAGGAGGACTTCCTGTCCGATGTGAAAGTCCTTGGGCAGAATGCGCTTGTCGTGGATAGCTTTGGACTTTTCCTTGTAGATACGAGCACTATCAAAGGCCTCATTTCGCAACTCCTCTAATGCACTTAGCTGAAGCTTCCTATGTATTCCAGCATCATCGAAGTTCAGGTTCATCTGCTTAATTGCCCAGAATGCTTTATTCTCCAATTCCACTGGTAGGTGGCAGCCTTTTCCAAAAACAAGCCGGAAGGGAGACATGCCAATCGGGGTCTTGTATGCGGTCCAATAGGCCCACAGCGCATCATTCAATTTGCTGGACCAATCTTTGCGGTTAGGATTTACCATTTTTTCCAGCCACTCGTTTGAGGGTGATACGGTGTTGAGACCTTGTGGGTGACGCCATACTTCTTCATTAGGGCTGCAAATGAATGATTGTAGAAGTGTGCCCCCCCATCACTGATGATTGCCCTAGGTGTGCCGAATCTGACTAAGATGTGACTCTGCAAAAAACGCACCACTATTTTGGCGTCGTTAGTTTTGGTGGGAATTGCTTCCACCCATTTGGAGACATAATCAACTGCAAGCAGAATATAAAGATTGCCAAAGGAATTCGGAAAAGGCCCCATAAAATCAATGCCCCACACGTCAAAGATTTCGACCACAAGAATAGGGTGTAATGGCATTTGATTTTGAGGGCCGATGTTACCTAGGCGTTGGCAGCGGTCACAAGTAAGTACAAATTCGTGTGCATCCTTGAAAAGTGTGGGCCAGTAGAGTCCACTTTGTAGTACCTTGAGGGCTGTCTTCTTAGTTCCAAAATGGCCGCCACATGCCAAGCTATGGCAAAATGTCAAGACGGATTTCATCTCGTCTTCTGGGATGCAGCGCCGAATGAATTGGTCTGGACAATGCTTCCATAGGTACGGCTCATCTCATATGAAGTACTTAGCTTGTTTAGCCAGCTTGTCCTTTTGGTACCTGTTTAAAGATGCAGGAATTTGCTTAGTGACAAGGTAATTAATGAGATCGGCATACCATGGATCAATAGCTTGGATTGCGAAGAGCTGTTCATCAGGAAAGGTCTCGAGGAGGGGCAACTGATCGGCCTCTTCATTGGAACTGTGAAGCAATCGGCACATATGGTCAGCGACCACGTTTTCGATGCCCTTCTTGTCTCTGATTTCAAGGTCGAATTCCTGGAGCAGTAGCATCCAACATAGCAACCTTGGCTTGGCGTCCTTTTTAGTGAGCAAATACTTCAAGGCAGCATGATCCATGTATACTATGACCTTGGTTTGAATTAGATATGAGCGGAACTTCTCAAGGGCAAAGATAACAGCAAGGAGCTCCTTCTCGGTGGTGGAGTAGTTCAGCTGGGCATCATTCAGGGTTCGACTTACGTAGTAAATGACATGAGGTAGCTTGTCAACACGCTGTCCCAAAACTGCTCCTATGGCGAAGTCCGAGGCATCACACATTAGTTCGAATGGTAAGTCCCAATTCGGTGGCATGATGATGGGTGATGCCGTGATCTTTTCCTTGAGTGTGTTTAATGCATCACGGCATCCCTTAGTGAACTCAAATGTGGCGTCCTTGGCTAGAAGATCACACAAAGGTCTTGTGATTTTCGAGAAATCTTTGATGAATCTGCGGTAAAAGCCAGCATGCCCTAAGAATCATCGAACCTCTTTGGCTGTAGTAGGGTACGGCATCCTCTCTACTATGTCTAACTTTGCTTTGTCCACTTCTATGCCTCGGCTAGAGATCACATGACCCAAGACAATTCCCTGTTGTACCATGAAATGGCACTTTTCCCAGTTCCGCACTAAGTTGCTTTCTCTGCACCGTTCCAGTACTCAAGTTAGGTTAACTAAGCACAGTTCGAATGAATGTCCAAACACCGAGAAGTCGTCCATGAATACTTCAATTATATCTTCCACCATATCGGAGAAGATGCTCATCATGCAACGCTGAAAGGTAGCTGGGGCATTGCACAATCCAAACAGCATTCTTCTGTATGAACAAGTGCCATATGGGCATGTGAATGTTGTTTTTTCTTGATCTTCGGGTGCAATAGCAATCTGATTGTATCCTGAGTAGCCGTCCAAGAAGCAATAGTGGGAGTGTCCAGCCAGGCGCTCGAGCATTTGATCAATGAAGGGCAAAGGAAAGTGGTCCTTGCGTGTGGCTGTAATTAGCTTTGGATAGTCAATGCACACTGTCCATCCTGTTTGAATCCGTTGAGGTACAAGCTCTTCCTGCTCGTTTTTAACCACTGTGATCCCACTTTTCTTTGGCACGACCTGGACTGGGCTCACCCACTTGGAGTCACTAATTGGATAGATGATTCCAGCGTCCAAAAGCTTTAGGCCTTCTTTCTTCACGACCTCCTTCATAGGTGGATGCAATCGCCTCTGCGCCTCCCGTAATGGTTTGGAGTCTTCCTCCAGCAGTATCCGATGCATGGATTTTGTGGGACTTATGCCTTTGATGTCACCTATTGTCCATCCAATTTCCGTTTGATTGACCTTAAGGACATGAACCAATGCCTTTTCCTCTTTCGTACTTAGGGTAGATGCAATGATGACTGGAAGGGTTTGATTGTCGCCCAAATATGCATACGTTAAGTGCTCGGGCAAGGGCTTCAGCTCGAGTTCAGGAGCCTTTATGATGGACGGCAGGTTTTTCTGACTTGTGAGTGGTAACGCTTCGAAGGGAGGCCTGTGGAATGGGAGGGCTGGCATGATGTCAAGGGCTCGTACCTCTTCGATCACGTTATCTGTAAGTGAATCCACAGTGTGTGGGTTACTACTAACGGCCTTCTCAAGGTCATCCGTCATGCAAAACTGAGCAATTGTCTCCCGTAGCAGTAAGTCCATTGTGTTTAACGAAAAATCTACAATAGGCTCGGCAAGGTACTGGATGGTGTCATGGATGGAGAATGTCTGAAGCTGGTCCAGGACCTTGATGGAGACCTGGCCCTTTCTGACATCGATGAGGCACTCGGCTGTGGCTAGTAACGGCCTTCCGAAGATGAGGGGAGGTTCCTCACTTTTGTCAATTCTGTCCATTCTTAGTACGTAGAAGTCTGCAGGGATGCATGTATCTCCGATTTGTACTAGTACGTCCTCAAGAACCCCTAGTAGGTATGTTACAGAAGCGTTAGCCAATCTGACACATAGGTGCGTGGGTTTGAGTGCGCCTAGGTTGAGTGACCTGTAAATGTGGAATGGCTTGATGTTCACTGATTCTCCTGTGTCACAAAGGCAATGTTCGAATCTTTTTTACTGAATGACACATGGAAGGGATGGCGGCTCAGGATCATTGGCCTTAAGGGGCATGCGCAAAAGGGCAGCCGAGCAGGACTTAGGGATGTCAATGGTGTCCATGGAGCTAAAACCACACTTTCCTGCAACTAATTCCTTGATCAGCTTCACAAAGATAGGCATGTGCTTGATAATTTTATGGAAAGGCAGTGTGATCTGAAGCTTCTGCAACATGCTGATGATTTCTTCCTCAAAGTCCTCCCTTTGCTTATTCCTGTTTTGGAACCTGTGAGGAAATGGATAATCAACATTATTAGCTAACTCAAAAGTGACTTTTTAGAATTTGAATTATGAGGTTTAGAGTTAGAAGTATTCGACTGCTGCGATTTGGGCTTAGGAGCAGGTTGCATGCCAGCCGTGGCCGAAGTAGGCGCAGTGTCAGGTCCTCCTTGCGATAGGGCACATGGTGACTCGTTGGACTGGTTCTGTGCTAGAGGTGTTGGCCGTGGCATGTTTTACGGCGCGCCTTGGTTGGTGATCCTTGGCAGAGTAGGTTGAGGCTCGGTTTCAGGTCCTGCGAGGGTGGCATATGTGGGGTCTTGAAGTGGTGTTTCCCTCTCCAGCGTGATGGCATTAGCCGTAGGATTGTGAAATCCTATCGGATTTACCAGGACTTGACTCAGTAGCTTGCCCTGCTCTCACTGATTTAGTTGGTTCGCCACCTGTCCCATTTGACGCTCCAAGTTTGCAATTGCATTTTTTATGTCTCCCGTCTGACTCTGGCTATCTTGCATGAATTTTATGAATTGAGCATGCTGTTGTGTCAGGATATGGAGGGAGTCCTCAAGAGACTTGCTTCCGCCATTCTGATTTGAGGAAGGACCGTGATAGTTCCCCTGAGGGCCTGCGGCTTGCTGCTCAAATCCAGGAGGTGGCAAGGGATTTGCGGCTGCTTGATTGTTGCTCCAACGGAAATTTGGATGATTTTTCCACCCCGGATTGTAAGTGTTGGAATATGGGTCATTCCGGGGTCGAGAATTGCTGTTGAACCCTCCAGCAAAGTTGGCATCTTCCACAATCGGGCAGTCCTGGGATTTGTGGCCCTGAATTGAACATACCTCGCAGATATGAACTTCTTTGGCTTTCTCGCTACACAACTGTTTCACCATTGCCGTGAGCTGAGCAATGGAGTCATCTTTGTATTTGGCGGATGCATCACCCGTAGCTCTAGAGGAGGGACCCCTATAGCTGAACTGTTTTTCCCTTTGAGCAATGTTCTCAAAGGCGGTCCTTGCTTCCTCGGCTGTGCCTTCTAGAATCCCTTGGGATTGAGAGTCCACCATTGTTCGATCGCTAGTCTTCAAGCCTCCATAGAAGTATAGCATAAGATGATGGGCATCAATCTGGTGGTGGGGGCACGCCCGTAGCATTTGATTGAACCGCTTCCAAAACTCGTAGAAAGACTCCTCCATGTCTTGCCGTGGGTTCATGATCTTGGACTTTAACTCATTTGTCTTTTCCATGGGAAAGTACTGTGTTAAGAATTTGGACGTCAAGTCCCTCCAAGAGTGAATGGAAGCCGGCGCCAGTGAATGAAACCATGTCTTGGCGCGATCCTTGAGACTGAAGTGAAAGAGCCGCAAGCGGATTTCAGATTCTGTCATACCATTGATGCGCAGTGTTGAACAAACCTCAACAAATTCCTTGATATGAAAGTGCGGGTCCTCGCCAGCAAGGCCGTGGAATGTAGGCAGCATGTGAATTGTCCCCGACTTCAATTCGAAGTTTGCCACTGTTGACTCGGGAAAAACAATTGGAAATTGATCCTCCGAGACATGGGGCATGGCAAAATCCTTAAGGCGCCGTGGGGCTTGCGGTACTAGGCCACGTTCCAGGCCCTGCTCTTCTCTGTGGTCCGCCATCCACCTTGGGCTTGGTGGCGGGGAGCCGTGGACTGAAGATGCTTGCGATGATGGTTCACTTGATGACCCGTGCACTGAACCTTGGAACGACATACACAGGTACCTAACAAAAAGAAAAACTAAGTTACAAATATAAACTTGAATGGGCACCGTTGAGGGACAAGTCCCCGGCAACGGCGCCAAAAACTTGTTGGTAGATTTAAAGAGCAAGAAATATGCAATTCAATTCTAACAGTTATAAAATCCTTGCAAGTGCACAAATCGATAAGAATAGTATAGTAGCACAGCAAGAGTCAATCCCTTGAGGACTTTTATCAACGTTATGACTACTTTAGTTCAGATTTATTAACTTAGTGAAAAAACACACACACACACACGCAGGGGGGGTTTATGATGTGAGAACTGAAATTTAAAGACAAGTAAAATAAAATGCAGAAAATAACAATGCAAGAATTAACGGTTGATTGATTATTAACTAAGGCGAATTAAGGCTTACAATCCACTCTAACCAATTATAGCTCTTAACCAGATTTCCTTGGCCTAATTACTATGCATTTTCTGAATTAGGTGCCCGTGCCTAGGACCTGGCGTTGGTTCACGAGACACATCTTATTCCCTCTTACTTAGCATGTTCTAAACAGGGCATATGCCTAGAACGTCTATCACCTACCTTTTAAGATGATGCATGAAGTTTAAAGAGAATTTAATGACACCACATTAGCCTAGCAAAGTGACATGCAATCCTAGGTCGTTATGAGATAAGATTACAAGTAAGAATACTTTCGATGCTCCAAATCACAAGATGATATGACGGTCACTCAAGCAATTACATCTATAATTATATGCAAACAAGGTAGCAAATCTTATAGGCATAAATTAAGGTCATTAAGCATAGTAATCCAACTTTTTTAGCATGCATAGCAATCATAATCACGAGCCAGAAATCCAATCAACAAGCTAACACGGCTAGGGTTACAAGCAGCCCTAATCCTAATGACTTCTCACACATAACTGAAATTGAAACAAATATAATTGAATTCATAAGTAAATTGCAATAATGAAAATAAGGGTACAGAAGATATTGTGGGTGCAGCAGAAGACACGGCAGAGCCTTCTTCTCCAAGCTCCACGTCCAACACACTCGACTTCGGGAAGAACCAAGCTTTAACGTAAAACTCTAAAAAACCAAAATACTATATGCGGCTAAGGTGTCTCTGTATCTCCCAAAAATGCCTCTAGCTAATTATCTCCTTTCCCTTATTCTCTTCTTCTAAAACATTGAACAAAGGCTCCCTTTTATAGACAAAGGGAAAACCTTGTCCTATAAGCATTGGTAAAACCATATTCTATAAGGAATGGTAAAACCATGTCCTATAAGGATAGGAAAAGTTATTGTACTTTTAATTAATTACAAAGTCCTTAAATCTATTAGAACCAATCAGAGCACGGCTGGGAGTGTGAATGCAAGCTGGCAAGTGGGAACGCAAGCTAGCCAAACTTGGATTTTTGACTTTCTTTGAATCAGGATCTGGGACTGCGCTTTTGAGGCACAACATGAGTATAGTAGAAGCGCATCTTTGATCAGGCTTGGCGCAAATGTTGTCAGGGTTAGCGTAGACGGAGAACCTCTGATCCACTGCTGGCGGAACAGGGACCCCGGGCTTAGGCGCACATCTGGGCTCGAATGGGAGTTCTTGGGACATGTCCTCGGCCTGCCATGGCGCGACCTTGGCACTTCTAGGACCTGACCTTGATGTCATGAAAAACAGGTTTGAGACCCGGAGGGCCTGATATGAGGTACTTGGCCAGTGTCCCAAAATAGGCGCACTGGCGCACTGGCGCTCTGACGCACTCAGGACCCCGTTCAGGACCTAATATTGAAATGAGGACATCTCCTTCATCTGGACTCCGATTTGAGTCATTCTTTTTGCGTTCTTACCAGATTTTACCTATCTTTCTAACTCTACACAAGTCTCACAAGATTGATTATTTTCTACTATTGATGGCACGAAATCATTCAAAAGACATGTAAGAAAGGCATATAAAGACACCAAAATGATGCATAAATAACGACTGATCAGACATGGGTGGAGTTCTGCGACAGGGTGAGTGGCTTGTTTGGGGCTAGCAGCATGGACATGCGCGAGGACTGAGCCTGCGACAAGGAATTTGGAGTTGACATGACCCTTCCCGAATTTTCCCTTTCGGCTAATTCTCATAGAGTAATTACGAGTGATAAGGGTATTTTAGGAAGTGGTTTGAGTTGTCAGGGGTTGTCAAACAGGGGCAGGGCATTTCATGGATTTCGAGGAGAAATTCAGAAAATGTCCTGTCAGGCGTGGTCTGCGGCATGTCGTAGGTTACTTCCAAGTGATGGTGCTGCAGTAAGGATGCAGTTTGTGACTCAAGTGGAATCACAACAGAGTGAGGCCATGAAGAGGCTATGGTGAAGTCATAATCCTCCTCCTCTAGCTTATTGCCGTAGGCATAATATCCATGTCCTCATAGTGGTTTTTCACTACGCAATGTGATGGCATTGGCGGTTGGGTTTTGAAATCCCTTAGGATTAACCTTCACTTGGCTAGGTAACTTCCCTTGCTCCCTTTGATTCAATTGATTCGCAATTTGCCCCATTTGGCGGTCTAAATTGGCGATTGCATTGTCCGTCTTTTGTTGATATGCTACATACTGATCTTGGTTTTGAAGCACAGTTTGCAACATGCTTTGATTGGACATCCCAGGGAAGTATGCCTTTGAATGGAGCATACGTCACAGATTTGAACTCCTTTTGCCTTCTCGTTGCAAAGCTTCTTCACCATTTTCGTAAGTTGAGCAATGGCGTCATCTTTGTCATTGGTGTACGCATCACAAGTAACCATAGAGAAATGACCTCTGTAGCTAAATTTTTTCTCCCATTAAGCGATGTTCTCAAAGGCAGTCCTCGCCTCCGCAGCTGTGCCATCAAGAATCCCTTGGGATTGAGAGTTCACCACGGTTCGATCGCTGGTTTTCAATCCTCTGTAAAAGTACAAAATCAAGTGATGTTCGTCGATGTTGTGGTGAGGGCACACCCGAAGCATTTGATTGAAATGCTCCCAAAACTCGTAGAATAGTTCATCCAAGCCGTGCCGTGGGTCCAAGATCTGTGCCTTCAATTCGTTCGTCTTCGCCACAAGGTAGTATTGCGTCAGAAATTTGGAAGACAAGTCCCTTCACGAATTGATTGAGGCTGGTGCCAATGAGTGGAACTATGCCTTAGCACGATCTTTGACGCTGAAGTGAAAAAGCCTTAGTCGAATTTCAACTTTCGTCATGCCGTTGATACACAAAGTTGAGCAGACTTCAACAAATTCTTTGATGTGTAAGTGCGGGTCTTCTCCGGAAAGTCCATGAAACTTTGGCAACATGTGAATCGTTCCAGACTTCAACTCGAAATTCTCCACTGTGGACGGGGGGAAAACGATGAGAAATTGGCCCTCCAAGACATGGGGAGTGGCAAATTCTTTCTAGAGCCGTGGGGCAGGGTTAGGCACTAGGGCGTGCTCTCTTCCATGCTCCTCTCTTGCATCCGCCATTCTTCTTGGGCTTGGTGGTGGACTTGGTCGTGATGAGCCTTATACTGAAGATTCCCTTGAAGATGGTCCACCTGATGAGATGTGCACAGATCCCTGAGTAGATCCTTGCAATGACAATAAAGCAAAGTACCTAAAAGAGTAAAGAAAAACTAAGTTAATCAATTCAAACTAAATGGACACCGTTAAGGGACAAGTCCCCAGAAACAGCGCCAAAAACTTGATAGTAAAAATAAAGAACAAATTAATTTGACCTCTATTATTATACGTTATATCTTTGCAAGTGCACAAAATCGATTGAGATAGTATAATGACAAGCAATGGTAGATCCCTCGAGGACTTGTTCAACAATTTATCCAATTAAGTTCAGATTTTATTAGCTCAAATAAAAGACACAAAATAATGGGACAAATAAAGGCACACGGAAATAAAGACTCCTAGTTAACCCTAAACCTAATTTAACACATAAGAAAGAACACAAGATTCTAACAAAGACTCAAAACAATGAAAAAGGGCAAAGGGGGGGTTTATGCTTTTAGAATTGAAAGTTAAAGAAAAGTAAATTAAAAGGCAGAAAATAACAAAGCAAAGATGATGATTGATTGATTTTATTAACTAAATTCAATTAAGGCTTACTATCCACCCTAACAAATTCAAATTCTTAACCAGATTTCCTTGATCTAATTACTATGAATTCTCTTAATAACTAGGCCATGCAAAGGTCCCGATGGTTGACCCACTCCACACAAGTTATTATCTCTTACTTAGCATGTCCTAAGCATGACGTGTACCTAGAACGTCTATCATCTACCGGTTAAGATGATGCATGAAGTACAAAGAGATTTTAATGACACTAGACTACCCCTAGATAAGTGATGTGCAATCCTAGATTGTCATGAGCTAGGATTATGAATAGGTGTCCCTCCACCTACCCTCGATGCTGCAAATCACAAGATGATATGATGGTCCGTCAAGCAATTACATCAATAATTATATGCAAACTAGGTAGCTAAGCTTATAGGCAAAAATTAAATTCATTAAGCACAGTAATCCAACTTATTCAGCATTGATAACAATTAAAATCAAGAGCCAGAATGGAATTTATAATTACAATGAAATAATAAAGTAAAGTAAAGAGGAAGATTGTTGAATGATGATTCACGGCATGGGATCACACTAAGGCTTGCTCCTCCAATGCTTCACACAGAACTCTCTCTCTCAAACTTGAAAAATAAAACTGTTTAAAATTTAAAACTGAATTACAATGAAATTGAGGCTAGGGTGTCTAGAGGTCCTCACACGCAAACCTTAAGGTCCTTTAAATATGGCCACTAAACCTCTACAAAGTAGGACATAATCTAGGACAAAAACCTAATCAATAGGTGACTAAGAACCGTTATCCTAGTTAGGAATGAAAAATGACTCAAAAAGGCAATCCTTGAGGAACAAGGACTAAGATTTGCGCAGCTATGCTTTAATGATAAACTCTCTTATCTTCCTTGCACGCCAAGGCAGCTTCTGGAGTCTTCTAGAGGTTGCTTGGTCGTCAAGAACTAGGCTTGGCCATCCCTAACTAATCAGAAGAAGGCTGGTCCAGATTATGGGCTCCACGGACCTCAAATTTGTCTTCTAGGAACTCAGTATGTCATTGCCCAATGTAGCTGAGACAAACCACGTCTTCGACTTCCATATGACATAACTAGATGAGTTAAGGGATTTGTCTCGCCCAAACATTGGCAGAGAAGGGTGATTACAAAACTGCGCTCTAATTAGGGCGCAAATGAGACAAGGACGTGTTATTGGCAGTTCCAGGTGCGCCGTTAGGCTTCCTTAGCTTGCTAACATCATCTAAGATCCAAATCTAGTTGGTGTCTTGATTTGTTTCATCGAACTCTAGGCCTTGACACATTTTGTCCTCACCGGACATGAACTAGGGTGCAGCAGGTTTAGGGCGCAATTCAAGGCTCGGCTAAGGCTTTTCAGGGACTCCGATTAGGGCGCATTTTTAGGGCGCAGGACATGTCTTCGGGGCACGATTTAGGGCGCATTTTTAGGGCGCGTCCTAGTTGGTCTCGTCATGTCCCTGACTTGTTCCAGGACCGGTTTTGGACCTTTTTGGGGCTTGAACTTTAACTTGAGACATCGCCTACGATCCAACTCCGATTTGAGCCATTCTTTTTGCACTGTTCTCATAATTAACCAATCTTCCCAAATCTGCACAAGCCTCACAAGATTGATCATTTTCTACTAAGGATGACAAGAAATCATTCAAAAGACATGAAAAAGGGTACTAAGTGGCATCAAAATGATGCATAAATATTGACTAAATAGTCATGCCATTAATCCTTAAGGTGGAACACACTTCCACAAACTCCTTTATGTGCAAATGGGGGTCCTCACCCGAGAGGCCATGGTACTTATGGAGCATATGGATTGTACCTGATTTGAGATCAAAGTTCTCCATGGTGGAAGGTGGAAAGAAAATGGGGAATTGATCCTCGCTAACATGAGGTGTGGCATACTCCTTGAGCAACCGTGGTGATGGATTGGCAAGGACACGTTCATCAGCCATTCTTTGAGGGGATGGTGGTGGACTTGGATGTGGAGAACCTTGAATAGATGATGAGGCAGATGAGGGAACTGAAGAGCCGTGAACAGAGCCTTTGGCAGAACCTTGTGATGACATAAAAGTACCAAAGACCAAAAAAAATAAACTAAATTAAAACAATCTAAGCAATGGACACCGTTGAGGGACAAGTCCCCGGCAACGGTGCCAAAAACTTGTTGGAAGAAAAGTACAATAATAAATGTAATACAAATATTAACAATTATAACCAAGCAAGTGCACTAATCAAAAGATAGAATAGCAGTACAAGCAAGGGTCGAATCTCACAAGGATAAGACTCAAACGGTGAGGTTCGATTGAAAGATGCTTTGAAAATAAGAAACTTGTAATGCAAGAAAACAATAAATAAGCGAAGGGTTTTAACAATGTAAAAGAACAAGTTAAGGCAGTCCCTATCCACACCTAACCACGAAGGTTTCCAACTTGGTTTGAAAGGTTCAATTATCATGTTTAATTCTTGGTCTAGTGCCCATGTAGGAGGTCTCTTCAACCCACTCTCACACATTCATCTCTTCTTACTTTGTATGTTTAGTTCTCTGAAGCCACTAAACTTCTAGTCAATTATGCAATAGTTCTCTTAAGCCACTACAACACAAAGGAAAGCATTAAGTACATAAGGGATTTAATGACACTACACTAACCCTAGGAAGTTATGTGCAATCCTAGGAATGTCATGAATTAAATTACATGGTTATTGCTTAACGTAACCTTTTGATGCAAGTCATCTATAAATCATGTTATTAAAATGGCCAGTTCTAACAACACAATGGAATATCAGTTTAAGCAGTAAAGTAACATACCAAGGTAAACACAATAATCAAACCAAACGCAAAACCAAACTAAGAAGTTGCCATGGTTAGGGCTTCAAGATCAACCCTAACTAAAAAAAAAATACTCACTAGACATAATGAATAACATAAGCATAAATTATATTGAATAAAGATTCGAAAGATTAAACCCAAAATCTACTCTCAAAAGTAAAACTCCAATTACGGCTTCAAGCTATCCTTCAAGAACACAGCCGGATCTTCATGGACAAACCTCACGAACAAAGTTTAAAACAATAAGTAAAAAGTGTCTAAATTTGTCTGAGATGGCGTGTCTCAAACACTAAACAATGGCTTCCTTTTATAGACAAGGGACAAACCTTGTTCTACTCGGATTATAAATAGAAACCTACACTAGAGTGTTCTAGAATGTCAATTACACTTCTAAGCAAATAAGAAATCCTTAAAATGCTGGAAAACTAATCAGAACACGACTAGAATTGAGAAATGCCACTTGGAACTTTGGGCAGATAGTTGTCTCGGTTTGGACCTAGGGCACGCCCTGAATGTTGGTGACTTGGCCCTAGGTAAGTCTTCATCGCACCTTACCGCGCCTTAGCACTTGGACGGCTTCATTATGGCACAAAAGGTCTGGAAGTACTTCATGTCTCATCCAAATGGCTGAAGGATGGAAAATGGCCTCATTTGGCCCTATTGGGCCACGGTAGGGACTTGTCAATATATTGACACTCTTTGGCACAATCGCGGCCCTGAATTAGGGCGCGCCAGGAACTTGTCTCTGGTGTCTTGGACTTGTCTTGAAAACATATCAGGGACATAAACTTGGACCTCCTTGAGGCGTGGAGAAGGCATGCATAGGCTCGGTTTTGAGAGTACACTGGACATATCAGGGACACGCCCTAGGTCAGCTTCTAGGCATATCAAGGACATGTCTTGGATCCGATAGTGGCATGACAAAGACATTCCATGGCCTTAATCTGATGGCTCTCAGACAATGTTCTGGGACCCGAATGGCATGACTTGAGGAAATTTAACCTTGGCCCTAAATAGGGCGCTGGGACATGTCTTGGGCCCGGTACTAATCGATGAGGACCTGATATTGATTTGAGGACATCACTTTCATTTCAACTCCGATTTGAGCCATTCTTTTTCCGGTATTCTTAGAATTAGGTTATCTTTCTAAATCCTGCACATGTCTCACAAAAGCATCACTTTCTACTATGGATGACATGTAGGAATTATGACCTAACATTCACCGATAACGACATGAAGGTGGCTCATTGGTTCATACTGAACAACTATGACGAAGTTTGACCCTTTGATGAACAGTGTGAGGCATTGATGAAGACCCAATATCCTTCAAATTGGGAAGACATGGACCAAAAATTGTTTCCACCAAAATTGATATCAAGCATAAAGCAATTACAAGGGTTGAAAATGGTTGAAAAAGCAGTTTGGTTGAAAAATAGTTTGGTTGTATATAGAACTTTGAAAAATAACTCCTATGCTTTGCCCGACGAACACATGAATTTGGTCGGGCAAAATCATTCCATATTCAGTACACGCTTGCCGATTTTGGATCACCTTTGCCCGACGACGTCACAGTAGTTTGTTGGGCAATATTTACAAGATTGATTTTATATTTAATTAATAAGCAACAACTTCAAATAATATTCGAAATCAATAGACCAATCTAACCGTCCACATTTATTGTATGTACTCATAGATCGCCTACACCAAAACGTAGCCAATTTCGAAATCCCAGGACTAGGTAACGGTGCGACACGATTCGATGGTTACAAAACATTTTTTGATGTTCAGATGGCTTTAACTAAAAATCTAGCGAATTTTGAAGGGCAAGGTCTAGGCACGTAAAACCATAAAATGAACGGTCCCAATCTTGAAAATTCGATCATCTGAATATGGGTTTAACCAAAACTTCGAAAAATGTTTTGAAATATACTTCAACTGTTTAAAGTGTTTGATGAATAAGATGATTTTACGATTTTCAATAATTTTCGAAATCAATCGACCGATCTAATCGTCCACATTTATTGTACATACTCAAAGATCGCCTACGCCAAAAATAAGCCAATTTTGAAATCCCGGGTCTAGGTAACGGTTCTACAAGACTCGATGATAACAAATGTTTTTTGATGATTAGACAACTTTAACTCCTTAAAACCTGGAGATTTTTGACGGGTAAGTGTTCAGTCATTATTTATGCATCATTTTGATGTCTTTATATGCCTCTCTTACATATCTTTTGAATAATTTTGTGCCATCAATAGTAGAAAATGATCAATCTTGGGAGACTTGTACAGATTTAGAAAGATAGGTAAATTCTGATAAGAACGCAAAAAGAATGACTCAAATCAGAGTTCAAATGAAGGAGATGTCCTCATTTCAATATCAGGTCCTGAACTGCGTTTTGAGTGCGCCAATGCCCCCTATTTTGGGTTCTTGGCCAAGTACTTCAGATCATGCCATCCGGGTCCCAAACATGTGTCTTATGACATCAAGTTCAAGTCCTAGAAGTGCCAAGGTCGTGCTAGGACATGTCGAGTACATGTCCCAAGAACTTCCCATTAGAGCCTAGTTTCTGCGCCTAGCTTCTGCACCAATTCTGAATCTTATGCGCTTAGCCAAACCAAGATGCGCCTCTACTTTGATCATGGTGCGCCTCAAAAGCGTGGTCCTGGATCCCTATATGAACAGTTCCTCATTATCCTCCTAGGTGCGCCCTAAAGATGCGACTGCGCTAGAGTTGAGTTCCAATGAGGCCCTTTTCGTACCTATGGCCATTCGATGGAGACATAAAGCGTTTTTAAACTCCTTGGCATGTGTATAAGCCATTCAAGTATTAAGCCACACCGTGGTGCGACGAAGACATTCCAAGGGCCAAGTTCTAAGTTTCCAGCGTCTGGCCGCGGGAAGACCGCGGGCTGCCCGCGACCGGCTTGTGTTCCCATTTGCCAGCTTGCATTCACACTCCCAACCATGTTCTGATTGGTTCTGATAGATTTTAGGGAATTTGTAATTAGTTCGAACTACAATAACTATTCTAGAACACTCTAGGCTAGGGTTTCTAATTCCAATCCTTGTAGGACAAGGTTTTCCCTTTGTCTATAAAAGAGAGTCTTTGTTCAGTATTTTGGGACGAGATTTTTACACATTGTTTTAGAGAGATCGGACTAGAGAACTGTAGCCGCATACATTCTTTGTAATTCAGTTTTAAATTCAAACAGTTTTTATTTTTCCAAAGTTGAGAGTGTTGTGCGTGGATCTTGGAGAGGAAGGCTCTGTCGTGTCTTCTGTTGTGCCTATTCTTCAACAATCTCTTATCTATCCCTATTTTTATTATTACAATTTAATTATGCATTCAATTATATTTGTTTTAATTTTAGTTATGAGTGAGTAGTTCCTTTTAGAATTAGGGCTGTTTGAAGCCCTAGCCATGTTAGCTCATTAAGTAGATTTTTATTCTTGATCTTGATTGCTATGCATGTTGGATAATTCTGATTACTGTTTTAACTACCATTCTTTTTTGTTTATGAGATTTGCTGCCTTATTTGGATAAATTATTGATGGAATTACTTGAATGACCATCATATCATTTTGTGATTCATTAGCATCAAGAGGTTGAGGTTAAGAAACAATCTTGTAATCGGAATTCATGACAACCTAGGAATGCATCTCACTTTTCTATGCTAGTGTGGTGTCATTAAATTCTCTTAGTACTTCATGCATCATCTTGACTGGTAGGTGATAGACATTCTAGGCATATGCCTTGTTTAGGACATGCTGAGTAAGAGAGAATAATATATGTGTACCAACGCCAGGACCTAGGCATGAGCACCTAATTTAGAGAATAAATAGTAATTAGGTCAAGGAAATATGATTAGAAACTATAATTGGTTAGAGTGGATAGTAAGCCTTAATTCGCCTTAGTTAACAAACAATCAACCTTTCATTCTTGCATTGTTATTTTCTGCACTTTAATTTACTTGTCTTTAATTTCAATTCTAAAATCATAAACCACCCCCCAACACTTCCACAAGTGCTTGCCATGGAGGTCGTGAAGTCCACCCAACCTTCGTTGTGGACCAGGATAAAAAGCATGGAGGCTTGTAATCAAAGCATGGAAGTCGCTACTGCAGAAATCCAAGAGCTGAACCATCACGCGGATGATGAGCATAATGAGGACACCATCAAGCCAAAACTTAGACAAGTGCTTGCCATGGATGCCATGAATTCCACCCAAGGCCATGTTGGGACAGTGTCTCCCGATTCTGCTCAGATTGAGTAGTGGGACGCACCCAATTCATACCCTCGAATATACTCTTCCTTTTATAATGTATCTGATTCTGATTTCATGTCTAACTATACGTCTTTGCCTTGTACTCACATATTGGAAAGTGAAATGGAAGAAAACTGGGAGGAAGAGAATATGACGGATGATGGTGACAAGGACATCCAGGTCAAAACCATGCCCCTTCCCTATGTGCTCCCCAGCAGCAATGCACATGCCCTACCGCAAACCTAGGATCCTACTAAGTCCCAGGACTCGCCAAATGCCCTGCCTCAGCCCCAGCCCAATGCCACAGAACTTAGACATGTCCAGGGAAAGCCTTCAATGCGCCAAGCTGCGCCAACTGATTCACTACAGGGCAAGTCCTTAGCCGCTACACCAGAACCTTCCCAGCGCGCATCTGAGATGCGCAGCACTACGACCAAGCTTCAATACACGCCTATGGCAGAACGTATGGACCAGCCCGTGCCTCCCAATCTGCTGCTAGTCGTGCCTCAGCCCATGCCAACGGACAAGAACCCACTTTTAAAATTCAATGCGCCTTCTCAACTTAATCCTGAAACACTTAACTTTCATTTTAATAAGGCAAACTTGGATTTGAATTCTGATTTAGCTCCTAATGCTGTTGAACTTTTCCCGTGCAGGTTCCACCATAAAAACACCAAGAATATGCTAAAGGCCCTCAACTTGGTCCCCCTCTTCAAGTTCCGAAGGAAAAATCAACGGAAGGGACTAAAGATGCAATCTAGAACGTACAAGGCACAACCAAAGTTGTTCCCCCACAATCTTTTTCTCGATAAGTTACGTTCTCGTCGCTGGATTCCTTTGTATGTTTCTGTCTTTTTTCTCCATCCTATAGCACAGATTCTACGGAAAAAGGCTCATAATCAGTTTCATGTTGACGCTAAAATCCTGGGCACACCGCTAGGACCTAGGCATGGGCACCTAATTTAGAATTTGCATAGTAATTAGGTCAAGATAATCTGTTTAAGAGCTATAATTGGTTAGAGTGGATAGTAGGCCCTGATTCGCCTTAGTTAAATCAATCAACTTTTCCTGCATTTCAATTTGCTATTTTACTTTCTTGCGTGAGAATCCAAAAGCATCAAACACCAAAACAACCCAAACCCCACCCCCCACCCCCTGTACTGTCATAACCGATTTTGTATACTTGCAAAGATATAACCGTTAAAGATAGAGTAAGAGGCTCATAATCGGTTCCATGTTGACGCTGAAATCTTGGGCACACCACCAAGTACCTATGCCAACCCCGTCTTGCCCAGACGTTAAATAACGCGCTCCTAGGAGGCAACCTAGCCCTGATTTGTATTTCTCCCTTTGTTGTTTATGCCTTGTATATCTCTCCAACCTTTTTACTGTTGTCATGCATATTGCTTATCACATTGAGGACAATGTTCAGTTTAGGTTTGGGGGTGTGAATTTACAATATTTTCATATAGAAACAAGTAGGTTTGGGGGTGATACACGGCCAGAACTTTTGAATTTTCAGCCTTAGTTTTTTTTTTTTGTGTTTAGTTAGTTACTTAATTTTTTGCTTTTAATTAGTATTATAACTTGTTAATAGGAATGTATATGTTTAGTTAACTGTCTTTGCTTTACTAAGAATCATGCCATAAGTAGTTCAGAATCTGCACTTCACAATGCCATATTTTAAGTGATTAAGTGAACTAAACAACTGAATTTGAGTGAACTTTAGAAAATTAGTGGAGACTTCCCTGTGATATCTTTGAGCCTAATTGCCATTATTTCTGAGGGATATACTTGTTTCTACTCTTAAACACTTATCGCTTTCGTTCTTAATTGCTAATCTCATTACATCGTTTTGCATTGAATTTTAAAGAACTAACATCATATAGATGCTCTTGATTTAATGTGTGGTTTGACATAAGAAGTGATGTAGGCTATGTATGCTTTAACCTCTAAAGGCCTTATCCTACGCACAGAAATGCCAACATTCTTAGCGAGAAGATTAAATAGCCAATCTGGTTCAAAAATTGATCAGATATGGCACCCTCCCAATAATTTCACATGAGCAGCCACAACATGAGTTGCCTTGTTACAACCTCGGGGGGAAAAAAAAAGACAAGGAAATAAATGACCCACGAAGAACCTGAATATCATGTAGAATGTTCTCAACAGACACATCACAAGCAATAGAGTCAAGCAACATCACCAATTGCAAGGAATCTGTCCCAACCTCTACCTTCTGATGGCCGACCTCTAAACAAGCCACCAAACCTGCCCGAATTTCCAAAGCCTTAGCCTGAAGGGCAGAACCACAGGGGAACCCACCACAACCACCTACACCCTCAAAACCTCCAGACCACGATCTCATAACTCAGCCATAGGAGCCCCTCGCCATCGGCAACTCCCATGCACCATCACAATTCAGCTTGAGCAGACCCAGCCTTGGCTGCTGCAACTGTTGAAGCCCCCGACCAGCCCCTACCCTATCCACCATAGGAACCTGATTGATTGGAGGCACAACAGAAGCCTTGGCGTCTCTGAACTCAGTAATCTGCTTCTGCATTAGCCCAATGGTCACCTATGGGGGTTGAACATCATCCTAGAAACACATCAAATTCCTAGCCTTCCAAATCCTCCAACACCCAAACGCCAAGGTCTGAAAGACAGCATCTACATCATCCACTGTTTGAAACATAGTACGCAATTGACCCCAGCAATTCCGGAAGAATAGACCCCTCAGACCTTCAATGTCCAACTGTAGGGGGCCACCAATCCAGAAAATTTTTGCAAACATTCAAGTGAAGAACAAGTGAGCTTCGGATTCGTCCGCTTCACCACACAAAGGGCATATATTTTCAACCTGGACTCTATGCCTTTTAAGATTATGACGCACCGCTAAAAAATTTCGACAACACCGCCAAATAAATTGCTTAATTTTATTCGGCACATCTAGCTTCCATATACCCTCATATACCCTTCCAAAAAGAATCATGAGCACCAGCCGTGCTGGATTCACCACCACCCTTCCTTGAGAACTCACCATTCCTACTCAATTCAGAAGCCAAGATATATCCCGAATGAAAATTATAAGAACTAGATTTTTAGTGCCAAACCATTCGGTCTTTGCAACCATACTTGCTCAAAGGAATGGCCAATATTGATCTTGCTTCCTCTGGCCGAAACAAGCTATCCACTAGGTCTGCCTCCCAAGTACACCGGGAGGAATTCACCAAATCATGAACATAGGCGGGAACATTGGAACCGCCAGACCTGATCCGAAACGGCCTAAAAGTAGGCAACCATGGGTCCAACAAGGGCCGAATAGACTTTCCATCCCCCACCTTCCAACGGACACCAGCCTGCAATAAACGCTGACCTTGTAAAATTCCTTTCCACCCCAATGAAGAACCAGCCTTGTCCTTAGCTTGCAAGAAGGATCCATCGGGGTAATATTTGGCTATCAAAAGCCTAGCCAACAGAGAAGAGGGATCCGTAATTAGTTGCCACCCAATCTTTGCTAGCATAGCAATGTTAAAACTTCTCAAATCGTGAAAGCCAAGCCCACCCTTACATTTCGGCATCGTGACTTTCTTCCAAGCCGCCCAATGAATGCCACGTTCCATACGCTACTTACCCCACCAGTATCGAGCTAGGATTCTTTTTTACATCCTTGCAAACCCCCACTGGTATTTGGAAACAGGACATTGCATAGTTAGGCAGCGCAAGAGAGATAGCCTTAACCATGACTTCCTTTCTCGCCATGGACAAAAATTGTTCGGACCATCCTTGCACTTTAGCCTCCACTCGATTCTGAATATCCTCAAAAATAGCCCTCTTTGATGCGCCAAAATCAGCTTTTAGACCCAAATACTGCCCAAATTCCTCTTTTCTCCTAACCCCGAGTGCAGCCACAATCTGATTTTGAAGTTGCATGGGACAATCTGCACTAAAGAGGACATAACTCTTCTCAAGATTTACCATCTTCCCAGAACTAACCTCATAAATACGTAAGGCCTCCTTGATAACAGTAGCATCCGACATAGTAGCCTTTGCAAATAACACAGAATCATCCGCGAAAGAAAGATGGGTCAAACTAAACGCTCTTGGTGCCACCGAGATACCATGCAAAGCCCCCACTTCCACCTTCCTTTTTAAGATCGCAGAGAGACCTTCTGCACAAAGAACAAACAGAAATGGGGAGAGTGGGTCTCCTTGCCGAAGCCCCCTAGATGAAAAGAAGACCTCGGTCGGTGCCCCATTCATTAGAACACTAAAAGACGATGAAGAATTGCACTCCATAATCCATTGACAGAACACATTATTGAACCCCAGCTTATGCATGACTACTAACAGAAAACCCCATTCCACTCGGTCATAAGCTTTGGCCATATCCAGCTTAAGCATCATTTCCACCCCCTTCCTGGCCCTCTTCTTACGAATGGTATTCAACACCTCGTGCACGACCAACACATTATATGTAATTTGTCTGCCTGCAACCAAGGCTGTTTGAGAATCGTTAATCACATTCATCATCAGACACTTCAACCGATTAGTAAGCACTTTTAAAATCACCTTGTAAAGAACATTACATAACGAAATAGGCCGAATCTGCGTCATGTTAAGGGGGCTCGGTACTTTAGGGATTAGAGCCAAGTATGTAAAATTCACCTTTTCAGAAGGTGCCCCGTCTCAAAGAAAGAAGTCACTGCACGGATCACTTCATGCCCAATCACCCCCCAATGTCGTTGATAGAAACTTGCAGTGAAACCATCCGGACCTGGAGATTTCATACGGTTTATCTGCATCACTGCTTGTCTAACTTCCTCTGGATGTACAGGATGGACCAAGGATGAGTTGTCCTCTGTCGTGACTCGTGGAGAAATCCAGTCTGTAACCTCACCGACAAGTGTCGGCTGAGAAGATTCAAAAAGATGCTTAAAGAACCCCACGACAATGCCTCCAAGATCCTCCTCCTTGTCCCACCATATTCCCCTCGCATCAAACAAGCCCTTGATCATATTGTGCCGCCTTCTCTTGACAGTTTTAGAGTGAAAAAACTTAGAGTTCTTATCCCCCTCATTTAACCATTGAACCCTAGACTGCAACTTCCATTATCAAGCACTGCTTGTTTCAAGTCTGCTTCAAGAGAACACATTCACTGCCCATCATAATCAGAAGCCTGATAACAGTCCCGCAATTGCTCCTTCAGCTGATCAATTGACACCTAAGCGTTCTCGTTCCCCTTCTTCCTCCAAACCAGAAGGCCCTTACGAATCGATTTCAATTTTTCCGTCACTCGGTAACAAGGAGAGCCCAACAGGTGTTTGCTCCATTCCCTCTTAACCACCTCCTCACAATGGGCTTCTTTATTCCACCGGGGATCATAAATAAACATATGGCGACGTTTCCCAGCACCATAACAAGTATCCACCGCCAACATTGAGTGATCAGACCCTGATAGTAAAATGTGAGTGACCAGTGCATATGGATACGATCTAACCCAAGAGTCCGTAGCTAAACCCCTATCCAACCTAGCTTGAACAAACCCATTCTCCCTCCTGTTGCGCCAAGTAAAGGGGTGTCCCGTGTATCCCAAGTCTACCAACTGCCCATCAGCCACAAAGGACCGGAACGTTTTCATACTAGTGGCAGACCTTGTAATCCCACCATCTATCTCACTAACACAAAAGACATCGTTAAAGTCTCCTAGTAGTCAACAAGATTCAGAATCCCATCTCAATCTAGTACGCAAAAGGTCCCACTGCCTCGCCCTTTTGCCATCATCAGTACTGGCATAAATACAGAACAATCGCCATTTGCATCTACGATCCTCATCAGTGACCAATAACTCAATAACAAATTCTGTAGTTTTTACAAGCTCCACAAGCCCTGCAGATTTCCAGAAAACACAAAGGCCACCACTAAGCCTTCTCGGCTCCACGGCCTGCATAAAATCCATACCTAGTTGTCCTTGCAAATACCGAAACCTCTCACTTTTGTTTTTCGTCTCCAGTAACACCACCACACTAGGTTGAAGAAGCCTATTTTACTCCTCCAAATCATGAACTGTCATGGCACCACCGATGCCCTGACAATTCCAGTAAAGAATCCACATGTGTCTACAGCTCTTAGGGAGAGGTGGAAACATCACCACTCCGCTCAAGAGACCCATCAAGGGAGGTTCCGACCACCTGAGAAGACGAACCAACAAACTCCACATGTCTACATTTGGCCACTCTACGACCAATAGTGTCCCCCCACCGAAAGCTTCCCTAGCCTCACTATCCCCTCCATGACTGCTGACCTCATGCTCAATCATAGTACTAGTCCTAGGCTTTCTTCCACGTTTACGGGGACGCTGAACAATATTCAAATAGTCAATAATTGGTGCCAAAAGAAACGGGTCTGAACCTTGAATCTCAGTATCCTTCACCGCCACTGTTTCCACTGCAGCCTTATCACCCAACCCAGCCCCCACTCCTATCCCAGCCACAACACACCCAACCTCGCTTCGACCAACACTACTATGCTCAACCGCATCACCCTGACCAGATGTCTCCCCTCTCTCTACTACAAGCCCACTGGTATTTCCACTGATCACCCCCCTCTTCAATCCTCCCTTCATCAAAAGCTGCAGCCAGATGCTGCCGAAGGCGCTCAGCCTCCTCCCGTTCCCGCTGTATATGAAAAGCAAGGCTAGACGCCACACCATCCCCGTGTCATGCCCTATCACATACATTTTCCCTCCGACCACGTCGGACCACACTCCGGAGCACATTCCCACGCAGGTCAGAGGTGGCCTCCAAATTTTTAAAAGCTAGCACGAGGTCTCTATCCACTTCTCCAATTACACCATGTTGCGTGCCCCTGTCCTCCACACAGTGCCTGGTCATGTGGCCAAGCAACCCACAAACCAAACAATATGTCGGTAGGAACTCATATTGGAATCCCACCCTAGTATCACCCACCTCTGGGAACTCAACCTTCCCCCCTCGCATCAAAGGTTCACGAATATTGATCCTTATTCTGGCCCGAACAAAACGACCGATACATTCCCTCCCACCCGACTTGTCCCCCACAAGAACTGACCAAGAAGTCCCCTAATTTTCTCCACAGCCTAACAGTCATGCATCGGGTTAGAAAATTATGCATCTGAACCCAAAAGTTGCACCAGTCTAACCACATCGTTCTAGGGTTCCTTGAGTGCGTACCTTCATCCACAAGAACCAGCGCTTCATCAAAGGACCACGGCTGCATATCCAGTACCCCTCGCACGTCATGCTGACAAGAAAATCGAGCTAGGAAGCGCTTCTCACCGATAGAGTTGATGAGAACCCCCTCCCTCCCCTTCCACAGTCCCCTAAACAAGGAGACAGAGGCATCCTGGTTCGCGGACCTGTGGGTGAGGACCTCGGCGATCACATAGAACTAAAACCCCAGCGGAACATCATTGGCCTCATCCAGCTCTACCCTGATCCCGATTCTCTCTTGATCAGATAATCGAAGGCCCGCCCCAAACCGCTGCCCCAAACCTTCCAAATCCATCCCATACCCACACCTTGTTATGCGTGCCAAGCAGTCGGAACGGCCCCAAGTCACTTGCGGCGCCAAGCAGAACCCGATAAGGATAAAATTTAAATGAAGACAGAAAAGGACACAAACCCTTAGTCACGCAAAGAGAAATACCCCCACTTCAGCGCCGTCACTCGTAGAAAGAGCAGCCGCACCTCCCAAACCCTAGCAGACCCAAACTCTCCTTATGATATGATATAGCATCCCTTTAGACAATGGCAATTCATAAATACTGTTATTTTTTTCCACTTATTGCATCGGTTTTACCATTTGCACCGTTAATATTTATCCCTTTAGACATCGGCAATTTCATACATAATGTTGCTTTTTCTACAATATGCATCGATTTTTATGAATAAACTATTGTGTAATCTGCTTTAGACAACGGTATTCACGATGATCTGGTTTTAAAAAGGATATAAAGACAACGGTATTATCATAAAACCGTTGTGAAAAGATTCTTTAGACAACAGAGAAAATCTGTTGTCTAAAGACCCCCCAATAGACAACACCAAGCAATACCACGGTATTGAAGGGGAATAGACAACGGAGATCCGTTGTCTAAAGAAAAATTTGTAGTAGTGTATAATCATATATGAATAATCAATGAAAGAATGGTAATTTCTGAAAATAGATCTCATGAAAGGAATTGAAAATTAAGAACGTAGATACATACCTCAACTCCAAACATGACTTCCCATAAGATCCGTTAGGTCTTCAATTAAGGATTTTAATGAGGCTATGCTTAGGGTTAAAGAACAAAGGATAAATATTTCAAAGAACTTATATTGTACCAAGGCACGAAGTGTCATGACTTGCATTTAAATCTTGAACTTTAAACACTTCTAAGCACTTTCACATGTTTTGAACATTTGTGACCAAATTTATAAGTTTTGAAACAAATCACACTTTCTAGCTCAATTCCAAATTTTTTCCTTTTCTCTTTTTTTTGTTCTTTTTCTTTTTCTTTTCTCTTCTTTTTTTGTGTTTTTCCCTTTCTTGAATGCAATCTCTCTTTCTTCTTTTTTTTATTTTTCTTTTTCTTGTCTTTTCTTTTTGGAATTGAACCAACTACCTTAACTATTTGAGATGTCACCATTATCCAACTTGGATAAAATTCTTTCTTCCATGAACGTGAATTAAGGCAACCTTAGCACAAACCTAAGTTATAGGGTATGGCCAAAACATAGGGTAAGTGTTTAGGGTAGGTTATGATTTAGGTGATGAAAGAAAAGGCTCTAGTGTTTGGCTTCAAAGTTGGCTAATGGAGCACACAAAAAGGGTAGGATAAAGACTTAATAAGGTTAAAACATGCATAGTGTTGGTAGAATTTTCAATTTTAGCATCAGTGAACCATTGATGCCTATCACAGAAACGAACTGATGCCTATACGAGTGACGCTAAAACCCTAATTTAAGGCATTGGTTTTGATATAAGTAGCGATGCATATCATTGTTAGGTAATTCCAATGAGTGTTGAAACCGATGCTATAGCAAGGTATTAGCATCACTGCATTGGTAAAAAGAGATGCAGTTTATTCTTTTTGGCATCTGTTACGCATACAAAACCGACATTGTATTATATTTTTCACATCGTTTTTTTTTTGTAAATTCTGATGCTATATGATGATGAAAACATCGATGATTACGTCAAAGCGATGTTGTTTGACACTTTTAAGCATCGCTTTATGTACTTGCATATGCTATATGTTGATGAAGACGTCGCTTTTTGGATAAAAATGGTGATGTTTTAGCTTTTACGCATCACTTTCGATGTTATCTGATGCTATATATAGTCTTAGGCTTCGCTTTTTTTCATTTTTTGATGCTATATATGCATGGTCAGCATCGCTTTTTCTGAGCAGCTAATGCTCTTTTATTTGTATACAACACCACTTTTGGTGTACTTTGATGCGCTATATGTATTATATACATATATATATATATATATATATATTATAAATCTATTTGCTAATGTGAAAAAATATGAGAAATTACACAATAAAACATTCCCATTAAATAGTTCAAAGTAGAGTAATCTGAACATCAACATCTCAAATCCATATTAAACATCGACACCTCAAATCCATTCTAAAATTTGGTCTGACTATGAAATCTGATTTCTGCCTTCTATACCAACACAAACCTTCTATGCCATAACAAAAACTTCACAAATAATTCTCAACTTACCAACAGCAGGCTATTCTAAATGTATCTTTGAACTTCCAGTGACTGAAACCAGTTGTATCCGTGTATCTTTTGCTATGGCTTCACCAATTTCAGCACCTCCACAGAAAGAGGTGAATATGGCACTTGGCAGGTTATTTTGCTTAAGAACCTCACCAACTAGCTTTGTCACAGCAACAGTTACCAATGGAGTTGTTGGTTCACCGTCCCTACAATACATAAACACCATAAGTAACCATTCTATTATCAAATGTATCCTCTTGAATGAATTAATATTACGAACTTCAAGATTTTTACAATATAATGTCTTATCATGTAACTTAAAGCATCTCATTGTATAAACATGAAACAGTCGAGATATTTTGAGTAGACTTAAATGCCTATCTTATGATTTGCCATGAATGATTTGATTAAAATTCCAATTTTGAAATCAGGACATATAAACTTGCCAGACAACACAATTACCGCAAACTAACGCAATGTAGGCATTCCATCCTACAGAACCACAGAAAGAAAAACGTATGGTTGGAAATTTTGCAGTTCAAAATTCAGAATGTATCCGGTGAATTATGGTGACAGATAAGCATATCTATATGATTAATTTTCTTTTTAATCTACCATTATGCTCCTTAATAATATATTATTTACTGACATTGTCTAACATGTTTGGAATATTGATGAAGGATGGGGCAGCTGACATACATAGGTTAATCCATTATTAAATTTGCATGGTATAATTCAAATACTTCTCTTTCTTGATGATGAAATTCTAAACTATATCTTACTTCAATACAAAATGGCTAACTAGACAAAATTGAAAATTGAAAAGAACTATGATCATTATTGCAAAAAGCTAAGGCATTTTTTTAGGGTTAATGAAGAGAGCTATTTAAATTATGTTGCAGAGTTACGAAGATAAAACAGAACAAGAACGCACCAAGTACAACACAGGTGAAATTGAAAGCACTGATGACATCGAAAACTCCCAATGGATTCCAGACATGTGGCGTATACAAATACATATCGTTGTAAACTATAACATAATCAAACTCAATTATGTAAAATAAATTGGTCAAAGTTCTAATATATACAAATTGATCAAGGTATTTGGTAAGATCTAGTAATGCACCTCAAACAATACAATAGACGAGGGCATGTTATACTTAATAGATGAAATTTAAAAATCACTGCTTAGCAACCAGAGGGTTGTATTTGTGATTCCATAAAAGAAATTCAAAAGTGGTTGATAAAAGAAAAATTAACAACAAATATAAATGTTGAGGTTACGTTCTGAAGGTATGATAGATCCATTCAGCTGTCGGCTCAGTCCAAAAGCAAAATCAAACATATGAATAACTTCCTTCAAAAAATTAGTACACGGGAGTGACTTAACAAGTTTAAAAAAGATTATGAAAAAACAAGAGTAAACGAAATTTCCATCTAAAATACTTACAAACAATGCTCAAACTGATTCACTACACAACAGATGGATAAGATATGAAGTTTTAATTAAAGATCAAATTTTCATACCTGAACTTCCCCAATTCCTTCAGCAAGTATTTTTCCCATCTCGAGGGACACAATCCTACACATATGATACAATATCTCTCTCAATGCATCTCCTATCTGTCTAACAATCTCACCTCCCTTTGGTGCCGGAAGCTGCCCCAGATATACATGAACTTTGTTAAAGCAAAGACATATGTTCAAATATATATAAAACTATAGCAGGAAACAAATCTTCACAGCAATCTCTCAGCTTTATCTGAAAAAAGAAAAATTTGCCCCAACCAAATAACCACCCAAAAATGCTTCTGGAAACACAACTAGATGGGCACCATCGGCCACCAATCTCTCAGCCTTATTTGTGAATACAATCAGAAATGAGAACCAACAAACTAAAAAAATCTTCAAGGTAACCAAGAAACATGGATCCACCTAAGGTGGAGTAAATTAAAGGCATACAAGCTAGTAGGATGATTCATAATTTTGAGGAAACATTCAGAGTAAGCTCCCCGTCACTCTCTCTCTCAACTCTATCTCTTCTAGCTTCAGAGAAAGCCAGAGAAACATAACCCACAACCCCATTTCTCTAAATTAACTCACTCCACCGCTTAATTTTACTCTCTCTCGCTGCAAATTTCAACTAAACAATAATAATGGAGGACAAATACGACGGAGCATCCGCTTCTTCAGCCCAACAAGATTACTTCCATGTTGTACCTTCTCGATTTGTCAAACGATGACCTCTTCTCCTCCTCGACTAATTCATCCACCGACTCATTTGGCCACCACATCCACAACCTTCCTCCGCCTCAGCATCTCCACCTAAGCACCAACCTCTTCACCCCCACCACCACCGATTTCACCAACGGCCTCTGCATCGGCCTCTGCATCCCCATAATTTCCCACATTTCTCTTTTCCTCTTTCATCTTCAACTCAATTCTGGTCAGTTTTTTGGTTTGTTATGCCCAACCTAGAGTAAACCCTAACCTAAAAACTCAGTGACCCAAACTTATAAATCAGAGAAATGACAAGGAGATATAAGGATTACCTGAATGAGAGCACAAAATTGCCAAATCCAGTGGCTATGGGAAGCTCGAATTGACTGGTAGAAGAAGACGTAGCCAACTCCTCTTCGTTTCACGTTTCACCTTCGTACTGGTTTTTATGAGAGAGGGAGAGAGAGAAAGCTGCTCCTGGGTGTCGACAATGAAAAGATCTAGGTATTGGGAAGCGATGAAGAAAGATGAGATTGGGATGGTTTGTTGAGGGGCGATGAAGAGAGTGAAAAGTACGAAAGAATTTCTGGGTTAAAAGATGGTAGGTGCAGATAAGAGAGAAGACAAGAGATGGAGTTTGTGAGTTTGGGATATGGAGGATCCAAGATGTGGGAGTGAGTGAGTGGGCTTCACGCCGGCCGCTGCCCAGTGCGAGTTTGTGAGGGAGAGAGGAAGCAGTCGCGCGCAAGTGAGTTCTTTTTAGGTTTGACTTAGGAGTTTTTGCTAAGTTACGAACCGATGCTAACCAAATGTAATCAAATTTTTTAATAGGCATCTGTTTTAACACT
This sequence comes from Oemleria cerasiformis, assembly GCA_037349345.1. Taxonomy (NCBI): domain Eukaryota; kingdom Viridiplantae; phylum Streptophyta; class Magnoliopsida; order Rosales; family Rosaceae; genus Oemleria; species Oemleria cerasiformis. Next base: position 166,582 of record JAZGTL010000050.1, on the reverse strand, counting down.
AGGTGATGTTGAATATTAAACAAAAGACATCGTTTAAATTTGCACTGATGTGATTCTAGACTTTTGGCATCGATTATTATAGGAGTGATGCATTATGTTCTTTCAGCATCGTTTGTTCTATAAACCGATGCAAAACGGGTGATGTGTATGACCAGAATTCTAGCAGTGTAGCCTACATCATCTCTTATGGTAAATCAAACATAGAATCAAGAGCACCTTCATAAGAGATTTTTTTTTTTTCGGTAATAACGGAATAACAAATAAACAAAACAACCCTCACTAAGAGGGACAATCATGACTCCTAGGCACGCCCAAGACGTCACTTGCCAACAGCTCCTGGATACTCGCAGAAGGTGACTCCAGCATCGTCACACCCAAATCCACACCATGGCCAATGCTAGCAAGCCCATCAGCAACTGAATTACACTCTCTGTAAATATGATAAATGGAACAATCCCAATCCCTGCACATGATGGTTCGAATCCCCAAAATTAAGGACGCCAGAGGATGAACAGCCATGTCTCCATCCCGAATGAGTTAAACAGCAACAGCAGAATCCAACTCCAACAGGACTTTATAAGGACCCAACTCCCAGCACAAATTCACCCCCTCATAGATTCCTCACAACTCAGCCTCCAGGACCGTGCTCTGGCCTAGATTCGCAGTGAAACCCATAACCCAGCCCCCAACACTGTTGCGAATGACACTCCCATCAGCACTACTGCCAGTATCATTGGTACGGCTGCCATCTGTATTAACCTTCCACATCCCCTCATCAAGCTTAGACCAGGTAAGCAGGACAACCTGTCTACCGAGCTTGGCAATAGAACAAGAGTAGGCCTGGAGCAATTCCCTTGCCGCCAAATGTAAGAACTGATTAACATTCCCAGGGAGCACAAACTCCGTCTCAAAAACTCTTTTATTCCTCCAAAACCAAAGGTAACAGCAAACAAACATAAAGAGAGTCGGCCAACCAACACTATTCAGTCATTATTTATGCATCATTTTGATGTCTTTATATGCCTCTCTTACATGTCTTTTGAATGATTTTGTGCCATCAATAGTAGAAAATGATCAATCTTGCGATACTTGTGCATATTTAGAAGGATAGGTAAATTCTAAGAAGAACGCAAAAAAGAATGACTCAAATCGGAGTTCAGATGAAGGAGATGTCCTCATTTCAATATCAGGTCCTGACTTGGGTCATGAGTGCGCCAGTGCACCCTATTTTGGGTCCTTGGCCAAGTACCTCGGATCATGCCAACTGGGTCCCAGACCTGTGTCTCATGACATCAAGTTCATGTCCTAAAAGTCCAATGTCATACCAGGTTGTGTCCCGCAACATGCCCCAAGGACACCCTCTCGAGTCCCAAGCGTGTTCCTGCCAAGTCCCTGCCGAGCCCAACGCATGCACCTAAACCCTGGTTCCAATTCCACCAGCGGTGGAACAAAGTTCATCCTCTCTGCTAAGCCTGACAACCTGTGCACCTAGCCTGAATCATGACGCGTTTCTACCACACCCATGGTGCGCCTCAAAATCGCAGTCCCAGTTTGTGCTGAAAATGCTACCTTGGGCCCTTGTCCCAAATAGATCCTTTGCGCCTTATTTAGGGCCGGAAGGTTCAGAAGAGGCCCTAACCTGTAATTCAATGGAACAAATCAGGACAAAGCCCATAACTATACTAGATACATCATTTGGAAGTGCTTGGAATGGTTTTTCTCAAGTGGATTGATCGATGACATTTTAAGTTCTCAAAAGTCCAAGTTTGAAGGTTTTGAGCCCAGAATATGGCCCAGCTATGTTCGAAGTGCTTAGGCTTGGCTCAGCCTTGTTCTTGACGTCCAAGTAACATCAAGAAGATTCCAGAAGCTACCTTGGCGTGCAAGAAAGCTCATAAGACTTATTGTACAGTATTGCCGCAAATCCTAGTCCAAGTCCAAGAAGGATTTCTCTTTTAAGTCCTTTTTGATATCTAATTAGAATAGGAGTTTTGAGTCAATTTCTAGTTAGGATTTTATCCAAAACAATCTCCTACATTGTAAAGGTTTAGAGGCCTATATAAAGGACCTTAAGATTCGTGGGTGAATACATCTAAACACCCTATCCGCAAGACATCATTGCACTTCAGTTTTCAGTTTTAAATTTCAATTTTCTGTTTTAAGAGAGAGTTGGGCGTGAGCCTTGTCAGAGCGAGCTTTGGCGCGGTCTTCTGATGTGCCTATTCTTCAACAATCTCTTTTGTAACCTTAATTTTATTATTGCCAATTTAATTATGAATTCAATTATATTTGTTTTACTTTCAATTATGTGTGAGTAGTTCCTTTTCGAAGTAGGGCTTGAGGCCCTAGCCATGTTAGCTCATTAAGTAGATTTTTATTCTTGATCTTGATTGCTATACATGCTGATAATTCTTATTACTGTTTTAACTACCATTATGTTATGTTTATGAGACTTGCTACCTTATTTGCATAAATTATTGACGGAATTGCTTGAGTGACCGTCATATCATCATGTGATTCATCAGCATCAAGAGGTTGAGGTTAAGAAATAATCTTGTAATCGAAATTCATGACAACCTACAAATACATATCACTTTTCTAGGCTAGTGTGGTATCATTAAATTCCCTTCGTACTTCCTGCATCATCTTAACTTGTAGGTGATAGTCATTCTAGGCATATGCCCTGTCTAAAACATGCTAAGTAAGAGAGAATAACATATGTTTAGTGTACCAATGCCAGGGCCTAGGCAGGGGCACCTACTTCAGAAGTTACATAGTAATTAGGTCAAGATAATCTTGTTAAGTGCAATAATTGGTTAGAGTGGATAGTAGGCCCTGATTCGCCTTAGTTAAATCAATCAACTTTCCCTGCATTGTAACCCTATTTTTTATTATTGCAATTTAATTATGAATTCAATTATATTTGTTTTAATTTCAATTATGTGTCTGTAGTTCCTTTTCGAATTAGGGCTACTTGAAGCCCTAGCCATGTTAGCTCATTAAGTAGATTTTGATTATTGATCTTGATTGCTATACATGCTAATAATTCTGATTACTATTTTAACTACCATTCTTTTATGTTTATGAGACTTGCTACCTTATTTGCATAAATTATTGATGGAATTGCTTGAGTGACCGTCATATCATCCTGTGATTCATTAGCATCAAGAGGTTGAGGTTAAGAAACAATCTTGTAATCGGAATTCATGATACCCTAGGAATGCATATCACTTTTCTAGGCTAGTGTGGTGTCATTAAATTCCCTTTGTACTTCCTGCATCATCTTAACTTGTAGGTGATAGACATTCTCGGCATATGCCCTGTCTAAAATATGCTAAGTAAGAGAGAATAACATATGTTTAGCGTACCAACGCCAAGGCCTAGGCAAAGGCACCTACTTCAGAAGTTGCATAGTAATTAGGTCAAGATAATATGGTTAAGAGCAATAATTGGTTATAGTGGATAGTAGGCCCTGATTCGCCTTAGTTAAATCAATCAACTTTCCCAGCATTTTAATTTATTGTTTTACTTTATTGCATGATAATCTAAAAGCATCAAACCATGATAATCTAAAAGCATCAAACCCTCCCCACGCCCCACGCCGCCCATCCCCCTCCCAACACCCAACCCCCCCCCCCCCCCCGGGGACTTTTCCCTCAACGATGTCCTTTCAATTCAAATTTAGTTAACTTAATGTTGTATATTAACTATTTGGATTTCATTTAGCTTGTTTACTAACTTAGTTTGTCATCTTTCTCATGTACATATGAACAACTCATACATGGATATGGGACCATGGAATTATCCATACATGGAGACGGGAGCTTGGAATGATCCATACCCAACTTCATTCCATCAAGGATGGAGCAATCAGCCGGAATTCCATTATCAAGAACACCCAGAACCATACAAACCAGGATGGTGCAAGCAGCCTAATTTCACATGGAACTCCCACCAAATAGTTCCTCACTACGAACCAACTCTTGACCTCCAACCTTCCCCGAGGGCCTTGATACAAGGCATGGAGGCTTGTAATTAAAGCATGGCAGCCGCTTTTGAAGAAATCTGAGAGCTAAACCAGCGCATGGACTAGAGACAGGAAAAGAGCATAAGGGAGTTTAAGTTCAACATGCGCCAAATCGAAGAAAGGGCACGTTCCCCACCAAGTGAGGTTGGCGATGATGATCATGATGGGGCTATCATCGAGCCAACACTTCGAAAAGTGCTTGCCAAGGATGCCATGAATTCCACCCAAGGCCATGACATGACTACACCTCCCAAATCTGCTCAAATTGAGCAATGGTGGGAAATTGAAATGGAAGAGGAATGGGAGGAAAAGAATGGGAAAGCAAACGGCAAAGAGGAGATCTTAGCGGAGTTCGAAGAGCAAGGAGCCTATGTACATGGACATGCCACCGTGTCCATGGCAATGTCCCAGGACTCGCCAAACACTGTGTCACAAAGCTCAAACCCTGCCGTGTCCGAAGACTTGCCATGTACGTTGCCGCTGCCCAATCCCAGTGCCACAGAACCTGGACACGTCCAGGGCAAGCCTTCAGCATGCCAAGCTGCGCCAAACCTCCAAGACATGTCCACGGTAGAACCCCAACAACCTGACCTGATGTACGAACCTGAGGCGCAGCCGAGGGCAAAGGACAAGCCCATGCCCCTGCCCTATATGTTGCCCAGCAGCACTTCACTGCCCCAAGCTGTGCCCACCTTGCTGCCTCAACAGACAGCTTAGCCAAGAGACCAGGACAAGGACCAGGACAAGGCAGTGCCTCCAATTCTGCATCATGCTGTGCCTCAGCCCTTCCCCAAGGGAAAGGGCACGAATTTGGAACACAAGGAGCATCACCACCTCAATTCTGCAGCACTTAGATTTCCTTTCAAAACTGTGAACTTTGATTTGAATTTTGATTTCGCTCCTAATGATGTTGCACCTTTCCCTTGCAGGTTTCACAATATAAACAACAGGAAGGTGCTGGCAGCCCTCAACTTGGTCCTCCTCTTCAAGTTTAAAAGGAAAACTCAACGGAGAGGACCAAGGATGACATCTAGAATGTACAGGGCACAACCAAAGTTGTTCCCCCACGAGCATTGTCCAAGAAAGACATTCAAGAGTGGACATAAACTGCTCTCATTCAAATCACTAATCAATCTCTTTCCCAATAAGTTACGTTCTCGTCAGTGGATTCCTTTATGTGTTTCTAACTTTTTTTCTCCATGAAGCAGCGCAGATTCTACAGCAAGAGGCTCATAATCGGTTCCATGTTGACGCTGAAATCCTTGGCACACCACCAAATACCTAGAGTGCCAACCCCGTCGTGCCCAGACGTTAAATAAAGCGCTCCAAGGAGGCAACCTAGCCCTGATTTGTATTTCTCCCTTCCTTTGTTGTTTCTGCCCATTATATCTCTCAAACCTTTCTACTGTTGTCATGCATATTGCTTATCACATTGAGGACATTGTTCAGCTTAGGTTTGGGAGTGTGGATTGAATTTTTGCATATAGAAACAAGTAGGTTTGGGGGTGATACACAGCCAGGACTTTTAAGTTTTTCGTTTTAGTTTTTTTCCGTTTAGTTAAGTTTTTGCTAGTAATAGTATGATAACTTGTTAATAGGGATGTATATGCTAAGTTAACTATCTTTGCCTTACTAAGAGTCATGCCATAGTCAAGTAGTTCATAATATGCACTTCACAAAGCCATGTTTTAAGTGATTAAGTGAACAAAACAACTGAATATGAGTGAACCTTAGAAAATTAGTGGAGACTACCCTGTGAGATTTTTTAGCCTAATTGCCATTCGTTCTAAGGGATATACTTGTTTCTACTCTTAAACACTCATCATTTTTGTTCTTAATTGTTGATCTCATTACATCATATTTGCATTGAATTTTAAAGAACTAACATCATATAGATGCTCTTGATTTAATGTGTGGTTTGCCATAAGAAGTGATGTAGGCTATGTGTCCTTTATCCTCTAAAGGCCTTATCCTACCCAATTGCACGCTCCCTAAGCCAATTTTAAGCCAATTTTGAAGCCAAACACTTAGCCTTTTTGTTTCATCACCCAAAGTATAACCTCACCACAATACTTAGCCATTCATGAAAGCCATACCATATAACCTAAGTCTGTGCTAAGGTTTCCCTAAATGAGATTTATGGTGAGAATGAGAAGTGAAAGAAAATGCTGCTCAATTCCAAGGACATTGGCGTGTTGAAAAGTTCAAACTTCAAAAAAATGAGAAAAGCTGCATGAAAGATTGAGGAAATCATTGCATAATCTTGGTTCAATTCAATTAAAAGAAAAAGGAAAAAAATCAAGAAAACAAAATCAAGACCAAAAAAAACGTTGAAAAGAAAAGGAAAAAAAAAAGTGAACAACAAAGTGAATTGAGCCAAGTGAGCCAAGAACCTCGAAAATAAGTCATCAAAGAAGCACAAGTCGTGGGCCTTAAGCAAGGATTCAACTCAGAAACTGCAAGTTCGAGTCATGACTTCTCATGCCTTAGCACAGCTCAGGTTCTTTGAATCAGATCCTTCCTTTCTAAACCCTGAAGCTTAGCCCCGTTAAAACCTAAAAAGGAAGACCTAACTGATCATATGGACAATCATGTGGAGGATTAAGGTACGTATCTATGTTCTTAAAATTTAATTCCTTTCATGAGATCTTTATTTCCATAAAGTGCTATTCTTCATTGATACTCATATGTGATTAAATTTGAATTTCATAACATAAACTCAACACATATGCCTGAAAAGAGTGAAAGCCTAGGATTCTTGTGTGAAATGAGAGTTGCCTAGCGAGGATTAAAGTTGAGGCGAAATCTTTCTAGGGCACATAGATGAAGTTGTTTTGAAACATGATCACTTGAAATATTGACACTTCAACATTACACCTGCTCATGAAACTCACGGCTATGGCATCCCTTTTGGTTCTGCAAAGCATGTCTACTTACTTTGGTTCCTATTAGCTTGTTAAAAGTACTAATTCTAGCTTTGTAGTTGTCTAAGTAAAATGTTTGTGGGTATCGTGCTACTATAACCCTCAGGAGACAAAACTCTTCCTACTAGGTGCACCTAGGGGTTTAAATGTTCTATCTTAACTAAGATCGAGTATTTTCATTTTCTTTAAGTTTGTTTTGCTCAGGGATTAGCAAAAGATAGGTAAATGATCAATCCTTTGAGACTTGTGCAGATTTGGAAAGATAGGTAAATTATGAGAAGAACGCAAAAAGAATGACTAAAATCGGAGTTCAGATGAAGGAGATGTCCTCATTTCAATATAAGGTCCTGAACTGGGTCCAGAGTGCGCCAGTGCGCCCTATTTTGGGTCCTTGTCCAACTACCTCAGATCATGCCATCCATGTCCCTGACTTGTGTCTGATGACAACAAGTTCATGTCCTAGAAGTGCCAAGGTCATACCAGGTTGTGTCTCGCGACATGCCCCAAGGACACCCTCTCGAGTCCTAGGTGTGTTCCTGCCAAGTCCCTGCCGAGCCCAGAGCGTGCTCCTAAACACTGGTTCCTATTCCGCCAGCGGTGAACAAAATTCCTCCTCTGTGCTAACCCTGACAACCTGTGCGCCTAGCCTGAGCCATGATGCGCTTCTACTACACCCATGGTGCGCCTCAAAAGCGCAGTCCTAGTTAGTGCTGAAAATGCTACCCTGGAACCTTGTTCCAAAGAGATCATTTGCGCCTTATTTTAGGGCCGGAAGGTTCAGAAGAGGCCCTGACCTGCAATTCAATGGAACAAAGCGAGACAAAGCCCAAAACTATACTTGATACATCATTTGGAAGTGCTTGGAATGGTTTGTCTCGAGTGGATTGATCAATGACATTTTAAATTCTCCAAAGTCCAAGTTTGAAGGTTTTGTGCCCAGAATTTGGCCCAGCTATATTTGAAGTGCTAAGGCTTGGCTAAGCCCAGTTCTTGACGTCCAAGTAACATCCAGAAGATTCCAGAAGCTGCATTGGCATGCAAGAAAGCTCAGAAGACTTATTGTACAGTATTGCTGCAAATCCTAGTCCAAGTACAAGAAGGATTTCTCTTTTAAGTCCTTTTTTATATCTAATTAGAATAGGAGTTTTGAGTCAATTTCTTATTAGGATTTTTTCCAAAACTATCTCCTACATTGTAAAGGTTTAGAGGCCTATATAAAGGACCTTAGGATTAGTGGGTGAATACGTCTAGACACCCTAGCCGCAAGACATCATTGTACTTCAGTTTTCAGTTTTAAATTTCAGTTTTCTGTTTTAAGAGAGAGTTGGGCGTGAGCCTTGTTAGAGCAAGCTTTGGCGTGGTCTTCTGTTGTACCTATTCTTCAACAATCTCTTTTGTAACCTTATTTTTATTATTGCAATTTAATTATGAATTCAATTATATTTGTTTTACTTTCAGTTTTGTGTGAGTAGTACTTTTCGAATTAGGGTTGCTTAAAGCCCTAGCCATGTTAGCTCGTTAAGTAGATTTTTATTCTTCATCTTGATTGCTATATATACTGATAATTCTGATTACTGTTTTCACTACCATTATTTTATGTTTATGAGACTTGCTACCTTGTTTGCATAAATTGTTGATGGAATTGCTTGAGTGACCATCATATCATCATGTGATTCATTAGCATCAAGAGGTTGTGTAACAACCCGGAAATTTTAATTATTGATTTTATGCAATTATTTTTATTAAATGACGATTTTACCCTTGGTCGGTAAAGGGCTTGGAAATCAAGTTTTGTTTTGAGACACTTTCGGTGGTGTTTCGGGTACCGTTGCGTAGGTCTCGAACTCACGAGTTCGTAGACAGGCGGCACGCAGAAAACGGAGTTCGTGGACGGAAGTTATGGGTCTAGATTTGCAAGGGCATTTTGGTAATTTTTGACTTGGGGTAGATATTTTTAACCCCCAAATCAGTGTAATCTGATCCATCTTCATTCATCCTTATCATCTCACTCACTCACTCTGGGACAAACATAACACAAACACCCACCCGAAACCGTGCGAAAATACCGAAGGAAAAACCATAAGTCAACGTTGGATTCAAGGCTTTAACTTACCATTTGGATCAACTAATCGTATTCTACTCCTTCCCACGATCACAACCGTACCAACCATCGAAGGAGAGGACCCCGGTGGAAGCCAAACCGAGTAAAGGAAGTTTCGGATCTTCCGATCGATTTTTCGGCTTATACAGGTACGTGTTTGATGTTGTGAGGTTATATTTGGATTCCTGGGTTTGAGTAGATAGATGTAGATGTAAAATTTGTGTAAAACGGTTGAGTTTTGAGGAAGTTGTAAAGCTTGGAGTTTCGGTCGGAAATGGCGGATTCCGGCGAACCAGACGGCGGCGGAGGTGGCGGTCCGGTCATCTTCTTCGGCCAGCTTCCAGCGACGGCGACGACAGTCCGGTCGTCTTCTCCGGTGAGTCACCGGTGGCCGGTCGAGTCGAGTTGAACCGATCGAGTCAAGTTGAACCGGTCGAGTCGAGTTGAACCGGTCGAGTCGAGTTGAACCGGTCTGGTCGAGTTGGACCGAGTCAGGTTGAGCCGGACCGGGTTGGACCGGTCCAGGCGCGTGAACACTGTAGCAGGTGCGTGACCGGCGCGTGAGAGCGCGTGGGCGCGTGTGCCGACCTTCCGGCGGTGCGTGGCGGCGCCTGGTAACTAGTTTCGACGTTCCGAATCTGTTGGTACAGGTTTTAGGTTGATCGGATGTCGTTTAGAGGTTGTTTTGTGCAATCCCAGCGGTAATGATTGACCATATTAGCGGGTTTTGAGCTCGGGAAGTCAAGGTAGTTGGGTCGTTATTGTGCATGTGTTGCTTGGGCTAGAGCGTCCATGAATTAAGGGTTGGTTGATGTTTGTGAGTGGACTTTGTTTTATAAACTGAATTGCATGCATCAAAATATCTTTGTTAAATACGGTTATGTATTGTGGCATTGAATTTCTGAATGTTATAAATGATTTCTAGACACATGTTTTCCACTATTTCAGTTAAAGTGTGATTTGAGAAATATCATGGTTTTGGACTCGATTTTGATAACGTTTGACGTGGAAATTATTGAGTCAATGATTTGGGTTTTGACCATGTTGTATGAGTTTATCGGATTTGGTTATATGTGTGGGAGGCCAGGACTCGGGATGAGGATCCGTTATTAGCGGTGAACCCGATGAACCTCCAAGATAAACATTGATTTGTGGGAGGCTAGGACTCGGGATGAGGATCCGTTATTAGCGGTGAACCCGATGAACCTCCAAGATAAACATTGATTTGTGGGAGGCTAGGACTCGGGATGAGGATCCGTTATTAGCGGTGAACCCGATGAACCTCCAAGATAAACATTGATTTGTGGGAGACTAGGACTCGGGATGAGGATCCGTTATTAGCGGTGAACCCGGTGAACCTCAAATAGATTGATATGTTATGATAGTCGAGAGATGCCGACTGATATGTTATGATAGTCGAGAGATGCCGACTGATATGATATGATAGTCGAGATATATGCCGACTGATATGATATGATACATGACTAGCACACCCCAAGGGATACCCTGGTGGCTAGGGATATGATAGTCGAGAGATGCCGACTGATATGTTATGATAGTCGAGAGATGCCGACTGATATGTTATGATAGTCGAGAGATGCCGACTGATATGATATGATAGTCGAGATATATGCCGACTGATATGATATGATACATGACTAGCACACCCCAAGGGATACCCTGGTGGCTAGGGATATGATAGTCGAGAGATATGCCGACTGATATGTTATGATAGCCGAAGGTTATACCGGCTGATGATACGATATGATAGCCGAGGATATATGCGGCTCTAATATGAACCAGACGACAATTGTCATGGTCGTAATCAACCTATGAAAATACTTCGTCAGCCGGGTCTGTGGGTTGGTGTGAGCGGTGACCCAGAGGGACGAATTATGGTTGGTTCACAAGTATCTGACTAGTCGGTTGTCTTGTGGTATTCCAGTAGAGATGTCAGCAGTGTCTGACCTATTGACATTTGGTGTCATAGGGTATTCCTATTTGAACCACCACTGTTCCGAGGTCTTGACTTTGACCTGTATACTATCCTGCGTCTGACAGGTAAGAGTTATCAGTAAGTACAGAGGTTTTGTCGGGAACCTTATAAGGTTTAATAAAAATTATTCAAGAACAAAGGGTATTTATGGTATTTAAATTTTGAGGTAAAAGAGATGTCAGACGGGATAAGGGTTCTTTCCGGGTTTAGAGGAAAAATTTGGGAAGGGTCCTTACAAGTGGTATCAGAGCTCTAGGTTAACTTCCTGCAGACTGCACACTTGTGTGCAAATTATTTATGGATTTCGGTTAACAAGATGCCTCCGAGACGTGAGTTTCGTCAACGGTCGGGGAATGGTGGAGATGACCATGAACCTGCAGTGGAGCCTGATTTGAGGCAGACACTGGAACAGCTGGGTCAGACTTTAGCTTTTGTACTCCAGGATAGAGCTTCTCATGAAGTCTCTAATATTGAGAGAGCCCACAGACTGGGGGCGACGATATTTATGGGCGAGTCTGGTCCTGATGAGGCTGAGGAGTGGATTACTCGCATGAAGCGGGTGTTTTTTATTATGAGATGTCCTCTAGAGGAGAGAGTGCTGTTGGCTACATTTTGCTAGGTGGTTCTGCTTACCACTGGTGGCACTCATTGGAAGTGTCAGGCTGGAATGTCCATACGCTTACTTGGCAAACTTTCCGGGAACGCTTCTTGGAGCAGTTTTACCCTCGCTCACACCGGAATGTTAAGGAGGCCGAGTTCTTGCATTTACAGAAAGGAGACATGACTGTGGCCCAGTATGAACAGAGATTCATATCGCTGAGTCGCTTTGCACCAACTTTGGTGGCGGCCAAGTTAAACAAGTGCCACAGATTTGAAAGTGGACTGAGGAGTGAGATTCGGTCAGCAGTTACGTCTATGGACCACACTTCCTTGAGGACTTTGGCTGATGCTGCAGCCCGAATAAAGTTGAGTTTGGGTTTCCCAATTCCGTAGCAGTACAGTGGGTACAGGAGACGTCGAGATCACTGGACTGCCGGAACCTCTAGTCAGGGACCATCCAAAAGAGGCAGTCATAGTTCTGGATCTTCTGGGAATGCGAGATCCAGTACAGGCAGTGGCGGAGCTGGTCAGGCATGACAATCTTATGCACAGTCTAGCGGTGCCTCAGTGCAGTTCAACAGAAGACAGGGTGGCAGATCTAGTGGCTTCAGTGATTCCATTTGTTATTTCTGTGGGGAGACTGGTCACATCAAGAGATTCTGTCCACAATGTCATCCGGGCAGTAGTTCCTTGGGTCGTAGTGCGACTGATCCTAGCCCGAGGACAGGACAGATGTTTGATACTGCAACTGGGAGTCAGACCCATTTCAGTGGGGCTGGTAGAGTTAGTGGGACCAGCAGTGCTAGAGGCAGGTATGGGGATCGTGGTCGATCTTCGGGTACACCAGCTCGAGTTTTTGCCATGACGCAACAGGAGGCTCGAGTAGCACCGGAGGTGGTCACGGGTATGTTATCTATTTTCAACCGTAATGCTTGTGTTTTATTAGATCCGGGAGCAACTCATTCTTTTATTTCTCGGGGTTTTACACTGTTTGCGGATAGAGAATTGTCTCCGATTGGTTGGGACATGGGTATTAGTACTCCTACCGGGGATATGTTAGTGGCGAACCTCGTGATTCGCAGTTGTCCGGTGATGGTTGAAGGCCATGGTTTGGAGGCAGATTTAATTCCCTTAGATATTTTTGAGTTTGATGTGATACTGGGGATGGATTGGTTGTCCATGCACCATGCCTCCATAGACTGTTACGACAAGACAGTAGTTTTTCGGAGTCCATGATTACCGGAACTTACATTTCGAGGAGATCATAGGGTACTACCCTATGGAGTGATATCAGCGTTGACTGCTGAGAGATTGTTGAGAAAAGGTTGTGAGGGTTACTTGGCTCATGTGTTTGATTCTCGGGATACTCCGATGAGAGTGGAGGATATTCCTGTGGTGAGTGAGTTCTCTGATGTGTTTCCAGATGATCTTCCAGGATTACCACCACACCGTGAGATTGAGTTCACCATCGAGCTTTTGCCAGGTACTCAACCTATCTCACAGGCACCATATAGGATGGCACCGGCAGAATTGCGAGAGTTAAAGACTCAGTTTTAGGACTTGGTGAAAATGGGATTTATTCGCCCAAGTGTTTCACCATGGGGTGCGCCGGTATTAATTGTGAGGAAAAAGGATGGTAGTCTGAGATTGTGTATCGACTACCGGCAGTTAAATAAAGTGACGGTGCAAATTCTGTATTTGAAGGAAAAGGTACTTCGCAGAAAGACTTTTCCTCTAGTTAAAGTGTTGTGGAGGAATTATAACGTGGAGCAGGCCACGTGGGAAACCGAGGAACTAATGCGGGCACAGTATCCTCATTTATTTCATGATTAGGAATGAATTTCGGGGACGAAATTTCTTAAGGAGGGAAGATTGTAACAACCCGGAAATTTTAATTATTGATTTTATGCAATTATTTTTATTAAATGACGATTTTACCCTTGGTCGGTAAAGGGCTTGGAAATCAAGTTTTGTTTCGAGACACTTTCGGTGGTGTATCGGGTACCGTTGCGTAGGTCTCGAACTCACGAGTTCGTAGACAGGAGGCACGCAGAAAACGGAGTTCGTGGACGGAAGTTATGGGTCTAGATGTGCAAGGGCATTTTGGTAATTTTCTTGGGGTAGATATTTTTAATCCCCAAATCAGTGTAATCTGATCCATCTTCATTCATCCTTATCATCTCACTCACTCACTCTGGGACAAACATAACACAAACACCCACCCGAAACCGTGCGAAAATACCGAAGGAAAAACCATAAGTCAACGTTGGATTCAAGGCTTTAACTTCCCATTTGGATCAACTAATCGTATTCTACTCCTTCCCACGATCACAACCGTACCAACCATCGAAGGAGAGGACCCCGGTGGAAGTTGAACCGAGTAAAGGAAGTGTCGAATCTTCCGATCGATTTTCCGGCTTATACAGGTACGTGTTTGATGTTGTGAGGTTATATTTGGATTCCTGGGTTTGAGTAGATAGATTTAGACGTAAATTTTATGTAAAACGGTTGAGTTTTGAGGAAGTTGTAAAGCTTGGAGTTTCGGTCGGAAATGGCGGATTCCGGCGAACCAGACGGCGGCGGAGGTGGCGGTCCGGTCATCTTCTCCGGCCAGCTTCCGGCGACGGCGACGACAGTCCGGTCGTCTTCTCCGGCGAGTCACCGGTGGCCGGTCGAGTCGAGTTGAACCGGTCGAGTCGAGTTGAACCGGTCGAGTCGAATTGAACCGGTCGAGTCGAGTTGAATCGGTCTGGTCGAGTTGGACCGAGTCAGGTTGAGCCAGACCGGGTTGGACCGGTCCAAGCGCGTGAACACTGTAGCAGGCGCGTGACCGGCGCGTGAGAGCGCGTGGGCGCGTGTGCAGACCTTCCGGCGGCGCGTGGCGGCGCGTGGAGCCGAGACTGAGGTCACGGCGACGCGTGGCAACTAGTTTCGACGTTCTGAATCTGTTGGTACAGGTTTTAGGTTGATCGGATGTCGTTTAGAGGTTGTTTTGTACAATCCCAGCGGTAATGATTGACCGTATTAGCGGGTTTTGAGCTCGGGAAGTCAAGGTAGTTAGGTCGTTATTGTGCATGTGTTGCTTGGGCTAGAGCGTCCATGAATTAAGGGTTGGTTGATGTTTGTGAGTGGACTTTGTTTTATAAACTGAATTGCATGCATCAAAATATCTTTGTTAAATACGGTTATGTATTGTGGCATTGAATTTCTGAATGTTATAAATGATTTCTAGACACATGTTTTCCACTATTTCAGTTAAAGTGTGATTTGAGAAATATCATGGTTTTGGACTCGATTTTGATAACGTTTGACGTGGAAATTATTGAGTCAATGATTTGGGTTATGACCATGTTGTATGAGTTTATCGGATTTGGTTATATGTGTGGGAGGCCAGGACTCGGGATGAGGATCCGTTATTAGCGGTGAACCCGATGAACCTCCAAGATAAACATTGATTTGTGGGAGGCTAGGACTCGGGATGAGGATCCGTTATTAGCGGTGAACCCGATGAACCTCCAAGATAAACATTGATTTGTGGGAGGCTAGGACTCGGGATGAGGATCCGTTATTAGCGGTGAACCCGATGAACCTCCAAGATAAACATTGATTTGTGGGAGGCTAGGACTCGGGATGAGGATCCGTTATTAGCGGTGAACCCGATGAACCTCCAAGATAAACATTGATTTGTGGGAGGCTAGGACTCGGGATGAGGATCCGTTATTAGCGGTGAACCCGATGAACCTCCAAGATAAACATTGATTTGTGGGAGACTAGGACTCGGGATGAGGATCCGTTATTAGCGGTGAACCCGGTGAACCTCAAATAGACTGATATGTTATGATAGTCGAGAGATGCCGACTGATATGTTATGATAGTCGAGAGATGCCGACTGATATGATATGATAGTCGAGATATATGCCGACTGATATGATATGATACATGACTAGCACACCCCAAGGGATACCCTGGTGGCTAGGGATATGATAGTCGAGAGATGCCGACTGATATGTTATGATAGTCGAGAGATGCCGACTGATATGTTATGATAGTCGAGAGATGCCGACTGATATGATATGATAGTCGAGATATATGCCGACTGATATGATATGATACATGACTAGCACACCCCAATGGATACCCTGGTGGCTAGGGATATGATAGTCGAGAGATGCCGACTGATATGTTATGATAGTCGAGAGATGCCGACTGATATGTTATGATAGTCGAGAGATGCCGATTGATATGATATGATAGTCGAGATATATGCCGACTGATATGATATGATACATGACTAGCACACCCCAAGGGATACCCTGGTGGCTAGGGATATGATAGTCGAGAGATGCCGACTGATATGTTATGATAGTCGAGAGATGCCGACTGATATGTTATGATAGTCGAGAGATACCGACTGATATGATATGATAGTCGAGAGATATGCCGACTGATATGATATGATACATGACTAGCACACCCCAAGGGATACCCTGGTGGCTAGGGATATGATAGTCGAGAGATATGCCGACTGATATGTTATGATAGCCGAAGGTTATACCGGCTGATGATACGATATGATAGCCGAGGATATATGCGGCTCTAATATGAACCAGACGACAATTGTCATGGTCTTAATCAACCTATGAAAATACTTCGTCAGCCGGGTCTGTGGGTTGGTGTGGGCGGTGACCCAGAGGGACGAATTATGGTTGGTTCACAAGTATCTGACTAGTCGGTTGTCTTGTGGTATTCCAGTAGAGATGTCAGCAGTGTCTGGCCTACTGACATTTGGTGTCATAGGGTATTCCTATTTGAACCACCACTGTTCCGAGGTCTTGACTTTGACCTGTATACTATCCTGCGTCTGACAGGTAAGAGTTATCAGTAAGTACAGAGGTTCTATCGGGAACCTTATAAGGTTTAATAAAAATTATTCAAGAACAAAGGGTATTTCTGGTATTTAAATTTTGAGGTAAAAGAGATGTCAGACGGGATAAGGGTTCTTTCCGGGTTTAGAGGAAAAATTCGGGATGGGTCCTTACAGGTTGAGGTTAAGAAACAATCTTGTAATCAGAATTCATGACAACCTAGGAAGGCATATCACTTTTCTAGGCTAGTGTGGTGTCATTAAATTCTCTTCGTACTTCATGCATCATCTTAACTGGTAGGTGATAGACGTTCTTGGCATATGCCCTGTCTAAAATATGCTAAGTAAGAGAGAATAACATATGTTTAGTGTACCAACGCTAGGACCTAGGCATGGGCACCTACTTCAGAAGTTGCATTGCAATTAGATCAAGATAATCTGGTTAAGAGCTATAATTGGTTTGAGTGGATAGTAAGCCCTAATTCGCCATAGGTAAATCAATCAACTTTCCCTGCATTTTAATTTATTGTTTTACTTTCTTGCGTGATAATATAAAAGCATCAAACATCCCCCACCACCCCCCCCCCCCCCCCCCCCCCCCCCCCCCCCCCCCCCCTCACCCGTCGAAGCTTTCCCCGTCGAGGCTTCGACCACGGCTGTTGATGGAAGGCGAAGATACCGCAGCCGTCTTCAACCCATCCAGGCGAGCAAGGTGATGGTGAGACTTAGGGTTGGGTGGCCATGAGTCGACAGCAACGGTGGCGATCGATGTTGATCATTTTTGTGGTCTTCGATCGAGTCCATTAGGAGAGGGAGTCATCGCGGGAGGGAGAAGCTTGGGTGTGATCGAGAGGGAGAGAGATTGTCGGCGAGGGTGAACGGTGACCATTGATTTAACGAGATGGGCGAGTGCTCGTGGTGGTCGTGCGTGTGTGTCTCTGTTGAGAGATGACAAAGATGAAAGGGAAATGGCGCCCTCCCTATGATGAAGGGTGGTGTCTGATCCACAAATTGGACTTTTAATTGCCCTTTTGGGCCAAACAATAATTGGGCTCCAAAACAATTGCCAAGCCATTTCACAAATTTTCAAGGGCCACGGGGTTTGCAGGGCATTTTGGGGGTTTAACTGAAAAAATAAATCGTTTTCAAATTTGCGAGAAGGGATGTAACACTCCTTCTCACTAAAAGTTTCTCTCTTTTTTTTTTTTTTTGTATTTAGAATTGCATTGGTTGAGTTCTTTCATTTGATAGGATTGGATTGGTGTGTTGCTATTGAATTGAATTGCTACGGTTTGAGTATGGTTTGAGTTGCTATTGAATTGAATTGCTATTTTGATATTTTGCTTCCATTTTGATATTGAATTGCTATGGTTTGAGTATTTTTTATTTTTAGAAATTTTAATTGAATTTTTGGAATTGAAGGTGGAATTGAGTTTATTATTTGGAATTTATGGCAATTTTGGAATTATTTTGAATTTTTTGAATTTATGGAATTTTTGCAATTTTGGAATTTATGGAATTTTTTTGAAATTTTGGAATTTTTATAATTTATGGAATTGATGGAACGTTTTGGAAATTTTTGGAATTTTTATAATTTTTGGAATTTTTGGAAATTTATAAAAATTTTGTGAATTTATTATTTAAAATTTTAAATTTTTGGGTTTTTTGTCTTTTTTTAATTTAATATTAAAATTTAAAATTTGTTGGTCTTACAATTTAAAATGTTTGTTTTTTTGTGAAATTTATGCACCCCCTGCCAAGAAAGCCTCCAAGGCTGAATCCGTTCAGGGTCTCGTCGCCACTATAGGATCCGTGCGATGGAACGCACGATCAGCTCGTCGACGACATAGAAAGAAAATGGGTGAACCACATCCTGACCCCGAGCCATCCTTGGTCGAATCACCCGAACCGACGAATGGGGACGAAGTAATCCCAAGGGGTGAGATGACTGCATCGTATTTGCAGTGACTTCAGTGAACATCCGGGGGATTAACCGAGGTTGGCATCGCAGCGGATTAGCAGAACAACGAGGGAAAAGATCTAGTTGATTTATGTGTTGAGATTACGGAGGGCATCCCCTAAGATCCACAGCCCGGTGGCACACGACACAGGGGCTATTGTTCATACGAAGTGCAAAATGCTGGCATCGACTTTCAAGAAGCTCGCGGACGAAATTAGGAGGGATTTATGGCCTGAGTTGTCGATAAGTATTTCTCTATTTTTTAACATTATTTGGATTTTTTTAAATATTTTACTAACTTTATTATATAATTGCAGGTCAATTTTGACTACGACCCCGAGGTTAATGGGTACCTCACCAACGTCTGGCAGAACTGCTACAAGGATTGGAAGTACGAGCTCCAATTGTACAACAAGACCTAGAGTTCGCAAGCAAAAGCCCTTTCGAATCCTCCAAGCGAGTTGGAGGAGGAGGGTCGGTTGCCCGACTGGAGGTTGTTGTGCACCCATTTTGAGAGCCCCAATTATCTGGTATATGCCAACTATAAGAATTTTTCATAATTTCCACTTTTATGTGAATTTGAATAAAATTATTGTTTTTACTAATAAACAGCAGAAATCGGCGGCCAACAAAACAAACCGTGGGGAGAAGAAATACTACCACCACGGGGCTCACGACCTCTTGCGTTCCGGCTCGACGAACGGCGAACGGGAGATTCGTTATGGCCGGAGGTGGACATCTAGGGCAAGTCAATGCCGGCCACGGCAACGAGATGGTTGACGAAATTTACGTAAGTGTATTTTCTTGCATATTAAATGTTAATATTCAGTTTCCATAATTAAATTTTTAATTATTATTTATTCGAATTTGTAGAGAGGGATGTAGGCAGACAGGGATCGTATACAAGCTGAGCTGTCGCAGCAGCAACCCAACGTCCCGTTGGAGCAGCATCTACTGGATCTAGCTAGGTCGGTGGAGATCCAGGATAATAAGCTAGGGGCATCCAGGGACGATCATTCGAGGGGCGGGAGACGCCCTAGTTCGAGATCGCAGGAGTGTTCGAGTTCTTCTCAGGGAGCCAACGTGGGGGCGAGCAATTCACAGAGCTTCGGAGCACCATCACAAACCTCCAGTCGACATTGCAATCTATGATTCAGGCTGTGATTGAGAGTGGGATGTTTATTCCTCCGCATCTCTTGGACCAGGCTAAGCAGCAAGCCGACCACCACCCCGTCCAGCCCCTCGACCAGTCACTGAGCCATTAGATAGGACATTGTAATTGTTTGTTATGTTAAGCATTTGTACAAATATTTTTTTTAATTATATTTGTTTCGTTTTATTTCTTTTAAATATATTTATTTTAATCGTATATATATTTTTAATTATATATTATTACAAAATTTATATATTTTTTTTAAAAAATTAAACACTTCGGCCGACGAAATTATATATTTGTTGGGCAAAGTGGAAGAAATATTGCGAATCTTTCGGAGCCCCTGCACCGAATAGGGTGACGTTTTGCCCGACCAACCTTTTTTATTCGTCGGGTAAAGCTTGCGTTGACTTACGGCGTTTGCGCGACAAAAGTTTTTGTCAGCCAATTGTAGGTGTTGCCCGACGAAATAATTTTTTTCGTCGGCCAAGATTTGGCCCTATGATAGGAGCTCAACGAAGCTTGCCCGACGAATCTTCGTCGTTTATGGTTATGCCCGACAAAACTGTGTCTTGCCCGACGAGGCCTTTTCACCAGACAAGGTCGTTTTTCCTATAATGCTAGTATAAAAAACACAAATCCAAATTCCAAATATATACCCCCAAATCACTCTCTTAACAAAACAGTAACCAACAAACCCTAAACAAAAAGAAGAGCATTATCAAATTTGTTAATGATTTGTTCTCCAACGCTCTTACAAACGGTGTTGAAACCACAACCAAAACAAAATGTTTGATCTCTTTCACAAATATAAGGTGGAACACACGAAAAAGAGAAAAATCAATGCCTATATAAAGCAATAAAAGTTTCCTTAAACGGTTTTTTCACAAATCAGTTGCGATCTGGTTATAGGCCTATTCTTTAACCGTTTTTTCACATCTTGGCACTTGGGCGGCGCCTCTAAACACGATTCTTTTGGTAGGGCATCGCATCAACAAAGGTGCCCAATAGATGGCTGACATGTTCTGCTTACCTGGTCTGTGGGCTTGTGGCAAGGGTTTGAGGGCAGGGAGCCGATCATATCCAAGCACTAGGTCCACATGGTGGTGTCCTGGACTCGACCTCTACTACAGGGTGGGTGCTTGGATGTGCCCGCTCTAAAATGCTCCCCAACACAGATGAGTTGCTCCATAAGTTGACCCCTCGTCTTCTTACTAGGTGGGCCCTCTTAAGTTCCTAGTGGCAGGCTGATGTATAGTTGTAGTCTACTGATCCAGATCAATTCATTCCGCTCTTCTTGACATTAGTATTTTAGTTAACCTATCATTCTATTTCAATCTAGGGCAAAAACCCTTATGGACTTGTTGGGTAAAATTTCCTTCGGGAATTGGTAGTTACTTGGGAGGAGGAGGGGACTCTCTTGGATTTGGTGGTGGTATGCTTCAGATCTCCTTATTTGGAGGTGCGTTCGATGCCGTTGTGGTCTTAGGAAATTGTGTGTGGCAGTTTAACTTTCTCCTAGTGCGTCCGATCCTGACTATTGTCCCAGATCAATCAAGTCCTCTTCTCGTGTGGTCTGAACGTTGTCTTCGGTGCGATTATAATTTCAGTTCGTTTATAGTTAATCAGTATTAGCTCATTGCATGGTACTTTGTATGAATACTTCGTGCACATGTCTACAACTTGCATCTATGTAATCAATCATGTATCCTTTGTCTGCATTAAAAGAGAAAATCGATAAGAACTTCACATATAAAAAGCAAATAAAGTTTTTATATACAATATAAATGTTTAAGATGGTGTGATTGGTTACTATGTATGTTTTTATTTAGCCAATAAAAAAAAGTGTGCACAAATTAGTAAACGTAAATAAGAGCAAGTTCAGTTGAGCTTTTATCCAAAATTCCTTAATTTAGCTTGAGTGTTAAGAACAAGGCACTCCAAAAGGCTTCTTATATAGTTAATCACTAGCGATTATGCCCGCGCGTTGCTGCGGGGCAGTTGAACTGATTATAAACATGTGTTACACAAAATAAGATGCATACGAAGCTTTATATGTTTCATTACAAAACATGTAGATGATTACGTTATACATCATGTATCAAAATTAAGGTTAAAGTTCGTTTGGCTGCCTACACTGAAGTGAGAACAGAGACGTGTGATGAGGCACGACAAGCCAAGAGAGCCACCACCAGACTTTGACAACACCTGAGTCATCATGAGCCAGGAAAAATGAATAGGAAACCCATGGGACATAGCAATAACTACTTTGCAGGCCAAAAGAGTTAGATTCGCATTGTTGGCAGTCGGGGGAACGTTGTGGCAAAGAAAAGTCCAGATAGCACAGTGAAGAAGAGACAAAAAAGCTTTGCTAGGCTTTTGACCAGACCCAAGAGGCATGGTAGGATCAGAATAGGCCAGAGACTTATAGACATCAAATGTCACATAAGTCATTTTCTTAGTGAAAAAATCAACCACTTCAGCCGCAAAAGAAGAAAGGTCAAGGTCAAGGAGAACACTGATGGACTCACCAGTGAACGGGACAGCCACACCACAAACAACTACTCTAGTACCCCAGGAATGTGCCTCAGAAGGAATGTTCTGGTAAAACTCACGGACCATAGAGAGATTATAAGACTCCTGAGTGGAGATAAGAGCATGAAGAGCATATTGATCGACAATGTCCATCAATTGGAGACCATCACGAAGTGGACAGTCCTCAAACACAAAGTTGCGTTTAAAAACAACCAGTAGTTGTGAAATAGATTGAGAAGAAGACATGATGAGAAGAGAATCCAAGAACGAGAAAGAAAAAAAAAGAACGAAAAGAAAAACAAACAGAAACTTGGAGAAACATAAGTGAACAGAAAGTAAAAAAAAAACGAGAACAAAATAAATAGACAACGGGAAAACAAAGATTAGGAATGATCAACGGCTAGGGCAATAAATGAGAGAGTTAGCTGTTAGGTAAGAGACCAGTGAAAAGAAAAGAGTAAATGCCAGACATTAATGACCAGTCAACACAATTCCAACCAACACCAAGTACCAAAGACACTCCAAAATCTGCAAAATTAGGACTAGGGACCCGAGAGTAAGACAGAGAAAACAGGAAAACGCAAAAATTTACTGCAGAGGAACTAGACAACACATCAAGCAGACACACACAAACAAGACAAAAATGATGGAAGCACTCTTGTGACAAGTCATAAAAAGAAAAAAATAATAAATAGGTAAAGAAAAATAACAATGAATCTCCCCCTACACATATGCATAAGTTAGTCAACAAGGTAAACAATGATGAATAGGACCCTAAGGCAGATCATGCTCTCAACACAAATTGAGTAAAGATAAGGTCAAGGGAGATGCTGGCAATAAGGATAACAAGTCAGGCACCACAATAGTATGAAAGTTTTTTTTATTTAGTTTTTTTTATTTTCAAATCAAAACAAACATCAAGACTGTATCACCATTTTTTTTAATGGTTTGTAATGTCCAAAATAACATGGCTCTTTGTCCTAAATCACCTGATCCACCCTTGTATTACCTTAGGAATGTGACTTCTTTGGTCACACTTCAATAGCACTATTTTTACCGTAAAACAACCAAACCATCCTTATATCACCCTAGGGCCGTGACGTCTTTGGTCACACTTCAAGACTTGACACACAATGTGGTGAATGAACATGAATCCTCAATTGACAGAATAACCAAAGAACCAGATGCTCAAGAGAAAAGAAGCATGAACACAACCAAAAGAGAAAGTTTTGTGTGATTTGTAAGGGATGGGATGAAAATAGGGCATTGGTGAAGAAAGGTACAAAATGTCTACAAGATAAAACATAAAACTGAGCAGGGAGAAAAACAAGGAGAAATATATATATATATTCAAATAACTGCATAGACAACAGAACTAGTCACAAGAGTAGTATAGAGCATTTTTCTGAAGTCACATCACACAAACACCAATAGACCGTTGAAGGTAATCAAACTGTAGAGGGTCTAAGGCTTTTGTAAAAATGTAATCAAGTTGTTTGTCAGCAAAGATAAAAGACAACAGTAAAGTTTTGTTTTCAACTAACTCACGAATAAAATGATGATGAATGTCAATATGTTTGTTCCGAGAATGTTGTACAGGATTATTATAGATGTCAATAGCACTGGTGTTGTCACAGTAAACTGTTAAGGACACTTGATGAATACCATAATCATGAAGCATTTGCTTCAGCCAAAGAAGTTGGGTACAACAACTACCGATTGCAACATACTCTGCCTCAGTGGTGGACAGAGAAATGCAACTCTGTTTCTTACTATGCCAAGCAACAAGATTGTTGCCAATATAGAAGACAGCACCAGAGGTACTTTTGCGGTCAGTGATACAGCCAGCCCAATCAGCATTGCAATAACCCACTAAGTTAGTGGTAGTGTCGTGTGTGTACCACAATCCAAAAGAAAGAGTACCCTGAACATATTTAATAATACGTTTAACAGCAAGCAAGTGAGATTCCCTAGGGGCACTTTGAAAACGAGCACATACACCAACATTATAAGAAATATTCGGACGACTAGCAGTGAGGTAAAGAAGACTACCAATCATACTTCGCTACAAAGTAGGATTAACAACCTTTCTAGAAAGATCAGGAGTGAGTTTTGTGCTTTGACACATTGGAGTAGGAGCAGGTTTAATAGAATCTATGCCAAACTTGTGGACCAAGTTTTTGGCATATTTGGATTGGGAAATGAAAGCACCATCACTATCCTGTCGAATTTGAAGACCAAGAAAATATGACAGCTCACCAACAAGACTCATTTCAAACTCACTAGTCATAACATGAACGAATGTTTTAACTATAGAGTCAGAAGTGGAACCAACAACTATGTCATCAACATAAACCTGAGCTACTAAGACATCAGTGTTAGTGTGTTTCACAAATGATGTCTTATCAACAGATCCCCTAGAGTATCAATTGCTAAGAAGGTGAGATAACAACCTATCATCCCAAGCACGAGGGGCTCGTTTCAACCCATAAAGAGCTTTGTGAAGTTTATAAACATGTTCAGGATAAAGAGGATCTTCAAAGCCTTTTGGTTGTGCAACATAGACCTCTTCATTCAGATATCCATTTAAGAAAGAAGTTTTGACATCCATTTGAAACAATTTAAACTTGAGATGACAAGCAACATCACATAACAACCAAACAGATTCCATCCTAGCAACTGGGGAAAAAGTTTCATCCACATCAAGTCCCTCAATCTGAGAATATCCATGAGCTACGAGACGAGCCTTGTTTCTAATGACAGCACCACTATCATTAGACTTATTCTTGAATATCCACTTGGTCCTTATCACATTTACACCATGAGGTCTGGTGACTAGTTCCCAGACCTGATTCTTTTCAAACTGACCAAGTTCCTCTTGTATTGCAAGAATCCACTCTTCATGTTTTAATGCTTTAGTGATATTCTTAGGTTCTAGTTGTGCAAGATAACACACACTTGCAATTTGTTTGGACACTTGTTGTCTAGTACAAACACCTTGATTAATGGAACCAATTATGCCAGAACCTATGTGATTATCTGTCCACTTTGGTTTACCTAACATAGAAGCATCCACCCCTAGGATTTCATACTCAGATGATGAAAGTTGGGATGAAGGTAAGACAAAAGATGGGGTTAAAACAAAAGGCTCATTAGGAAACAAGTCATCATCATCAGTGGCTTGTTCCATAGTGGCTCCTAGGTCATCAATTTTGACATTAACTGACTCCATCAATGTATTTGTTCAAAGATTGAACACTCGATATGCCCTGCTATTTGACGAGTATCTAAGAAAGATACCCTCATCACTTTTAGGGTCAAACTTTGCCAATGCCTCCATATCTTGCAAAATATAAAAAGTACTACCAAAGACTCGAAAATAATCAACCCTTGGCTTTTTCTTTTTCCAAATCTCATAAGGAGTTTGATGAGATCCAGGTCTTAGAAACAAACGGTTAATGATATGACATGCAGTATTCATGGCCTCAGCCTAGAAATGTTTAGCCAAATTTTTGCTATTTAGCATGACACGAGTCATTTTAATTAACACATGATTTTTTCTCTCAACAATTCCATTATCCAGAGGTGTGATAGGTGCAGAAAATTCATACTTAATACCATGCTTGGCACAGAATCGTGCAAATGATGCATTCTCAAACTCAGTACCATGATCTGATCTGATACAAGCAAGGGAAGGATGACTAGTCATGTGTGCATATTGTAATTGCTTAAACAGAGTCTTAAACTTAATATATGTCTTAGCTTTGTCTTTTCGAAAACATACCCAAATAAACCTTGAGTAATCATCTACAACAACTAAGATTCATTCTTCCCACCAAGTGAGAGGACATTAACAGGTCCAATCAAATCCATGTGAAGAAGTTCAAGCACTCTAGAAGTGGTGATGTGAGAAATGTTAGAGTGAAATGACTTGGTCTGTTTGCCAAGTTGACATGGTCCACACACATGATTAGCATTTCTTTTGAGTTTGGGAAGTCCCCTAACCCACTCTTTCCTAGCTAAACGTATTAGATCAATAATTTTCATGTGACCAAGACGTTGATGCCACAAAAGACTTGTTTCATCAACAACCCTATGAAACACCTTGGTTTGACCAATTGAACTCCTATCAATACAAAAACAGTGATCTTTGGACCGTCCAACATACAAAATTTCTTTCCTTGACTCATCAATGATCCTACATCCAGCTTTAGTCATTCTAACCTCTTTAGCCCACTCATCACACAGTTAAAAAATGGTAATGAGATTGGAAGTCATACCTTGAACAAATCTAACGTTTGTCAAATATGGTAATCCTAGTATTTTGACAATGCCTTTTGCAGTCATAAGACCTTTGTGACCACCTCCAAAAGTAACATTACCCCCATCAAAAGTATCAAGTGACTCAAATACACTTGAGTCACCGGACACATGACGAGAACAACCACTATCAAGATACCAAACACTTGAGTGTGAGGTAGCAAGAGCATTCAACACAACAATTTATTGTTGTGTTGTTCTCTCTACCCACTGATGCTTTGACTTATTCGGTGGTGATGATGAAGATGCAAGCACCTTAGCAATCATAGTCACTTCCTGCAACAAAAATTGAACAGTATCATGTAATGATGTGTTTCCTGAGAATGATGCATTCTGTGTTTGTTTCAACTGTAGGCACTTTGGTCGAATATGAATTTTTTCTCCACAATAATGGCACACTAGAATGAATCTCTCTTTCTTGTTATGACTAACTTTTGATTCATCATGTGAATGAATCTGAGGGGGACTGAGAGGACTAGTCTCAGAACATGATGGTTTGGATTCTCTCACAAACTTCACTTGTTTGCTAGACCCTTTTGAATCTGACATGCTAAACCCAATTCCAGACATGTCACCATGACCCTTCCCCATGTTAAGCATTTTATCAACCTTTTCAGCACCAATGGTTAGCTTAATTACTTTTTCATTTGGTTCATTGACCTGATTGTGTAGACTTTTATTTGCATTTTGAAAAAGAGTTACATTCCTTTTTAAACCAGCAACTTGACTGAGCAGTTTTTCATTTTCAGCAAGTCTATTCTTCAACTCCTCATCTTTAGTCCTCAC
Source organism: Oemleria cerasiformis (assembly GCA_037349345.1). Lineage (NCBI taxonomy): Eukaryota > Viridiplantae > Streptophyta > Magnoliopsida > Rosales > Rosaceae > Oemleria > Oemleria cerasiformis. The sequence continues at coordinate 139,316 of JAZGTL010000050.1, read as the reverse complement.
CTCAGTTAATTTTCCTTCAAAGAGAAGGTTTTTCTTTTGTATTTCACATCTTTCTTCAAACAAATCATCGTATTTTTTGCATAGCAAATCATATGATAAGTCATCTGAGTCTTGTTCATCAGATGACACCAACTCCTGTTTTGATTCAAATGAATCATCACAGATTGAAGGAACAAAGGCTACAATACTTCCTTCCTTATCAGAATCTGAGTCAGATTGTGATGAGCACTCTGATTCAGTGTCACTCCAAGTAGCTTTCATGGCCCTATCTTTCTGTTTAAAGTTATTTCTTTTGTTTGCACAATCAACAGCAATATAACCAATCCATCCATAGGAAAAACACTTGACTGATTTTCTATTTCCCTTATTATCCTTAAAACCCGAAGACCTATCATTGTTTCTATCATTTTGACTCAAACTTTCCTTTGTTTCCAAAATTCCTAGAATCAGATTTCCATTTATTTCTGAAATCTCTAGGCTGACTTCCGCTTCCCGTGCATCCCTGCCTTTATCTTTTAATATTCTTCTGAATTTTTTAGCAAAGAGAGCCATCTGATCCTCCACACTTTGCGAAGAATCATACAAATCATCATATTCAGTTTGAGCAGATTGTAAAGCAATGTTCTTTCCCTTTTTTAGAATCCAAGGTTTCCATGTCCATTTCCATTTTAAAATTCATTAGTTTACCCATCAACTTGGCTAACCTAATGTCTTTTAGATTTTGAACTTCCATGATTGACAGGACCCTTCCTGAATTTCCCCTCGAAACCCGGGGAAAACCCTGCTCTCGTCTGGCAACCTAATAAAATTCCCAAAATACCCTTAAGCCCTTGCAAAATTATGAGAATTCTGCCAAAAATCCGGCAGAATATCCCCTGAAGGACTTGTTTAACCGTCTTCCACCTCTTAGATAAGGGATCAGATAACACGCCAAATTTCAACAACTCAACCATCCAACTATGTAATTACCAAATTGACAATTAATCCAATAGATTTATCAGAGCATCTAGGTAGGATAATTAAATACATAAATAAATAAACTACTCTAGGTAAACGCGCAGTTGAAATGTAATGCCTCCGCCTCTAGATATGCCCACGTCAATTCAATAGCCTGGAGGGGATTTAAAACCCGAAAATTGTGAGTGGACAAAAATAATCATTTAAAACTAGTTCCGAGGAAAACATACATTTCCCCCTCTACGAATAAAACAATGCTGCGTGAAATTCCTTTTTAACAAAACCATATGGATAACCCGAAAACATACCGGAAAATCCATTGTTTTGGTAAAACACCCGTGGGACCCACGAAACACCGTATAATGAAAATATCCCGTGGTGCACAACCCTGTTTTGAAAACCCTCCTCAAAGGAGTTTACAAATTGTATGAAATCAACTTGGACACAAAATGTATATCAAAACATTTTCCACTGCTCCTGAATTAAAATTCTGAGTCGTAGCTCAATACCCTCTACACACCCGATATATCTCGACCTATGCTGAACCTTGAACTATGTATAGACAGCCTCAACGACCCGGTGGAGAAAATACCCCTCGACACCAGCATCGGAGAACCCTCGACGATCTGATGGAGAAAAACCCCTCGACACCAGTCGGAGAAAATCGTGATCCTTGGGGACAGTAAATCAGTGAAAAACAAAATCCACATTTTGAAATCCTTGTTTCCTGGCCTAAGCCAAATTCATTGAAAAACAAGGTCTATGCCCAAATCCAAGGAAATCACAAATCCGGGTCTACACCCAAAACCATGGACTCAAAATCTATGAAGTCAAAATTATTTAATAACAAAGTTCATAAAACCAGGCCATAGCCCAAAACATTGTTTCCACTGTAATATTGAAAACTCGTGTCCAGTCATCATTTCATAGCACAATTTCTAAATTCCAGAAATGTACTAAAAATAATATATAACAATATTTAATTCAAATATACCTTTATGCATGCATTATAATTTATAAACCAAAGTCCATTCACCGATAGCTCAATCCCGAGTCGTACGCTCCTCTGAAGTTCCCGGAGTAGTATTGTCTGTCAAAAGTAACAATCGGGATTACCAACGATCATTAAATACCCAAAATTAAAGCTCCCTAAATCCCGGGAAGTCCGCTCGAGTTACAGTAAAATGTAGCCACTTCGAACACCAAAAACTACCCCTAAACGATGTCAGATTGACCTGAAATCTGCACCAATAGGTCCAAAACGTCGAGACCTTGTCGACACGAGTCGCCGTGACCCAAGAACCGGTCCCACGCACTGACAGAAGGCCAGCAGTTCAGCCACGTGCCGACTACACGGCCTTACACCCCCGCACGCGTCCGCACAGTGTCACACATGCCTGCTGACTCAGCTGCCAGGTGGCATCCACGTGCCTGACAGGTTTCCTCCACGTGGCTCCACGTGGCTGCCAGGTGGGATCCACGTGGCTGCCAGGTGGGATCCATGATGATCTGAATCTTTTCCTCTGTCATTTCCACAACCTCTGGTGTCAACAGTCTTCTCTCACCTACCTCAGTCTAGCAGATCGATGTTCTGCGTTGTCTCCCATACAGTGCCTCAAAATGAGCCATCCCAATACTAGACTGATAGTTGTTGTTGTATGCAAACTCTATCAAAGCCAGGTGTGAATCCCAGTTTCCCTTAAACTGTAGTACACAAGCTCTCATCATATCCTCCAAAATCTGAATTGTCCTCTCAGACTGACCGTCAGTTTGAGGATGAAAAGCTGTACTGAAATGTAAGGTAGTTCCAAAGGCTTTCTACAAACTCCGCCAAAACCTCGAGGTAAACTTAGGATCCCTGTCTGAGACAATCGACTCTGGAATCCCATGTAACCTTATGTTCTCATCCACAAACAACTTGGCGTACTGGCTCATCCAGTAATCTTCCCGTACTGGCAAGAAATGTGCTGACTTTGTGAGTCTATCAATAATTACCCATATTCCATCATGTCCTTTACGAGTCCTAGGAAGTTTATAGACAAAATCCATAGTAATGTGATCCCACTTCCATTCTGGAATAGGTAACGGTTGTAGTGCCCCATATGGTTTATGCCTCTTTGCTTTTACTTTTTGACACGTCAGACATCTACTCACAAACTCTACTATTTCTCTTTTCATCCCAGTCCACCAATAGTGTTCCTTAAGAGTATGATACATCTTAGTACCTCCTGGATGCATAGCATAGGCAGAACAATGAGCTTCCTCAACAATTTCTCTTTTCACCTTTGGATCATTAGGTACGCACAACCGGCCATCCTGAACCAAGGCTCCATCATCCCGAATTACGTAATCATGCCTATTCCCAGCCTCCAATTCCATCCTAATAAGACACAAAGTAGGATCCTAGAATTGAGCTTCAATAATCCGGTCAATCAAGACAGGTCTCACATGGAAGCTAGCTAACAGTGCCCCCTGGTTATCCATGTCTAGTATAATTCCCGCACTTCGGAATTCCACCAGCAATGGTAGATAAATAATGTGCAAATAGGCCAAGGAACCCATGGACTTCCTGCTCAGTGCATCCGCCACTACATTGGCCTTTCCTGGGTGATACTCTATGGTACAATCATAATCCTTTATCAATTCTAGCCACCTACTCTGTATCAAATTCAAATCTTTTTGGGTGAAGAAGTATTTCAGACTCTGATGGTCGGTGAAGATCCGGCACATTTCCCTATACAGATTGTGTCTCCAAATCTTCAGTGCATGCACCACTGTAGCTAACTCCAAATCATGTGTGGGGTAATTCAACTCATGGGGTTTCAGTTGCTTGGAAGCATAAGCTATCACCTTCCCATGTTGCATCAACACGCAACCTATACCTCGTAATGATGCATCATTGTACACCTCAAATCCTCCATTATCATCTGGAAGGGTTAACATTGGGGCAAAAGTCAACCTCCTTTTAAGCTCTTGAAAGCTATGTTCACACTCATCATCCCAGTCAAACTTGACTCCTTTCATTTTCAACCGAGTTAATGGGGCAGCTATCGTAGAGAAGCCTTCAACGAATCACCGATAATATCTCGTTAAACCCAGAAAACTTCTCACCTCTGACACTGTCCTCGGTTGCTCCCAGTTTGCCACTGCCTCGACTTTTTGGGGATCCACACTAATACCCTCAGCAGAAATCACATGCCCTAAGAATCCCCCATTAGTCAACCAAAACTGACATTTACTGAACTTAGCGAACAGTTACTTTTTCCTCAGCATATTCAGCACCAACCGCAAGTGCTTCTCATGCAAGTGCTTCTCATGTGCCTTAGCACTCTTCAAATATACCAAGATATCATCGATGAACACAATCACAAACCGATCCAATACCATCGGAACACCATGTTCATCAAATCCATAAATACTGCCGGTTCATTAGTTAAACCTAAAGGCATCACTAGGAACTCATAATGCCCATAGCGTGTCCTGAACGCCGTTTTAGGAATATCCCTTTCCCTGATCCTTAACTGATGGTACCCGGATCGAAGGTCAATTTTTGAGAAATACTTTGCCCCTTTTAATTGATCAAACAAATCATCAATTCGTGGCAAAGGATATTTATTCTGCACCATAACGCTGTTTAACTGCCGATAGTCGATACAGAGCCTCAAACCACCATCTTTTTTTCCTTACAAATAACACCAGCGCACCCTAAGGTGATACACTTGGTCGAATAAATCCCATATCCACCAAGTCCTACAATTGAATTTTCAATTCCCTTAATTATGTCGGTGCCATTCTATACGGTGCCTGTTATATAGGTTGAGTACCCGGAAGAAGCTCTATGGTGAACTCAATCTCCCGATGAGGTGACAATCCTGGAAGATCCTCTAGAAATACATCAGAAAATGCATTCACCACAGGAATATCCTCTACTCTCACCGAAGTATCCCAAGCATCAATCACGTAAGCTAAATATCGCTTGCAACCTTTCCTCAATAATTTCTCAGCCGTTAAAGCTGAGATCACTCCCGAGGGAAGTACCATACGGTCACCCTGAAACATAAGTTCCAGCAAACCTGGGCTCCGAAAAACCACCCTCTTGTCGAAACAATCTATGGAGGCATGATGCATGGTTAACCAATCCATCCCCAAAATCACATCAAAATCATAAATGTCCAAGGGAATTAAATCTGCCTCTAACTCATGACCTCCCACGACTACCGGACAACTGCGAATCATAAGGTTCGCCACTAACATATCTCCGGTAGGGGTACTAATGCCCATGTCACAACCAATCGGGGATAATTCTCTATCAGCAAAGAGTGTAAAACCCCGAGAAATAAAAGAATGTGTAGTCCCGAGATCTAACAAAACACGAGCATCATGGTTAAAAATAGATAACGTACTAGTAACCACTTCTGGTGCTGTTCGAGCCTCCTACTGATTCATAGCAAAAACTCGGGCATGTGTACCAGACGATCGACCACGACCCCTATGTCTCCCTCTAGCCCTACTGGCCCCATTGGACTTGGTCTGGCTCCCTACTACAATACCAGATGTCTGCTCTGCTAGCTGACTCGGTTCAGTAGCATCTCGGCCCAAAGAACTACTGCCCGGACGACGATGTGGACAGTCTTTCTTGAAATGACCAGTCTCCCCACACAAGTTACAACCGGTGTCACCCGGCCGTGCGGGTCTACCACTTTGTCTCCCAGTCGACTGCACTGAAGTCCCACTAGACTGGGCGGATAACTGTTGTCCCTGACTGGCTCTGCCACTACCTGCTCTGGAACCTGCACCCCTAGAATATCTAGAACTGGAACTTCCTCTCTTTGATGGTCCTTGACTAGAGGCTCCGAATCCCGGCGTCACCTGGAACCACTGAACTGCTACTGAGCTGGCAAACTCAACTCTACTCTAGCAGCAGCATCTGACAAAGCCCTCAAAGACATATGTGCCACAACATTTACTACTACTTGAACCTCATTTTGCAGTCCATACTCAAACCTTTGGCACTTATCCATCTCAGTTGCCACGAGAGTAGGTACAAATCCTAACAACTCAAGAAATTTCTGTTCATATTGTGCCACTGTCATGTCCCCATGCTGTAACGGCAGGAACTCGACCTCTCTGGCATCTCGGTATGAACGAGGATAAAACTGCTCAAATAAGCGCTCTCTGAAAATTTCCCAAGTAAAGGTACGAACATCTCAGCCTGTCAGCTGCAAGGCATGCCGGCAGCGGTACGCATAACCACCCAGAAGAAATGTGGCTAACCGCACCCTATCCTTCGGCGGGCACCTCATAACCGAAAACACTCGTTCCAAACGAGTAATCCACTCATCTGCATCATTTGGGCCTAACTCGCCCGTAAATACTGTTGCCCCCAACCTCTGGGCTCGTTCAATGTCAGACACCTCAGTAGTAGCCCTACATAGACGTACCTTCGTCAAAGTCCGACCCAATTGATCTAGGGTCTGCCTCAAATCCGGCTCTACTACGGGTACATGTGTGTCCTCACTATTTCCAGGCCGCTGATGGGGCTCGCGTCTTGGAGGCGTTACACTGAAAAGAACCATAAAGCACCAATAACACAATCAAATGTACACTAGTTGTACAGTCTACGGGGATTGAAACCAAGTGCTCTGATACCAAGTTGATAGGACCCTTCCTGAATTTCCCCTCGAAACCCAGGAAAAACCCTGCTCCCGTCTGACAACTTAATAAAATTTCAAAAATACCCTTATGCCCTTGCAACCAATTATGAGAATTCTGCCAAAAATCCGACAGAATCTCCCCTTAAGGACTGGTTAACCGTCTTCCACCTGTCACGTGAAGGATCAGATAACACTCCAAATGGCAACAACATCAACATCCAACAATATAACCACAATTTTACACTCAGTCCAAAAGACTTATCAGAGCATCTAGGTAGGATAAGTAAATACAGAAATAAATATCCTACTACATAGCCTAGAGGGGATTTAAAACACGAAAAGTGTGAGTGGACAAAAATAATCATTTAAAACCATATCCGAGGAAAATATACCTTTTCCCCCTCCACGAATAAAACAATGCATGCAAAATATAAATTCCTTTTCACACAAATCCATAAGGATAAACCGAAAACTTACTAGAAAATCCATTTTGAATTAAAACACCCGGTGGGACCCACGAAGATCCAAATAATGAAAACATCCCGCGGTCCACAACCCTGCTTTGAAAACCCTCCTCAAAGGAGTTTAAAAAATCATGAAACCAACATGGACACAAAATATATCAAAACATATCCCACTGCACCCGAATAAAATCCCGAGCAGTAGCTCAAAACCCTCCACACACCCGATATACCTCGAGTTGTGCATAACCCTGTACTACACGTAGACAGCCTCAACGACTTGGTGGAGAAAATACCCATCTACACCAGCGTCGAAGAACCCTCAACGATTTGGCGGAGAAAAACCCCTCGATGCCAGTCGGAGAAAACCTTGACCCTCAGGGACAGTAAATCAGTGAAAACCAAATCCCTATTTTGAAATCCTTAGTACTTGGCCTAAGCCACATCCATTGAAAAACTGGGTCTATGCCCAAATCCAAGGAAATCACAAATCCGGGTCTACACCCAAAAATCATGGACTCAAATCTATCAAGTCAAAATCATTTAATAACAGAGTCCATAAAACCAGGCCACAACCCAAAACATCTTTTCTACTGTAATATTGAAAACCCGTGTCCAGTAATAATTTATTAGCACAATTTCTAAATTCCAGAAATTTACCAAAACAATACGTAACAATATTTAATTTAAATATACCTTTATGCATGCATTATAATTTATAAACCAATGTCTACTCACCGATAGCTCAATCCCGAGTCATACGCTCCTCTGAAGTTCCCGGAGCAGTATCGCCTGTCAAAAGTAACAATCGGGATTACTAACGATAATTAAACACCTTACATGTAAACTCCCTCAACCCCGAGAAGTCCGCTCGCGTTACATTAAAAATGCAGCCACTTCGAACGCCCAAAACTACCCATAAACGACATTCCATTAACCCGAAACCCGAAAAATGCATGCCACGCGCCTGCTACAGTGTCTCACGCGCTTGTTGACTCAAGTCGCCAGGAGGCCTCCGCGTGGCAGCCAGGTGGCATCCGCGTGGCAGCCAGGTGGCATCCTCGTGGCAGCCAGGTGGCATCCGCGTGGCATCCAGGTGGCATCTGCATGTCAGCCAGGTGGCATGCCATGTCAGCCCCTCTGACCGACTCAGTGGCCAGAGTCTCGCTGGAGAATACGACCGCCCCGTTGTGCGCCGCCGTCGCCGGAAAACTCCATTGCCGGCCGACCTTGAATTTTTCCTAACTTTCTCAAAACTCAACCGTTTTTCACGAATTTTATGTCTAAATCCATCTACTCAAACCCAGGAACGTAAAAATGAACTCTAAACACGAAACCCATACCTTTGTTGGCCAGAAAATCGATCAAAAAGTTTCAATTTTCCTTTCCTCCATTCGATGTCTCCTATGACTGCTTCCTTCGATGGTGGGTATGGTTTTGATTGTGGGAAGGAGTAGAATCCGATGGATAACCAACTCGGCCAGCTTTTGCCTTGAATTGGACTTCAAATTTCTACGGTTTTGGGTTCGGTGTGGGTTCGGTCGGTGTTGGTGTAACGGGTCTGAATGAGAGAAAGGAAGAAATGAGAACATCCTCGTAAAGTCTGAGTTTAAAAACTTATACCCAAGGCAATTTACTAAAATGCCCCTGAACATTCCAGACCCACCACTCTCTCGCACGGACTTCGTTTTTCGCGTACCGCCTGTCTACGAACTCGGAAGTCCGAGACCTACGCAACGGTACCCAAAAAACTGTCAAATGTGTCTCCACACAAAATTGACTTTCGAGCCCCTTTTAAAACCAAGGGTAATTTTGTCCTTTCCTAAATTACTTTACGAAAGTTTACGAATTAAATTTTCGGGTCGTTACACCTTGCATGGGCACTAAACCTAGAATGAAACATGATACTTGAACCTTGAAAACCAAGTTAGAAAACGTTGTGGTTAGGTGTGGATAGGGACTTCCTTAACTTGCTTTTAATTTGATTTCAATCCTTTGTTATTTACTCTTTTCTTGCATTCCAAGTTATTTACTTTTACAACATCTTTTATATTAAACCTCCCCTCCACCCACCCCTCCCTTGTTCGTGTCTTTTGTTTAGTGTCTTGTCTGGTTAAGTGTCAAAATCTAGTTAGTGTCTTTGTTTTCTGTTTTGAGTAACTACTTGTGAACTAAGCAATCTATCTCTTTGTACATTGTTGAGTCAAGTCCTTGTGGGAGTCGACCCTTGCTTGTACTGCTATTCTATTTATTGATTAGTGCACTTGCTAGGACTTCTAATAGGAGCATATTTATGAGACGTTTTATCTTGTTTTCTTATGCTTTTCTTAGCATGTTTCCTATGTTTTCTTAATACTTAGCTTGTTTTCATGTTTTGTAGGATTTTTTGAAGAAAAGTTACAAAAGGAGTTAATGAGTGCTGTTTTGGAAATCTAAGGAGGAAACTTTGAATCAGACTTCAGCAGATGTGTCAACTTCTCGAAATTAACTGCACCTTCTCGGGAAGAACTAGCAGATGGGCCATATATCTTTGGAAAGATACGGAAGTCTAGTTTCTACAGAATTTTACGGTTTGTGAATTGGAGTTTTCTAGAATGAGTTATGGCCGTTTTAGTACAGCAAGGTCAGGATGAGCTGGAATTCAGCATTTCTTCTATTTCAAGTTTTCTAATCCTTATCGGGCTTGGACTACTAGAGGCCTAGTTTATTAGAGTTACGGCAGGAAGCATTTTAATCAGAAAAAGGAAGATAAAAAAAATAAAAATAAAGGGAAAGGAGCAGCCACAGCGTGAGGAATGATTGAGCAGCGAATGCAAATAGTAACGTCTCTCTCCCTCATTAAGGAAATTAACACCCACATCAATTTTGGGCAGCAAAGGGGCAAACGCATACATGGGACAAGAAAAAACGCACAGGGAAGACAAAAAGGCAGCCAACAAAGAGTCCTTCTCCCACACAAAAAGGCAGAAACATCTCTCTCTCTATCTCACTTTTTGAAGAAACAACTCTTTTTCTCTTGAGAAAAACTGCAGAAACGTTGGAAGCTCTCAGATAAGGACTCAGCCACACCATCCCATTCTACTCCATCCTTCAAGGTTCCAAGGTCTAAAAGGCTTAGGAAGCAAGGAGGAACGTCAAGGCGTCATCCAATCACTATGGCTGACCAACACATCATCAAAGAGCTATCTTCTTCCTCTTTTCATTTTCTGTTTTGTATGTTCTTGTTGTCTATTTAAATTATGGGTAACTAAGTACTTTAGTTAGGGCTCGATTGAAGCCCTAATCATGTTTCTTTAAGGATTTCGATATGCCTTTGCTGTAAACTACTTTTGTGATGCTTAATTGATTAATTTCAGATTATATTTTACTCTTTACATACGTTATGTTATGCTTGATCACCATATGCATGATGTGCATTGAGTTTGTTACATAGGTAAATTTAGATGACCGAATCTTGTGCCTGTGAAAGTAACAAAAGAACTAGTTATAAGTTCTTTCTGGGTGAAGAAGTATTTAAGACTCTGATGGTTAGTAAAGATCCGACATGTTTCCCCATACAAATAATGTCGCCAAATCTTCAGTGCATGCACCACTGCAGCTAATTCTAAATCATGTGTGGGGTAAATCAACTCATGAGGCTTAAGTTGCTTGGAAGCATAAGCTATCACCTTTCCATGTTGCATCAGCACGCAACCTATACCTCGTAATGATGCATCGTTGTACACCTCCAATTCTCCGTTATCATCTGGAAGGGTTAACACTGGGGCAGAAGTCAACCTCTTCTTAAGCTCTTGAAAGCTTTGTTCACACTCAACATCCTAGTCAAACTGGACTCCTTTCCTTGTCAATCGAGTTAACAAGGCAACTATCATAGAGAATCCTTCTACGAATCGCCAATAATATCCCGCTAAATCCAGAAAACTCCTCACCTCTGACACTGTCTTCGATTGCTCCTAGTTTGCCACCGCCTCGACTTTTTGGGGATCCACGCTGATACCCTTAGTAGAAATCAAATGCCCTAAGAATCCCACATTAGTCAACCAAAACTGACATTTACTGAACTTGGCGAACAATTGCTTTTTCCTCAGCATATTCAATACCAACCACAAGTGCTTCTCATGTGCCTTAGCACTCTTCGAATATACCAAGACAACATCGATGAACACAATCACAAACCGATCCAAATACCGTCGGAACACCCTGTTCATCAAATCCATAAATATTGTCGGTGCATTAGTTAAACCAAAAGGCATCACCATGAACTCATAATGCCCATAGCGGGTCCTAAAAGCTGTTTTAGGAACATCCCCTTCCCTGATCCTTAACTGATGGTACCCGGATCGAAGGTCAATTTTAGAAAAATAGTTCGCCCCTTTTAATTGATCGAACAAATCATCAATTCGTGGCAAAAGATACTTATTTTGCACCGTAACCCTGTTTAACTGCCGGTAGTCGATACAGAGCCTCAAACCACCGTCTTTCTTCCTTACAAATAATACCAGCGCACCCCAAGGTGATACACTTGGTCGAATAAATCACATATCCACCAAGTCCTCCAATTGAGTCTTCAATTCCCTCAATTATCCTGGTGTCATTCTGTACGGTGCCTGGGATATAGGTTGAGTACCTAGAAGAAGATCTATGGTGAACTCAATCTCCAGGTGAGGTGGCAACCCCGAAAGATCCTCTAGAAATACATCTAGAAACTCATTCACCATAGGAATATCCTCTACTCTCACTGGAGTATCCCGAGAATCAATCACATGAGCTAAATATCCCTCGCAACCTTTCCTCAATAACTTCTCAGCCGTCAAACCTGAGATCACTCCCGAGGGAAGTACCCTACGATCACCCTGAAACATAAGTTCCGGCAATCCTGGACTCCGAAAAACCACCCTCTTGGCGAAACAATCAATGGAGGCATGATGCATGGTTAACCAATCCATCCCCAAAATCACATCAAAATCATAAATGTCCAAGGGAATTAAATCTGCATCTAACTCATGACCTTCCACTACTACCGGACAACTGCGAATCACGAGGTTCGCCACTATCTTCTCTCCAGTAGGAGTGCTAATACCCAAGTCCCAACAAATCAGGGATAATTCTCTATCCATAAAAAATGTAAAACCTCGAGAAATAAAGGAATGTGTAGCCCCAGGATCTAACAAAACATGAGCATCATGATTAAAACTAGATAACATACCAGTAACCACCTCTGGTGCTGCTCAAGCCTCCTGCTGAGTCATAGCAAAAACTCGGGCCTATGTACCAAAAGATCGACCACGACCACCACGTCTCCCTCTGGCCCTATTAGCCCTACTGGCCCTGCTGGCCCCACTAGACTGGGTCTGGCTCCCTGCTACATTACCAGATGTATGCGCTGCTCTCTGACTCAATTCAGCAGCCTCTCTGCCCAAGGAACTACTGCCCATATGACGATGTGGACAATCTCTCCTGAAATAACCGGTTTCCCCACAAAAGTAACAACCGGCGTCACCTGGCCATACTGGTCTGCCACTCTGTCTCCCGGTCAACTGTACGAAAATCCCACTAGACTGAACGAATAATCGTTGTCCCTGACTGGCTCTGCCACTACCTGCTCCGGATCCTGTACCCTTAGAAAATCCAGAACTGGAACTGCCTCTCTTAGCTGGTCCTTGACTAGAGGCTCCGAAACTCTAGCGATCCCAGCGTCGCCTAGAACCACTGAACTACTGCTGAGCAGGCAAACTCAACTCTACTCTGGCAACAGCGTCTGCCAAAGCCCTCAAAGAAGTATGTGCCACAATAGTGACTGCTACTCAAACCTCCGGCATTTATCCATCTCAGTCACCACAAGAGCCAGTACAAAGCGTGACAACTCAAGAAATCTCTATTCATATTGTGCCACCGTCATGTCCCCCTACTGTAACTGCAGGAACTCGACCTCTCTGGCATCTCGCTATGAACGAGGATAAAACTGCTCGAGGAAGCGCTCTCGGAAAGTTTCCCAAGTAAAGGTACGGACATCCCAGTATGTCAGTTGCAAAGCATGCCACCAATGGTATGCATAACCACCTAAAAGAAATGTGGCTAACCGCACCCTATCCTCCGAAGGGCACCTCATAACAGGAAACACTCGTTCCAAAAGAGTAATCCACTCGTCTGCATCATCTGGGCCTAACTCGCCCGTAAATACTATCGCCCCCAACCTCTGGGCACCCTCAATGTCAGACACCTCGGTAGTAGCCCTACCCTGAAGTACCATAGTCAAAGTCCGACCCAATTGATCCAGGGCCTGCCTCAAATCCGGCTCTCCTACGGGTTCAGGTGTGTCCTCACTAGTTCTAGGCCGTTGACGGGGCTCGTGTCTTGGAGGCATTACGCTAAAAAGACCATAAACCACCAATAACACAATCAGATGTACACTAAGTGTACGATCTATAGGAATTTAAATCTAGTGCTTTGATACCAATTTGACAGTAGGTCAGACACTGCTGAATCCTCATACCAGTGGTGGCCCTACAGGGTAACCTCACGAACTTTTTTTATGACCCAACCTCTCGACTGAGCAACCACACTGGTGGCTAACTGGCCTAGTCATGTTAGGGTAAGAGCCAATGCTTTGCCACAGATCATAATGTGAGAACCCCTGATCATGATTCGAAGTTTATAGCCCTCTGCTAATAAGCTCTGATACCAAATTGACAGGACCCTTCCCGTTTGACAACCAAATAAAATTCCCAAAATAACCTTAAGCCCTTGTAAAATTATGAGAATTCTACAAAAAAATTCCGGCAGAATCTCCCCTTAAGGACTTGTTTAACCGTCTTCCACCTATCAGACAAGAGATCAAATAACACTCCATATTCCAACAACTCAACCATCCAACTATGTAATTACCAAATTGACAATTAATCCAACAGATTTATCATAGCATCTAGATAAGATAAGTAAATACATAAATAAATATCCTACTCTAGGTAAACGCGCAGTTGAAATGTAATGCCTCTGCATCTGGATATGCCCACGTCAATTCAACAGCCTGGAGGGGATTTAAAACACGAAAATTGTGAGTGGACAAAAATAATCATTTAAAACTAGTTCCGAAGAAAACATACCTTTCAACAAAACCGTAAGGATAACCCGAAAACATACCGAAAAATCCATTATTTTGGTAAAACACCCATGGCACCCACGAAAAACCGTATAATGAAAATATCTCGTGGTCCACAACCCTATTTTTTAAAACCCTCCTCAAAGGAGTTTACAAATCGTATGAAACCAACCTCGACACAAAATGTATATCAAAAAATTTTCCACTGCTCCCGAATCAAAATTCCGAGCCGTAGCTCAATACCCTCCACACATCCGATATATCTCAAGTTGTGCAGAACCATGTACTATGCAAAAACAGCCTCAACGACCCGGTAGAGAAAATACCCCTCGACACCAGTGTCGAAAACCCTCAACGATCTAACGGAAAAAAAAACCCCTCGACGCCAGTTGGAGAAAACCGTGATCCTCGGGGACAGTAAATCAATGAAAACCAAAATTCATGTTTTGAAATCCTTGTTTCCTGGCCTAAGCCAAATTCATTGAAAAACCGGGTCTATGCCTATATCCAAGGAAATCACAAATCCGGGTCTACACCTAAAACCATGGACTTCAAATCTATCAAGTCAAAATCATTTAATTACAGAGTCCATAAAACCAGGCCATAGCCCAAAACATTATTTCCACTGTAATATTGAAAACTCGTGTCCAGTCATCATTTAATAGCACAATTTCTAAATTCCAGAAATGTACCAAAAATAATATATAACAATATTTCACTCAAATATACCTTTATGCATGCATTATAATTTATAAACCAAAGTCCACTCACCGATACCTCAATCTCGAGTCGTACGCTCCTCTGAAGTTCTCGGAGCAGTATCGCCTGTTAAAAGTAACATGTTCGATTGACCCGAAACCTGCACCAACAGGTCCGGAACGTCGAGACCTTGTCAACACACACCACCACGATCCAAGATCCGGTCCCACGTGCCGCCACGCTCCGACAGAAGACCGGCGGTTCAGCCATGCGCCGGCTACATGGCCTCACGCGCCCGCACAATGTCACACGTGCCTCTGACTCAGCCGCCACATGGCATCCACGTGGCTGCCAGGTGGCATGCCACGTCAACACCGCCGACCGACTCAGTCATTAGAGACTCACCGGAGAAGACGACCGCCGCCGTCGTCCGTTGCTAGAAAACCCCATTGCCGGCCGAGCTTCAAGTTTTTCCTAACTTTCTCAAAACTCAACTGTTTTTCACGAATTTTATGTCTAAATCCATCTACTCGAACCCAAGAATTCAAAAGTGAACTCTAAACATGAAACCCATATATGTGTTAGCCGGAAAATCGAATAGAAGGTTTCGATTTTCCTTTCCTCCGATCGGTGTCTCCCGCGACTGTTTCCTTCGGTTTTGATGGTGGCAAGGAGTAGAGTGTGATGGATTTCACCAAAGTGGCCAAAGTCTCCTTGAAATGAAAGTCCAAATCGGACGCTTTTTTTTGGTTCGGTAGGTCGGTGTCACGGGTCTGAATGGTGACACGGGTTTGTGTGAAGGAAGAAAATGAAATGAAATTGCTGGAAGGTTTGGGTTAAATACATAGACCTAAGGGAATTTACCAAAATGCCCCTAAACAATCTAGACCCGTAAGTTTCTCGCACAGTCTCCATTTTCCGCGTGCCGCCTGTCTACTAACTCGTGAGTCCGAGACCTATGCAACGGTACCCGAAAAACTATCAAATGTGTCTCCACACAAAATTGACTTCCGAGCCCCTTATAAAACCAAGGGTAATTTCGTCTTTTTCCAAATTAATTTACTAAGATTCACTAATTAAATTTCCGGGTCATTACAATGATAGAAATTTTCTTAGGTTGAAACTTACTAGGTAAGACACGAAGGATTTTTTGAACAATGGTGATTTCAGAGAATGGTTCACCAAGACTAACACATTCATTTGAAGTTTCAAGTCACGGACTTGAGCATCACCTTCATGGACATTCTAAGCTTACCCCAATCTTTCTTTGCCGTGGTGCAATTTCTGATGTGTGAAAACTGCGACATAGATAAGGCAGTGACAATGGTATTTCTAGCTTTCTTGTTTGATGATGAGGCAAGTGCCTCACCCTGAGTCCACTCAGACCTTGGTTTGTCTGCTACGACCTCATTACCAACATTTTTTTAGGACATCTCCACTCAACATAAAGGTATTCAAAAGCAACTTCATCATAAGCATCAAGAAATATTTCAAACTTTTCCCTCCAGGCAGCATAGTTTGTGCCATCAAAGAAAGGTGGAGTGTTACAGGAATTCCTATCACGCTCCATCACTTTGCAATCAAAATTGATATCAACTTAAAACCCTAGGACCGACTCTAAGTTTGTCTAGAGTCGACTCTGATACCAACTAAAAGTTGGATACCAATTCTAAGCCAAGATTCAAAGGACTAGTCACACGGCTTATGACTCGATTTGCAGATACATTCAATCAATCAACTATATGTAACAATCACATGCACACCAAGTTCACATTCACCCTGCAGAAATTACAATCACACAAGTGACACCCTAAGCACTCAGAGACTCCGTCATTGTAGGCAGCCTTGTGCTAGTTCTAAGTAATAGTGAATGTGCACATGGATTTACAACATTCAACAACAACAATAAGAAATAAGAATCAACACAGAGAAACACACAGAGATACCCAGAAACCTTCCTCAAGGTGAAAACTGGGGGTCTTTCTGCTGACCAGGCAATCCAATAATTTCAGTGTTCAATACAAGGTATATTCATGCTCAAATCTTCTAGTCTATACTAAAGATGCAGCCATACCTTGTGCAACCTTGAAATTATCCAAATCAGCTATGCTCCTTTGTAAATCTCTGTTCACAGCAACTTAACCATCTTGATTTTGTTCATTAAAAACTCAAATAACACCACAATGGAACACTAGACTCGATAAACAAACAATCCGAGTTCATCAAGCCATCATCCTTGACGAACCCAGATATAAAACAAAGATTTGAAATATTTCAACGAAAACAGATTTCAAAAAATCAATGAAAGCAGATTTTGATAAAACTTTTAATGAATCAATTTAGCTTCATAAACATCATCTTTACTCAGCTAATGATTCTACAAAAACAATGTTGAAAAACGTTTTATCAAAAACCCAGAAAGCATCATCTCCATGGTTCAGCTGCCATTGATGAAGCCCATAGAGAGTGATGATCGATTTCCCCAAAATCACACACACATCTCCATGGTTCAGCTGCCATTGATGAAGCTCACAAAGAGTGATGATCGATTTCCCCAAAATCACACACACACACACACAATCGCAAAAAGCCCAAGAGATATCCCAAAACCGTGAAACTGAAAACGCACAGCATTACAGCTCCATAAAAGGAAAGTGACAAAAATACCCTTGACTAAAATCTCAGTAAAAACTGAAGGAGTAAATAGTAAAAGTTTAAACGGCGACTAGTCATCCGTCACACTGCAATCACTTGAACAATTCCTCTTCAATATGTATAAAGTCCTTATCGGTAAAGGAGACTTATTGAAATCAATGACTAAGTCCTAGAGTTTGAGCATAATTCAAATTACAGTTGGAGAGGCAAAGCTAATTACATCAATCCTAGAAACAAGAACTAACAATCCCCATTTCCATTTTCTTTTTTCTTCTAATACAAAAGAATTTCTTCCGTAATGTATTCAATCAATGCTCACTCAAGTATAATCAATTATAAATCAAAGCTCACACAATAATTTGCGCTATAGGACAGAATTTTTACATTGATAATAAATAATATTTAAAGAAATTCAATGATCAAAACCATCCATTTTTTAGATTCTTGCTGAAGAAATACAACTTATGATTGCAAAGAAGACTATAAAAACATGTATATATTTTTCAGAAACTTGCCTTAAAGTCCTCTATGTTCAAGATCAACAGAAGCGAGCTAACAGATGAAGATTTTGATAGTATGCCGCTCTTGATTCCGTCTCTACGCTCTTTCACCTACGATGAACAAAGCGATAATCTGCATATAAGACAAACTTTTTACAGTGATAATAAATGATATTTGAAAAAAAAAACTCATTGTTAGTTGTATTTCTTCAATTGCAGAACAGCTAGAGAAATCCAATAATCAGAACCATCCATTTTTTAGATTTTTGCTAAAGAAATATAACTTATGAGAGTAAACAAGACTAAAACTTTCTTTTCATTCCATTTGCTATTATCGGTTGACTTTCTATTTTTTATTCTGTTTGTTTCCTGGGAAAATTAAAATGCTAGGAACAGAAACCCTTTTAGCGTTTCAATCATACCTCACCCTGATTAAAGATTTTGTACTTAAATTGGATTTGTTAAGAAACTCAAAGTAAAAACCTCAAAAAAGAACAGAAAATCAGTTTGCAACTAATAAAAACTCAAAACTCAATTGTAGAATAAAAACTCACAATTCATCAGGCCGATAAATCCAAAAAGTTCACTCCTTTATGCCTTTGTCAGAAATAAACATTGAATTCAATTCAATTTAATTGAAAATGAATTTAGTAAATAAAAAATACAATCAGAACCTAGAAAATCTCACAAACCCAGTCAGAAGTATGTTAGAATTTGAGTATAAGTGGATAACTTGTGATGCAAGTTTCATGTTTGAACATAACTTAAAAGCTAATAGAGTCTATTATGAATCAGGAATCTTTATTGAATCCCTATTGTGGAAGGTTTAAGTTATTTATGGAACTTAACCTAATTGGTAACTTAACTAAGTCATCTAGGATTTTTACTTGTTATGTGATAGGTATGTTAATAGGAACCTAGGTGCATATAAATATGTTGGTCTCTGCTCTCACAGAAGTGCTGCTTAATAACTGAGCTAAACCTATCTTAAAGCTTAAGCCTTTTGTTTTGAAAGAGAGGAGAAGATTGACATATTTGTGTCTTGTTCATCAAGATGGCCAAATCAGATTCTATCTAAACGTAGAACTTTGTTCTTAATGTTTGAATTGATTCCTGATTATGAATACTTGTGATCTTTGATGTATGTTTGATCTAATGTATGTTTGATCTAAAGTAAGTATTAAATAGTTTACATGTGGTATCAGAGCATCAAACATGCTCCTTGGTCCAAATTATGTTTATTGAATTGTTCATAATATGCTTACTGTTTGCTTCTGGGCAAAAATCAATTCAAAATTCGTTTTAACCACGACGCCGAAGTTTCTAATATATTCGGACATGTTCTACCAATTTCCAAGCTGCTGTTCTCCTTGGAAAAACGACGTATCGTTTGCTTTTCTTTCTAAAAATTTTGGCCGTAAACGTTCTCTTCGTCCAGAACTTGAAAATCGATTTTGCCAAAAGCCCTTTGCGCTGCGATTCGTTCATGATCCTCAAACAAGAGAAACCCAGGCTCTCGATTTGCTTTTACCTGGCTAATTCCTCAAAATCGAAACCTCCCTTCAACCAGACCCCAGATTTCGATTTTCAAGTTTGGTTGCTTTCTTCAAGAACTGAGGTTTTCTGTTACAATCAAAACCAGGTTGGTATGTTTTGATAAATGTTTTGGGTACGATTTCTATGGTTTTACTGATGTACGCATCGGTTTTCAGTTCTATTGCAAACTGAAATTCTACTTTTGACAACACTGCTACATGAATTGATGTTGTTAAATTTGGGTTTTCCATTTTGGCCGTGAATTCTACTATTCTCTCTTATATATTCAATGTTTTGTTTATCTGAGAATTTTTGTGACCTTATACGGCTAGACTCGATCAAGTATGATAGACATGCACATAAATCGATTTCGTGTTTTATTGAGAATTTCATGCTTAAGGTTTTCTTTTGGAAGAAATTGTTGATGTTCCTTAATGAATAATCCTTGATTTCATATATTTAGAATTCTTCAATTTCGTACTGTTAAACTCGAACAGGGATATGACTTTATACACATGACTTGTTTTATATATGTAAAACATATATTTCTGTCCATTCGAGCCTTGTTTTGCAGGAAGATTTCATGTCTTAGTTCTATTGTTAAACTAAGATCCTATTGATGACAACTCTGGTTACTTGAGTATTGATCAGAGTTTTGACTCATCACTTTCGTGATTGATGAGTCATAACAGTTTCATTTACTTGATTTTGGAATTTTTCGTTTCTTTTCAACTCTTTGTTAAATTGAGACCCTAATTCTGACTACACTGATTGATTACTTAAGAGCTTAATTAGTGACTGAAACTCATCACTTATGAATTTGATGAGTATCTGGACGGTTTTTCGATGTTTTCTTGAAAGCCTAATTTAGCTCATGTATTCTATTGGTTTTCAACTATTGCTTCTGTTATTGATTTGGTTACATGAACTGGTTTTATTGATTTCTCCCAAACATCGGGTTAAATTTTTTCAAGCCAGCATGGGTTTTTTTTTTGTTTTACCTATTGATTATATTCCTCACGAGTGGGTGTGAATAGTTGTTTCTATTTTGAAGCATACTTCATTGTTTTTATGCAGTATTACATTTGTTTTACTAAACAAAGCTATGAATTTTAAGTTTTCTTGTCTTTTCTAAATTCAATTTAGTTTGGAAGACGTTTTGGTTGCATCAATTTTGTTTTGTATGAACATAAAATCTCAATTCTATTGTTCCAAATTGAGACTATCTGAAATTACTATGATTAATTACTTGACAATTACTATCATTTGTTTTTCAAGAGATTCAGCAACTACAACTCCATAACCAAGTTTGATTTCAACAAAAAAAAAAAATTACTAAACGGTTTTGTTTATTGATGATTTTGGTTTGGAATTCTTGTTTGATATATGTGAATCGTATCTGTTATAATCACGATCGTGTTAATCTGTTGATTGATGCTACTCATATATATTAAACCGTGTAATTTGTTCCAAACTTATGATCATCAACTTATGGTCATCAAAATATTAAATCAAATCTCACTTTTGTACTTAAGATTTGTCTGATTGATTTACTAACTGCAATTGATTCCAGTTAGCAATACTTGTAACTCATCCTAATATGCCTGATGAGTTATGTCAATTTCCTTGAAATTGACAGACTACATTAGTTAGGTCCGGTTGAGATTCCACCACAGTGGATCTTGGTTGTGTTTTAATTGATGAATTAGTCCTAATCTAAAATCCTGAATGTGTTTTTTAAGTTCTCCACAGAGAGCTAGAAGCAACGATTTGTCCTGAATAGATTGATGGCTAGTTGTGGGATTGTAAGCAACATTTGGCATCTGCACACATGTGTATGCACCGTGATGTTTACAATCACATGGCCTGTCCATTGTGTGAGGGCAATGGCACCCACAGGAGTAACTCACTACACACTTATGAATCTAGCAGAAACATCTGCTAACCTCAAATACTAATTGAAATTCAAAATTGAATTTCCTTACGAAATACAGGTATTATTTTTGGTTAATGCTCCTTATGATCTGCTCTTTATGATCTTTGCAGAATTGGGCATTTTTCCTTTATTGAAAGTACTAGACTGATTTTGGCTTTATCAGCCGAACTTTTATGTCTATCATTGGTGGGGTCATTGCTGGAATTTTCGGATTCACGGGCCTTACTGGATTTATTTTCTATTTTCTTGTTATGGCCAATTCTTGCATTATATTCATTATAATCTATTGAGATTACTTTGTGTACTGATCTTCATTATTTGCGGTTGATTTTCATGAGTTAACATCATCCTTTTGATAATATATATATATATATATATATATACACTCTGGTGTGGCATTAATTAATCAATGGCAAAGGTAGGAGGCAATTTCTTGGGTAGTATTTTGTCGGTCTACCGATTGTTTGATCCCAAACTGTATTTGATTGAAACTGGTTTTTGTTCACCAGAATCCTGCCGATTTGACCGAATATTGGTTCCTTATTAATTTATTGAAAATTCATTTCAAATGAGTAATCTGAATTTTCAAGTTAAAGTTATTGTGAACTACCTAATTAATAAATTGAAAGGAATTATTAGTGTGGAAAAATTAGAGAGTGTTTGCCCAAGTGGGAGAATTGAATTAAATAAATATTTGGGTTTTCACACTCACTCACTTCTAGTTTAGTAAGAAAGAATATATCTTACCTCTTGGTTTATTAACTGTTTTGCAGGCATTTTAATATAATTTCCCTTGTGAGAAGAGAAATTATATCATTCCATATTGATTTTCTTTAAATCAATTGTGGGATTTTCATCCATTATGAGTGGTGTTGAAAATATATCAATTTATGATTGATGATTCATTTTGCCCAATGCTGACTCAAGTTCTATGCATTTGGTTTAATCAGAAACCTACTGTTCATGTTTCTGTTTTAAGTGAAAACCACATTTTGTTCAAATCAGAAAACATTTGGTTACAGTTTTCTGATCTTAATCTGCATTTGATGACGTATTCCCTAATGTATGTTGGACCTTTCCTTTAGTCTGTTTTGGTTCCACTTCAAGTTGCAGCCTAATAATGTGCACTGGAAATCTATGTTTCATTTCTACGAATTGCAAAATTGGCTAGCAGGTTTGTGAAACTACTGTCCTTTATGCCTTTTGAATATGAGTTTGGTTTTACTAATATTTCCTTACCCAATCTTATTGAAAAAATTGCTGTAAAATAAAGTTGAAATTGGGGGAAGAGTGCTATATCACATTTTTTTTTTCGTGATTAAATTATTTTCCCTTACTTTGAAATCAGTGCCTTAGAAATTGAAATGCTAATATTTTGAAATTTTGTCTAAACGTTAGGATTAGTTGCGATTCCACCACTGTGGGTCTCAACCGTGTCCTAACTGTTGATTGAATCCTAATCTGAAAATTCTATTGAGCTTTTGATTCTCCACAGAGAACCAATGGCAATGATTTATTTTGAAAAATTTTAATGACTGACACTTAATTTTTATTTTCACGGTTAAGGATTAAGTTTTCTAAGTCACTGGGGGAAGATAAAATGATTCTACATAAAACAGTTTTAATTCCAACTTTATTTATAATTCATTTTATGTTTTATGTGGATTAGTAACTTCTTAAGATTGTTTATATGGACATGTAGTGGACAAGTCCTTTTATGGGGAAAAGAAGTTGTTTTCTTATTTTGTTTACTGCAAAGGATGAGACTATTGGAATCTATTAATAAAATACATTCGTGGAAGTCTTTGTTTTTCTTTGACTTATTTGATTCGGCTCATTAGTGGGAGTATGCTTAATGTGTTCTCTCTTTTGTTCCTTCTGTTTGCTTGTTTTTGCTTGACAAACAGTTTTAATTCATTATTTTAATAATAAAGAGCAGTTATTGTTTTTGGCTATTTTTCTGTATTTAAATAATGGAAATTGTGAAGAGAGCCCAATAAAAGTTTAATTTTGATTGCAGATAAATTGAATTGCTTATTTTGCTAAAGCAATTAATTTTGTTGTTGGTTTCCCTTTTATCCAAATTCCTTTAAGTTCGGTTTGGATTGTTAAAACTTAGTTGAATGAATAAACAGTTAGCTTTTGATTCTACCGTTGCTTATGAATCAACTTAAGTTTTAGCCTAATGATGAGATTCAAGTTTTGATCATGCTGATGTTTTCATGATGAAACTTGCATATGATAATTGATTGTTTAAGTTAAAATTTAATTGAATAAAGGAACAGTTGCCGGCTTCTGTTTCTGTTGTTCTTTATTATTCAAGTTAATTTCTTACCTTTTGTTGGAATTCAAGGTTGATATCATATTATTGTTTTTGTTGATCGACTTGCTATTGTTTTGATTTAAGTCAATTGTTTCAAGTTGTGAATTCTAATTTATGTTTCAATTACCAGAACTATTTTGATTTCCTGAGAGAAACTGCAATTGTTGTGTTGATGAGTATTAACTGAATGCATCAGATTTTGATTGCTATGCATTATGCTCAGAAACTCTCTGTGTTGTGGTTATACTGTGTATTGGATTTATGTGGATGTTCTGGTTTTGTGTTATGGATTTTGATTTCATTGTGGAATTCTTCTATTCTGTTTGAGTTGAATTGATGATGGATTTCATTTCTATATTTCTGATATGACCAAAATGTGGGAGCATTACAGCCTTGATGCTCACAGGTTTTTGTTTAAAACCGGATATGGCAGACTTGTGCTGCTGTTGTTTCTCCACCGTGATTATAGGGCAATGATGCAAAGTTGCATCAAAGCTTCTATAGTTCTGTGGTTTTAGGACAGCAGTGACAGCTGTGTTTGGATTCAATTCTTGATGTTTGTGGGACTCAGTGATCACTTTTTGTTCTTGAGTTTTGTATGAACTTGCTGTTTTGTTCCTTATACTCAAGTGGGAGAATGTTAAAATTTGAGTATAAGTGGATAACTTGTGTTGCAAGTTTCATGTTTGAACATAACTTAAAAGCTAATAGAGTCTATTATGAATCGGGAATCTTTATTGAATCCCAATTTTGGAAGGTTTAAGTTATTTATGGAACCTAACCTAATTGGTACCTTAACTAATTCATCTAGGATTCCTACTTGTTATGTGATAGGTAGGTTAGTAGGAATCTAGGTGCATATAAATATGTTGGTCTCTGCTCTCACAGAAGTGCTGCCTAATAACTGAGCTAAACCTATCTTAAAGCTTAAGCCTTTTGTTTTGAAAGAGAGGAGAAGATTGACATCTTTGTGTCTTGTTCACAGAAGTGCATATAAATATCTTAAAGCTTAAACTTTTTGTTCTGAAAGAGAGGAGAAGATTGACATCTATCTAAACCTAGAACTTTGTTCTTAATGTTTGAATTTATTCCTGATTATGAATACTTGTGATCTTTGATGTATGTTTGATCTAAAGTATGCATGAAATAGTTTTACAAAGTAAACATTGAGTTTCAATTCCCTTTAATTGAAAATGAACTAGTAAATAAAAATTACAATCAGAGGCCAGTAATCTCACAAACCCACAATAATTGAAGCTGAATTATATTACCTTACAGATTAAACATAATCCATCCATGCGATCAACTTATTTCATGAACCCACAACTAAATTCAGAAAATCCATGAACCCAGAGCTCCATTCAGAATACAAATCATAGAATAAACACTCACAATTCATGAAGTCGATAAATCCAAAAAATTGAATCCTTTATGCCTTAATCACAAATAAACATTGAATTTCAATACTCACTTATCAATCAATTAAAAGCAATTTTAAATAAACACACAACAGCAAGATTAACAACAATTTACACCAGTATGCATAAGCTACCTTTCTTAACCGAATTTGTTTAAGGGCAGTATCGATCTACTGCTCCAAATTTGTTTAACCAAATTTGTTCAAGATTGTACCTGCAGATGATTGATCATAAAGGTTGAAGAAACTCACAAAGTAATAACTTAGTTATAAATTTCAAAAACTCATAACTACTTTCACATAATCAAATTCACAAAACCCATAGCTGGATTCATGAAACAAAAAAAAAAAAACTCACCACTAAAATTAGGAAGGGTCGGATTGCTCGCTCAATTCTTGTTCTTCTAAAACTGCAAAAAAAATAAAACACGAATTTTACACCAAAACTCTAACGTGAAAGTCAAACTTGTGAACTCATAACTCAATTTTCAAAATACACTCTTTATCTTATACACAAATATTTAAGAAATAAGAAACATAGATGTGCAAAATAGCCTCTCGCTTGTGTTATCTATTTTCTGTCATTTAAAGTCATCGAATATGATTAATCATGTCTTATAAATTCTGATCGACCACATTCTGTGGAATGAAAATCCCTAAAATATTCCTCTAAAAGATGTTATGTGGTCATAATTATATAGAATGAAGGATTGAATGAAAATGATAGATTGAATCAAAACTCTCTCAATCATTTATCCCAAATTGCATGAGATTTATTTTTCTAATCAAATGTGCAAAACATAAATCCTTGATATAAATACCATACTACAATTGAAACCATAACGAGGCTGGTAAATTCAATTGAAGGCAGAGACACCACCTTGTTGGCTTCAACAGCTTTTTCTCAGGTCATGTTCTTCTTCCACTCAAAGTAGTGCAGGGGCTTGAGCTTTGATTCAAACCTTATCATAAACCCCTGAAATCCTTACCAAAAGAAGCATAAATATATATTTTTTAGAATAAATTCAAAGAAATGAAGTCCAGAAACTAAACTTCTTAATAGAAAAATCAAATTTTTTACCGGAGGCTAGGATTGATGATTGGTAAGTTTCTCTGCAAACAAAAAGAACCCATTATCGATAATGCAAGTAAATTAAAATTTTAACAAATAGCAAAAACGATAAGGCCATGATCAAATGAAAAAAAAAAAAAAATGAATACTTTTCCACAAACAAATTCGCTTTAAGTTTTAATGGAAAAATATCATCACTTTTTGCTGGAAAAAGAAAAGGAATTATATATATATATATATACTCCAAATCCATAACTGCAATGTTGATGCAGAAATCGTCCAAATAGAAATTGACCATGCAATCTCTACACACAGAAAACACATGAGGTTAAGGTTGAATCCTGAGCTGGGAGTTCAACTAAGAACGCTCCGATGCCTAAGTCAACTCAATCTAGAGAGAAAATTGAAAAGCAATTATCAGAATAATTGTGAGGTACTTGAGTTGTGAGGAGATGTCCTCTACTTATAGTGGAGATCTGGGGTCTTCGGAGCTTCTGATTGGTTGAAGGAATTTGCAATCAATAAGTAATCCTAGTTAGGAAAGACTTAGGATTGATTTTTAATAATAAATAATTCGCTAGGAAGTTATTTCACCTAGAAAGGTTTGAGTGAGTGCTTCTTGAAGGTTGAAGAGAAGAAAAAATTCCCAAGCTGCTGTTGGTTGTTTTACGGAAGGTAAAAATTCAAAACTCCCATTTTGTTTTCTTCCTCTTTCCTTTCTTTTTGCTGATTTGCAGGTGGGGACCACGAGGAGAGGCCCTAATTCGGTGTGGCGGCGCATGTGGGTACGATGCACCCTTGGCTTAGGTCGATGCGAGGGCAGCTCGGCTGAGCCGTTCCCCTCTTCTCTATTGTCGCAGCTTGGCTCCCTTTCTCCCCCTCTTTTTATTTTATTTTTTTTCATACGTAAATTTCTTTGTTTCAATTTTTACGTTTTTGAATACTCTGGGAGCTATGGGAATCCGATTTCAGTGATCCAAATAGCGTCAAATTTCTTTTTTCGAGACGATTCCAACAAGAGGTGTGAAGACATGGTTTCGTCGGACTTTGAGAAACTCTTTGTGTGGCAACGAGGAGGTTCCATTGATGATCTTCGTTCTGAGAGGAGCCTTTTGAGCTTAATGATGAGACTGAATTTCAAGCATCGCTGAAAGTGCATAAAGATGCATTCTCGGAGGGCGTTCATGTAGCGCTTGGCGACCGAGCGTCTTCACATAAGAGTTGTAAAGCTCAAATTCCAATGGTGGCTCGATGGATGAAGTTCCATCCCTTGATAATTAATTCGGGGTTCAAGTTCCTGATGTCGGCACTTCTTTCAAAGATCTTGTTGAAGATAGGGTGTTGTCCCTCGCAATTGGACATTAATGTGTACCGTCACATTATGTAATTTGAGAGGCTTAGCTAATTTTTTAGTTTGGAGCTTTTCGAAGACAAGTTCTGGCACTGTTACTCGGTGAAGCTTACCTCCTAACTATCTGAGCCTAGTTATGATCTTATTCTAGAGATAGAACTTTTCCAGAGGTCGTATTTTGATGATGGCTCATACAAAACTATATGTCTCGAAGTTGGGGGAAATTGGGATCCCCATTCCACTAGCGGGCTCCAGATTTCACCGAGGTATCTTTGGGAGGATGAATTGAACAATAGTTTTTACTTTGATTCTTATCTCAAGAAGATTGAAAAAGCGTTGGAGATTCCGAAGGAGTTCCGTGATATGAGTTTGCTACTTAGTCCCTTTAGAAGTTCTCCTGGGGGAATTCCAAGTGCAAGTGCCATTGAGCGATGACAATCTAAGGTTAAGGCATCGAAGTGTGGCAAGCGCAAATTTGTCAAATTCTCGTCTGACACCGTTGATAAATCTTCCAAGAAAGTCAAAGTTACTCCGGCGACTATCAAAGTTTGGAGACCGGTAGTCCTTGGGACTAAGGTAAGCGGAGCCAAGGCGGGAGGCACCTTGGCCGGGTCTCGGAAGGCCGGCGACGAGGTTGCCACGATTTCCAAGGGTAGCAGCAAGGTTGTTGTTTTGCGAGGAGGGGGAGGCCGTGTGGCTCCCATGGCGTGCCAAGTTGTCGCGTTGCCGGCAGTGGTGTGGCACGTTGCCTCTGTTGGTGGTCCAAGTGTTTTGGATAATGTTTCTCGCGTTGACTTTGATAAACTTCAAGCAGGTTATGAGAAAATTAGGAAAGATTATGAATATGTCCGGATTTCACGCGTGAACCTTGGGCGAGAGAATACTCTGCTGTCACAAAAGCTTCGTTCTCAGGAAGATTGTTATGAGGACTTAGACTATTTTCAGAAGGAGAACATGTTGCTCAAGAGTGAGTTACAAGTCGCTAATTCAAGTCCGATACCTTAGTGAAGGATTTGAATTCTTCCAACCTCCGTGTAGCCGGCTTAGTGGAAAAACTTGAAGAAGCAAATGGCATAATTTCTTATTTGAGGGAAAAAATAAAAAATTTGGAGCTTGGGCCGTATTTGCCCTCTGTGTGCCCCCCACAATCTTTGCGGCGAGCCGATGTGGAGACCCGTTATGCGGATAAAACCATCTATGATCTTCGAAATCCAAGGTGTCGCAGCAAAGATTAGTTGATGTTGAATGCTATAAGTCTCAAGTTGAAGATGGTTTTCGTTTTTCATATGTTGAAGGTTATCTTCATTCCCAAAGTGGTCTTGGCTCGAAGCATTTATTTTATCCTGATGATCTTGCGGGAGCTTTTAAAACATCAAAGGCTTTGATGAAGGAGGCACTTAGGAACCGGAGCGCCTTTGAGGTGTACCCTATTGTTGATCCTTTGTATCCTGGAGAGTAGCTTGGATCTCAAAACCCTTCCAATTAGAAGTCTAGTACATAGGAATGTTTTGAATTAGCTTTTTAATTTTTGTAAGCTTTTTTTTTTTTTTTTTTGCGTAGAATTAGCTTCTTTTTTAGCAAAAAGTTGAACTTACAACTTGTGAATTGCCAACTTGTTTTTTTGAACCCTTAATAAAAGAATTCTTAAGTTTTAAGGTAATTAACTATTCCCGCAGCCTCTGGCATATTTGATGTTTGTGCAGTAGTTTGGCTATTTCTGACTCAATTTAAGTCGAAATTGAGTCATTCCAGTGGGGCTGGAAAGCTGACCTCCACACCTTTCTAATTCCGTTAACCTTTCTTAAAAAGGTTGTGAATTGAATTTCTGACGATTTTTTGAAATTAGGTCTTGTGCGCAGATTCGTACACTTTGACCTCCGCTCAATGATTTGTCAATTAATAATTTTTTGGTTCTCGAAATTAGTTGGTTTTTGGGGGTTAAAAAGCTAACACCCACATCTTTTCAACGCTATCAAGCTTTCCAGAAAAGGTTAAGAATTGAATTTACGGTGAATTTTGGAAGTGGGTAGTGCGCGCAGGAGCGGCGCCTTTTGCCCTTCTTCACGTTTTTGCACCTATATAATTCATCCTTTCTTCGAATTAGCTGTTCTTTATAGCGTTGCGAAGGTAACATCCATACCTTTCCAATGTCATTGGGCTTGTTCGAAAAGGTTGAGAATTGAATTCTCAAATCAGCTCGCAAGACATGTCTTTGCACAGGATTGCGTTTTATACCTTGTCTCAATGAAATGATGAAATGGACATTCCGAATTTGTTACATATCGGATTGGGATGCAGTGGATAGCGTTGAAAAGCTAAGACATGTAGCTTTCCAATGCCACTTGGCCCATTCTGTGGGTATGAGTGCTGAATCTCGAATTTTTCTTTACAAGTGACGTTTATTGCATAGAAAAATTCTAGCTTGGATGCTTGTCTTAACTTAGATATCCCTGAGATTTTTCTAAGTGTTTGGACTTCAAATTTTGCTTCTTTGAAGAAGGCTTGGGTACTTTGCAGGTGCAAAGGTCTTAGTACTTCTTACAGAATAAGGTTTTGAGACTTCTATAGAATAAGGCATGATTGCTTCTATGGAAGAATGTTTAATTGCTTCTATGGAAAAAGGCTTAATTGCTTCTGTGAAATAAGACTTAATTGCTTCTGTGAAAGAAGGCTTAATTGCTTTTATGGAAGAAGGCTTAATTGCTTCTCTGGAAGAAGGCTTAATTGCTTATATGGAAGAAGGCTTAATTGCTTCTATGGAAGAAGACTTAATTGCTCAAGCTTATGCTAACCTATCTGAATAAAATTACAAATGAATAACTTTATTGATGATTTAAATTAAAAGTGCATAAAGCTTGAAATAAAAGTTGGCACGGGGCCAATGTCTTTTAGGCATGGCGCCATTCTTGGTGGACTAGGCGTGGCCTTAGCTTAAACGTAGTATTTCCTCAAGTGGTGAGCGTTCATGGAACCACTCACCAATTTTCTGTCCATGGTTTCCAAAACATAACTTTCTTGGTGGGCTAGGTGTGGCCTTAGCTTACACGTAGTATTTCCTCAAGTAGTGAGCGTTCATGGAACCACTCACCAATTTTCTGTCCATGGTTTCCAAAACATAACTTTCTTGGTGGGCTAGGTGTGGCCTTAGCTTACACGTAGTATTTCCTCAAGTAGTGATCGTTCATGGAACCACTCACCAATTTTCTGTCCATGGTTTCCTAAACATAACTTCCTTTACCTCCTACTTGGTAGATGCAGTAAGGACTTTCCCAAGGGGATTTTAGTTTTTGGGACCCGGATTGGTTCAGAGTTGTGAACCTTTTCTTGAGGACAAGATCACCTGGGAGAAAGTTCCGAATTTTGGCTTTCTTATTGTAGAAATTTCGAACTTATTGTTGATAGTTCGATATGCGCTTGATGACTTGTTCTCGGAGTTCTTCACTTAAGTCAAGTGAAGTTTTGAGGTTTACAGAATTGATAACAGGGTCATCAAGTTCTGTAAATGCCGCAAGCACGACTACATGTGGGGGGAATGACAGCGTTGGTGCTGAAGGTCAAAGTGAATGGTGATTCTTTGGTAGCACGACGTGGAGTTGTGCGGTAGGCCCATAAGGTGTCGTCTAGGTGTTCCTCCCATAGTCCCTTCTTGTCGTCAAGTCGCTTTTTGATGCAATCCAAAATAGTTTTGTTAGATGCCTCGGCTTGGCCGTTCCCTTGAGGATAGTACGCCGTAGAAGTACAATATTTTATCTTCCATGATTCGAAGAATTCTCTAGTCGCAGCGGCAGTGAACTGAGTTCCGTTTTCCGTTACAATGACTTTTGGAAGCCCGAATCAGCATATGATCCGACTCTAGACGTACGTCAACTTAGGTGATGGTCAGCTTAGGTGATGGTAGCTAAGGCTTTAGCTTCCACCTATTTGGTGAAGTAGTCGGTGGCGACGATTATATACTTCCGATTTGGCACCGGGGTGCTGGACAAGGGCCTACGATGTCTATGCCCCATTGCATGAATGGCCATGGACTCATTTGTGCATGAAGCTCCTCAGGTGGTGCCAAGTGGCTTGGCTTGAACCTTTGGCATTTGTCGAATGCTCGAGCGTACTTCAATGCGTCTTGGTTCAGAGTTGGCCAATAGAATCCAGCGCTAGTGACATTCCTCCTGAATGATTTCCGCATTGGCCTTCGCGAATTTCAGTGAAAACGTTAAGCGTTTTTGGATGTTTCAAACATTGTAAGTTTGCTCCAGTAAAACTTCGACGAAAAAGTTACCCTATGTCGATGTTGTATCATGGGACCTTCATTAGAACTTTGCGGGCTTCAAGTCGATTGTCAGGTAGTGTTCCGCTTTCCAAGTAGTTGATGTACGGGTCTAGCCAACTAGGAGAAGGGTCCACTTGCCTAACTTCGACTTCCTTGACTTCTATGATGCATTGTTCTAAGTAGTCAATCGGGATTGAGCGTTTGAACCGATAGTTAAGTGATGAGGCCAAGTTGGCTAGTGCATCAGCTTGCACATTTTCGGCCCTAGGAAGCTGGTGGAAAGTGAAGACTTTGAAGCTTGCGAGTAACTCCCGACTTTGTTGGAGCATCCTTGCATCGCGCGCTGCGTATTCGCCAGTGGATTGGTTAGTGATTAAATGTGAGTCAAAATGAATCACAATCTTCTTGACTCCCAACTCATTAGCAAGTATTAATCCGTAGATTAATGCTTAATATTCAGCTTTGTTATTGGAAGCTTTGAATCTGAATTAGATTGCTTGTTCGATCATTGATCCGTCAAGAGTGATGATGACGATTCCGGGTTCTGCTCCGCGTTGATTGGAGGAACCATCGACGAAAAGCTTCCAAAGGGGGTCTGCCCCATGATTTTGCGGCAAAGGG
Source organism: Oemleria cerasiformis (assembly GCA_037349345.1). Classification (NCBI taxonomy): domain Eukaryota; kingdom Viridiplantae; phylum Streptophyta; class Magnoliopsida; order Rosales; family Rosaceae; genus Oemleria; species Oemleria cerasiformis. Next base: position 106,771 of record JAZGTL010000050.1, on the reverse strand, counting down.
GGACTGGCGACCAAATGAGTGTTGGCCAACCCCTTGTCGTGGCCCTCATAGGAGGTGAATTCGGCAATGAAGTCGGCCAGTGCTTATCCCTTAACGGCGGTCCTTGAGCGATAGAGTAAGTCATGTTGACTAAGTTCAATTACCCACTTCATTATTCGTGTAGATGCGTCGGGCGCATGGAGAAGTGACCGTAGTGGATACTCCGTCATGACGATAACCCGCCGAGCTTGAAAGTAGGGCCTTAGTTTTTTCGGGGTGACCAAGAGTACTAGGATTAACTGTTAAAGTTTAGGGTATCGTGTCTCAGTGTCTAAAAGAGCCTTCGAAGTGTAGAGGATCGGAAATTGGACTCCTTGCTCCTTTCAAACTAGTGTTGAGCTTATGGCCACGTCTGAGACTTCGCGGTAGAAGTAGAGATCTTCGTCGTCCTTAGGCTTTGATAGGAGCGGGGGTGAAGTCAAGTACGTTTTTAGGTCTTTGGAAGGCCTTTTTACAACTTTCATCCCACTTGTCCTTTGAAGCCTTCTTAAGCACCTAGAAGAAGGGTCGACACCGATCTGTTACTTTTGACAAAAATCGATTAATAACCGCGGCACGGTCGGTGAGACTTTGAATTTCTTTAAGAGTTGATGGCGACTTCATGTATGTGATTGCTTTGATTTGTTTCGGATTGGCCTCGTTTCCTCGCTTGGTGACGAGGTAGCCTAGAAAATTTTCCTGCCCCTATGCCGAAAGTGCACTTGAGGGGATTGAGTTTCATTTGGTATTTCCTTCACAAATCGAAGATTTTCGTCATGTTAGCGATATGATTGCTGTGTTTTTCTCCTTTGACCATGATGTCATCAACGTAGACTTCCATTGACTTATCGATGAGATCCTTGAAGATTCGATTGACAAGTCGTTGATAGGTGGCGCCTGCGTTTTTTAAGCCAAATGGCATGATTTTGTACTAGTAAACTCCTTGTTCGAAGACGAAAGCAATTTTGTCCCGATCTTTCTCGTACATGAAGATTTGGTTATATTCGAAGTATGCATCGAGAAAGCTGAGTAGTTCGTTTCGGGCGATGGAGTCCACCGAAGGTCTATCCGCAGTAGGGGATAGTTGTCTTTTGGACAGGCGAGATTCAGGTCGGTGTAATCGACGCAGACCTTCCATCGTCCTTCTTCATTTTTCTTGACAAGTACTTTGTTGGCTAGCCATTTAGAGTGCGAGACTTCTTCGATAGATTCGGCGGTGAGTAACTTGTCAATTTCTGCTTAGATGGTGGCAACCTTCTCGAGAGAGAAATTGCATCTCTTCTGCCTGACCGGTTTAAGTTCTGGATTAACGTCTAGCTTATGGTACGCGATGGCAAGATCAATTCCAGGTATATCGGATAGTGACCAAGCAAAAATGTCTTTGTGCTCATGCAGGAATGCGGTGAGTTCCTCCTCATCCTCGTCACTTCGGCATGCGCCAATGCGGGCGTGCCTTTCCGGGATTTGTGGGTCAAGATGAATAAGAATCACGTTGTCTTCCGATTGCCAACCTTCGAGTTTAGGGGGTTCTTTGAAGACTTCGGGATCCTAACTCACAATTGGTTGCTATTTAGGAAGCGAAACTGGGGTTTTTTACTCACCAATGGCGTCTGCTAAGGGGGTGAATTCCGCTCGTTTGATTTCCTTTAGTGAGGCACCGTCGGGCCATGGCTTGATCTCCCTTTATCCCTCTAATTCCTCATCCAGGGATCGGGAATCAGATCTTTTGATAAAGGCTAGAAGAGTTAGCCAGAATTTTGTGCATCCATGGTCGTCCCAAAATGCAATTGTAGGGCGAGTATTTGTCCACTACATAGAATGTTTGAGACGAGCCAATGGTTGGCGAGTGGACGTCAAGTTGGAGAGTTCTAGCGGTCATGCTGGTAGAGCCGTTGAAACCCCGCAACGGGATTTCCTTCTTCATAATGAAGTTTTCTAATCCCATTTTGCGCACTGTTTCCAAGTTGAGGAGATTTGCAGCGCTTCCTTCATCCACGTGAATTCAATCAACGTGCGCCTAGGTAATGTGGATCGAAATGACGAGCGCATCGTCGTAGGACCAGTCGAGGCCAACTTTGTCCTTGGGGGAGAACCCGATGGAGACATCATCGGCGATCTCGGAGGTGGCGGCGGCGGTGGCGTGGGAGACTTGGGCGATGGCCAATGCCTCCCGAACTTTCCTCTTCTTCTATTTGGAGGTGCTTCCTAGCAACTCTGATTCAGCGATGGTTGTGTTAAGGCGAATCGTCTTAGAGGGTGGCTCATTAGGGCTCTTGTCCCCAACGTGTTCTGCAACCTTTCCGATGACGTATTCGGTGTAGTGTCCCTCCTTAATAAGATTGAGGAGGTATTTTTCGAAGGTTTTACAAGTGTTAATGGTATGACCATAACAATCATGGTAGAAACACCATTTTGTCTTCTCTGCCTTCTCCTGATCGCCTTTGACGGGTCCTGGTCTCTTGAACCAAGGTTTGTCCTTAATCTCGTTGTAGATCTGGCTTACGGGTGCTGAAGTGTGGATTTAGCCTTCCCGTGGATGGGGCTCTGAAATATCGATTAGCTTTTCGCTTGTGGGATTTCCCGGAGGGTGCTTTGGAGGTGGCGTCACCCTTGGGCGGTGTTGTCCCCCTGGTGGATTTTTCGCTCGTCTTGGCGTTCTCCGCGGCGCGTGTCGATATCTTTTCGTCCTCCCAAGAGGCACGGTGCTCCACTAGGGAAAGCATCTTGGTAAGGATGCAGGCATTGTTCACCACAATGTCGCTGTAGAGTTGGCTATCCAGGGGTAGCCCTTGTTTGAAGGCCGGGATTTCTCCTCGCAGAACCTTCGGATGTAATGGCGGAGGGACTCCTTGGATCTCTTTCTCACGGAGAAGAGATGATCATCTTTTACTTCAATAGTGCGAAGTTGTGAATACTCCTTCACAAACGCGAGCGCTAGTTCCTCGAAGGAGGCAATGGATCATCGGGGAAGATGGTTAAACCTAGTCATTGCATGTCCTTGAAGCGAAGCTTGAAACACCTTGCACATAAGTCCTTCGTTGTGCCGATGTGGCAACATAATAACACCGTGATAGTAATCGATGTGTTGCATCGGATCCGAAGTTCCTTTAAACTGAGCAAAGTTCGAAGTAGAGAATCATTGCGGAAACGGTTCGTTCTCAATTTGCGGAATGAATGGAGAAGTTGAAGAAGTTCTAAGTTGACGGTGCAAGTCTTCCTTCAAATTTTCGTCACGTTGGACCTCCTGAAGTCGTTGGTCTAACATTCTTCTCAGATCGTCGACGTGAAGTTGATCTCGGCAAGGGAAAGGAGCTCAGCGGCCATGGCGGTGCCGACTCCCCTGTGTCTTGGAGTCCGATGCGGAAAGTGACGGTGTGTACATCTTACCCTCGCTGCTTTGGTCCGTCGATCTCCTAGAGTTAGCACCAGCTCATCCGTTTGAACGAGTTTGAGTACTCCGAGAGGAGTTTTGGTGGGGGATTCTATCTTGAGAATGGCCTCCAACTCGTCCTCCCAATCAATTGTGAACCGATTGCCTTTGATGGTGGCGATAGTTTTCGCTGGCGAATAACTTTCGTCAGTGGAATCGCCAAGGGTGACGCCTCGTGACACATAATGGCTTCGGACAGGGTCCTTGCCGTGTCTACGAGGGGTATTGCCTTGAGGATTTCATGAATTGGCACGTCTTCCCACCATTTGCGAAGTGCTTCCTTCGCCCAAGTATTCTTGCAGAAGTTCTGCTTGAATTTGAACTTGGTTGTTGAGTCGGGCCATCTACCACGATAAACTAGCGCGTGAAGGCGATCTTTGTGAAGTATGGTGAGTGTTGTGGCGTCCCTTATCGAGCGGCATGTGGGTTCCCTTCCTTCACGATTGTTATGATTCCTGGTGGCGTGGAGCTCATCCAGAATCAATCTCAAGTCTTCGTTAGCAAGGTGAAATGCTTATCCTACGAATCGGTCGTCGGTTTGCTAAAATTGAGCGTGAACTTCTGGCTCCAGAGTTAGCACGCCAAATCCAGACATAGCCAAAGACGGATGTCCTTGGGTGTCAAATCGCGTCGTCGGTACACCATGGGTCGTGGGCCCCGTGAAGAACGATTGCCCAACAAGTGGGCCAGTCGAATTGGACATTTATACAAAAACGACAGCGACGACGTGGAGGTCACCAGGTGGAGGGACTCTATGAACGAAGACAACCCACGCGTCCCCGGCTCCTCTAGTGACGACGTGGTGCTGCATGGTCCCACCAACTCCTTCGGCGGCGGCGTGATGCGGTGAGCAGGCCCCGGCTCCTCCGTGGGATGCAGCAAAGTTATCGTGTGACATGGCGTGCAGGAGAACAAAGTCGGCGAAGCTCTAGTTGGCGGTGACGACGTGCGATGCGGCTAGGCCCACGCCTTGGGGTCCGGTGTGGTCTCCATGTGGAGCATGAGGCGACATGCTCCCTCCCTCCAGTCGGTGACATGTCCTTCCCCTTAGGAAGGGTTCGTCTTGCGGGATCTTGTGGTTTGCCTTGTTCTTGCCATTATTCAAAGATTTTTTGATGAATAAAAGCAAAAACAAATATCTTGATGGAAAAGTAAGAACTTTTGGATCGAAGAGCAAGCTTTAAGAATTTCTCAAATCAATTGGCTCTCAATGAAAGCACCAGCTATTGTTGTAAAAATCGTCCGGATAGAAATTGACCCTTCAATCTCTGCACACACAGAAAACACATGAGGTTAAGGTTGAATCCCGAGCTGGGGGGATGGGGTTCAACCAAGAACGCTCTGATGCCTATGTCAGCTCAATCTAGGGAGAAAACTGAAAAGCAATTATGAGAATAATTTTGAGGTACCTAAGTTGTGAGGAGATGTCATCTAGTTATAGTAGAGACCTGGGGGTCTTCGGAGCTTCTGATTGGTTGAAGGAATTTACAATCAATAAGTAATCCTAGTTAGGAAAGACTTAGGATTGACTTTTAATAATAAATAATTCGCAAGGAAGTATTTATTATAAATAGAAAAATGAGTTTTAATTAAATAATTAATTCTTTTTGGAAAAGAAATTTACTTATTAATTGAATCTTCATTGAATAAGGATCTCAAGGAGACATCTTATTATTGTCTTATTATGATGATATAATTATTTATTAATTAATATATTCAGTTGGTAAATATATTTAATTAATACGCGGTAATTATATTCTAATAATGACTTTATCATGGGCAAAGTTATCATTATATAAATTATGGGTCACGTGTCATTTCCACAATTTTTTGGACAAATTATGGTTCCACACACAACAAAAACAACTCAATTTTTGCTGGAAAACAACAATTATTTCAAGGAAATATATATATATCAAGTCCATAACCACAACAAAAACAAAAAAAAAAGGAAAAAGTAATTTAAACAAAAAAAAACAGCGTTTCAACCATTATACTTGAGCATGATCAAGAGTTTGTACTTCGATTCTCCAGAAAAGAGAGATGCTTAAAACTCTAAAAAGGTATGTTCAGTGAGTCTAGAAGAGAGAGGGTCACAGAGCTCGGATCGATGATCGGTGCTAGGATCGATGGTAGCCAATGCGATGAGGCAATGTTCAAAAAGAAGAAGAAGAAGACGATGTTAATCAAGGCCATAATGAAAGTGTTGGACAATTTTCCCAAAAAAGAAGAAGAAGACGATGTTAGAGTCTTCGCGTGAAAATGTAAGTGTTGGACAATTTTCCCAAAAAAATAGAAGACATGTTAATCAAGGCCATAATCGCTCTTTCACTGTGCGTAACAAAGCAGTACAAAAAATAGGAAGGGCAAGATCGATATTGCACTATTCATAAGCACAGTACTAAAAACTCAACTTTAACATAGATAATTTTGAAAAAATAAAAGAAAATTAGCTAATATGCACCATAGGCCAACACAAAATGCCAAAATGCATCAATACCCAAAATCATTTCAGAAATAAACTCAACTCCTAGGTATTTACAAAAATAACCCTACTATTTATACTACCCTAGGACCATTGAGTTGCTAAATTCAATAAGCAGGGGGGAGAAATATATCTTAGCCAGACAATCTCTAATCAACCTTAATGGATGATATCTTCAAACTTCTACTAACACTTAAACTTGAGTGGGTCAGGGCGACAAAATTTGAAGTTTTCAATTGCAATGGTTAATATTTTGGGAAAATTATTGTCAATGTCTTTGAATTTTACATTAATTTTAGCTATCGTCTTTAAATTTTATTATTAGTAACAAACGTCCCTGAATTATATCTAAACGTGTAAGGACAATCCTTCCGTTAAATTTCTCAATGATTTCTGTTAAGAATAAGGATAAAGTACGTTGTCCTATCAGGTGTTTTTTTAATAGAATTTGATGAGAAATTTAACAAAAAAAATGTCCTTGCACGTATTGACATAATTCAATGACGTCTGTTATTAATAATAAAATTTAAATATGAAAGCTAAAATTAGTGTAAAATTTAAGGATATTGGCAACTGTTTTCCCTAATATATTTGTGGTTTATCAAAATAAAGAGGGTTGTATAAATAACTTAGTTAGAAAACTTCCTTTACAGTCATTTCTACTGTTAGCGAAAAAATGGATATTATTGTCCCTTTCAATTGAAATCTTGTATATATTTATGCATGTTTCTCGTGTAATTGACACGAGGTTTGTATTCAATATGCAATATCTAATGCAAAATTATATATATATATATATATATATATATATATATCCATTATCATTATCATAAATATGTTTTGCAGCCTAAATTAGTAACACGTTTGTTTAGGGTTATCGGTCTTTGTTCTACGAGTTCTTCAATATCAAATGTACGTGATGGGTTTGATGGTGGCAAATGTTTTTTATAGTGGAGGTAATTTGTTTAGGATTATAGATCCCTGTTTTACAAGATTAAATGTGATGGATTTGACGGTAATAACTGTTTCTTTTAATGGAGATATAGTTTGTTTAAGGTTATAGGTGTTATTAGGGTTTTGGATTTGTATAGTGATTATGTGGGTTTTTTAGTTGTTTGTGCGGCTTCTGTCCGTGTTAATATTTCTTTATTAGCTTGTTAATTTTGTTGTCATGAATTGATTTTGAGGATGTAATTGTACTTATTTGTTATTATGTAATTAAATATTGTTTTTTATGAAAAAAAAAACTAATAACACGTGATAGCAAGGGTGGAGCCACCATGGAACCAGAATGGTCCCAAGCCCCTCATGCAATATTTTTCATTGCTATTATTATTTACATATTTATATGCGAATTTCATCAATATTTTTAAAATTTTTGAAGTTATTTCTTTTGTATTACTTATGGTTTTCTATTTTTTCATTAACATGTCAATATCACTTAATTTTAAGTATTGAAATTTGAGTGCATCAATATCTATTTTGCATATTTTTAGCTACTCAAGATAGATCATATATAATACCACAATTGCTTATAGGCCTACGAATAACATATATGTGTATATAATTCTCTCACTTATTATCGTCAATTTTATTTTGTTGTTTCTTATGGTATTATGATTATTTAATAGAATGAAATCATTAATTTATTTCAGAATGAAATCTAAACACCGATTTTCAAAACATTTCAGTTAAAAAGTATATTTAGCATTATTTATATAGAGGCTCCTCATAACCGAACTTTATGGCTCGCCACTGCGTGATACAACGTACGTCCATTAGTATTATAACTAGTGGCGTGATACAACGCACGTCCATTAGTATTATTACTAGTGGCGTGTTTTTCGGGCTCGTGATCTTATCTGCATTATTGGACTCTCTTTAAGTCTTAATTTGTGACCACATCTGCTGGTGTTGGTTCTTGGGAATCTTGTCCCTCTCTCCATTATCCATGGCTGCAACCGATCATCATCAGCCAATGGCTGATAATATCCAGTACTGCTCACCCAGAGTAGTCACAAGCGTCAAAAAGCTTGCGGAATCACCACACATCTTCTTCGTTCCTTCCACTTATACCTACGCAAACACGAGTGATCCCCTTCCCCATGATCATCATGATGATGATTTGGAAGCAACCATCCCCACCGTCGATTTCTCACTCCTCACATCCGCTACTCCTCAACAGCGCTCCGAAGCCATCCATGAACTTGGCAAAGCCTGCCGCGACTGGGGCTTCTTTTTGGTACTCATATACAATTAATTACCTTTAATTATTATAAGTACTAATTTATTACTAGCGAGTACTAAATAAGGATAATGTTTATTTTTATCTCACTCTGGTGATATATTCTCGTACTACGTATTTTTTTGATTTATTGAATAATCTTTATATATAATCGGAATTGTTCAATTCCTAAATAATCATTTCAATATCATTTCTACAAAAGAATTAACAACGTTTGAGGTCGTATAGTTATTTATATGTATCAAGTAAATCAACAGTATTGATAACAATGAAAATCTTCATAGTGAATCGTCCATTTAGTTTACATATATGAATAAATAAATTATCTCTAATTTTATTATTTTTTTGTATAAACAATCTTGAAATAATAATTTAATAGTTGAACGTTTTCGATTATAATACATGAATAAAAACTATTGTATAGATCGAAATTATGGGACGAAGAGGTACACTCAGATGTAGTCTTAAAGATGAAATATAAGTATTATACTATAAATAATATATATTTAAATTAATTAAGTTATTGAAGGTGGTACATATATATATATAATGTTTATAAATATTTGTAGGTGGAGAATCATGGGGTGCCAGAGAGCCTGATGAAGGCGACCCTAGATGGTTGTGAAGGCTTTTTTGATCTAACGGAGGAGGAGAAGCAAGAGTTTGGTGGGAAGCATGTGTTGGATCCAATCAGGTGTGGCACCAGCTTCAATGCATCGGTGGACAAGGTGCTGTTTTGGAGGGATTTCCTCAAGGTTTTTGTATACCCTCACTTTCATTTCCCCAATAAACCACAAGGCTTCAGGTACCTACTAAATTCCGGTAGTAATGTAGTGAAAGCATTTATCTGATGAATTCGTTATTCGAAGAAATATATGATTGATTCGAATAACGTACTACTTGAGATTCAGGCAATTGCCGATGATATAACTAGTAAATACATTCCTCCTTACATCAACATTCTGGGACCCGAAACATTTCTTGGCTTAGGCTTTATTTTACTGTCAACAATATATATATAAATATAAATATAATATATATATATATATTATCAAAATATGAATTTTCATTATATAACAACAAACAACACAATTATACATGCTTAAAAAATAAACAACACAACCATTTCTCAAAACTTTCTAAAATCCGAGAAAACACCCTTAATTATGCCAGCCTTAATTATGCCAGCAAAATAAGTAATAGCCTCGGAGGCAAACAAGAAAGCTTATGATTCGAAAAAGCAGTTCGGTTTGTTCTTGATTGTAAAAATATTTTATGTGAGTTTGATATATCTTTGTCATTTCTTGTAGTTAATTCTACCACTAAATCTCAGAAAATGATAAGACAACAATTTTCTACGGTGTGAACTTGTGTCAAAAGTTAATTTCGTATCACTAATCCGCCCTCTATCTATCACTATTTAACCTCCTACTTGAAATATCTAATTACTTTGCGTTCCACCTTTGAGGGAACCTCCTTGTTCCACTTTATATCTATTTATCGAATTTTCTTTCTATATCTACTATAACCAAAATCTTCGATTAATCATTGTTTCAAGATCATCAATTTAAAAAAATCAGCCCAATATTAGATTCTTTAGCCATTAATAATATGTATGTATGAACTAAATCGACGGTTTAACATGAAAATTTTGATTGTTATAAATATTGTTGATTGTTCAATACATATAAATGACTAAACGATCTCTAATATTTTGCAAATATTATTTTGAAATGATAATTAATAGAATGAAGGATTCCGATTATAAGATATGTATATAAAAAATTTGCTCAATTAGAAGAATGAAACAAGAAGTTTCTTCTAAAAGTAGGATGCACCATATATATTATCCATAAATGAAGGTAATTTGTTGATTAGTTAATTTGGTGAAACCCGAAGTTTTGAGCATTAATTTGTTGGTTTAGTGAAATTGTATTTGAGTATTGCAAAAGAACCCGAGAAGTGACAAGGGAACTACTGAAAGGAATATCAGAAAGCTTGGGATTGGAATCCAACGACTTAGAGGAGTTGAATGTGGAATCAGGGTTGCAAGCATTCATTGCAAACTTCTATCCTCCATGTCCACAGCCAGAAGTAGCAATGGGGATGCCTCCTCATTCTGATCATGGCCTCTTGACCCTCCTCATACAAAATGGCATTAGTGGGCTTCAAGTGCAACACAAGGGTAAATGGGTAAATGCAAATGCCAAACCTTACACCTATCTTGTTAACACTGGTGATCACCTCGAGGTGCGTTAACTTTCCTCTCTTACACATCTAATTATTAAGTAACGATAGAGGTATTAAATTTTTATATTAAGTGTGATATAGTAATATTTAACTTTCCTCTCCTAACAAATGAAAAACGACCACGTACATCACAATTGGTAGAATATTATTAGATACTAAAACTTGGTATGTCTATCATTTCTCCTTATCAATTAATTTTGTCTTTTATGTTATCTATTTTCTATTAATAATTTAACTTTATAATTGCCGACATGTTGTTAATAAACTTATGCAATTTAATTTTTGGGAAGAAGAAGATTTGGTGCATAATGAAAATCTTTGAATGTATGAAAAAGTTATTAAACGATGAGTAAATATCTTTTTTATCTTATTTATTTTTTATTTTAAATTTTTTATGTTTGATTTTAAATTTATTTTTATTTCTATTTTGAGAGAAGTAATTAAAAAATGATGCCGTAGGACTGTCATGTCGTACGCCACATGTAGTGGAATACAAAAAGTAAGATTTTAGGTGATATCCATAGCGTTTTACCAAAAATGATATGGGTACTAATTATATATTTTCTCAACATTTTTAATATATACGTACCAACAAGGTAAATATATATATATATAGTTTTTGATACATATATATATATATATATATATATGCATGCATTCATATATATATATATATGGTTGTTGTAGATTTTTAGCAATGGAAAGTACAGAAGCAATATTCATAGAGCGGTGCTGAATAAGGATGCAAGAAGAATATCTGTAGCAACTCCAATGGGGCCATCTCTTGATACGCTAGTCACCCCTGCAACCAAGTTGATAGAGTCTCAAAGCCACAACTACATTGGGATCAAGTATAAGGATTACCTGGAGCTTCAACAAAGCAGCATCCTTGATGGAAAATCCATCTTGGATCATCTACGTGTCAAATTCTGATTATATATATATATAGCTGGCTGGGTGGTGAGCTTAATTAATTAATTATAATTATTATTAGTGCATGCCATATATGCACGCTTGATCATGCTGTCATGTCATCTATTGTTCAGGTTGATCGTTGATCGTTGATCGTTGATCGAGCCGGCCAGTTGAAAATTCAATAATGTTTGTTTTGATTATTCAATATTGTCATGGATCAATGGTGATACACGACGACTGGTGTTTTTTCATTATTGTCGGGTTAAAGAACAATTAAAGGATGCAAATAAAATTTGGTGAATAAATTGTTTTATTAGTTTTCATTTTGTTTACTTTGAGCATTGTTGTTTACCTTTGTATGACAAGCTGCATACCAATTAATTAATACCATCCACATCACAATGATAATATGGGAGGCTATCAAGTATCAACTGTTGCAACAAAATCTGGTAATTAATCTTGGTCGGCTCTTCAACATATATAACACAGTAAGGAAGATAACAAAAAGTGATAAATGAATGACCTAATTAACACAACAATAATTAATTAAACAAATTATATATTAAATGGATAATGCTTGCATCACACTTTCGTGGTACGTACCTTTTGATATATATATATATATATATATGTATATAATAATTCTTAGTGCATATACCATATGAGTAGAATTTAGGGTTATGAATATTATCTATATAGCTCTCTTCCACTTGGAGAGGTATTTATAGTCTTTTCAATAGATTCCTATCTAGGAAAGGATAAATATATTTACAATTATAATTAATGGATTCATATCAACACTCCCCCTCAAGGTGGTGCATAGATATCACGAATGCCCAGCTTGACAAGTGAATCGTTAAAAACTGAATTACACACAGTCTTAGTCAACACATCTGCCAGTTGTTCTGCAGTGCCAACATACGGTACTTCAACTATCCTCGCCTCCAATTTCTCATAAATAAAATTTCTGTCAATTTCTACATGCTTCATTCGATCATGTTGTATTGGGTTCTCATCAATCTTAATCGCTGACTGATTATCACAATATAATTTCATTGGTTTGTCAGTAGGAAATCCTAACTCCCCCATAAGCCTTTTCAACCACAATAACTCACAGATACCTTTCACCATTGCTCGGTATTCTGCTTCTGCACTTGATAGAGATACAACTTTCTGCTTCTTACTGTTCCAAGTAACTAAGTTACCTCCGACAAAAGTAAAATAGCCAGAAGTTGACCTTCTTCTTTCTCCCTTAGCACCCCAATCAGAATTTGTATACCCCAGAACATCTGCATGCCCATGGTTTGAGAACAACAACCCTTTTCCTGGTGCAGATTTCAGATACCTCAGAATTCTCAACACAGCGTCCATGTGGTGCGCACCCGGGTTATGCATAAAGCGGCTCACAACACTAACAGCATATGCAATATCAGGTCTAGTATGAGACAAATAAATCAACCGTCCAACTAACCTCTGATATCGTCCTTTATCAGCTGGAATTTGATCATAGCATTCTTCCAGACCATGATTATGTTCAATAGGAGTTCCAATTGATTGACAACCAAGCATTCCAGTTTCCTTTAGTAAATCTAAGACATACTTCCGCTGAGACAAGAAGATACCACATTTGGAACGGGTAACTTCAATACCCAAAAAATACTTGAGACCACCCATATCCTTCATGTCGAATTCAGAGTACAAGTATTCTTTTAATTTTCCCATCTCTTCAGAGTCATTCCCAGTTACCACCATATCATCAACATAAATAATAAGTGCTGTTAATTTACTACCCACCCTCTTTAGAGTCATTCCCAACCATACTTTTTCATAGCCAATCGGAATCTCCCAAACCAAGCACGTGGAGATTGCTTCAGACCATATAGCGCCTTCTGCAATTTACAAACAATACCAGAATCATGAGGAGCTATATATCCTGGCGGTAATTACATATAGACTTATTCCTGTAAATCTCCATGCAAGAAGGCATTTTTAACATCATACTACTGTAAGGGCCAATCAAAATTTGCAGCTAAGGATAGAAACACTCGAATAGTATTGATTTTTGCCACAGGAGATAAGGTTTCTTGATAATCAATTTCATAGGTCTGAATAAACCTCTAGCAACAAGTCGAGCTTTGTACCTGTCAATGGAACCAGCTGACTTATGCTTGAGTGTATATACCCATATGCATCCAATAGGCTTCTTCCCCTCTGGAGATGCACAAAAGCAACACAACCAAAAACCAGTGGAGAAAGCGTAAGATGGGATGGAAGAGGGACATAAGATGCTAGCTTATCCAATGGCGTCTGAAATTTCAACACCCTAGTAGGAACACGGTTGAGAAGATAAACGGCAGTAGTGACAGCCTCCTCCCAAAACCGTGGCTGCATGTGTGCCCCAATTAGACTAGCTCGGGTAATTTTCAAAATCTGTCTATTATTTTGTTCGGCCACACCATTCTGTTGTGGTGTATAAGGACAAGTAGTTTCATGAATGATGCCATGATCCGTAAAATAACCCTCCAAAGTCTGATTAACAAATTCGCCACCATTATCAAAACGAAGAACTTTCAATGTAGCAGAGAATTGGGTTTGAGCCATTTTATGAAAAATACGAAAACAATCAGCCACTTCATTTTTATTGCGCATCAAATATAACCAAGTCATGTGAGTGCAATCATCAACAAAAATAACAAACCAACAGAATCCTGAAGTAGTAGTAATAGGAGCAGGACCCCAAACATCCGAGTGTACCAAGGCAAATGGAACAAATCTTTTATTTGTGCTATCAGGATAAGTAGCACGGTGACTCTTTGCCAAAATGCAAACATCAAACTGAAAATCCGAAGGTTTATATGTTGAAAATAAAACTGGAAATAAATGCTCTAAATATCCAAAAGAAACATGACCCAACAGGTGATGCCATAAGCGAATGTGATCTTCATGAGCACGAGGTGAGCCCTGAGCAGATAAAGATCGCCCCACACATACATCATCCACATAATAAAGACCCTCTCTCTTAGTACCACGCCTAATTATCTCCCCGTTGTTGAGATCCTGAAGAAGACAGAAAGAGGGATAGATTAATACTAAAAACATTTATTGGGTAGTGACTTGTGGTACTGACAAGAGATTGTTTGAAAGAGTGGGAATCAACAGTGTATGATCTAAAGATAGGGATGGAGTCAAATCAACCCTCCCTACTCCAGTAACAGGATATGGCACACCATTGGCATTTGCAATTGTAGAAAAAGTAGGCAAACAATTATCTCGTAATATAGAAGCATCAAAAGTCATATGATTCGTAGCACCAGAATCAAGGATCCAACCAGGGTCTTTTCCAGAATTAGTAGCAAGGAAAACAAGCTCAATATTACCTGACTACTGAAGGAGGGTAGAATCTACCATTGAGTGAGAATAACTAGCTAGTGTCACACCAGGTTGTGAAAGAGCGACTGGTGCGGAAACCCCTGTCATGGCAGAGGTTGGTGGGCCTGCCACAGGGACTGCCAGTGCTGCTTTACCGGTTGGTGCGTCTCTCTTCTTTTTAGCCTTCAAACGGTGTTTATGAGTTTCCCACCACTCAGGATAACCATTCTTCTAGAAGCAAGTATCCACCAGATGTTTCTTCCTTCCATAATAAGTATATTGTCCACCTGGAGGCATTGGTGGAGTCATAAAGGACATGTGCGGAGCCGGAGATGACTGTTGAGAAAAGGGCATATTGCCAAAGGTCTTGACTGCCATGGCCATGTTAGAACTGTGTCCCTGACTCAACATAGTAGTACGGCATTGTTCCTCGCTCCGCACAATAGCATAAGCACCCTCAGGTCCGGGAAGGGGGATAGTACGAAGAATCTCTCCTCTAATATTATCATAAACATCATCTAGACCTGCAAGGAAAAGATAAACGCGCTCTTCATCCAGATCTTCCTTCCAAATCTTGAATGCATCTGCTTGACGGAAACGCGAAGGTCTCCGATGATCAATCTCCTGCCAAATTGTCTTAAGATCGGAATAGTACACAGAAATAGGTCTCCCAGCTTGTTTTGTGCACATGGCTCGACGAGATAAATCATAAAGAATTGATTTATCAGCACCTTCATAATAAGTTATTTTGGCAGCAGACCAAATCTCTTTTGCAGTAGGCAAAAGAATAAACAAATTAATCACATTTGCTTCCATGGAACTGATAAGCAAACTTCTCACAATTGCATCCTCCATCACCCACTTATCATAGGTTTCTGCCCCTTCATCGGGCTGTGTTGCAGTACCAGTAAGATATCCAAACTTCCCTTTGGCAGAAGCAAGCATAGTCACCATCCGTGACCATAAAGTGAAATTAGCACCATCCAATTTGATACTATATGGAATTGATATTGGTTCTGGAGTTGCCACATTCACAATGTGTGGTGACACAATAAGAGCACCAGAATCATCACCAATAGACATTGGTTAAGTGAACAATAGCGTTGTAGAAAATAAAATAGGATTAACAATTCAAGTTGAAGCGAGCGAAGACAAGCAGCAGGCAAGCGGCAGAATTCGGACGGTCGAGTCCGAATAAATACATAAATAGCAGCAGAGGCAAGCGAAGACAAACTGAAGTGAGCGAAGACAAGCAGTAGAGGAAAGCGGCAGAATTCGAACGGTCGAGTCGGGCCCCGAATCCGTCACTTCATCTGGGTCTGTAACGACCGAATCTGTCACTTCGTACGGGTCTGTAACGACCGAAAAAAAGAAGTCTGAGTCCGGGTATGGACTTCGTCCGGGGTTCGTCGGTTGGTAATTGACGGGTTCGTCGGCTGGGAATTGATGGAGTCATCGGTGGGTCCTGGTATGGACTTCGTTCGGGAGTCATCGGCTAGGAATTGACGGAATCGTCTGCTGGTCAACCTGGAACAACCAAAAAAGGGTCCTGGTATGGACTTCGTCCGGGTCGAGTATGGACTTCGTCCGGGTCCTGGTATGGGTCTGGTTTTTGGTAAGGATATGCGGCTCTGGCTCTGATACCAAGTAGAATTTAGGGTTATGAATATTATGTATATAGCTCTCCTCCACTGAGAGAGGTATTTATAGTCTTTACAATAGATTCCTATCTAGGAAAGGATAAATATATTTACAATTATAATTAATGGATTCATATCAACAATATGTATCAAACAAATCAATGGTATTGGTAGCAATGAAGATCCTCAAAGTAGATCATTCATTTAGTTTATACATATGAATGCCTAAATGATCTCTAATTTGGTTGAGTTTTTTTATATAAATTAAATGATCTTGAAATGATGATTTAAAAGTTAAACAGTTTTGATTATGATATACGTATAAGGAATATCGATAAAACGAAAGGGTAGTATGAGGAGGTAACACTAAGGGTGGAATGTAAGTATTATCCATATCAAATTTTATGAAAAATGATGATATAATAACAAATCCGAAGCTTCTTTTTTTTCGTTTTCGCTAATGTACACGTTTTAGGAGTGAAGCGTGTTTTTCAAAACAAAAATTTGTTTTCCAGTTGAATACCAAACTGAGCCCAGCTAGCTATATATAACTAGCTAGATAATTGTCTTAAAAGATCACAACCCCGGCCTACATATAGGACTCTTAGTAATTAATAACTCATAAGAAAAGTAATTCTAATTAATTGTCTCTGCTCTCTTTTCATCTTCATCTTCATTTGTGTGATATATTCTATAATTAATTAAGTGATCTTTGTTTATCTATATATCCCTTAAATTCTAGGTAGCTAGCTCTAATGACGCAGGTGGATATGGCTGACAAAAGTATTGCAGACTTTGATCCCTCGAAGAAACCCAAGACAAACAAGATCGCTGTTGCCACTGCCATTTTGGCTTCAATGACTTCCATTTTATTGGGTTATGGTAATATTTATATTTATATTTATATATACTCCTTAATTATTAATCGATCACTAGCTTCCCTAGATTTCCATCTTAATAAAGTAAATAGTCCACATACATAAATCATGCATGCATGCACGTACTCAGATCTATAATATATTGTGGATACGTACATACATTGGTGTAATGAGTGGAGCTACAATCTTCATCAAAGATGACCTCAAAATTAGCGACGTGCAAGTGGAAGTCCTTGCCGGTACTCTAAACATCTTCTCCCTCATTCGCTCAGCCATGGCTGGAAGAACATCGATCCGACTGGATTGGCCGCCGCTACACCATAGTCCTCTCGGGAGCCATCTTCATTGTTGGAGCTCTCCTTATGGGGTTCGCCCCCAACTATGCCTTCCTTATGTTTGGCAGATTCATAGCTGGAATCGGAGTTGGCTATGCCCTCATGATCGCTCCTGTCTACACCGCCGAAATCTCTCCGGCCACTCTCCGTGGCTTCCTCACATCTTTCCCGGAGGTCTGTTTTATTTGAGTTTTGAGTTTGCTTCAAATCAAATATTAAAATTTGTGATAACTTGAATAAATCTTTCAAATTACTTAATTGTTCAACATATTGGTTTATTTAAATTATAGGTGTTTGTGAATGTTGGCATATTATTGGGGTACGTATCCAACTTTGCCTTCTCCAAGCTCCCGCTTCAAATGGGCTGGCCCGTCATGCTCGCCATCGGCGCTGTTCCCTCTGTTTTTCTGGCCCTCGGGGTCTTAGCCATGCCGGAGTCGCCTCGTTGGCTCGTCATGAAGGGTCCACTTGCAGATGCCAATGTTAAAAATATAATTTGGCTGAATAATTGATGTAAAATATTTATGATGTTATAATAGAAAATCTAACAGAAAGCCCTTTATATAGGGATAGAAAACCTAATAATAATCTTACTCCTACGAGCAATTGGAAACCTTATTGGTAAAGATAACAAGTAAATCAAGTAACTAAATCTAGTAGACAAATCAAACTAGGATACCAAATCAATTTAGGATTCAATTTCTACGACTTCCCTCAAGTTGGAGATTGAACATTGTGAAATCCCAACTTGCTGATTAAATTTCTTGTCTTACTGTGTTCTTCGTGCCGTCGGTGCTATGCCATCGGTGCTATGTCTTCGGTGCTATGCCGATGTTTGAAGCTGCGGTTGCTATTGCCGCTGTTTGAAGTTGCGGTTGCTATTGCCGCTGTTTCAAGCTGCGGTTGCTATTGCCGTTGTTTGAATTGAATGGAATTTGATGGGTGTCTCTTGGGATCGAGTATGTGTCCCGTGGGTGTACGGAGGAATTAAGCTCCGCACACCCACAGGGGAGGAAGCGCAACGGATTTGTGTCTCAAGAGCGTAATTGCTCTGATACCATGTTGAAAATATAATTTGGTTGAATAATTGATGTAAAATATTTATGATATTACAATAGAAAGTCTAACAGAAAGCCCTTTATATAGGGATAGAAAACCAATAATAATCTAACTACTACAAGTAATTGGAAACCTTATTGATAAAGGTAACAAGTAAATCAAGTAACTAAATCTAGTAGACAAATCAAACTAGGATATCAAATCAATTTAGGATTCAATTTCTAAGAGCCAAACGAGTCCTCGAAAAAGTTTCAGATTCCAAAAAAGAGGCTCAGCTCAGATTAGACGACATCAAAGAAGGTGCCGGAATCCCCAAGGACTCGAATAATGATATCGTTGAGGTCGCAAAAAGCAAGGACAGTTCCACCTTATGGAAAGATTTGCTTGTTCATCCCATACTAGCCGTTCAACATATATTAATCACAGCTCTTGGTATCCACTATTTTCAACAAGCGTCCGGTATCGTCTCCGTCGTTTTGTACAGCCCAAGGATCTTTGAGAAGGCGGGAATCACCTCCTACCAATACAAACTACTCGCAATAGTGGTTGGCGGATTAGTCAAGACCATTTTCATCTTGGTCGCCACGTTTTTCCTTGATAGGGTCGATCGACGCCCCTTACTTGTCAGTAGCGTGGCTGGAATGATAATTTCGCTTGAATGTCTCGATTTGGGCCTTACAGTCATCGATCAACACAACAGAGAAAAGATCACGTGGGCCGTTGGATTGTGCTTGACCATGATACTATTGAATGTCGCATTTTTCTCGATCGGAATGGGGCCCATCACTTGGGTATATAGCTTAGAGATCTTCCCATTGCACCTGCGCTCGCAAGGGTGTAGTATGGTAGTTGCGGTGAATAGAGTGATGAGTGGGGTCATCTCTATGACTTTTATTTCATTGTATAAAGCCATCACAATTGGTGAGGCATTTTTTCTATACACGGGAATTGCCACTATTGGTTGGATCTTCTTTTATACAATGTTGCCGGAAACACAAGGGAGATCCCTTGAAGATATGGAAGTCTTGTTTGGAAAATTTCATAGGTGGAGAGAAGCCAATTTACTCCTAAACAAGAAGAAACAAGATCCTCAAGGAAGCCATTAAAATGTCGGCCAGTGCAAGGAAGACGACATTTAAGGACCATTCACTATTATGGCACATAAGTAAAATGATGTTCTCCTTCCCAGATTGAATTAACTTTGTTTCTCGTTTCCGTTCTTTATACATAAATGAATGATCAATGTTTTAATTCCATTTTGACCTGACAAGTTAATGTTAACTGTTAAGCGAAACACTTTACATACATAGACAATTATAATGGCAGAAAAAACACAAAATTAATACAATGACAATACCAATGGTTGAGAGAATTTTATGGGCACTATTTTCCAAAAGCAATTGTGGTATATATCATCTATGACACCAAATTTGGAGTGGAGAGTTAATTTTTAAGGCACATGGTTAATTAATCTACCCTTGATTCCTTACTGCATTCATCTTATTTAGTTCTAGTATAGAATTAAGTGTTTTTAAATTCAGGAATAATTAGGTCATGTGTGGTTTCAATGATTCATATGTAAGGTTTCAATGAGTCATATGCATGGTTTCAATGAGTCATATGCATGGTTTCCATGTTTCATACATACAACTTATTTAATAAGAGTCAAATCTATTCATGGGGGATGTCCATGACTAGGCTATAAATACTCCCTCCTCATTTGGAGTAAGGCATCTCAGAATTATTCAATAAACATTTTCTTAGTGAATATTGCTCTTCCTAAAAATATATCTTCTCTTATCTATTTGGTGTATTCCATTGAGTGGCTAGTTGTTTAACTCTCATCTCTAAGGTAGATTCTTTAGAGTGACGAGTTCTTTATCCAAGAGTGTTCACTTGTGTTATCTCTTACCAACGCTCTTAATTCTGTGTCATTTTGGTATTAGAGTTTGTCGGTCATGGTTGGGCAACTAGTTGCTGTCTTAAGTTCTGCTTAAGCATATTGGCCTTGAACGACATTTTTGCTTGAAGATCACCTGTGGTTTTGTGATCTTTTAGTTAGTTATGGTTGGCCTTTTATGAATTACCGTTGGGAAATTTTTGTTTGGAATGCAAACTATCTTTGCTGTTTTCCTTGTGTTTTGGCAATGTCGTTTTGTTATCCAACCTAAATTGATGTGTGCTCCTTTATGCGGAAAATTGTGTTGAAAATCACCTTTTGATTTAGTGATTTGATTGTTTGGTAACAGAGGTTCTTGTGAACCTTATAAATCTAGTATTAAATTTCGATAAGTTGGAGTGAAGTATACTTCTTTTGTTTCTTTTGTGTTAGTTTAATTCATAATTGTGTCTTATTTTTACTTAGTGATTGAAAACTGTTATGCCAATGATTTGTTGTGATTAAACAGTTAATTTTTTATTAATTAGTAGCTTGGTTAAGCAATTATGATGTTCTGCTTGCTTTTCTGCATTTGGGAGCTTTCTAGTTTGTTGATGTCAAAAATGGACCAATTTAGAAGTCTCTTCTTGCTAGCTTTACTCACTCCTGAGATAAAGTGAGACCTGCGATATGAGAAGGTAGAAGTAAAGGAGCACCGGTGGGGTGCCGGCCAAATAGTCTCCGATGCTTAAGTTAGTTAAGTGTTTGGAGGGATTTGGCAGAGTAAGAGTTGGGATTCTTGTCACCTTTTGGAGGGAGGTGCCCTTGTATTTATAGTAGCCATAAATGTTGGTGGAATATTTCGATGTGGGATAAGTGTCCTTGATTCTGGTGCTGACGTGTGTCCTGGTAGTCCCAAGTCCATGGGTTGTATCGGTCAGGTCGGTCGATGAGGGTAGGCCGAAGGTGTAGGCTGAGGGTGTAGGCCGATGGTGTAGGCCGATGGTGGTAGGCCGATGGTGTCTACCGATGGTGGTAGGCCGATCAGATATGGTCGGCCTAGTGGGTTGCAATTGTTGTCTAAGGTTGTGCGCCTTGCTGAGCTGAGGCTAAGTCTGGTTCTAGAGGGCTTTGTTCGTCCTTGATCAGGTTGATCAATTTAGGTGTAAACAGGAGTCCCCAAGTCATTGACTGAGGTGGATTTCCTCGGTTGAGGGCTTGTTCCTTTTTGTCAACCTGTGGGGATTCATCCCTTCCTAGTCCCCAGTCCCCCAAGCCCTTAGCCGAGGCGATGTGCGGTGTTAATTGTCCGACACATTGTATGGTCCGCCTATTTGGGCTGAAGCCTGCACGATCATCTGACCGATCGATTTGGAGGGTATCCAAGGCTGACCAAGTGCCACTTCCAAGGGAATTGTATGTCACCTTGGTCGGCCCGCTGGCGCGGAACCTCGCACGATCACGTGGCCGATCGGCCTGGTGTGTGTCCAAGGCCGACGGAGTGCCACTTCCCAAGGGAATTGTATGTCACCTTGGTCGGCCCGCTGGCACTGAACCTCGCACGATCACGTGGCCGATCGGATTGGAGGATGTCCAAGGCCGACAGAGTGACACTTCCAAGGGGATTGTATGTCACCTTGGTCGGTCCGCTGGCACAGAACCTTGCACGATCACGTGGCTGATCAGCCTGGTGGGTGTCCAAGGCTGACCGAGTGCCACTTCCCAAGGTGATTGGATGTCACCTTGGTCAGCCCGCTAGCACAGAACCTCGCACGATCACGTGGCCGATCGGCTTGGAGGATGTCCAAGGCCGACAGAGTGCCACTTCCAAGGGGATTGTATGTCACCTTGGTCAGCCCGCTGCGCGCGGAACCTCGCACGATCACTTGGCTGATCGGCCTGGAGGATGTCCAAAGCCGACCAAGTGCCACTTCCCAAGGTGATTGGATGTCACCTTGGTCAACCCGCTGGCGCGCAACCTCACACGATCACGTGGCCAATCGGCTTGGAGGATGTCCAAGGCAGACAGAGTGCCACTTCCAAGGGGATTGTATGTCACCTTGGTCGGCCCGCTGGCGCGGAACCTCACACGATCATGTGGTCGATCGGCCTGGTGGGTGTCCAAGGCCGACCGAGTGCCACTTCCCAAGGTGATTGGATGTCACCTTGGTCGGTCCGCTGGCGCGGAACCTCGCACGATCACGTGGCCGATCGGCTTGGAGGATGTCCAAGGCCGACAGAGTGCCACTTCCAATGGGATTGTATGTCACCTTGGTCGGCCTGCTGGCGCGCAACCTCGCACGATCACGTGGCCGATCGGCTTGGAGGATGTTCAAGGCCGACCGAGTGTAACTTCCGTGAGTGTAACTTCCGCGTGGGTGAACTTTCAAAGAGTCAAGTAACAGATGTGCAACGCGTGGCCTGTTAATGTGTGCCACGTGTTGCTGGATAAACGCCTGGGGTTTCATGTTTCAACCTTTCACCTGGCCGAGTGGTGTATAAGAGGGTCGACTTTGCCATTTCTTCGCACCTTTGCTTTTGAGAGAGATTGGTGAATTTGTAGGCAATTTCTGGTGAGAATTTGACTACTGTTTAGGCGATTTCCGGTGAGAGTTTTGTGGCGGTGCCCACGACGGAAATTCTATAAACAAGGTATGGCCTTCTTCCTTTGCCGGTTTTTCGATTGAAATGTATGTTTCGCATGAACTCTGTATGAACTTGATAGTTAGATCCATGTGTTACTGGGCCGATCCCTGAGGAAGCTCTAGGGATATCGGGCCAAGATCTTGAAGATGAGCTTGATAACGCTTTCAGTTTCATTGATACATGTTATGTCTCGGTCGGTGATGGGGCCGAGACCACTAATGCCAATGTGTCCACTTCTAGACGGGATGTCCTGGAAATTGTTCCACTGGAGATTGATGTGGAGGAAGCTTTTGACCAGGTAACGGTGGCCAGCTCAGTCTACGAGATCGACCGAAAGATAAATACTATGGATGAGGACGACCTTCTGGCCTACCAAAGGGCGTTCAATATTCTGGATTCGGTGAAGATGCGATTGCCTGGCAGACGGGAGAGGCCGAGCAATCCACCACCTGGCTGGGCCACCTTCCGCCAGGATAATCTCAACAATGGGGTGGTGCTGCCACTTCATCCCTAGCTGCAGCGCATGGTGGTAGAGGTCGGTGTTGCACTTGGTCAGTTGAATTCCAATTGCTAGATCATGCTGACCGAGGTGTACACAGCCTTCAAGCTGAGCGGGAAGGAAGAGCCCACAATGGACCACGTGTGCCAACTGTACAAATTTGTACGAGATAGGACTGGTTAGGTGTATGTGGAGTCGAGGACAAAGCGCGATCTCGGCCCGCTTATTGAAGATATGTCGACTGTTGGTAGAATTAAATAGCAAGAAATATGCAATTCAGTTCTAACAGTTATAAAATCCTTGCAAGTGCACAAATCGATAAGAATAGTATAGTAGCACAGCAAGAGTCGATCCCTCGAGGACTTGTATCAACGTTATGACCACTTTAGTTCAGATTTATTAACTTAGTGAAAACACACAAACACACACGCAGGGGGGTTTATGATGTGAGAACTGAAATTTAAAGACAAGTAAAATAAAATGCAGAAAATAACAATACAAGAATTAACGGTTGATTGATTATTAACTAAGGCGAATTAAGGCTTACTATCCACTCTAACCAATTATAGTTACTAATCAGATTTCCTTGACCTAATTACTCTGCATTTTCTGAATTAGGTGCCCGTGCCTAGGACCTGGCGTTGGTTCACTAGACACATCTTATTCCCTCTTACTTAGCATGTTCTAAACAGGGCATATGCCTAGAACGTCTATCACCTACCTTTTAAGATGATGCATGAAGTTCAAAGAGAATTTAATGACACCACATTAGCCTAGCAAAGTGACATGCAATCCTAGGTCGTTATGAGTTAAGATTACAAGTAAGAATACCTTCGATGCTCCAAATCACAAGATGATATGACAGTCACTCAAGCAATTACATCAATAATTATATGCAAACAAGGTAGCTAATCTTATAGGCATAAATTAAGGTCATTAAGCACAGTAATCCAACTTATTCAGTATGCATAGCAATCATAATCAAGAGCCAGAAATCCAATCAACAAGCTAACATGGCTAGGGCTTCAAGCATCCCTAATCCTAACGACTACTCACACATAACTGAAATTGAAACAAATATAATTGAATTCATAAGTAAATTACAATAATGAAAATAAGGGTACAGAAAAGATTGTTAAGAACAGGTGCAGCAGAAGACACGGCAGAGCCTTCTTCTCCAAGCTCCACGTCCAATAATCTGTGTGTAAAATATTATCTCTAAAAATATGCTCTCTAATTATTCCCCAAAACACTTAACAAAGGCTCCCTTTTATAGACAAAGGGAAAACCTTGTTGTATAAGGATTGGTATTAAAAACCCTATCCTAGAATGTTCTGGAATAGTTATTGTACTTCTAATTAATTACAAAGTCCTTAAAATCTATTAGAACCAATCAGAGCACGGCTGGGAGTGTGAATGCAAGCTGGCCAGTGGGAACGCAAGCTGGCTGAACTTGGCTTTTGGACTGTCTTCGTAATCAGGATCTGGGACTGCGCTTTTGAAGCACATCATGAGTATAGTAGATGCGCATCTTCATTCAGGCTTGGCACAAATGTTGTCAGGCTTAGCTCGAAGGGAGAACCTCTGATCCACCGCTGGCGGAACAGGGACCTCGGGCTTAGGCGCACATCTGGGCTCGGATGGGAGTTCTTGGGACATGTCCTCGACCTACCTTGGCGTGACCTTGGAACTTCTAGGACCTGACCTTGATGTCATGAAACACAGGTTTGAGACCCGGAGGGCCTGATATGAGGTACTTGGCCAGTGTCACAAAATAGGCGCACTGGCGCACTCAGGACTTCGTTCAGGACCTGATATTGACATGAGGGCATCTCCTTCATCTGGACTCCGATTTGAGTCATTCTTTTTGTGTTCTTCCCAGATTTTACCTATCTTTCTAACTCTGCACAAGTCTCACAAGATTGATCATTTTCTACTATTGATGGCACGAAATTATTCAAAAGACATGTAAGAGAGGCATATAAAGACATCCAAATGATGCATAAATAACGACTGATCAAATACCCCCAAACCTATCTTTTGCTAGTCCCTGAGCAAAACAAACGCTAACAAAATGAAAAGACTCGATTTTAGTTAAGATAGAACATTTAAACCCTTAGGTTCACCTAGTAGGAGGAGTTTTGTCTCCTGAGGGTTATAACAGCACGATACCCACAAGCGTTTACTTAGACAAAAAAAGATGCTAGAGATAGTACTTTTAACAAGCTAATAAGAATTGAAGTAAGCAAACGTGCTTTGCAGAACTAAAAGGAATGTCATAGCCGTGAGTGTCATGTGAAGGTGTACGTGTATAAATGCCAAAATTTTGAAGTGATCATGTTTGAAAACAACTTCATCTAAGTGCCCTACAAAGATTTCGCCTTGACTCTAATCCTCACTAGGCAACTCTCAATTCGCACAAGAATCCTAGGCTTTCACTCTTTTCAAGCATATGTGATGAGTTTATGTTATGAAATTCAAATTTAATCACATATGAGTAATAATGAAGAATAACACTTTATGGAAATAAAGATCTCATGAAAGGAATTGAACTTTAAGAACATAGATACGTACCTTAATTCTCAGCATGATTGTCCATAAGATCAGTTAGGTCTTCCTTTTTAGGTTGTAATGGGGCTAAGCTTTGGGGTTTAGCAAGGAAGGATGGGATTCAAAGAACCTGAGCTGTGCCAAGGCATGAGAAGTCATGACTTGAACTTGGAATTTCTGAACTGAATCGTTTCTTAAGGCCCATGGCATTGTGCTTTCTTGATGACTTATTTTGAGGCTCTTGTGGCTTATTTTGAGGCTCTTGGCTCACTTGGCTCAATTCACTTTGTTTTTCACTTTTTCTCAATGTTTCTTTCTTTCTTTTGATTTGAACGTTTTTTTTCTGTTCTTTCTTTTGAATTGAATTGAACCAAGATCATGCAATGATTTCCTCAAACTTTCGTGTAGCTTGCAACTTGTAAAGCTTTTCTTTACTTTTGAACCTTGAATTGACGCCAAAGTCCTTTGAATTGGGCAGCATCTTCTTTCACCTCTCATTCTCACCATGAATCTCATTTAGGGCAACCTTAGCACAACTGAGGTTATAGGGTATGGCTGTGATGAATGGCTAAGATTTTGGGTTAGGTTATACTTTGGGTGATGAAAGAAAAGGCTGAGTGTTTGGCTTCAAAATTGGCTTAGGGAGCTTGCAATTGGGTAGGATAAGGCCTTTAGAGGTTAAAGCACACATAGCCTACATCACTTCTTATGGCAAAGCACACATTAGATCAATAGTATCTAAATGATGTTAGTTCTTTAAAATTCAATGCAAATATGATGTAATGAGATCAACAATTAAGAAAAAAAGCGATGAGTGTTTAAGAGTAGAAACAAGTATATCCCTCGGAAAGAATGGCAATTAGGCTCAAAGATCTCACAGGGTAGTCTCCACTAATTTTCTAAGGTTCACTCAAATTCAGTTATTTCGTTCACTTAATCACTTAAAACATGGCATTGTGAAGTGAAAATTATGAACTACTTGACCATGGCATGACTCTTAGTAAAGCAAAGATAGTTAACTTAGCATATACATTCCTATTAACAAGTTATCATACTAATCACAAGCAGAAATTTAAATGTCCTGGCTGTGTATCACCCCCAAACCTACTTGTTTCTATATGCAAAATTTTAAATCCACACCCCCAAATCGAAACTGAACATTGTTCTCAATGTGATAAGCAGTAAGCATGACAACAGTAGAAAGGTTTGAGAGATATAACGGGCAGAAACAGAAAAGGAAGTGAGAAACTCAAACCAGGGCTAGGCTGCCTCCTATGAGCGCTTTATTTAACGTCTAGGCAAGACGGGGCTGGCATGCTAGGCATTTGATGGTGTGCCCAGGATTTCAGTGTCAACATGGAACCGATTATGAGCCACTTGCTGTAGAATATGCGCTGCATCATGGAGAAAAAAGTTAGAAACATATAATGGAATCCACCGACGAGAACGCAAACTTATCAGGAAAGAGATTGAGGAGTGATTTGAATGAGAGCAGTTTCTGTCCATTCCGAAATGTCTTCCTTGGACAATGCTCGTGGGGGAACAGCTTTGGTTGTGCCCTGTACGTTCTTGACTTCATCTTTGGTCCCTTCCATTGATTTTTCCTTCGGAACTTGAAGAGGGGGACCAAGTTGAGTGCCTTTAGCATATTCTTGGTGTTTTTATGGTGGAACCTGCACGAGAAAAGTTAAATCAGAATTAGGAGCTAAATCAAAATTCAAATCCAAGTTTGCCTTATTAAAATGAAAGTTAAATATTTCAGGATTGAGTTGAGAAGGCGCATTGAATTTCAAAACCGGGTCCTTGTCCTTGGGCAGGGGCTGAGACACAGCTGACAGCAGATTGGGAGGCACGGGCTGGTCCTTGAGTTCTGCCGTGGATGTGTCTTGAAGCGTGGCCGCAGCGCTGCGCGTCTCAGATGCGTGCTGGGAAGGTTCTAATGCAGCGGCTAAAGACTTACCCTGCAGTGAATCAGTTGGCGCAGCTTGGCGCGTTGAAGTCGTTCCCTGGACATTTCCAGGTTCTGTGGTGCTGGGCTGTGGCTATGGCAGGGCATTTAGCAAGTCCTGAGACTCAGCAGGATCCTAGGTTTGCAGCAGGGCAGTAGGCAGAACATGGGCATGGCTGTGGGACACGGCTTGGGGCAATGCGTTGCTGCTGGGCAGCACATAGGGCAGGGGCATGGGTTTGACCTGGATGTCCTTGTCACCATCATCCGTCCTATTCTCTTCCTCCCAGATTTCTTCCATTTTGCTTTCCAATCTGTTAGTGCAAGGCAAAGAAGTATAGTTAGACATGAAATCAGAATCAGAATCATTATAAAAGGAAGAGTATACTGGAGGGTATGAATTAGGTGCGTCCCACTGCTCAATCTGAGCAGAATCGGGAGACACCATCACGGCATGGCCTTGGGCGGAATTCATGGCATCCATGGCAAGCACTTGTCGAAGTGTTAGCTAGGTGGTGTCCTTATTATGCTCTTCATTCACGGCCTGACTTGGTGGGGGATGTGCCCTTTCTTTTGTTTGGCATACGATGAACTCAAACACCCTCTTGCTCTTTTCTAGTATCTCCTCCAAGCGCTGGCTTTGCTCTCGTTGTTCTTCACAAAAAGCTGCCATGCATTGATTACGAGCCTCCATGTATTGCACCAAGGCCCTCAGCGAAGGTAGGAGGTCAGGAGTGGGTTTGGAGTGAGGAACTATTTGCAGGGAGTTCCATGTGAAATTAGGTTGATGGCACCATCCTAGGTTGTATGGTTCTGGATTTTCGTGATTGCTCCAACCCAGGTTGTATGGTTCTGGGTTTTCGTGATTGCTCCACCCCTAATTGAATGAAGTTGGGTATGGATTGTTCCAAGCTCCCGTCTCTATGTATGGATAATTCCATGGTCCCATATCCACGTATGAGTTGTTCATATGTACATGAGAAAGATGACAAGCTAAGTTAGTAAAAAAAATCTAAAAGAAATCTAAATAGTTACTATACAAAATTTAGTTAACTAAATCTAAATTAATGGGCACCGTTGAGAAACAAGTCCCCGGCAACGGTGCCAAAAACTTGTTGGTGGAATTAAAGAGCAAGAAATATGCAATTCAATTCTAACAGTTATAAAATCCTTGCAAGTGCACAAATCGATAAGAATAGTATAGTAGCACAGCAAAAGTCGATCCCTCGAGGACTTGTATCAACATTATGACCACTTTAGTTCAGATTTATTAACTTAGTGAAAACACACACACACACAGGGGGATTTATGATGTGAGAACAGAAATTTAAAGACAAGTAAAATAAAATGGAGAAAATAACAATGCAAGAATTAACGGTTGATTGATTATTAACTAAGGCGAATTAAGGCTTACTATCCACTCTAACCAATTATAGTTACTAATCAGATTTCCTTGACCTAATTACTATGCATTTTCTGAATTAGGTGCCCGTGCCTAGGACCTGGCGTTGGTTCACTAGACACATCCTATTCCCTCTTACTTAGCATGTTCTAAACAAGGCATATGCCTAGAACATCTATCACCTACCTTTTAAGATGATGCATGAAGTTCAAAGAGAATTTAATGACACCACATTAGCCTAGCAAAGTGACATGCAATCCTAGGTCGTTATGAGTTAAGATTACAAGTAAGAATACTTTCGATGCTCCAAATCACAAGATGATATGACGGTCACTCAAACAATTACATCAATAATTATATGCAAACAAGGTAGCTAATCTTATAGGCATAAATTAAGGTCATTAAGCACAGTAATCCAACTTATTCAGCATGCATAGCAATCATAATCAAGAGCCAGAAATCCAATCAACAAGCTAACATGGCTAGGGCTTCAAGCAGCCCTAATCCTAACGACTACTCCCACATAACTGAAATTGAAACAAATATAATTGAATTCATAAGTAAATTGCAATACTGAAAATAAGGGTACAGAAGAGATTGTTAAGAACAGGTGCAGCAGAAGACACGGTAGAGCCTTCTTCTCCAAGCTCCACGTCCAATAATATGTGTGTAAAATATTATCTCTAAAAATCTGCTCTCTAATTATTTCCCAAAACACTGAACAAAGGCTCCCTTTTATAGACAAAGGGAAAACCTTGTTCTATAAGGATTGGTATTAAAAACCCTATCCTAGAATGTTCTGGAATAGTTATTGTACTTCTAATTAATTACAAAGTCCTTAAAATCTATTAGAACCAATCAGAGCACGGCTGGGAGTGTGAATGCAACCTGGCCAGTGGGAACACAAGCTGGCTAGTGGGAACGCAAGCTGGCCGAACTTGGCTTTTGGACTGTCTTCGTAATCATGATCTGGGACTGCCCTTTTGAAGCACATTATGAGTATAGTATAAGCGCATCTTCATTCAGGCTTGGCACAAATGTTGTCAGGCTTAGCTCAGAGGGAGAACCTCTGATCCACCGCTGGCGGAACAGGGACCCCAAGGTTAGGCGCACATCTGGGCTCGGATGGGAGTTCTTGGGACATGCCCTCGACCTGCCTTGGCGCGACCTTGGCACTTCTAGGACCTGACCTTGATGTCATGAAACACAGGTTTGAGACCCAGAGGGCCTGATATGAGGTACTTGGCCAGTGTACCAAAATAGGCGCACTAGCGCACTCAGGACTCTGTTCAAGACCTGGTATTGACATGAGGGCATGCCTCGCGTGTATCAGTCGAAAGGGTGTAGCTTAATTGTTATGTTTATTTACTTTCTATATGTAAGGTTGTACTAACATCGCCAATTGTGCCGCTTGGTTTGTGCAGAGGTGTTTAATCAACCGAAGATCAGTGAGCAGGTGGTGTCGGATTGTGCAGAGGTTTTCTGGAAGTTAAGCCGATTGAAGAGGAGTAGGGACTTCTTACGCTTGCCCACGCATCTACTACAAGTTGGCTTGATCTCGTCCATGCGTAAGTACATGTTGCTCGTTGTTTTTTAGTGTTTATTGTTGCAAGTAACTAAAGTGTCTGTTTGATGTAGTAGACCCTAACATCGTCACAGCCGTAGCCGACCAACTCAAGAAGATGATGGAGAAGGCGGTCGAGGTACTGAAGAAGGCGGTCGAAACGAGGGCCAAAGCTGAGAAGGTCGGGGCCTTGGTGGGCAAGGGGGACTATCGAAAGCCCATTCGGACCAGGGCTGCTTCGAGGGTCACCCTACGGGTGGAGAACACTGTTGCCGAGCAGGGTGGCCAAGAAGGCGTCGATATGGCGACCGGGGAGCCCCTAGCTCCGCTCTTCCCAAGTTCTGTGGAGTCGGCCACTGAGCGTCGAGTGGATGCACCGATGCCATCACCCGTTCGGCCTACCACTGTTCCGGTGATCAACGTTGACGCTGATGCCGAAGAACGGCACCGTATAATGGTTGAGGAGTGGAGGAGGAAGGGGAAGAAAAGGAAGGAGGTCGTTGCTGATGCCGAGTCTGTCTTGCAGCAGAAGAACCAATGTGAGATCGAGACCCTGGAGGCGGTGAGGCAGGTGATCTGCCCGACCGTTGGCTCCGACCTGGAGGGTAGAAGGGTCCCAAAGAAGATGAGGAGGCCGTGCCTCGACACCACCCTCCGGTTGTACTTTGTAAATGGTGATGGGGAGCCAGACATGGTTCGATCACAGGAGTCGGACAAGACATGGAGGCACCTATTGACGACCTTCCATCCTTCCCAGCTGGACTTCCTCAACACCGTCGTCCGAGGGTCCCAATACGAGCTGGATGAGATAGCGGCCCTAAGGGCGAAGGAGTTCGCCGATCGGTGTGATAGGACCATACGAGAGGGGGCACATGTAAGTATTTTAGCTCTCTGTTTTTCCATGTAATTGTTTTTTTTTTTTGGCCTACTGAGCATTCTTTGTTTACAGTTTCTTGGTGAAGTGTTCACCACCCTCCGCCATGCCAGCCAAGCCAAGGAGAGGGTAGTCGAGGAGCACCAGGCACTGAAGACCAAGCTGGAGGCTGTGGCTGAAAGGGAAAGGATGGCTGAAAGGTCAATCCAAGCCAAAGTGGATGTCGAGCTGAAGGTGAAGGAGCTCGAAAGGCAACTTGGTGCGCAGCGGGAGGCGGTCGAGGCTAGAGCGGCCGAGCTGAAGGCAGCCAAAGCGAGGATTGCGGAGTTGGAGTCCAGAGTCTGGGATACGGAGTCTGTGAAAGCCAAGCTAGCCGACCAGCTCGTGTTGGCCAAGAATGTTGGCGCATAGGAGTATAAGGCTTCCGCAGCCTATCGTCAGGATTTACAACGGTTTGGGGCAAAGGTTTAGGATAGGTTGTATAGGCGACTCCTCCTCTACAACACAGACTCGGTTATCCAGTTCCCGTGGCTGCAACATCCGCCCGTCCTAGAGGATTACCTTGACGAAGATGGCAACCCTTTGCCAGAAGAGGAGGATGGAGGTGAAACCGAGGAGCTGGGCGAGGTGGCGGATGATGGGGCCGCTGGTGAAGGCTGGGGGGATGCCCCTTGATGTTTGTAAATTTCAATTGTATTGTATAATTATGCTATAGGCCGAAAGGCTATGTTCTATTTCATATTTTTCTAAATACAAAAGCATTTGTTTCCGTTCATCATTCCAAGTGCTTTGTGTTTAGATTTTTCGTGTTGACCAATTCTTTAAGTGAGGCCGTGGACTAAAAACTTGAAAAGATGTAGAAAATGTATATGAGTGATTGCCTTGTAGAATAAGTGAGGCCGTTGACTAAAGTTAGGACAAACATGTTAGAATGTATATTAAACTTTAGGAGGTAATGCCTTGTAAGGGAATGCCTTGTACAAAGAGGTCAGCCAATGGCCTAACGTGTTTTTCCTGGCCGTTGGCCTATTTTTAATAGAATTTTAGGTGGTCAACATTCCAAGGTTATGGTAGTGTCTTGTTGTTCGAGTCTTTGAGTTCGTAGGTTCCTTCTCGGCATATGCGGGAGACTGTGTATGGTCCTTCCCATGTAGGGGCGAATGTGCCGGCCAATCGATCTTTGGTTGCTAAGCTGACCTTTCGTAGGACCAAGTCGTCTACTCTGAAACTTCCGTGGTGGACCCTAGAGTCGTAGTATCGTGCAACTCTCTGTTTGTAGGCGAGCTGTTTGACGTTAGCAGTTTCCCTTCGTTCTTCCAGGAGATCCAAGCTAAGAGCCAGTTGGTGATTGTTCTGTTCTGGGTTGGAAGAGATTACATGATACGATGTTTCTCCGATCTCGACTAGTACAACAGCCTCTGTGCCGAAAGCCAATGCGAAGGGGGTTTCATTGGTTGCAGTCTTGAATGATGTTCTGTGATACCATAGAACCTCGTTGATGATGTCAGCCCATTTGCCCTTGTCCTCATCCAATCTCTTCTTCAAGTTGTACTTGATGCATTTTTTGACAACCTCTACCTGGCCATTGAATTAGGGGTGTGATGGTGAGGCAAAAAGAAGCCTGATGTCGTATGCCTCGCAAAAGGTCCGGAATCGGTTGCAATCAAATTGCCTTCCAATATCAGTGATGATTGTGTGGGGAATCCCAAAGTGACAGATGGTGTTTTGGTATACAAACTGCTAGATCTGTGATGCCGTAATGGTGGCCAAAGGTTTTGCCTCGGTCCATTTTGTGAAGTAGTCCACCGCGGCCACAGCATAGTTGACCTTACCCCTCCCTTTGGGCATCTGACCGATCAGATCGAGTCCCCATTGGGAGAATGCCATGGACTGAGCATAGAAGTGAGGGGTTTAGCTGGGAAGTGAGGGATATGTGCGTGTCGCTGGCACCTGTCGCACCTTTGTGTGAGTTCTACTGCATCAG
The DNA here is from genome assembly GCA_037349345.1 of Oemleria cerasiformis. Lineage (NCBI taxonomy): Eukaryota > Viridiplantae > Streptophyta > Magnoliopsida > Rosales > Rosaceae > Oemleria > Oemleria cerasiformis. The sequence continues at coordinate 72,801 of JAZGTL010000050.1, read as the reverse complement.
ATAGCATGGTGGGCCAGTAGTACCCCTACCGGAAGGCTTTCTGTGTCAAAGTAAGTGTGCCAGAGTGATCTCCACAAATTCTCTCATGCATTTCCCGAATGACGTAATCACCCCATATCAGGTGTTAGGCATTTCAGTAGTGGGGTTGTGAAGCCGCGCTTGTAGAGGTGGCCGTGCTGGATGGTGTACCAAGCTGATTGTCGCCTGACCTTCTTGGCCTCCATTCGGTCGCCCGGGAGAGTACCGTCCCTAAGGTATGCCTTGATGGGATCCATCCAGGTTGGGCTGGTGTTGATGGTGTAGACTAGTGATTTCCTTGTGCTAGGCACGTGTTCGATTTCCACGAGTACCTGTTCTCCTTTTCGTCCCGTGAGGATGCTAGTTAGGCCAAGGCGACGGCATGGCTGTTCTCGGACCTTGGGATCTTGTGTATTTCGTAAGCCAAGAAGTCCTGAAAGAGTTACTTTGCCAGATCCAAGTATATCGACATGGACGGGTCCTTGGCCTCAAAGTCGTTGTTGATTTGGCTCACCACCAATTGCGAATCACGATAAATTCTCACCTGGTTGGCCTCGAGGTCCTTGGCTAGGCGTAGTCCGGCCAGTAGTGCCTCATACTCGGCCTCGTTGTTGGAGGCCTTGAAGCTGAAGCGGAGGGTGTATTCCAGCTTGACAAGTTCTGGGGAAGTAAGAACCAATCCTGCCCTGGATCCGCTGTGGCAGGCTGATCCATCTACGTATAGTTCCCAGCATGGGCGTTGGCTGTCGATTGGGGGTGCCTTGGTGATTTTCTGGGACTCACCTATTGTGGGTGCATGCGGAGGGGTTGCCTCAGGTGGTATGCACTGTGTCAGTTGGTATGAGTAATCGGAGAGGAAGTCTGCCACCGCTTGGCCTTTTTCGGTTGTCCTTGGTATGTAGGATATTTCGAACTCACTTAGCTCGATTGCCCATTTGGTGAGACGACCAGATATGTCTGGCTTCTGCAAAACTTGCCTCAGCGGTCGGTTGGTGATAATCTTGATCTCATGGGCCTGGAAGTATGGTCGGAGCCTCCGGGCTATGATTATAAGGGCCAAGGCGAGCTTCTCCAGGTCGGGGTATCTCGTTTCTGCATCCTGAAATGCTTTATTGACATAGTACACGGGGTGTTCGACCCCGTCCCTCCGTGTGATGAGAACCGAGCTTACCACCGACATAGAGACTGACAGATAGATGAAGAGTGGTTCTCCATTTTTGGGCCTGGTTAGCAATGGTTCCCGACCCATGTATTGTTTCAGCTCCTCGAATGCCCTAGTGCACTCGTCTGTCCAGTTGATGAGTCTGCCCTTGCCTTTGAGGGCTTTGAAGAATGGGGCGCACTTGTCCGTAGCCTTGGAAATGAAGCACGTCAAAGCTGCCACCCAGCCTGTGAGGCGTTGGATGTCCTTATGAGTTTGCGGGGCCTGCATGTCTAGGATCGCCTTGATCTTTTTCGGGTTTGCCTCGATCCCCCTTTGGCTGATCATGTAGCCCAAGAATTTGCCCGCTCCTACGCCGAAGACACACTTATTGGGATTGAGGCGCATTTTGAAAGTCTTGAGGACAGCAAACATTTTTTCCAAGTTGGGGATGTAGCCTTCGTCTGTCTTGCTCTTCACTAGCATGTCGTCAACATAGACCTCCATCGTCTTGCTGATTTGGTCGGTGAACATGAAGTTAACCAGTCGCTGGTATGTTGCTCATGCGTTCTTCAACCCCAAGGGCATAATATTGTAGCAATAGATACCAAGATTAGTTCTAAAGCTTGTATGTATTTGATCACCTGGGTGCATGAGGATCTGGTTGTAGCCTGAATAGGCATCCATGACGCTTAGCTGTTTATGACCTGCGGTGGCGTCCATGAGCATGTCAATTTTAGGCAGGGGAAATCTATCCTTGGGACATGCCTTGTTTAGAACAGTATAGTCGATGCACATGCACCAGGAGCCGATCGGTTTCTTGACGAGGACTACATTAGCCACCCAAGCGGTGTAAATGGCCTTTCGTATGAAGTGTATGGTGCTGAGCTTGGTGATTTCGGCCTGCATTTCCAATTGTCTTTCGGTGTCGTGGCACCGATGCTTCTGAGTTATCGGTCTGAATGATGGGTCAATAATGAGTCGGTGGTAGATTACATCCGTGGAGATGCCTGGCATGTCCGCGTAAGACCATGCGAAGACCTCAACATTGGCCTGCAACAACTTCATGAGGGCTGCTCGGAAGGAGGGTGGAGCTTAGAGCCGATCCGGACTGTGTGGTCTGGGTGTATGCTGGACAGAGGGATTGCCTCTGTCTCCTCCATAGGTTCTGAATGTGGCATATTCGCAATGTCCATTGCATCTTCTGGAGAACTGTCTCGGATTTCGTGCAGGAGCTGAGGGTTGATGGGGTCGTCACGAAGGGCCGTTTTGGCAACAGATAAGGTCTCTGCTTGGTCCGGTGCCAGTGGTATGCTCACCTTGGTTAGGGTCATGGCGTAACAAGTGCGACCAGTGAGTTGGTCCCCTCTTACCTGTCCCGTTCCCGCAGGAGTTGGGAATTTCATCAAAAGTAGGTGAGTTGCCACTATGGCCTTTGTCTGGTTGAGCAATCCCCTTCCTAATATGGCATTGTAGGCCGTTGGGTAGTCGATCACGAGGAAGGTTGTGATGACTGTGGTCACAACAGGGATGGTGGCCATAGAAATTGGTAGAGAGATGACTCCCTTAGGCAAGACCGAGAAACCTAGGAGCAGAGTGACCTTTCGGTCAAGCTCGCTTTCGTTGATGCCCATTTGTTTGAAGGCATCCCAGAAGAGTACATTGACCGAGCTTCCAGTGTCAATGAGTATTCTGCCCATGTCGCACTTCGAGATCTGGGCACGGATGATAAATGGGTCATCGTGGGGGAATACGATGCCCCTTTCTTCCTCCTCTAAAAAGGCGAAGGGTTGCCAACCTCCCTTGGCCGAATTTGCCATACGACTAGAGTCGATGCTGAGGACTTGATGGCTGCCGCGGATTGCACGGAGGAAGTCCTTTTTTACTCGGTTGGAGGTCATGGGGACGGATAAGGGGGGTCCGCCACTGATTGTGTTGATATGTATGATTGCGTTGGAGGGGTGGAATTCTGTACGAACTAGTTGAGCATGCCGTCGTGGACCATTTGCTCGATAATTTCCCTGAAAGTAATGCATTCCTTGATCGTATGGCCGTTGTACTTATGGTATTGGCAGAAGGCCTCTTTGTTGTGGGTGGGCCTAAAGCTGGGGTTTCTTGGCTTGGCCGTAGGGATCATGCCTTCCACATTGAGTAGAATATGGTCCAAAGGGGAGTTCAAGATAGTGTAAGTCTCGAACCTGCTTCGTGGCCCGGTGTTTTCACCTACCAAGTTTTGTGGCTCCTGGCGATGGTTGTCGCTCTTCTTGAATCCCCCACCATTGTGGTTTGATCGGCCCCTCTTACCCTGATGTCCATCATATGTGAGCTTCCGCTTTCCCTGATGCGATTGTTGGGATTCATGGTGGTAGTTGCCACTAGCATGGCCGGGTCTTCCCTGACTGTTGTTTCCCTAGGGAGCTGAGTATGAGGGAGCCTTGGTCTCCTTGGTAGGAGTGTGGAAGAATTCTGCCTTTACATGGATGGCTGCTCTTCACATGATTTCGTTGTAATCCTTCCAGTCCTTGGTGTGGGCAGCTTATTTGAAAGGTGATTCCTTAAGGCCGCTCCGGAAAGCGTTGAATGCAGCCTTGTCGTCAGTGTCCCGGTAGCGGGAGTATTCGAGGCTGAACCTAGTAGCATATTTTTGGAGCGTCTCCTCTTCCCCTTGTCTAAGGGAGAAGAGATCTTCCGTAGAGACTAATATGTCCGTTTGGATCATGAATTGATTCAGAAAATTCGTCTGTAGTTCATCAAATGAGTTGATGGTGTTGGGAGCCAAGCGGTAGAACCAATTGAGAGCTGCATCGATAAGAGTGGAGCTAAAGATGAGGCATTGGACCTCGTCCATCACGTTCTTGTACGCCAGGGCAGAGACATAATTGTTTAGATGGGTGACGAGGTCCCCCCTTCCCGTGTAAGGAGTTATCTTCAGTGGTTTGACCTCAGTCCTCCTTCTGAACCGGAGGATTCGGTTGGTGAAGGGGCCTGCACTGGTTTTTTCCCATGTTGAGGCTTTGCCCTTCTCCTTTTCTGCCTCCAGGTTGTTCACCCTCCGTAGGAGGCTTTCTACCAGGGCATTGCCCTCTTGGGGCAGAGGTGGATTCGGCCTATGTTCATATTGATCATCACCTTTCCTCGGCGATCCCGGTTTCTTCTTCGGCTATGGGAATAGCTCCCTGTGGTTGAACTCGTCTCATTCTGAATTTCTTGGTCACGTGCCCCTTGCTGCCGCTCGGGACCTCTCGCCCTCCAGCCCTCTTGGTCATGCGCCATACGGAGGTAAATCCCGTGGTTGGCCGACCTGATGTGGATAAGATGGGCAGGGGGTGTTGCCTGATTGCCCTTGGGTCTGATGTCGCGTAGGTCAAGCGGAGGAGATCTATCTCGATATGCCGGTCATCCAGCAGTTGCCTAGTGTCCCGGTAAATTTGAGGCTGAGAGGGTCCTTCGCCATTTTGTGGCTGGATTAGCAGTCGGCTTCCAGATGTACTAGGCCAAGTCCTAGCCTGAAGCCTCTTGTGTTTGTCCGAAGGGACTAATTCGAGCAAGGGTTGTTCGGCCGAGGTGCGCTCGACTGTAACCAAATCTATGTGCACCAGGTCGGTTGGACCCTTGTCTAGCGGTTCTCCGCGTTGGGACATTCTTACAAGGGCGAGTATGCTCTTATACTGCTCTGATATAACCTGATTCTTGGCCTCGATCTTGATATTGTGAGCCCTAAGTTCGGCCATTTCTCGTTGGAGATCGTCCAACGTCTGTCTCAGCCTATCCGGGATGTTGTCTCGAGGGCTTCTCTGTGTGATGGGGGTGTTGTTAAGTACCCCTTCGTCTTGATCGTCCAACATGGTTTTGATGGATGTCGGGACGGCTTTGTGGAATGTGAGCTCATGGGAGTTAGTGTCAGATTTCCACAGACGGCGCCAAACTGTTGATGCTAAAAATAGACCAACATAGAAGTCTCTTCTTGCTAGCTTTACTCACTCCTGAGGTAAAGGGAGACCTACAATAAGAGAAGGTAGAAGTAAAGGAGCACCGGTGGGGTGCCAGCCAAATAGTCTTTGATGCTTAAGTTAGTTAAGTGTTTGGAGGGATTTGGCAGAGTAAGAGTTGGGATTCTTGTCACCTTTTGGAGGGGGGGTGCCCTTGTATTTATAGTAGCAATAAATGTTGGTGGAAGATTTCGATGTGGGATAAGTGTCCCTGCTTCTAGGCGTGTCCTGGTAGTCCTGAGTCCATGGGTTGTATCGGTCAGGTCGGTCGATGAAGGTAGGCCGAGGGTGTAGGCTGAGGGTGTAGGCTAAGGGTGTAGGCCGATGGTGGTAGGCCGATGGTGTCTACCGATGGTGATAGGCCGATCAGATATGGTCGGCCTAGTGGGTTGCAATTGTTGTCTAAGGTTGTGCGTCTTGCTGAGCTGAGGCTAAGTTTGGTTCTGGAGGGCTTTGTTCGTCCTTGATCAGGTTGATCAAATTAGGTGTAAACATAGTTGATTTAGAATTCTGCATAATTGTCATATGTATGCGGCAGGTTGTGATGATTGATCATTTTCAATTTATGATCTTTGGGACTGATAACAAAGGTTCCTTGAACCTTATGAGTCTGGACCAAAAACTAAATGAAAATTCAATTTTGAGTTTGCCATTCTGTATTGATGTACTTACAGCCTTGTGTGACTATTTTGGTGAATTGGTGGCTGCAGTGCAACGGCGCATATTTGTGTCTGAGTATTGCAGTTCTAATTTTTCAAAGCAGCCATGACTGCTGTGTTTTGGAGTTGATTTGATTACATTTTGAACTCGGTGTACACTATTATTTTTAGTGATGAGTAATAATTTTTGCAAAATGATCATATAGTACTCAAGTGGGAGAATGTTAGAATTTGAGTACAATATAATCACTTAAGTGCATAGTATTTACATGTGGATCATGACTTGAAAATAATAGAATCATCATAATTAAATCATATTAATGGACTCCTGGTTATATATGGATTATGTTTCGTTAATACAGTGGACTTGTTACCAATTGGCCCATTAGGGTTCTAATGTGACTATGATTGGAAATCTTTTAGAACAAGGGTAATATATAAGTTTGATATTTGCTCTTACCTTTAATCTGACCTTAATTCAGTGCTAAGACCTATTCATTAGCTAAGGACAATCAGCTTTTGGCAGAAAGCTAGGAGAAGACGAACTTGTTATTGAGGAATTCACTATGGCAAATCCGAGTATGTGACTAGGCATCTTTCATTCTTCATATTCTTGATCTTATTATTTTATTGTGTTGTAATCTTTGAAATTGAGTTGATTTAGTATGTAAGATTATTGTTAATTACATTTTACAGTTGTGACAAGAGGTAGAGTATTGGGCTTTTTTGTTTGTTTTGTTTTCTTTGCTCCTGCATTGAGACAGAGAGTGAGTGATGTGACAAAATGGCTTTGAGTGGATTGATATAGGATTTTGGCAGAGAGAAGAATATCCACGCCGAGGTGCAGTGGAGGTGCAGTGAGTTTGAAATTTGATTGACAAGCCTGAACATGTATATAGGCATGAAATTCTAGTTTTGGGGCAACTTGATATGAATATGCTTGTGGACTTGATTTTTGCATGCCATGGTTTGGAGCATTTGATGACTTGTATCAAAGAATGCTTGCACAAACATTTATTGCACGATTTTGCTTGATTCTAGGCTTGGCTTGCTTCTTGTAGACAAGAAAATCATGGTCTTGTAAAAAATCTCGGTGGTTGCAAAGCTACAACCAAAATTATTATTTTTTTGTTGGCATGAAGCCCCAGGTAACTTGAATTTGAAATTGATGTTTGAATTCCGGACAATAGTATTTTCCAGCACCTGGTAACTATGGATTTTGGGCTTAGTTTGGTCAATTTAAGACCTCACTTGGGTTCAAGATTCTTATACGGATTGAGAATGGCAATGAATATGTTTAGAAAGAATGTCATGGAAATTTTCTGGAGGATTTTTGGAGTTCTAGATAGTTGTGAAAGGGAAGGCAATGAATCATATATCTAGTGGTGCTGGAGGAGCTGCTGTAAGAGGAATGCCCTAGTCCCCAGCGGGTCACCATTCATGTTGGGGTCTTTTTGTGTGAAGTCTCTAATGGGCTTGGTTCATCGTGTGAGGTGTACGAAGCCTTCATGGCCCCGGTTTCTGAGTAGCGGAATTCGTCCCAAAGCATCCCGAAAGAGTAGCGTGTCTTAGGGGATTATTTTGTTGTTCTTCCAGCAGCTCGTGATTTTCTAGACCTGCTTCCGGCACCTCTATAAATGGTCGAATAAGCGTGACAGATGCATGAACAAACTAAATTGGCTTGGCATGAGAGGCTTGTGGTATGGGAGCAAAGAACTTATGAGTTTAGAGAGAGAGATGCTTGGCTAGATGTGAATAAGTTATTGTAGAGAAAAGAATGTTTGTGGGTTTTAGATTATGGTGGTTGGAGAAGGGATAGTTTGTAGGTTATTGTGCAGGGAAAAATGGAGAAGATAGCTTGTAGGGCACTGTTGAGGAAGGATGAAGAAAGATGGCTTTTCTATAAAAGGGTTATTAGGCTGATTTTGTGGCTTCCAGTGGCTGGATGAGGAAGACCCCATTTTTCAGCACTAAACCCTATTTTTTAGTCTCTGCTTTAGTGAATAGGATCGAAGTAAGTTGTCTGGGCTGATTGTAGGGTTGCCAGTTGTTGAGTTGGTGGTTATTCAACTAGGTCTCCTTTTATAGAATCAAAAGTTTTCTCTAACCCTAAACCTAAAGGAAGTTATCCCTATCTCAACTTTCTCTTTTCCTATACGATGCAGGTTTGCTTTTGTTCTTACGCTAAAACCCTTTTGTCGTTTAAGAGTGTATTTTGGTTTAGGCAGGTGCAGAAAAGGGTCAAGTTGCAATTGTCTGCAACGTTGTCATGTGATTTCCTATATTGGGCTTTGGTTTTTTTTTTTTCATGGGTAGACATTTGGCTTAAGCAAAAGAGGGAAGATTATCTGGTTTTAGTCTGAGATTTTATGCACTTCTTTGGCTTAACCTCATGACACCATTGGTTGGTGGTCCTAAGTTTCACGTGAATTCTGGGCTGAGGTGCTGGAAAGCTAGGTTAGGTGTTTGTTTAGTTTTATTAATATGGGCTTAGGCTTAATGAAGTTAGGTTTCAGGCTAGTAAATGTGGCTTTGACTTGTTCTCTTTCTTGCCAAATTAAATGATTTAAGAAGTTGGGCTTGGATTTTGGCACCTCCAAGTGGACCAAAACCTCCACCTCCAAGGATTCATAATTGAGCCTCATAAGTCCTTATAACCATCCATACCACAACTAGGGATAGGTAAAAAAATCGCGGCTATGGTTAATCGCGGTTTTCATAACCATTTATATTAAATGGAGTGGTTATGGTTTAACCATTTATCTAAATGGTATAGTTATGGTTATAACCATTTAAGTCCACAATTAAATGGTATGGTTATGATTATTAACCATTTAACCATTTATTACATAATCATTTAACGATTTATCACGCAACCATATAAATTTTTTTTGGTCATATTTATTTAACCATTTATTACATAACCATATAAATTGATTTTTGCATATTTATTTGAAAATTTATATAGTGTTGTTTAATTAAAGTCATTTGAAAAAAATAATTAATTAAAAAAAAAACTCAACACAGTCCCGTGGGAGACCAGCGACGCCAACGGGTCGACCCAATTTTTCCGGCCATTTCCGGCCACCTTAAGCGGCGATCTTGGTAAGGATTTGTTCCTCTCTTCGAATCTTACAAGCTTATGTCCTTAGATTTCTCATATTTATGTCCATTTTTATGGATCTAACTTGAAAAGTTTCGTAGTTTCGGAGTGTTTTTTACATTGTTCGACCACCTTTGGCCACTTTTGGTCGTCAACCCAAGTATTAAAGTTGTTCTACTCGTCGAGCTCTACGCGGTGATATAAAATTTGTTGATATCCGAGATGGTTGATTATCCTTTGCAATTATACATATTTTTATTATTTTTTGTTTTTTTATTTTGTTGTTAAATATTAATTTTAGTTATTTTAGTCTTTTAAAAAAATAAAAATAATAAAAATTGAAAATTAAAATTATTTTTACGATTAAACATATATTAATAGTTATGATAATGGTAACAACCATTTAGCTAAATAACAAATGGTTATAAATAACCGCGGTTATAATCTTAAATAGTTATGGCCAAAAAACTCGGTTAGTAACTATTTAACTATTTACCCATCTTTAACCACAACCCACTCAGCAAGCCCCGAAATGTTTTGTGGCTTTACTTGTCGCGTGTTGTGTGGTTGACATAAGCTTGATTAGCTTATGCTAAATGCGAGATTAATTAATTAATTTTTTATTGTACTAGTTCTTATAAAAATTTTGACCAAATGTATGTTTGGGGAAAAAAAAAAAGTAGATAGTTAAGGACCACAATGTCATTAGCTACATATATAATAGTCTCAAATCTCAATAGTCCAAATCGACCAAAGGAGTGTTGACAAAAAAATATCGACCAAAGGAGAATTATTGAAACCAATCACTTGTTGACTAGATATTCCTCCAAATGGGCAGTGACATTCCCCATGACTTAAAAATATCATTACCAGTTTAGTCCAATCAAGTACGGGTAAGTAGGAGAATATTTAGTGTATCTAAATCGTCGTTCATATTGTGTTATTGTTTCACATATTATGCGGAAATTCTACAGTACAAGCTTGGATTAAGTACCTCGTCGTCCTGGAGCGTTGGATCTTCTAAATCAGCATCCAACGGATGGTGAAATAAGCAGCAATATTTTGTTAAAAACAATTGCTAAAACAGTGGGCCAAACATGTGTTAACCGGGAGAGAAGGCAGAACCAATTGTCCTCGATATCATCCATCATCCATCATCCATCATCCTCACCGAAATACCCAAACTCTCAAACTCCGATTACAACCCAAATTCCACCATCATCCAGTTTATGATTTTTACGGCAATTTCAACCATTGAAAATTACATTGAAATACTATTATTACATTAAAAAAACAGAAATTGAAAATTAATTATGCAAACCAGAAATTGAAACTCAAATTTGAGAACGACGCAGCCGAGTCCACCTCCAAGCTCCATCGCCACGACTCCAAGATCGATGCCTCCATCTCCATCTCAGAAATTCATGTTATATTTCCTCGCTCCACGATGATCTTCGACGATGGTGGTTGACTGAGTTGGGTTGGTCACGACGAGGCGAAGAAGGGAGTGGAGGTGGCGAGGTCTGGGTCCTCGATTTCGTGGGTGGTGGCGGTCATTTTGGTGGCTCTGCTTTGGTTGCTTCGTGTGGCCCGTGCTCCATTTGAAACCTCCACCAAATCGAGCATGCAATTAGTCAAAATCTAACTAATTAACCTAAGGAATCCAATGGTACAACTTTCAAGCTTCAATTTTACCTCGATAAGTCAGAAATTCGTTGAAGAAGCTCGGTGCCGCCACCGGATTTCTCCTCGATTCTCATGCCACGGAGGGCGTCGACGGTGAAAAATTACTGGGTTGGACCCGTCTCGTCACTACGCTGAAGTTGGTGGTGATGGTGAGAGTGGTTCCACCGGATTTCTAGGGTGGGGGTGATGGTGGGTTTCCGTGTCTCTGTTTGAGTCCGAGAGGGAGGAGAAATCAAGAGGGAGAGAGAGTGAGACAGAGATAAAGCACTACGCTCAACGTGGCGGTGATGGCGAGGGTGATTCCCTCGGATTTCGAGGGTGGTGGTGGTGGGTGTCTCTGTTTCGAGAGGGACTGAGAGCGAGAGTCTGAGATGGAGAATTCGAGAGGAAGAGAGACGGTGGGGAAGTGGGGTTGGGCTTTAAATGTTTTTTTTTTATTTTCCATGAGTTGGGCTTTAAACTTGGGGTTAATAAAAATAGGATTGATTATTATTTTTTATTTCTCATAATTTGAAATAATAATTTCAATCCCTAAGAAAGAAGATGATGCCTCAGGAAGTCCGTAGAATTTTTCAGCATATTTTTAAAAGAAAAATTTATGATTTTTGAAGAATAATACAAGAAATATAATTTAAAAAATAAAGTCAATGACATGTGGCAGCTCGTGTCATTCCATTTATTTTTTAAATCAAATTTTATTTAAAAATTCATAATAAATAGATAGAATATTTGAAAAAAATTCCAAAAATGTGTATAAACTCGTTATGTCATTTCCCTTCGATCTTAAAGTAATTGCTGTTACAATTTAAATAATTGGAAAGTGATGATTAAAATGAATTTGGTAGAAAGGAAGAATAAACATATTAAATAAATAGTTATTAGTATTAGGTCAAAAATGGGTTTGATAATTTTTTTTTATTTTTCAAAAATTCAAATGCCAATTTCAAATTATAAGAATTTCGAAAACTATTTAATATTGTAAAATCATCTTATTTATCAAAGATTTTAAACACTTTAAGTATATGTCAATACGTTTTTCGAAGTTTTGATTCAACCGATATTCACATGATCGAATTTTCAAGATCGGGACCGTTCACTATGTGGTTATACGTGCCTAGACCTTGTCCGTCGAAAATCTCCAGATTTTGAGGAGTTAAAGTCGTCCAATCATCAAAAAATGTTTTATAACCGTCGAATCGTGTCGCACAATTACTTAGTCCCAGGATTTCAAAATTGGCTAATGTTTTGAGTAGGTGATCTATGAGTAAGTACAATAAATGTGGACGGTTAGATCGGTCGATTGATTTCGAAAATTATTTAAAATCGTAAATCATGTTATTCATCAAACACTTTTAAGTATATTTGAATTCTTTTCTCGAAGTTTTGGTTCAACCGATATTCAGACGATCGAATTTTCAAAATCGGGACCGTTCACTTCATGGTTTTATGTTTGGTCGTCGAAAATCTCTGGATTTTGAGGAGTTAAAGCAGTTGGATCGTCAAAAAATATTTTGTAACTGTCGAATCGTGTCGCACCGTTACTTAGTCCCGGGATTTCAAAATAGGCTAATTTTTGGCGTAGCCGATCTATGAGTAAGTACAATAAATGTGGACAGTTAGATTGGTCGATTGATTTCAAAAATTATTTAAAATTGTAAAATCATCTTATTCATCGAACACGTTAAATACATTTTAAGTATATTTCAATACATTTTTTGAAGTTTTGATTCAACCGATATTCAGACGATCAAATTTTTAAGATCGGGACAGTTCAATTTGAGGTTTTATGTGCCTAGACCTTGCCCATCGAAAATCTCTAGATTTTGAGGAGTTAAAGCAGTCCGATCGTCAAAAAACATTTTGTAACCGTCGATTCGTGTCGCACCGTTACTTAGTCCCGGGATTTCGAAGTTGGCTAATTTTTGTCGCAGTCAATCTATGAGTACGTACAATAAATGTGGATGGTTAGATCGGTCGATTGATTCCAAAAATTATTTAAAATCGTAAAATCATTTTATTCATCAAACACTTTAAACACTTTTTAAGTATATTTCAATACGTTTTTCGAAGTTTTGATTCAACCGATATTCAGACGATCGAATTTTTAGGATCGGGACCGTTCAATTTGTGGTCTTACGTGCCTAGACCTTCCCCGTCGAAAATATCCAGATTTTGAGGAGTTAAAGTAGTCTCATCGTCAAAAAATATTTTGTAACCATCGAATCGTGTCGCACCGTTACTTAGTCCAGGGATTTTGAAATTGGATGATTTTTGTCGTAGCCAATCTATGAGTGCGTACAATAAATGTGGACGGTAAGATCGGTCGATCGATTCCAAAAATTATTTAAAATCGTAAAATCATCTTATTCATCAAACACTTTTTAAGTATATTTCAATACGTTTTTGGAAGTTTTGGTTCAACCTATATTCAGACGATCGAATTTTCAAGATCAAGACTGTTCACTTTGTAGTTTTACGTGCCTAGACCTTGCATGTCGAAAATCTCCAGATTTTGATGAGTTAAAGCCGTATGATCGTCAAAAAATGCTTTGTAACTGTAGAATCGTGTCGCATCGTTGCTTAGTCCCGGGATTACGAAATTGGTTAATTTTTGCTGTAGGTGATCTATGAGTATGTACAATAAATGTGGTTGGTTAGATCGGTCGATTGATTTTGGAATTTATTTAAAATCGTAAAATCATCTTATTCATCAAACACTTTAAACACTTTTAAGTATATTTCAATATTTTTTTCGAAGTTTTGGTTCAACCCATATTCAAATGATCGAATTTTCAATACTTTGTGGCTTTACATTCCTAGACCTTGCATGTCTAAAGTCTCCAAATTTTGAGGAGTTAAAGCCGTCTGATTATCAAAAAATGTTTTGTAACCGTCGAATCGTGTCGCACCGTTACTTAGTCCTGTGATTTCAAAATTGGCTGATTTTTTCCTTAGCCAATCTAAGAGTACAGACAATAAATATGGACAGTTAGATCGGTCGATTGATTTAAAAAATGATTTAAAATCGTAAAATCATCTTATTCATCAAACACTTTTAAGTATATTTCAATACGTTTTTTGAAGTTTTGGTTCAACCGATATTCAGACAACCGAATTTTCAAGATCGAGGCAGTTCACTTCATGGTTTTACGGGCCTAGACCTTTCCCGTAGAAAATCTTCAGATTTTGAGGTGTTAAAATTGTCTGATCGTCAAAAAACATTTTGTAACCGTCAAATCGTGTCGCACCGTTACTTTATCCCAGGATTTTGAAATTGGCTAATTTTTGTCGTAGCCAATATATGAGTATGTACAATAAATGTGGACGGTTAGATCGGTCGATTGATTATGAAAATGATTTTAAAACGTAAAATTCATCAAACACTTTAAACAGTTTTTAAGTATATTTCAATACGTTTTTTGAAGTTTTGGTTCATCCGATATTCAGACGATCGAATTTTTAAGATCGGAATCGTTAAATTTATGGTTTTATGTGCCTTGACCTTGGCCGTCGAAAATCTCAAGATTTTGAGGATTTAAAGCAGTCCGGTCGTCCAAAAACGTTTTGTAACCGTCGAATCGTGTCGCACCGTTACGTAGTCCCGGGATTTCAAAATTGGCTAATTTTTGTCGTAGCCAATCTATGAGTATGTACAATAATGTAGACGGTTAGATCGGTCGATTGATTCCAAAAATTATTTAAAATTGTAAAATCATCTTATTCATCAAACACCTTAAACACTTTTTAAGTATATTTCAATACGTTTTTCGAAGTGTTGGTTCAACCAATATTCAGACGATCGAATTTTCAAGATCGAGACCGTTCACTTTGTAGTTTTACGTGCCTAGACCATACCCGTCGAAAATCTCCAGATTTTGAAGAGTTAAAGCCGTCTGATCCTCAAAAAACACTTTGTAACCGTAGAATCGTGCCGCATCGTTGTTTAGTCCCGGGATTTCGAAATTGGCTATCTTTTGGTGTAGGTGATCTATGAGTACGTACAATAAATGTGGACGGTTAGATCTGTCGATTGATTTTGAAATTTATTTAAAATCGTAAAATCATCTTTTTCATCAAACACTTTAAACACTTTTTAAGAATATTTCAATACGTTTTTCGAAGTTTTGGTTCAACGGATATTCAGACGATCAAAATTTTAAGATCGGGATCGTTCAATTTGTGGTTTTACGTGCCTAGACCTTCCCCGTCGAAAATCTCCAGATTTTGAGGAGTTAAAGCTGTCCAATCGTCAACAAATGTTTTGTAACCGTCGAATCAAGTCGCACCATTACTTAGTTCCGGGATTTTAAAATTGGCTAATTTTTGTCGTAGCCAATCTATGAGTACGTACAATAAATGTGGACAGTTAGATCGGTCGATTGATTCTGAAACTTATTTAAAATCGGAAAATCATCTTATTCATCAAACACTTCAAACACTTTTTAAGTATATTTTAATACGTTTTTGGAAGTTTTGGTTCAACCGATATTCAGACGATCGAAGTTTCAAGATCGAGACCATTTATTTTGTAGTTTACGAGCCTAGATCTTGCCCATCGAAAATCTCCAGATTTTGAGGTGTTAAAGTTGTTTGATCGTCAAAAAGCGTTTTGTAACCGTCGAATCGTGTAGCACCGTTACTTTGTCCCGCAATTTCAAAATTGGCTAATTTATGTCGTAACCAATCTACGAGTACGTACAATAAATGTGGACAGTTAGATCGGTCGATTGGTTTCAAAAATTATTTAAAAACGTAAAATCATCTTATGCATCAAACACTTTAAACGCTTTTTAAGTATATTTCAATACGTTTTCGAAGTTTTGGTTCCACCGAAATTCAGACGATTGAATTTTTAAGATTGTGACCATTCAATTTGTGGTTTTACATGCCTAGACCTTGCCCGTCGAAAATCTCTAAAATTTGAGGAGTTAAAGCAGTTTGACTGTCAAAAAACGTTTTGTAACTGCCGAATCGTGTCGCACCGTTACTTAGTCCAGGGATTTCAAAATTGGCTAATTTTTGTCGTAGCTAGCCTATAAGTACGTACAATAAATGTGAACGGTTAGATCGGTCGATTGATTTCGAAAATGATTTAAAATTGTAAATTCATCTTATTCATCAAACACTTAAAACACTTTTTAAGTATATTTCAATACGTTTTTCGAAGTTTTTGTTCAACCGATATTCAGACGATCGAATTTTCAAGATCGAGATCGTTCACTTTGTAGTTTTACGTGCCTAGACCTTGCCTATCGAAAATCTCCAGATTTTGAGGAGTTACAGTCGTCCGATCTTCAAAAAATGCTTTGTAACCGTAGAATCTTGTCGCACAGTTGCTTAGTCTCGGGATTTCGAAATGGCTAACTTTTGGTGTAGGTGATAATAAATGTGGACGGTTAGATCGGTCGATTGATTTCGAAATTTATTTAAAATCGTAAAATCATCTTATTCATCAAACACTTTAAACACTTTTAAGTATATTTCAATATTTTTTTCGAAGTTTTGGTTCAACCGATATTCAAACGATCTAATTTTCAAGATCGGGACCGTTCAGTTTGTGGTTTTACATTCCTAGATCTTGCCCGTCGAAAATCTCCAGATTTTGAGGAGTTAAAGCCTTCCGATTATCAAAAAATGTTTTTAACCGTCGAATCGTATCGCACCGTTACTTAGTCCCTGAATTTCATAATTGGTTAATTTTTAGCTTAGGCGATCTATGTGTACAAACAATAAATGTGGACAGTTAGATCGGTCGATTGATTTCAAAAATTATTTAAAATCTTAAAATTATCTTATTCATCAAACATCTTAAAGTATATTTCAATACGTTTTTCAAAGTTTTGGTTTAACCGATATTCAGACAATCAAATTTTGAACATCGAGTATTATTTCTCTTCACATGTTACCTAAGAGATCTCATGTTTGATTTTAATAAAAAATACGTATTATATATGAGGAAAATAAAATGGTGTTCCAGATAGAACTAAGAATGATTGATTAGGTACGACCTAATCTTGCAATGGGAAATGTTCCCACCGCCCAAAAGGGTCCAAGTTGGAGTTTTCCTTTTTAGGATGGGGCAATGTAATAATATTTATTATAATGCATGCTTAATTAGTAAAAAAATAAATAAATAAAACAAAGGAGGTATATACATGGATTTAAGGGTTGGAAACATGGTGTCCCTTCTCCCAAACCCCAACAACCAAATAAAGGGCCCTAAGGGGGGACCAAGCATGTGGATATATATGTATATGGGGGAGGAACACAAAGCCAACGCGGCAAAACTCCCACCACAATTCAATTCATCATCACAACGACACAAATTACCATCCAGCTAGGGTTTCTGAGGAAAGGGCCCGTCGGCTCTTGATGCTTCTTCTAAACCATTGAAGTTCATCTTTTTTTATTTTTATTTTTCAGTAAATACTGTGAAGTGTCTCCTCATCTGAAAAGTGGACTTAATTCCCACTCAGGATGTAGTTTTTTTTTTGCTACAAAGTGTTCTCAGTAAATTTCGAACTTCTGTAAATAGACCCCAAAAAATTTACCATCTAAAAATGACAATTTATCGACTGCATCATACCTTATTATTAAAAATTGATATTTTCAATTTTGCATAAGTTGAACTTTAATCTCATCACTTCTGCAGTGATCTGTAGCATGGGAGGGATGAAAACTCCTCACTTCTCTTCAGATTGCACGATTTGTTTATTATTACTTTTTTTTTTAAATTTCCTTTGTTTTGCCCTTTTACATAAATATGTTTTGGGAATTGTTAAAGACATATTAGTATATTAGTATGAGTTATGATTTTTTTTTTGTTTCAAGGCTTTTTTTTTGTGAAATATCTGTAACTTTGTTCACTTTTTGCCTTAGGATTATACACCGAATACAAAAAATAATTTATAAATAGAAATCAAATAATTATCGCGTATTAAACAAGCCAATATCTTTTTTTTTTCATTTCACCAGAACAATGATGTGAAATCCTGAAAACAAGATCTTCATTCAATTTTTTTTTGATACACTAATGTCAAAAAGGGATTACATTATAGATATTAGGTATCGATATCGCTCTAGTTTCTTTTTACGAGAGTCGAACTCGAGACATTTTACATAATATATGGAGAGAAATACTATTAGACCTCGCCATGATCATATTTTATAAGAGTCAAACTCGAAATCTCTCACATAATATATAATAAAAAATACTAATTCATCGTAATTCTAAATGTCGGGTGAGTACTCATTAGTAAGGGACTTTATTCACGTTACCAAAACCACATAAAGATTGTTGTTTATTCACCAAAGAAAATGAGATTTTGGGGTCCCCAATTAAACAAGTTACTAGAAAAATGACACCGTTAAAAACAAAGAACCCTATCGACCAAACTCTATATGGATTCGAGAGGGATAATGTGCATTTCTACTGTCCAATAATTAAATAATGAACTTTTAAATAATTGATACAGATTATTTTCCCGATCCAGTATCTGCCCAATCACATATTATTGAATATTGAATCGATCACTCATTGAGTCCGCCGGTGTTCCAAAAAAAAATTACTACAAAGATATTAGGCGAGAAATTATAAATATTAGCAATCAATAATATCTACTATGAAAACTTAAACAGCATATGAATGATGAAATTTGCTTATATTAAAAAATAATAGGTTTATTAAGTTTTAGTATCAAATTTTGTAACGAACTTGATTGATCGTTTTTATTTATTAGAAATACAAATGGATCAACACAAACAACATCATTTTTATTTATTAGAAATACGAATGGATCAACACAAACAACATATTAAACGTTACAATATTACGCTTAGTATACAAACTTGGTAAACATACTTGGTACATCTATCTTGTTGTATGAAATAATGTGGAGCTTAATTTGTAGGAGAAATTAAGCAGAAGTCCATACAAGCAAGCACTAGCTTAAACATTGAGAGGTCCTTGAGTATATATCACATGCACCCTTCATAGTTTATAAGTTTTTTTTTTATACAATGATACGGAGAAATGGGATTACAATATATATACATTGGGTATATATCGATCTTGCCTATGAGAGTCGAATCCGAGACATCACACATAACGTGTGAATAAATGTATAACATATATACCCATAATTTTTTTTCATCCATTGGCATTGACATTAACATTGACATTATATTAATAATTTAGTGTTTTTCTGTCATATATTGTCTATATAAACGTAACATTAACTTCTTAATTTATAATGAAATCAAAATACAGATTTCTTTCGCCCGAAATAAATCATAACCATTTATCTATATAAAAAGTCATTCCTAACTTAAATTCCTGACTACGCTTATGTATATACACTATACTAATAAAATTCAATGAATGCTACGTATATAACTAATATATACACCACAAACTTGTTCAATAGTGAGAATCTTGATTGACAATTAAAAATTGTAGTCTACACCTATTCTTTATACACTATACTAATAAAACAAACAGAAACGATGGAGAAATGGCTGCTTGGAAGAAAATATCCATATATTTTGTATTGTTTATTTATTTGTAGACAAAAGAATTATGGGAATGGGAAAATGGATGGGTGGTGCACCCGGGCAATGCCTAATATTTCATTGTTTTCATCATCTGCTAATCAATGTTCTAAAATTTGTTAGACAATAGTTGAGCGGCAGGATGAAGAATACAAAATAATTGTATAAAGAAACATAAATATGCAAAATGAAAGTTTAAGAACCATAAAATAAAAATAAATATACAAAATGGAAAAATGAGATGAAGAGGTCCAGAGTTAGTCGAAATTTCAAACTAAAAATTCAAATTTGCACGAAAAATAAAGGTAGAAAATATCAGTAAAAATAAAATAAAATATTTCCACTTAACCGTCTACCCATCCTAACCTATAATCGACCCCTAGGTGATATAGGTGAATTTTTTTCAAATCGGGACATCAAATGGGAGCCTAAACCCAAAAACAAAAACAACTAAGAAGAGGAAGCAGTTAAAAATAAAAAATAAAAACCTCGTATCGGTCCTTCATTTCATCCACCTTTATTTTAAATACTCATTCCACAATTATCAGTCATTTCCTGTTTTCATTTCCTTAACATAGAGTTAGTTTAATTAGGATCTATTTGCCATTAAAAATCCTAGTTTCCGTTTTCTCTCTTCAGTTCCAAAGAAAAAACAAACTAAGGGGGAGGAGGGACTCCCCTAGCTCAATTGTTTTTTTCTTTTTCTTTTAGGTTAGTAATAAGAGTCCGTTTGTAGTGACTGTATGGTTTAAATTTCCCATTATGTTATTTTACTATATTTTCAATCCATCCCCTTACCCAAAATATTCCTCTAAAATTTCTTATTTTTCCATAAATATTGTTCTACCTTACTGTTGGAGGAGTTTGCCGTAATATCTCCTATTAGTTTTGGTCACAGTCGTTAGATTAGGACTTTTGGTCATTTATTCGTTTTTATGCGCAATTGAATCGCTGGAGATTAAGCCTTCTTCAAATCCGCCATGCTCTACATCTTCTTCAAGACCGGATCCAATGGGTTTGACGAAAGTGGCTGTTTCTTTTAGTGGAGGTGGTTTGTTTAGGGTTATAGGCACTGTTAGGGTTTTGGTTGTTTTAGGCTTTGTGGGCTTGATTTTTAATTTTGCATAATTTCATAAATGTGAGTTTGTTAGCTGTTAGTGCCATTTTATTCACGTTTGTATTGCCGTATTGACTTGTGGATCTTCCTGTCATAGCTTGATTTTGATGTTATGGTTGTACTCGTTATTTATTATATATAATGATATCATTTTTTATCAAAAAAAAAAGAGTTAGTTTAGCCATGAAAAGGTCTCAGTCATTTCCACAGCATCATAATTCATGACAAATATTCAATCAAACTGAAATGCAAACTCTTTCTTTGATAATATATTAGCCTTCCCACACACGCGAGGAGATGCATGTAAAGGATATTCATTTTTAATCACGCTTGTTATTTGTAATTTCTTTTTTTATATCGGAAATGAAATTATATATTTTTTTAAATTCATGTATTTTATTTATAAAATAATAGATAAAAAAATGAAGAGAAAATAGTGAGATGAAAAGTGGGGCGGGAAGTTAACTGCCAGAAGGTGGGACAACTATTATTTACTTTCATTTTTTTTTTTTTTATGATGTTAACCTTTTTATTATTGTTTCGTATGGTTTAATATTTAATGACAGGGCCGCTTATGAATTCCCCTTGAAATTCATGAGAAGGCCTGCTCTCATTTGACAACTCTTGAAAACTCAAAATCCTTTTAGGATTACACTTACACTAGCAACCAAGATTTTAAGAGAATTCTACCAAAAATTCGGCAGAATTTCTCCAATAAAAGTGTCAAACCAACTTCCATCTGTCAGACGAATGATCAACTAACCAAATCAACTAGAACCAACAATTTCAAAAAATTCGAAACCCAAACCAAATCCAACCAAACCACAGAAATAACTTACAAACAAACCCAAAAGGTTATTCAGAGCAAACTAGATTTAAATTAAATTTACAAATCCAACAAAAGTCCTACATAGTGGGGTGTAGCAAAGGTGATGCCTCCGCCTAGGGATGAATTCTCGTCTCTCTCTACTGCCTGGAGAAGCGCAAAACAAAAGAAAGTTGTGAGTGGACAAAAAGAACAACTTTAAAAGATAATTTGCGAGGAAACCATAATATCCCCTCAAATTAAAAAAAAACCATGCATGCATAGATAAAATCCTTTTAATTAGATAAATAAATAGATAAATATAAATACATAAGGTTTTTGCCTTTCTGCTATAACTTGCTGACAAGTCAAAAATCTACCCACAAACTTTGCTATCTCTCTTTTCATACCATGCCACGAGTAATGTTCCTTAAGTGTGCGATACATTTTAGTACCACCTGAGTGCATCGCATAAGTTGAACTGTGAGCTTCGTCAAGAATTTCCCTTTTCAATTTCGGGTCTTTAGGTACACATAACCGACCATCCTTTACCAAGGCTATGTCATCTCTGATGGCATGATCTTGTCTATTTCCAACTTCCACCTCCATCCTAATAATGCACAACGTCGATCAAAACTAGCCTCACTTGAACACTGACCTCACTTGAACACTGGCAAGCAAAGCCCATTGGTTATCCACCCCAAATACAATCCCCGCTCTCCGGAGTTCCAACAACAGCGGTAGGTAGACAGTGCACAGATGTGCAAAAGAACCCACTGACTTCATACTTAGTGCATCTGCCACCACATTAGCTTTTCTTGGTTGGTATTCGATGGTGCAGTAGACTTAAATCAACTCCAACCATCTCCTCTGCCTTAATTTCAAATCCTTATGGGTGAAAAAAGTGCTTCAAACTCTGGTGGTCTGTAAAAATCCGGAAAGTTTCCCCATGTAGATAATGTCTCCAAATCTTCAAGGCATGCACCACTACATCTAACTCTAAGTCATGCGTAAGGTAGTTGAACTCATGCTGCTTGAGTTGCGTGGAGGCATAGGCTATTACCTTCCCATGCTGCATCAACACACAGGCTAAACCCGTAATGACGCATTACTGTATACCTCGAAACCTCCATTGTCATCAGGAAGGGCTAAAATCGGAGCAGTAGTCAACCTTCTCTTAAGCTCCTAGAAGCTTGATTCGCATTCATCATTCCATTCAAACTTAACCCCCTTCCAAGTCAACCTGGTCGATGGATCTTCTATCATGGAAAACCCCTCTACTAACCATCTGTAATAACCTGCTAAGCCCGGAAAACTCCTCACCACTGAACTGCCTTAGGTTGCTCCCAATTGGATACTGCTTCCAATTTATGAGGATCTATACTAATGCCTTATGCAGAAATCACGTGTCCCAAGAATTCCACACTAGTTAACCAGAACTGACACTTATTGAACTTAGCATACAACTGTTTCTTCCTCAAGGTGTTCAGTACCAACCTCAAATGCTTCTCATGTGCCTTTGCACTCTTTGAATACACCCATATATCATCTATGAACACAATAAAAAAGCGATCCAAATATCGTTGGAACACCCTGTTCATAAAACCCATGAACGCTATCGGTGCATTGGTCAAACCAAAAAGCATCACCAATAACTCATAATGAGCATAACATGTCCTGAACGCAGTCTTAGGCACATCTTCTTCGTTGATCCTCAGCTGCTGGTACATTGACTTGAGGTCAATCCTAGAAAAGTACTTTGCCCCCTTCAATTGATCGAACAGGTCATGGATCCATGGTAAAGGATACTTATTCCACACAATTACCTTATTAAGCTGTCGGTAATCGATACACAACCTCAGACTACCATATTTCTTCTTCACAAACAAAACCGGTGCACCCCAAGGTGATACACTCGGTCGAATGAACCCCTTATTGACCAAATCCTGTAAATGAGTCTTTAACTCCCTTAACTCAACTGGTGCCATTCAATACGGTGCTTGAGATATAGGTTGGGTGCCTGGAAGAAACTCTATAGTGAACTCGCTCTCTCGGTTAGGTGGCAACCCTAGAAGATCCTCTGGGAACACATCTGGAAACTCATTCACTATCAGAATATCCTCCAACCTTAACTAAGTATCTCGAGTATCAATCACGTGAGCCATATAACCTGCGCAACCCTTCCTTAGCAACTTCTCTGCCGTCAATGCTGATATAACGCAAGATGGAAGAACTATATGGGCTTCATAAAAGTAATCTCTGGAAAACTCGGACTCCTGAACACCACTGTCTTATCAAAGCAATCGATGGAGGCATGATGGGTTGTCAACCAATCCATCCCCAAAATCACATCAAAGTCGTAAATATTTAGGGGAATCAAATCTGCCTCTAACATGTAGCCTTCCACTACCACCTGACAATCCCATATAACTAGGTTCGCCTACTAACATATCTCATGCGGAGGGTGCTAATACCCATATCCCACTATTCACCAACAGTGCAAAACCTCGAGAAACAAATGAGTGTGTGGCCCCCAGATCAATCAAAACTCTAGCATCAAAATCAAAGATAGGAAACATACCAGTAACGACCTCTGGTGTAGCTAGGGCTTCCTACTGTGACATATCAAAAACTTGAGCCTGAGTACCGAAAGATTGACCGCGACCCCATTTTCTACCACTAGCCATGCTGGCTCCACTAGACTGTGTCTGACTCCACTAGCCATGCGGTACCCCATATTCAAAATTGTCTTAAAACTGAACTACTTCGGTATCCATTCATCAAGAACCAGTTTAACTAATTATCTACTCCCAATCCCACTTATAAAACCTTTTTTTATGACTTGCCTTCCCCAAACAATGGATCTCCAAACGAAAGAAGGATTTGGACCCACACCTGACTTCAACATCAACAGTAGGGAATGTTAGTATTGTATTAGGCATTGGAATGTAATTGGATTTGACTCTATCATTGTAATAAAACCTAGCTCAATCTATCACACCAACTAGAATTGTCTCTTAATTCTGAGTGAAGGATTTACATAAGTTCTTTGGAAATTGGCCTTACTATTTTTTTTACGCTGACAAACATGCATCATTATTTGTTTTTTTATCCTCTAGTGTTTTTTACCTATGGGTGACTACTAAAACTTTATCTCAACGAGTATCATATTTTAAATAAAAAATCTTGGTTTGCTTTTCTACCCTCGGTCACTTGTTTGTTTGATAAGCGAATAATGAGGTGTGCGCTTTTAGGTTTGGGTCTAACGACTTGTGTGCGGGGCGTGAGTTTTTGGCTTTTGGGTAGTATGTAAGAAAAGGGTTTGTGTGTGCGTGGGAGCTGCGTGAAAAACATAAGAGAATTGCAGCAATGGAGATTTGAGATTTTTCGGGTTTTTCATTGAAAAGAAGGGTTTTGGGTTCTCTCATTTTTGCTCGTGCTTAAGCTCGTTCATCTGGGTTCTTCAAGTGATGATGTTAGATTGGGTTTTTCATTCATTGTTTTGATTTCAATTATAAGGAATTTTGTGAGTGAAATGTCAATGAAGAGATGTGTTGTTGTCTGCCTATGACTGCCATTGGGTTGCTTCCATTGAAGAAGTTTGCTAATGCACAAGGTAATTAAAACCGCCTCTAGGTTAAAGCTTATAGATTGAGCTAGGTTATTCCTTGTATTGAATATTGGACTTAGTGGATTTCCTAGTTAGCGGAAAGACACCCATTTTTCACCTTGAGGAAGGTTTTTGGGTATCATTCTTGGAGTCTTCTTATTGTCCTTGTTTCATTGTTTGATTATCATAGAATCCTTCTTGATTGTTTTATGTGACCATGCCTAATTGAATCATATAGGATAACTTATTTGACATGAAGCAATTGATTTTGATGGCTATTTTGCACATGCCATCTCACTTAGAACTAGCACAAGGTTTCCTACATTGACTGAGTTTCTGAGTGCGTAGGGTGTCACTGCTGTGATTGTTTTCTTGCAGGGAGCGTGTGATATTGTTATAAGTGTGTGTGTTGTGTTTAAAATTTAGCTAGCTATTTCTGGATATGACTATTCACGTAAGTGATTGTTGTTTATTTGAGTATCGTCTCTATGCATTTAGGCCCGGTATCCAACTTTCAGTTAGTACCAGAGCCAACTCTCTACACACATAGAGTTGGTCCTAGGGTTAAGGGTTGATATCTAGCTAGAATAAGTGATGGAGCGTGACATGAAATCATGTGACACTCCACTTTCTTTGACGGTACTAATTTTGCAGCTTGGAAAGAAAAATTCAAATTTTTTCTGAATGCATAGGACAAAAAGACGTTAGATTATCTTACTATTAAGTGGAGATGTCCTAGGAAAACTGTAGATGGTGAGGTAGTTAATAAACCATTGTCTGAATGGACTCAAAGAGAAGCACTAACTTCATTCTCCAAAAAAAAAGGCTAGAAATGTAATAGTTACTGCCTTGTCCATGTCACAGTTTTCACATATCAGAAATTGCAACACATCAAAACAAGCTTGGAACAAGCTTAGAATTGTGCATGAAGGAGATGTTGATGTCCAAGATCTCAAACTTCAAATGGCCTTAGCAAAGTTCAAAGAAATTAGGATGAGCGAATATGAAACATTCTCAGAGTTTTATGAAAAGACTAAGTCAATAACTAATGAGTGTCTTAGTCTTGGAGAACTAATTCCTGAACTAACCATTGTCCAAAAGATACTTAGAGTCTTACCCAATATATTTAGACCTAAGAAGATTGCTATAACGGAAGTTCAAAATTTAAAAGAAATTAAGTTGGTTTCGAAATAAAAAAAGGAAATTAAGTTGGCTAAGTTAGTGGGTAAACTGATGATGTTTGAAATGGAAATAGACATGGAAAATCTGGATTCCAAAAAGGGAAGAACCATTGCAATACAATCTGCCCAAATAAATCCTGATCCCACTCCTAATTCTTCTCAAAGTGCGGAATACCAAATGACTCTTTTTGCCAAAACATTTATAAGAATACTTAAGGAAAAAGGTAAAGAATCACGAGCTAGTGGTAGTCAGTCTAAGAATCCATAAATTAAGGAAAAATTTGAAGATTTAATTAAAGAAAGACTTATAGGTTTTACAGGTTTAAGGACAACAAGGGCAAAAAAAGTTCCATCAAATGTTTCACTTATGGTGGTATTGGTCATATGGCTGCTAAGTGCACAAATAACCGGAAAAACACTTTTAAACACAAAGACACGGCTATGAAAGCCACGTGGAGTGACAGTGCATCTGAATGTTCACTTCATTCTGACTCATCTTCTAATGAAGAAAAGAATGTTGTGGCTTTTGTTGCTTCGGTTCGTAAAGTTTCACATGAAGAAAATCAAGGTTTATCAAAATTGGATGAAAAAGATTCATATGAATTGTCATATCATTTGCTGTTGATGACTTGTTTGAAGAAACTTGTGAAATTCAAAAGAAATACATTCAACTTTAGGGAAAGCTGGCCAAGCTGACCTTAGCTTACAATAATCTGCAAGTGTCTGTTTGTTGAAAAAAAGGAGAAGTTAATTAGTCAAGTCAATGTGCTCAAAAGAAATGTAGCATTGTTTCATGATTTCAACAAAAAATTGTTAGCCCAACTTAATGAAGCAAATGACAAAGTGATTAAGTTAACAATTGGGTCTAAAAAGGTCGATAGGATGCTCAACCTGGGAAAAGGTCATGGTGACATGACTGAAAATGGTTTCAGTGAGTCTAGCTCCAAAGTGTCTAGTAGGCAGGTCAAATTTGTGAAAGAACACATCGCTGTACTTTGATTTCTATACCCCCAGCAAACCTCCTGTTCACAGTCATGTTAAGTGTAACAACCCGGAATTTTAATTATTGGGTTTACGCAATTATTTTTGGTAAAATGACGATTTTACCCTTGGTCGGTAAAGGCATGGAAATCAAGTTTTGTTTCGGAACTTATTAGGCGGTGTTTCGAGTACCGTTGCATAGGTCTCGAACTCACGAGTTCGTAGACAGGCGGCACGCAGGAAACGGGGTTCGTGTATGGAAGTTATGGGTCTAGACGTGTAAGGGCAGTTTGGTAAATTGGCCATGGAGGGGAGATATTTTACTACCCAAATCAGATTAATCTGGGGGGGCCGATCATTTTCTGGATCCTCATTCTCTCTCAGTCTGAAACACTCCCAAAACACACCAACCCGTGTGAAAAACCCATCAAGTCAACTTTGAATTCAAGGCTTTAGCTTACAGTTTTGATCAACTAATCGTATTCTACTCCTTCCCACGATCACAACCGTACCAACCATCGAAGGAGAGGACCACGGTGGAAGCCGAACCGAGTATAGGAAGTTTCAGATCTTCCGCCTTACACAGGTATGTGTTTGATATTTTAAGGTCATATTTGGATTCCTGGATTTGAGTAGATAGATTTAGACGTAAAATTTGTGTAAAATGGTTGAGTTTTGAGGAAGTTGTAAAGCTTGGAGTTTCGGTCGGAAATGGGGGATTCCGGCGAACCAGACGGCGGCAGAGGTGGTGGTCCGGTCATCTTCTCCGGCAGCCTCCGGTTACGGTGACGACAGTCCGGTCGTCTTCTCCGGCGAGTCACCGATGACCGGTCGGGTCGAGTTGAACCGGTCGGGTTGAGTGAACCGGTCGAGTCGAGTTGGACCGGGTCAGGTCGAGTCGGATCGGGTTGGACCGGTCCAGGCGCGTGAACACTGTAGCAGGCGCGTGACCGGCGCGTGAGGGCGCGTGGAAGCATGTGCCGACCTTCCGGCGGAGCGTGGGGCCGAGTCTGAGGTCACGGCGACGCGTGGTAACTAGTTCTCGACATTCCGAATCTGTTAGTACAGGTTTCAGGTTGATCGGACGTTATTTAGAGGTCGTTTTGGGCAATCCCAGCGGTAATGGTTGACCTTATTAGCGGGTTTTGAGTTTGGAAAGTCAAGGTAGTTTGGTCATTATTGTGCATGTGTTCCTTGGGCTAGAGCGTCTATGAATTTTGGGTTGGATGATGTTTGTGAGTGGACTTTTGTTTTATAAACTGAAATGCATGCATCAAAATATCTTTGTGTAAATACTGTTATGTATTGTAGCATTGAATTTCTGAATTTTAGAAATGATTACTAGACACATGTTTTCCACTATTTCAGTTAAAGTGTGATTTGAGAAATATCATGGTTTTAGACTCGGTTTTGATATCGTTTTGACGTGGAAATTATTGAGTCAATGATTTGGGTTTTGACTCTGTTGTATGAGTTTATCGGATTTGGCCATATATTTAAGGGAGGCCAGGACCCGGGACTAGGATCCGCTGTTGGCGGTGAACCCGGTGAACCTCCAATATAATTGATTACTGATGTGATATGATAGCCGAAGGATATACCGGCTGATGATATGATATGCCAGTCGAGGGATATGCCGACTGATATGATATGATAGCCGAAGGTTATACCGGCTAATGATATGATATGCCAGTCGAGGGATATGCCGATTGATGTGATAAGATAGCCGAAGGATATACCGGCTAATGATATGATATGCCAGTCGAGGGATATGCCGACTGATGTGATATGATAGCCGAAGGTTATACCGGCTAATGATATGATATGCCAGTCGAGGGATATGCCGACTGATGTGATATGATAGCCGAAGGATATACCGGCTGATGATGTGATATGCCAGTCGAGGGATATGCCGACTGATGTGATATGATAGCCGAAGGATATACCGACTGATGATATGATATGCCAGTCGAGGGATATGCCGACTGATGTGATATGATAGCCGAAGGTTATACCGGCTAATGATATGATATCCCAGTCGAGGGATATGCCGACTGATATGATATGATAGCCGAAGGTTATACTGGCTGATGATATGATATGATAGTCGGGGATACTTGCCGACTGATGTGATATCATAGTACAGAGAGTTGTGATACATGACTAGCACACCCCAAGGGATACCCTGGTGGCTAGGGATATGATAGTCGATGGATATGCCGACTTATGTGATATGATAGCCGAAGGTTATACCGGCTGATGATATGATATGATAGTCGAGGATACTTGCCGACTGATGTGACATCATAGTACAGAGAGTTGTGATACAGGACTAGCACACCCCAAGGGATACCCTGGTGGCTAGGGATATGATAGTCGATGGATATGCCGACTGATATGATATGATAGCCGAAGGTTATACCGGCTGATGATATGATATGATAGTCGAGGATACTTGCCGACTGATGTGATATCATAGTACAGAGAGTTGTGATACAAGACTAGCACACCCCAAGGGATACCCTGGTGGCTAGGGATATGATAGTCGATGGATATGCCGACTGATGTGATATGATAGCCGAAGGTTATACCGGCTGATGATACGATATGATAGTTGAGGATACTTGCCGACTTATATGATATGATAGCCGAGGATATTTCCGGCTCTAATATGATTTGACGATGATTGTCATGTGCTTAATCAGCCTATGAAAATACTTCGTCATCCGGGTCAGTGGGTTGGTGTGGGCGGTGACCCAGAGTGACGAATTATTGTTGGTTCACAAGTATCTGACTAGTCGGTTGTCTTGTGGTATTCCAGTAGAGATGTCAGCAGTGTCTGACCTACTGACATTTGGTGTCATAGGGTATTCCTATTCGGGACCACCACTATTCTGAGGTCTTGGCTTTGACCTGTATACTATCCTGCGTCTGACAGGTAAGAGTGGTCAGCAGGGTAGTTACTTACGGGAATTGTAAGTGCTTAAATCCCTTGTATGACAAGTGAAAGTATTTATTATTATTATAATTTGTAAGGATTGAAGGGTATTTGGGAACCTTTCCTTAGGTTGTCAGACGGGATCAGGGTTCTTCCCGGGTTTCGAGGGGAAATTCGGGACGGGTCCTGACATTAAGTCAACGTCTGATAATAACAAGAGAGAATTTTCATACATGTGTGTCACTATTTTAGTGATACAGGTAATCGACCCAATTGTCTAAAATTGAAAATATCACATAGTGCACCATTGTCAAATAACACTTCACTAAATGACATTGTCCAATATCTTCTACATGAAGTCACTAGGATTACCAAGGCTTTAGGATCGTCCTCTTCACAAATTAACAAACCAAGGTAGCAATGTATTGAGAAGATAACAAAAAAATTGATGTCTGTTTTAAAAGCTTTAGCTACCTCACGCTCAAGTGTCTGATACCTTGAATGTCGATGCTCACATCATAGGTCAAGAGACCTGACTGTTTTTTAAGCCTTAGATCCTTTTGACAGGAGTAGCGTGACTTTTGTGAGTGGTCACAAAGGTCTTATAACTGCGAAAGGAATTGTCAAATTACATGGATTGGCTAATTTAATAAATGTTTGTTTTGTCCAAGGTTTGACATCAAATCTCATCAGTATTAATCAACCAAGTGATAAGGGGGCATAATAAGTTCGAATCTATAAAACAGGATGTAAGATCATAGGAGAATAGGGAAAAGAGATATTGAGTGTAAGACGTTCAAAAGATCATTGTTTTTGTATTGACAGAATTCTATTGGTCAAACTAATGCATGTCATAGAGTTGTTGATGGAACTAGTATTTTGTGGCATCAATGACTTGGTCACATGAACTTTGTTTACCTAACTAAAGAATTTGGTATAGGCCTACCCAAACTCAAAAGAAATGCAATCCACATGTGTGGTCCGTGCTGAATAGGCAAGCAAACCAAATCTTCACATCCAAATGTCTCACACATCACTACTTCCAAAAATTTTGTTACGTTTCACATAGATTTGATTAGACCTATCAATGTACCCTCTCTTGGTGGAGAGAGGTACATCTTGATTGTTGTTGATGATTATTCGAGATTCACTTGGGTATGTTTTCTTAAGGAAAATTCTGAGATATTTTTTGAGTTTCAAACATTGTTTAAGCAATTGAAGTTTGTATAGGTAACCAGTAATTTGTCTCTTGCACGTATCAGATTTGATCATAGAATGGAGTTTAAGAACTCTGCATTTGCTCAGTTTTGCTCCAAACATGGCATTAAACATGAGCTTTCTTCCCCTATCACGCCTAAAAAACTAGCATTGTTGAGAGGAAGAATCATGTTCTAATTGAGATGGTCTGAGTCATATTAAATAGCAAAAAATTGGCCAAGCACTTCTGTGCGAAAGCTGTTAATACCGCCTGTCACATAATTAATAAAGTGTTTCTTAGGCATGGGTCTCATCAAACTCCCTATGGGTTATGGAAAAAGAAAAAAACCAAGAGTTGATTTTTTTTTTGGGTGCTTGGTAGTACGTGTTACATTTTTAGAGAATGGGACAATTTGGCAAAATTTGATGCCAAAAGTGATGAGGGTATCTTTGTTGAATATTTTCCTAACAAGAAGGCATATCGTGTGTTTGATCTTCGAACAAACACTTTAATGGAGTCAGTTAATGTCAAAATAGATGATCTATGTACCATCGATCATTGTGTTAGCCTCTGATGATGATGATGATTTGTTTCCACCTGAGTACGCTATATCATCCACATCACCTGACTTGTCTAGTCCAAAACATCAACTCTCTAATGATGATCACTCATATGTGGATGCTCCTGTGGCTAGCAAACTGATCACCCAGATTCTGGAATTATTAGTCCCATAAATCAAGGTGTTCAAACCCGATAAGAAGTGTCACAACATATTACACATGTGTGTTATCTTTCCCAAATTGAACCCAAGAATATCACTGAAGCCCTTAAACAAGAAGAGATAAACACTCATGTGTGTCACAACATATTGCACATGTGTGTCCTGATTGAATTAAAATTAAACACAAGGAGATGGTATGGTGGTTCAAATACTAATATGGTTTGCTCTCATTCTTGTGTTCAAATCTCACTGATTGTCCCTTGTGGCAACCGGAGGGCGTAAGGGGTATCCATGTCATTATCGACCTCATGTGGGCGCCTGGATTTCATGAGAGGCGGGGATTAGTCACATCTAATTTGTGCCTAGACACTTCGTAGGATATCAAAAACAAAAAATTAAAATGAATATTACTTATTTAGGTGCTATATTATATGAGAGATAGATGCGTGATGTTATGTATCGTAATTTTATATTTTAAGTAATTTAATATATCGAAGTAAATTGGAAAGAAAAAGAAAACAAAAAGAATAACAAAGAGAATATGAAGAAAAAACTGAATCTCCTATCGTATTGTTGTAACTTGTAAGCGTAATTGCATAGGGAGAAGCAAATAAGCAAAATTAGCAATTAAGCTGAAAGGCAAAGAGAGAAAGGAGGCTCCGATTCCGAGTGATCCCAAAACAGTACCTACTATGCCCATTACCACACAGCCTGTAAGAGCTCTTGGAAATCTCTTAAGAAGCCGACAATTTGAAGATAATTCCAAGCACCCCATGTGAGTGACACTCTTAATTCCTTTTTAATCAGTCTCCCATATCTCAGTTTCACTGCTCTCTCTCTAATCTCTGCGCCTGCTCTTTTTTACAGCCACTTTCCTCAGAATTTGCAGCTTCAATTTTCTGGGTTTTCTTCAAAATCATGTGGGATTCTGAGACTGAGTCTGTTGGAGGCAGAGATTATGGGAATGGAGTTCTTAGTTCAACCAAGCTAAGTGTCAAGACTGATGGGTTTGAGTTTAAAGGAAACTCCTGGTATGTATGAAGCTGCTGCTAGTTTCAACAAGTGTCTTAATGTACTTTTTAACTCTAATAAAAATGAGCTCTAATGGGGTTCTTCATAATGTTTTTGGGTTAATTGGTTGCTAATTACAATAAAAGATTGATGCTTGTTTTTTCTTTGTTTTCAAACATAGGCATGTTACAACTGATATCCCAAGTGACCTGCTTGTTCAAGTTGGGGGTGTGAATTTTCATTTACACAAGGTAGCATCATCCCTAATTCTGTGCCCAAAATTTTTTAAACTTTGAAATCCTCCGCAAGCTTTAGTTATGTGATCATTTGAGTTTGTGTGTGATAACATATAAGAATGAAATTTTTATGATTGTGTGATTGTGTTGTGAAAGTATCCCCTGCTTTCAAGGAGTGGAAAGATGAACAGAATGATGTATGAATTACGAGACCCGGAGTTGAGCAAAATGGTTTTGGATGACCTTCCTGGTGGACCGGAGGCCTTGGAGCTCGCGGCAAAGTTCTGTTATGGAATTGCTGTTGATCTAACTGCTGCCAATATCTCAGGCATGAGATGTGCGGCAGAGTATCTAGAAATGACAGAGGACTTGGAAGAAGGCAATCTTATCTTCAAAACGGAGGCTTTTCTGAGCTATGTGGTTTTATCATCATGGAGAGACTCCATAGTGGTGTTGAAAAGCTGTGAGAAGCTGTCACCATGGGCAGAAAACCTTCAAATTGTCCGAAGATGCAGCGAATCTATTGCTTGGAAAGCTTGTGCCAATCCAAAAGGAATAAGATGGGCATATACTGGAAAGCCACTGAAAGTTTCAAGCCCAAACTGGTGTGACATGAAGGATTCAAGTCCGAGTAGAAACCAGCAGCCGGTCCCTCCTGATTGGTGGTTTGAAGACGTTTCCATTCTCAGGATTGATCATTTTGTCAGGGTTATTACCGCAATTAAGGTAAAGGGTATGAGGTTTGAGCTTATTGGAGCTGTATTGATGCATTATGCATATAAATGGCTTCCGGGTTTAATCAATGATGGAACGGGCGGTCCTGCTGATGAAGCAAGCAACAGCAGCAATAGTAATACTAGTAACAATGGGGGCAGCAGTTGGAAGGGTGGACTCCATATGATTGTGGCAGGAAATAAAGACGAGCCTTCAACTGCTCAGGCCAAAGACCAAAGAATGATCATTGAGAGCCTTATTAGCATAATTCCACCACAGAAGGATAGTGTCTCATGCAGCTTCCTTCTTCGGCTTTTGAGAATGGCAAATATGTTCAAAGTGGCACCTGCTTTGGTTACTGAGCTTGAGAAACGGGTGGGTATGCAGTTCGAACAGGCTACATTGGCAGATCTTCTTATTCCTTCTTACAATAAAATTAATGAAACTATGTATGATGTGGATCTTGTTCAAAGGCTTCTAGAGCATTTTCTGGTTCAAGAACAGACAGACATTTCAAGTCCAACCCAACAATCTTTTCCAGGCAAGCACTACGATGATATCCAAAGGGGTAATGGCCCAAATGCGAAGATGAGGGTGGCTAGGCTTGTTGATAGTTATCTCACAGAGGTGTCCAGAGATAGAAGTCTCTCCCTAACAAAGTTTCAGGTATTGGCAGAAGCTTTGCCTGAATCTGCAAGGATCTGCGATGACGGACTGTATAGAGCAATTGATTCCTATCTTAAGGTATTTCTTTCTTCCATATTAACTTACTGTCTCATGTCATATTCATACAACCTTCGATTTCATTGCAGAAGTTATTACCTTTTTCATGCGTACACACTTTGAATGTTCAAGAAGGAAATAAAACAGAAACTTAAAGTGCAACATAAAGAAGTTTATCACTTACATAGTTTCAATACAGCAGTAAAATGCATGGAATCTTTAAAGTATAGATATTTATTTTGCTATCTGGAATTCTTAATAAAATTTTAGAAAATTACAAGAAGTATGAAACTAGATTCTTTACTGCAAGGACTTGAATATAATTAGTAAGCCTTTTTGACAATGAGGGATCCCAAAAAACAGCAGAAGTTCCTTGCGTACCTAGATAGTCTCCACATAGCATGGTTTCAACTAAGCACTAGAGAAATCAGAAGCATAAAAAAAATATATAAAATCGGATACTGATTTCAAATCTGAACCTTATATTTTCTAGTTGCTGCTACCTTCTTGATGGTGAAGAAAATGCCGATTTACCAACACTGCAATTCACGTTTTGTAACCAAGACTTGAAAATAGAATGTAACATGTCGTTGTTGTAATATTAATCCAATTGTAAATAGTATTCTTGTTGATGGATTGATTCAGATTTACAGTTCCCATCTTTATGAATGTAACAGGCGCATCCCACACTTTCTGAACATGAAAGGAAGAGGCTTTGCCGGGTGATGGATTGCCAGAAGTTGTCAATTGATGCCTGCATGCATGCTGCCCAAAACGAAAGGCTCCCGTTGAGAGTGGTGGTGCAAGTTCTTTTCTCTGAACAAGTTAAAATTAGCAATGCATTGGCCACCAGCTCCCTCAAAGAAGCCGGAGAGTCTCAGTATCAGCCATTGGTTTCAAATCGAAAAACACTACTGGAAGGAACCCCGCAATCGTTCCAAGAAGGATGGGCAACGGCTAAAAAGGACATCAACACGGTTAAGTTTGAACTGGAGAGTGTGAAAGCCAAGTACCTTGAGCTCCAGCATGACATGGAAAACTTGCAGAGACAATTTGATAAGATGTCAAAGCAGAAACAGACATCAGCATGGAGCAGTGGGTGGAAGAAACTAAGCAAACTCACAAAGAACACAACTTTAGAGAACCAAAACAATGGGCCTGACCACCCAACACCTGCAGATCATAACACAAGAAAGACACCTAGGAGGTGGAGAAATTCCATTTCCTGAAAATAAGAAAACACAAATTCGAAGGGACAGAGACATGTTTTACTTTGTGTTCCAAAGCTTTCC
Source organism: Oemleria cerasiformis (assembly GCA_037349345.1). Taxonomy (NCBI): domain Eukaryota; kingdom Viridiplantae; phylum Streptophyta; class Magnoliopsida; order Rosales; family Rosaceae; genus Oemleria; species Oemleria cerasiformis. Next base: position 37,128 of record JAZGTL010000050.1, on the reverse strand, counting down.
TAAATTTTTTTTTGTTTTTGGGTTTCTTTTTCCTTTTTCATTTTATTTTTTTGAATTTCCATAGGAATTGGAAGACTTCATTCCTTTAGCAACTGTTTTTTTTTTTTTTTTTGTAGTTACAGTTGGATCTTTGACAAGCATATCGAGACATCTCATACTGTACTTTGTGAGCCATAAATGGATGTAGAACTCCAATGTGAAATCGGCCGTAAATGGATGTAGAACCCCAATGTGAAACCAACACTCATCAACAATTGTGCGACGTGGAGGAAGATATTACATTATACACTTTGAGTTTCGATCTCGTCCTACATTGTATACTTTCTTATTGCTCAAGTAATTAAAATCATTTACTATCCACCCACACTTGTTGTCCATGCAACCAGGCCTCTTCAGTAAGTGGTCACAATATGTCTATTCTGCAATAAATATTTGAAGGTCTTTCCATCTACTTCTGGAGAATTGATGTAACGAGTGATTGAATATGAGTCCACAACAAGACAAGTGTGATTCTATTGCAGGGAGGGAGTAGGGACCACTAAGTTCAAACCTGGTGTTCTGTAACGTAATTATCAAACCAATTAAGAAAGAAGAATAAAACAATGCATGACCATGTCCATGATGATAAGATTTCCATTTAAAACAGTATCTCATGTTGCCTAAAACTCACATTATTGATGTAATGTGTCTGAGGCTAAATGTTTCAAATCCCATCTTCATTTTATTTACCAAAAAAAAAAATTGTTTCAAACCCATGTGTTTCGGTGTCATGGATGACCAAGTGATAAGGACCGGCTTAGAAGGCTGTAGAGGTAAATTGTTAGGTTAGTTTTTCCGAAATTTTATTTGACGAGAATGAGTCCAATATGACTTTATTTTGAACTAAATTCTTCTCAAATAAAAAAAAATTGTAAGAAAGTGTGCATATGTGGAAGATAATTTGCCACGTGATGAGTGTACACTTTACACAATGTCAAACAATGCCTCTAAATATGACAATGTAAAAGAGCTTAGTTAGTGACAGGAAAAAATTAGATAGAATTACAGGTCGCAAATGACAGAGAAAGATAATGTGATAAACCTAAATGATAGGTCGCCATTAGGATATATGGTTAGACAAAGCTGATCAAACTAGCCAAAAAATTTATCACTACGAATATCATATAATTTGTTGTAATTAATTTATTATTATTATAGCTATTCATGTAAATAGTAAAGGTATATAGTTGTACTAAACCATTAAACTTTACTTTCATGTAAAGAGAGTTTTTACCTAATGAATAAATTCTTCTCTCTCCCTCCAAACTTTCTCTCCATCTTTATTGTTATGGTTGTTTGGGATTGTTCATAGGGTGATTGGAAGTCATCGCAACCGTCGGCACGACCTGCAACCACTGGCTGCCTACAGGTCACCAGGCCTAATCTAAGCCCACAACCCAAGTCTACAATCTGCTACAAACCGGATCAGACTGAACTGGTTGCCACGTCAGCACCCGAAGTGTGACGTAGCAGCCACGTGTCTACCATGTCAGCAAAGAAAAAACATAGAAAATGTTTTTACACCGCTTGGGCTTGAACCAGCTGGAAAACTTATACTTTTATATAAAGAGGGTTTACCTGATGAATAAACTTCTTCCGGTATAACCTGCAACCACCGGCTCAGGCTATGGGTTGCCAGCCCATATGGTCCTGAAGACCTAGTCCAATGCAGGCCTGCAGGTGAACAGGCCCAACCCGAGTCCACAACCCAACCCACAGCAGCACCAAAATGTGACGTCAGCAACCACGTGTTTGCCATGTCAGCAAAGAAAAAACATGGAAAAATTCTTTACACTACTTGTGCTTGAACCCGGGACCTCATGCAAAATAAACATATGGGTTAACCACTGGGCCACTTGTACTTTAGTGATTTATGACACCCCATTGAATATATAAACCTTTATTCCAGAAGCATTCATTTACCCAATCCCAAATATTCCTTTTAGGTTCTATTTGATATATTTCAAATGTCATACTTCCTTAGATTATATGCAAGGAAATGCGGGTTATTAATAGAACCAACAGTACATAAATGAACTAGTAGTTCACCCGTAAATACCGAACTCGTAGTTTTGGTAATAGCATTAGAATAGGGAACTTAAAATTTCCTTTATAAATGTATCATAAGTCATAAAATCAATAAATTTTACATACTTAATCCCATTTATCATACCATGTGAACAGTGACGTCATAAATTTTTTGTGGGAGGGTCAATATATAAAGGTTTCCAAGTGTTTTTTTTTCTGTAAACTATATATATATATATATAGTATATATAGTGGAAGATTAAAAAATAATAATTATCCGAGACAAGTTATAACTAATCATACAAAAATAACATGATCTCATTATTAAACAACTAATTATCATATAAGCATAATTACCAATCCAATACTAAATGTCATTCAATCATCTTAATAATCAATCCCAAAACAACAAAAGGAGTCATAAATACATCATATAAGTGTTTATAAGAGAACACCATAATTTTGACATAAATTATAATACAAATTTTAAACCATTAGATTAATTTACTTTTAAAGGTTGAGATTAGTCTTACATGGCAATTAACTTAATTTTCCTTTCCCAAATATATATATATATATATATATAGATATATATTTAGAAATTGAACTAAAAATTATAATTCTCATAAAATAAAATAAAAAGCTAAGAAGTTTTTATAATGACTTTCATTCTCTCTCTTCAATTTTGTATTGTGTTGTCTCTCCTAATTCCTACTTACATTCCAATTTTTTTGTTCTGCTTTCTCTCATCTTCCTCCTCTCTTAAGTTTTTAAAACTTGACTTGAACCCTAAATTTGTAGGTCCATTACGAAATTTGATCGATGGATGAAAAAAACATTAAAAGATGCAGGTTCATTCGTATTTTATGATCTTGTTAAAACCATGTTGAGACTTATGTTAACCCTAATATCTGAATCTATGAATATTGAGTTATTCTAACTAAATTTTTTCTAGACAATATTCAAGTCTGTGAGGTTAATGGTTGATAAGGGCTCGAATTGAAAGGTTAGAATATCTTAATCTCAAACCAGCTTTTTCCCAAGAGTTTTGTTCTGCATGCTATAGGTGGTGTTCATAATGATTCACCAAGGAAGTTTTTTTTTTCTTTTCCAGTTGGTGCTATTATTAAATTTACTAGTATCTAGTCCTCCCTTCATCCCGAGGCTATGGCGGCAAGGTGGTCGGGCGTCTTGAAAGTTTTTTCCAGCTTGATTTTTATATATAAATTAATGAAATTGTACCAATCAAATTATCATGCTATTTAACTTGGAGGATTACAAAACTGGGGCATGTGATGAAGTTTCTTTTAATTTTCTTGAAAAGAATGATTGCTGTACAAAAGTTTTTTGAGAAAGAAACATGATAAAATTTTCTTAGTTTAAAGACGGAAAGAAAAGAGAGATTGAATATCGTCATAATTGATGTTAAAAAAAATGCATTTATTCTACAGTTTATAAAATTATTATTGTTTTTAAAACAAAGGCTATTTACCTTAAATGTACCATATTCTCGCATGAAAATTCTACTTTGCACCCTATTCTCATTATTCGTTGAAAGTGCACCTTGGAACGGTCGAGTTGACCCACTCAGCTCCCTTTCCGTCTAAACTGTCAAGTGTGCGTCAAAAAGCTTATGTGGCGTCTATGTGGCTCCTACGTGGCTGAATAATAGCTGAAGCAAATAAGGGCAAAAATGGAACTTCATAATCCATTTCAACTCATCCTCCATATCGGCCTCCTTCATCTCTAAATCACTAAATCCCTAATCCTAAAGCTACTGAAACCAAACCCCTAAATTCCTAAATCAACCAAGGCTTCGTTCTTCCCTTCAATCTGGGTCACCTTCGAAAGCAAAAACCCTAAATCAGCCAAGGCTTCGTTGTTCTCTTCAATGTGGGTAATCCAACATTAAATCTGGGTAATCTCCGAAAGCCAAATTCCTAAATCAGCGAAGCCAAATCCCTGCAGCACGAATTCGTTCTTCCCTTCAATCTGGGTCACCTTCGAAAGCAAATACCCTAAATCAGCCAAGGCTTCGTTCTTCTCTTCAATGTGGGTCATCTTCCTTAAATCTGGATAATCTTCAAAAGCTAAATTCGTAAATGAGTGAAGCCAAATCCCTGCAACACGAATTCGTTCTTCCCTTCTCTAAATCCCTTAAGCAGAAAATCAGTTGCCCTTCTCACATATTTGCCTTCTCAGAAAATTAGAAAATCCCAGAAGAAGAGATGAACGGACATGAAGCGAAGACGTGTTTCTGCGAAAAAAAAATGCAAAGTGAAGACATCTTGGACCGACAGACATCCTGGTAGGCGAATCCAAGTTTGTCCAAGTTCTGGGGTAATGAAAATTAATAATTTCGTTCTGAGTGTTGAAATGAGGGTTTATGGTTGATTTTAGTGCTTAGGGGTTAAATTTTACTTCAATTTTGTTCATATAGCAGGTTTGGGTTCTTATCGGTATTTGGTGTTCAATTTTATTTCAATTTTAGTTCAAGTTATGGATTACTGACATTGATTTACTAAATTGGAAAATCTGGGTTGTTATTGGTTTTGTTTCAATGCAGGGAGGCAATTCTGGGTTCTGGGAATGGTATGATCCTGAAAATTGTCATCAATGTAAGGCGATTATACCTGGGCTGTTGAGGAAGAATGGGATAATGAAAGAGGAACTGAAGAAGAGCAGAGCTAGGTAAAGGAAACTATGGGTAGCTCTCATTGTTTCCTGGATTCTAATGATTGTGATGAAGCTTTAAGTATGAAGTAATTTGCGGGAATGCCTAACAATCTAATTTTGTATTAGATCCTAGCATGTAAGATAGTGTACATGGGATTTGTAAAGTAAGGGTTGTTGTGGCAGTGTAATGATTTGGTAGTGAATGAATCAAGTATGTACTTTGGTAAGCAGTTGAATGAATGAATGAAATCTCTTTTCCATTACAAATGTACTTGAACAACTCCTACATTGCATTGACACCACAAATGAACAAATCACATAGCATTGCAATATACCATTCTTCTTCTCAGAGCACAAAGCATAATGCCTCAAATTGAGAACATAACCTAAAACTCATATCAAGTTGAGAAGAATCGAAAACTCACATAGACATAGATAAAGGACAGAACCTAAAACTCATATCAAGTTGAGAAGAAGGCTGATATTGATTGATTCCAATTGCAAAATAGTGAAGCCAAAATATAGAATGCAGTCTATATAAGTTTGCATTAGGAATCAACAACCATAAAATCTGCCTAATTTCAATTACCCAAAAAGAGCCATGTACCTAAACTAAGTCCTAAGGCCAAACTGCACAAGGCCATTGTAAGTACCCAACCCTCTATTTTTTTCTCTTTGCTGGAGATTTAAATCTCAATTTCCTTGGGGGAGAAGCTTGAGTAAATGGAGATGGTGTTGGTAAGGACTGTGAGTGAGGTTGTTGAGTTCTAGTGGGGTGAGCCAAATCCTGCTGGGCTGGAGGAGGTGGTTGGTGCTGGAGGAGGTGGTGGGTGCTGGAGGAGGTGGTGGGTGCTGGAGGAGGTGGTTGGTGCTAAAGGAGGTGGTGGGTGCTGGAGGAGGTGGTGGGTGCTGGAAGAGGTGGTTGGTGCTGGAGGTAGTGGTGGGTGCTAGAGGTGGTGGTGGGTGCTGGAGGTGGTGGTTGCTGTTGGAGGTGGTGGTTGGTGTTGGAGGTGGCGGACTCCGTGTTCAATACTCCTTGTCTATCTTTCAATTTCTTAGTCCGTGTTCAATACTCCTTGTCTATCTTTCAATTTCTGGAGCATCAACGATGGTGGAACAGCAAGCTCTGGCGTTGATGCATGTGAATTGTTGTGCAATTGGAGGAGCAATTTGGTTGTATAAGGTTTACCTGTAAAGTTTAATGGGGAGTATTCTTTCGACTGATTTTGGTGTTTTTTTTTTATGCTTAGCAATACTCAACATGAATTAGTGGAAAGTGGGAAGTTGGGGTTAACAATTAAAAGCTGGGATTACTATTGTACCCTTATTGTTAATATTTAATTAAACTTTTATATATTGATGAAAAAAAAAACTTTTATAGTTAATTAGTGCCTTTCGATACCCCTTTACGCGTGTGCCAATTTATTTTTCAATTTTTAGTTTACTTTTTTAAATTTTGAAAACAAGAGGAAATGAAAAGTTCGATAAAAAAAAAAGAAATAAAACTAAATAAATCCAAATTATAAAAAAAATCAGAAAAATGATGCAAAGGGTGAAGTAACTACCCACTTCCTCCCACTAAATATTCTTTTTGTCTTTAATTTTAATTTAAAATATATATTTTTACTATTTTTTCCCTATTTATTAAATTTGGTGACGCTTGTAACATTAAACCCCTCTCTTGGCTGGATAATAACTAGCCTAATGCACCCGATGATAGTTGTGAAAATATTCATTCTGTTTTTAATTTAATTTTTAAAGAAATTAACAAAAGATTAAAAAAATGAATTGTACAGTAACCACCCACTTCATCATCGACTACATAAACATTTTTTTTTTCCTTCAGAGTTTTTTATATTTTATATTTCTTTTTCTATTTATTTAGCAAAATTATTTTATCATCCTTTCATGTAATCTCTTAATATGCTATAAATAACAGGCATTTTTTTTTTCAGAAAAACTTGGTGAAACTTGTAACACCAAAACCCCATAAGCCCCTTAAACCACTTTTGCAGAGATATAATCACCCGATAAACCATACCTCTTCCTTTTTAATAATAGAGATAATAGAGATGTATTCAAAATATATAATAAAAAACTATATATATAAATATTTTAATTATGAAAAATATATCTTATAATCTATATTTATTGAAACAATTTTCTATGAGGAGTGAATTCAATTCTTTTCCTTTTCTTGTATTTTATCTATCAAAAGTGTAACGACCCGTACCTTAAAAGAAATTAAATTTGTAAAATTAAGGGAGAAAATGGCAATTTTACCCTTGGATTTAGGAGGGGTTCGGAAGTCACTTTGTGTTTGGAGTTACTTTTGTAAGTTTTTCTTAGACCATTGCGTAGGTCTCGAACTCATGAGTTCGTAGACAGGCGGCACGTGAAAATCGAATTTTGTATGAGTAAGATACATGTCTAGAACCTTCAGGGGCATTTTGGTAATTTTAGAGGTTCGATATTTTTAAATTTCCTTATTTCCTTTATTTCTAGTACAATCTGATATTTTCCTCTCTCTCTTTCTCTCTCTCTCACCTCTCGATTTCCCCTTGTGCCCGTGAGACACAAAACACACACTCACAAGCACTACAAAATTTTAGACCATTTGGAACCTAACCAACCTCACCATAACCTTCCTCTCAAACTCACGAACTCGTGCATACTTCCTTTGAGCCGTGAGGACCTCGGTGGACGGAGAAACAAGGGCCCAAAGTTTGACCGAAACTTCTAGCTTGATTTCCATCCACCACAGGTAAGGGTTTTTTATTTGGACTTCATATTTGGATTCCTTGGTTCGAGTAGATAGATTTCTATTATTAGAACATTGAATTTGGTTGAGAATTGAGAGAGATATCGAGGTTTGAAAATCGATCGGAAATGGCTGATTCCTGCAGGTGGCACTGTAGCGCCGACAGCGGAGTCAGGGGCGAGTATCCCTGTGTAGTTGAGCTTTGGGGGGGGGGGGGGGGGGGGGAGGGTGGTGTTAGCGGGTGGGTGGATTCCCAGGTCGACCACCGGCGTGTGGGGCCTTCCCTAGGCCTCCGACGACTTGCATTTTACATGTTTTCGACGCTCCGGATTCGACGACTTGCATTTTACATGTTTTTGACGCTCCGGATCCGTTGGCATAGGTTTCGGGTCCATCAGAGTTAGTTTAGGGGCTGTTTTGGGTGTTTAGAGTTACTTGTTACGTGTTTAGGGCGCGTGCAAACTTCCGGGGTTTAGGAGGTCGGATTTTAGGTTAATAATTATCGTTTAATAATGCCAAGTAATGTTTTCAACAGCCGTGGTGGCTCCGAGGGTCACGGGGGACCGAATAGCTTGGAGTTGAATTCGAACGGACATTGAGGTGAGTGGACTTGGTTTCCTAGATTGCAAGGCAAGCGTAATTCTATGTTTTAAATGTAATATATGGATTTTGAGTTGTGGGAATTGAGAGAAATTATTAGAAAATATACATTTATCCTTTTATGGCTCGGAAACTAAGGATAAGGGTTTAAATGGATTTATTGAATTTCTTATTGTTATGCATTTCTCGAGTAAATAGATTTCTATTATTAGAACATTGAATTTGGTTGAGAATTGAGAGAGATATCGAGGTTTGAAAATCGGTCGGAAATTGCTGATTCCGGCCGGTGGCACTACCGCCAACAGCGGAGTCAGGGGTGAGTAGCCATGTGTAGTCGAGCTTGTGGATTTATTGAATTTCTTATCGTTTTGCATTTCCTGAATTAAGAATGATTTATTATAATTATGAGATTAAGAAACTAAGGATAATTGGTTTATTTGGTTTATTATTGACTACGGGTAATGATTTGGGATATGGTTTGGTGCTTGTCCCGGATATGGATATTGGGCTTTGGCCTGGGGTTATGGATGTTGGGCTTAGGCCCGGGTTTTGGTGATTTTGGCTTTGGCCATGCAATATGGAAGTTCCGCCACATGTCTTTGAGTATTGTCAGACATGTGAGGCGGGGGATTTCTCCGACACATGATGTTGAGGTATTTTCCGTCATGTGCTCGTTGAGAGTTGGATTATATCTCCGACACATGACGTTGAGGTATTTTCCGTCATGTGCTCATAGAGGGTTATAGGATTTCTCCGACCGCATGACTTTGAGGTATTTTCGGTCATGCGTGTTCGTCTCCGATACATGACTTTGAAGTATTTTCGGTCATGTATTCATTGAGGTATTTCTAACATATGACTTTGAGGTATTTTCGGTCATGTGACCACATGACTTCGAGGTATTTTTGGTCATGCGTGTTTATCTTCGACACGTGACTTTGAGGTATTTTCGGTCACGTGCTCGTCGAGGGTACCTTCACGCGTAGTACATGATTTCTTCTACATATCTTTGAGGTATTTTCGGATATGTGGAGAGTAGGTCCCCGGGTTGGACCTCTCGGTTGCTAGCCGTTGCTTTGAGGTATTTTCGGTAGTGGTTAGGAGGGCATGTCCAGGGTTGGACTGCTCCGGATCTTCAGCTACGGCTCAGGATGACGGCTACGACCATGATATTGAGTTACAGCTCGGGATGAGCGAGATATTGAGTTACGGCTCGGGATGAGCTGGGATATTGAGTTACGGCTCAGGTTGAGCTGGGATATTGAGTTACAGCTTGAGATGAGTCGGAATATTGAGTTGCGGCTCAAGATGAGCCAGGACATCGAGCTACGGCTCGGGGATAATGGCTATGACTGGGATGTGTGGCTACGGTCCTGGATATCGACTTCGGCCAGGTTATTACGACGGTAGTTACTGTTGGATATGGCAAGCGTTCCACTTTTGTAATTGAATGGTACTCCAGTAAGCGGTTGGTATATATATATATATATATATATATATATATATATATATATATATATATATATATATATATATATGTATGGAGGGTCTTAATGTAATTTGATTTACCATGAGGTGGGTTTTCCTGATGGCCCTTATGTTTATCATTATTATTAGCGTCACTTTATTAGCGTGTGTACACGGTGATATCATTCTATTGTCCACTCACAGTTGTTTTGGTTTTGTGCCCTCCAGGCAATAGCGGGACGAGACGACAAGACTAGGATGAGGCATCATCTTTTCCTGCGCTATAGCCACGTAGGAGTTTCATTAATTTATGTAATTAAAGATTACTTGGTTTGCTCTGATCCTCTTTTGGGTATTGAAAATCATTCTAGGCTTGGTAGTTTGAGTTCGAATTTGTGGTAGCTTGTGGTTATAGCTGGACTGTTTGGTGTTGTATTTGTCATTGCATCCTACGTCTGACAGGTAAAAGACGGGTTGACTAGTTGCAGGGCAGATTCTGCCGAATTTTCGATAGAATTCTCATAGGGTCTTTGTTGAAATGGTGAGGGTATTTCATGGATTATTGTGATATTTCAGGTGTTGTTCGACGGAAGCAGGCTTCTCACGGATTTCGAAGGGAAATTCGGGAGGGGTCTTGTCAAAAAGTACCCTTACAACTTTGCAATAAGAATTGATAAATATGTGTACTAATATTAAAAATAAACTTGTAGAAACTGTATTTCATTGATTGATTAAATTATAAGGAGTACATCTTTATGGCGATGCAATAAAACTTCTGGTAGGATTTGGTAATAAACAAATAAATTGAAAACCGACTATTTAGAAGAGAATTCAGTTTTGACACGATTCCGTAAAAAACAAAATAGCAATCATATTCTAATATTATATAGTTAGCAAACAAATCAACAGATGTCAAATATGGATAAACTTAGATTTGTCTCGCTGAGTTCGGTCATCTCGCTCTCCTTGATGATGGGTGATCTACAAGGAGAAATGGTGCGATGTCAGCCTAACAGCCTCTGATGCCTAAGTTAGTAGGTGGAAAGGGCTATGTGGTAATTTGGGTAGTGTAATGGCATAGTAGTCATTGCCTTTCAGGTCATGTGGGTCTTCTGGGGGTGTCCCAGAGCTCGTTGATCATTTGTGTCTACTGGGTCTTCCCCAAGTGGCATTTCTGTCACGACCAATGGTTCCTTATGGCCTCTATTGTTGGTTTTTGTGAGTGTAGAAGTGTAGCACGTCCTAGCAGATAGCTAATTTCCCCGGACTTGTCTCGTGCCTTTGACGGTTGGTAATTTCATTAGTATTAGGTGTGCAGCAAGGATTGGCTTGAGCTGGTTGAGTATGCCCCGTTCAATGATGGCATTGTAAGTTGTGGGGCAATCAACAATGAGGAATATGGCGATGGTCGTTCCTCTTTTTAGAATGGTACCTAGGGAGATGGGTAAGGAGATGATACTCCTATGTAAGACTGAGTCTCCTGAAAAGCTCAAGAGTGGTGTGACTGATCGGTCTAGCTCCTTCTCGTCTATTCTCATTTTTTTTAAGGCATCCATGAATAACATGTTGAACGAACTACCTGTGTCAATGAGGATTCTTCCCACGTCGTACTTGGATATCTGACCTCAGATAATGAAAGGATCACTGATCGGTCGTACTTGGATTCCCAGGTCGACAACCGGCGCGTGGGCCTTCTCTCGGCCTCCGACGACTTGCGTTTTTCATGTTTTCGACGCTTCGGATTCGTTGGCGTAAGTTTTGGGTCCATCAAAGTTCGTTTAGGGGCTGTTTTGGGTGTTTAGAGTTACTTGTTACGCGTTTAGGGCGCGTGCAAAGTTCCGGGGTTTATGAGGTCGGATTTTAGGTTAATAATTATCGTTTAATAATGCCAAGGAATGTTTTCAACAACCGTGGTGGCTCCGAGGGTCACAGGGGAATGAATAGCTTGGAGTTGAATTCGAACGGACATTGAGGTGAGTGGACTTGGTTTCCTAGATTGCAAGGCATGCGTAATTCTTTGTTTTAAATGTAATATTATGGATTTTGAGTTGTGGGAATTGAGAGAAATTATTAGAAAATATACTTTTATCCTTTTAAGTCTCGGAAACTAAGGATAAGGGTTTAAATGGATTTATTGAATTTCGTATCGTTATGCATTTCCAGAATTAAGAATGATTTATTATAATTATGAGATTCAGAAACTAAGGATAATTGGGTTATTTGGTTTATTATTGACTACGGGTAATGATTTGGGATATGGTTTGGTGCTTGTCTCGGAAATGGATATTGGGCTTTGGCCCGGGGTTATGGATGTTGGGCTTAGGCCCGGGTTTTGGTGATTTTGGCTTTGGCCATGCAATATGGAAGTTCCGCCACATGTCTTTGAGGTATTGTCAGAAATGTGAGGCGGGGGATTTCTCCGACACATGATGTTGAGGTATTTTCCGTCATGTGCTCGTTGAGAGTTGGATTATATCTCCGACACATGACGTTGAGGTATTTTTCATCATGTGCTGATAGAGGGTTATAGGATTTCTCCGACCGCATGACTTTGAGGTATTTTCGGTCATGTGTGTTCGTCTCCGATACATGGCTTTCAAGTATTTTTGGTCATGTATTCGTTGAGGTATTTCTATCATATGACTTTTAGGTATTTTCGGTCATGTGACCGCATGACTTCGAGGTATTTTCGGTCATGCGTGTTTATCTTCGACACGTGACTTTGAGGTATTTTCCGTCACGTGCTCATCGAGGGTACCTTCACGCGTAGTACATGATTTCTTCTACATATCTTTGAGGTATTTTCAGATATGTGGAGAGTAGGTCCCCGGGTCGGACCTCTCGGTTGCTAGCCGTTGCTTTGAGGTATTTTCGGTAGTGGTTAGGAGGGCATGTCCAGGGTTGGACTGCTCAGGATCTTGAGCTACGGCTCGGGATGATGGCTACGACCAGGATATTGAGTTACAGCTCGGGATGAGCCGAGATATTGAGTTACTACTCGGGTTGAGCTGGGATATTGAGTTACGGCTCGGGTTGAGCTGGGATTTTGAGTTACAGCTTGAGATGAGCCGGAATATTGAGTTGTGGCTCATGATGAGCCAGGACATCGAGCTACGACTCGGGGATAATGGCTACGACTGGGATATGCGGCTACGGTCATGGATATCGACTTCGGCCAGGTTATTACGACGGTAGTTACTGTTGGATATGGCAAGCGTTCCACTTTTGTAATTGAATAGTACTCCAGTAAGCGGTAGGTATATTTATATATATATATATATATATATATATATATATATATATATGTATGGAGGGTCTTAATGTAATTTGATTTACCATGAGGTGGCTTGTCGTGATGGCCCTTATATTTATTATTATTATTAGCGTCACTTTATTAGCGTGTGTACACGGTGATTTGATTCTATTGTCCACTCACAGTTATTTGGTTTTGTGCCCTCCAGGCCATAGCGGGACGAGGCGACAAGACTAGGATGAGGCATCATCTTTTCCTGCGCTATAGCCACATAGGAGTTTCATTAGTTTATGTAATTAAAGATTACCTGGTTTGCTCTGATCCTCTTTTGGGTATTGAAAATCATTCGAGGCTTGGTAGTTTGAGTTAGGATTTGTGGTAGCTTGTGGTTATAGCTGGACTGTTTGGTTTTGTATTTGTTATTGCATCCTACGTCTGACAGGTAAAAGACGGGTTGACTAGTTGCAGAGCAGATTCTGCCGAATTTTCTGTAGAATTCTCATAGAGTCTTTGTTGAAATGGTGAGGGTATTTCATGGATTATTGTGATATTTCAGGTGTTGTCAGACGGAAGCAGGACTTCTCACGGATTTCGAGGGGAAATTCGAGAGGGGTCCTGTCAAAAAGTACCCTTACAACTTTGCAATAATAATTGATAAATATGTGTACTAATATTAAAAATCAACTTGTAGAAACTGTATTTCATTGATTGATTAAATTATAAGGAGTACATCTTTATGGCGATGCAATAAAACTTCTGGTAGGATTTGGTAATAAACAAATAAATTGAAAATCGACTATTTAGAAGAGAATTCAGTTTTGACACGATTTCGTAAAAAATAAAATAGCAATCATATTCTAATATTATATAGTTAGCAAACAAATCAATAGATGTCAAATATGGATAAACTTAGATTTGTCTCGCTGAGTTCGGTCATCTCGCTCTCCTTGATGTTGGGTGATCTACAAGGAGAAATGGTGCGATGTCAGCCTAACAGCCTCTGATGCCTAAGTTAGTAGGTGGAAAGAGCTGAGTGGTAATTTTGGTAGTGTAATGCCATAGTAGTCATTGCCTTTTAGGTCACGTGGGTCTTCTAGGGGTGTCCCAGAGCTCGTTGATCATTTGTGTCTACTGGGTCTTCCCCAAGTGTCATCTCTGTCACGACCATTGGTTCCTTATGGCCTCAATTGTTGGTTTTCGTGAGTGTCGAAGTGTAGCACGTCCTAGAAGATAGCTAATTTCCCCGGACTTGTCTCGTGCCTTTGACGGTTGGTAATTTCATTAGTATTAGGTGTGGAGCGAGGATTGGCTTTAGCTAGTTGAGTATGCCCCGTTCAATGATGGCATTGTAAGTTGTGGGGCAATCAACAACGAGGAATATGGCGATGGTCGTTGCTCTTTTTGGAATGGTACCTAGGGAGATGGGTAAGGAGATGATGCCCCTATGTAAGACTGAGTCTCCTGAAAAGCTCAAGAGTGGTGTGACTGATCGATCTAGCTCTTTCTCCTCTATTCCCATTCTTTTGAAGGCATCCATGAATAGCACGTTGACCGAACCACCTGTGTCAATGAGGATTCTTCCCATGTCGTACTTGGATATCTGACCTCAGATAATGAAAGGATCATTGATCGGTCGTACTTGGATTCCCAAGTCGACCACCGGCGCGTGGGGCCTTCCCTCGGCCTCCGACGACTTGCGTTTTTCATGTTTTCGACGCTTCGGATCCGTTGGCGTAGGTTTTGGGTCCATCAGAGTTCATTTAGGGGCTGTTTAGTGTTACTTGTTACGCGTTTAGGGTGTGTGCAAACTTCCGGGGTTTAGGAGGTTGGAATTTAGGTTAATAATTATCGTTTAATAATGCCAAGGAATGTTTTCAACAGCCGTGGTGGCATCGAGGGTCACAAGGGACCGAATAGCTTGTAGTTGAATTCGAACGGACATTGAGGTGAGTGGACTTGGTTTCCTAGGTGAGGTGGGTTGTGCCCTAGATTGGTGCTTTTTGTTCTAGTCGGCTTTCGCTGATGGTCGGTCGGGGTACGATAGGTCAATGTTGGGTCGGCTATAACCAGGTCGACCAAGGTTTATTCGGCCATCCAACGCTGACTCTCGGGTTCCTTATGTGTCGTCTTTAGGAGGGAAAACATCTTGTTGTATTTCTCTAATAGGACTTGGTTCTTGTCGTCCATTGGTTCTTGCCCTCCATCATAGCGTCGTGCGCCTTAAGCTTTGCAAGTTCTGGTTGGAGGTTGTCTAGTGTTTACCTTAGCGAATACAAAATAGTGTCTCTCAGAACTCTCTTCATGAGAATATGGGTGTTGTTTAGCTCTCCATCATCTTGATCGTCCAACATGGTACCGAAAGGTGACTCGTGGGGACTGCAAATGTGGTATGTGAGCTTGGTAGGAGGTTTTGTTCATATTTCCCACTGACGACGCCAAATTTTTGATGCAAAAAATGGATCAACTTAGATTTGCCTCGTTGAACTTGGTCTTCTCGTTCTCCACGGTGATGGGTGATCTACAAGGAGCACCAGTCTGATATCGGCCTAACATTCTATGATGCCAAAGTTAGTATGTGGAGAGGTTTGAGTGGTACTTTTGGCAGTGTAAGGTCAAAGTAGTCATTATCTTTTAATGGGGAGGTGCACTTGTATTTATAGTGGTAATGCATGTTATAGGTGAAGTATTTCAATGTGAGATGAATCCACTTTGTTGAGATGTTGACACGTGCCCCCATGGTCCCGGATGTCGTGTTACCCAAACGGTGGTCAGCCGACCTTGGGTATTGATCGGCCTAGGGACCTTGTAATGTTGTTTGTAATTTGTCTGGCCGAGCAAGAACTGGTGTTTGTCTGGTCTGCCGTTACAGGTCAGTAAATTTAGGTACGAACAAATGGAACCGTTTCTTGTCATATCGATTGCTTCCTCAATTTCTAACTTCACTTATGGGTAAGTACTCGTGTTATAAATATATTAGTTTTGCAAAGATGAAAAAAACCATTTTTTGAAGAACATGCATGAAAGAAGAAAAAGAAACCACAATTGGATGCAAAGTAAACAAGAGTTTGACATAAATTTTGTACATACTAAAGAGTATGGTGAAGGAAACAAGAAATCAGATAAAAAAAATTTAACACTTTAACTTAATGACACATAATAGTTTTGCAAGGTTACATCGAAATCCCAAGCTACAAATTTAACATCATGATCAAAGAATGTATAAAAATGATACAAAGCATGAGTGAAATCAAACTCATAAGGAGAAGAAACCCTTGAAGCAATTCTAAGTCGAACTCCTTCAAGCACATCACGACTACATCACGGCTGGGTGCTTTCTTGAGTTAAAATGGTTGCAGAAGGTGGCTGGGTTGTTTCTGATGGTGGTGAACAAATTATCCCTCGATATGACTGAGTTTTCTCCTTAAATAGATATGTGTACCGACCATTTAATGGCCAGGGTAGCCCTCAAACTCGTCCATATGCAAAACAGCTCAAAAATGGGAATTTGATGTATCCCAAAGTCAACTTTTCCTTTCCCGAACTTGACTCCAGGCTTCAAAGGCTTTTTTGAGTTAGTTAATAGAGAATTTAATATCCAATTTCTACCTGAAAACGGTCCACATCCTTAGCTCTAATGTTTTGCAATGATCAAGCCAAGTTAATTATGAATTGAATAGATTTTTTGAGCTGACCCGCTGGCATTAAATCCTCCATAACTTTCTCCACACACATGGAAATCAAAAACTGTAAACTTAAATTTTCCTAAACATGCTCCCTTCCCCTCCTCTCCCCCACCTCCTCCCTTACTGAGCTTCTACGCTTCCCGCTGGCATGTGCCCTCCTCTCTTTCTCGTTTTGGCTGCTAACCCTGGTGATGCGGTGGTGTCTTTAACCCAGCCCTCTCCCTCTACAACCTCTTCTCATCCCCCTGCCTTGAATCTTTGCCCCTTTGGTATGGAGGGTACGGCTCCTCGCACCTCTTGCTTCCCCCCTTGATTTCAATGGCCAGGGTAGCCCTCAAACTCGTCCATATGCAAAACAGCTCAAAAATGGGAATTTGTTATATCCCAAAGTCAACTTTTCCTTTCCCGAACTTGACTCCATGCTTCAAAGGCTTTTTTGAGTTAGTTAATAGAGAATTTAATATCCAATTTCTACCTGAAAACGGTCCACATCCTTAACTCTAATGTTTTGCAATGATCAAGCCAAGTTAATTATGAATTGAATAGATTTTTTGAGCTGACCCGCTGGCATTAAATCCTCCATAACTTTCTCCACACACATTGAAATAAAACACTGTAAACTTAAATTTTCCTAAACATGCTCCCTTCCCCTCCTCTCCCCCACCTCCTCCCTTACTGAGCTTCTACGCTTCCTGCTGGCATGTGCCCTCCTCTCTTTCTCGCTTTGGCTGCTAACCCTGGTGATGCGGTGGTGTCTTTAACCCAGCCCTCTCCCTCTACAACCTCTTCTCCTCCCCCTGCCTTGAATCTTTGCCCCTTTGGTATGGAGGGTACGGCTCCTCGCACCTCTTTCTTCCCCTTGATTTCAATCTTGCTTCCCCCCTTGATTTCAAACACCCCAACCACCCCCCCCCCCCCCCCCCCCCCCCCCCCCCCCCCCAACAACCATGCTAACCCTGCATCTCCTTCCCTCATCGCTCTCCGTTGTGTTTCCCCTTAGTTGGGTAATCTTCACTACGGCTCTCGGCTAGTGGATGGGCGAGTGATGAATGGAATTTTTCTGCATTCAGATGGTTTGGTGGGATACCCTACGTTCGAGTTTAATCAGGATGAGGGTGGTTTGGGTCTTGGTGCGACCAGAATCGTCCCTGATGGAGGATTTCCTGATGGTTATGGCGGTGCTTGTTTTCCGGTCGACGGTGGGAGCCTCTTGTTGTTCGAAAGTCCTAGTGTTGGTGCTACCTCTGTTGGTGGCAGTATTGTTGGGCTCGAGGTTAGTTTGCCATGTAGAAATGGTATTGGTAATAGTGGTGGGGTGTCTTCTGACATTATTAATGAGGGCCAGACCTCTTGATTATCTTCCTTAAAGGATGTTGCTGTAGGTTCTAATGGGACATCGCCTATTTTAGTGGCTAATGACTCTTATGCTAAGGTTACTAGTGGGGCATGTGGACCCCACACGGGTGCCCCAACTCTAAAGTATTGTTAACCCAAAATAATTTAGGGTCGTAGAGTGGTTTGCCCACCTCTTGAGGCTACTAGCTTGGCTGCATTAGGGTGGAAACATTATCTGGTGGGGTATTTTTTGGACAAACCTCTCCCTTATAAGGCTGTTAATACCCTTGCCAAGAAAATTTGGGTCAATAGGGGTTTGAAGAAGGTCCTTGCTAATGGTAATGGCTTTTTCTTCTTCAAAATTTCGGATGATCAGTCATGTTCCCAAATCATTGAGAGTGGACTCTGGCATTTGGCGGGTCGTACTATTTTCTTGTCTCGGTGGAAACCCGGTGTGATTCTATCGAAGAATGCTCACACTAAGGTTCTGTGTGGAAGTTGATACCTTTGAGCCCATCATTGAATCCTTGGATATTTTGCTGCGTACGGGTGAGGATGGTGAGATTCCAAGGTTGGTTGAAGTGGAAAATATACCACGGGCTTGCTGTGGTTGTAATCAGTTTGTCCATTTGGAGTCTGCGTGTCCCTGCAGGTATGCTATTGGTCCAAGTAGTCATTCTAGGTCTATTCCTAATTCCAAGCCCAAGTCTTCGTTGATCCCTAGACTTGGCCAAACTCGACTTTTTAGTCCTGTATGTATTGGGCCGGAGGAAGCTATGAAATTGCCTCCTTCTGTTGTGGGAGCCTGTGATCCCTTGAAGGTTGGTGTGGGTAAGGTGAATCTTATGCCCAAGAGGGGCAAGGCCCAGTCCCTTTCGTTTGGCCCAGATTTTGAAATTCCGATTGATGGTCAGCCCACTGGTGGTATCGCTGTGTCTCTTTCTTTTTGTGATCCTGTGGTGGATAAGATTTTATCCCCAAATCGATTCATCTCTCTGAGGTATGAGAGTGAGTCCTCTGAGTTCGAGCTTGAGGTACTGCTCATTCCCGACTCGCACAAGCAATCTTTGTCGAAGGGGAAGGTGAATTTGACGAATTCGGTTGGTCTGGGTTTTTTAAAGAAGAAGAAATTAAAAAAGAAAGGGAAGAAGAAGCGGTCCGACTGGGATGAGGATGCTGGTGCGAGCTTGCGGGTAAATGGCGATGGGTCTGATGTGGGTTTTGAGGGGAGTGATGGCCCTTAGGTGCATGTGCAGTCTCCTTTTCATGATTGGAACGGCCTATTGGAACGTGCGTGGTCTGAACGACCTGTCGCGCCAGTTGAAAGTGGGGGACTTAATTCATTCTAATTGCCTGAATCTGGTGGGCTTGATTGAGACTAAGGTTAGAATTGGTAATTGTTCTCGTATTAAGTCAGTGGTGTTTAATAACTGGGATTCCATTGATAATTCCTCCTGCCATCCTCTTGGGCAGATTTGGGTTGGGTGGGTGATAGAAGAAATACTGAACACAATAATTATGAACTTTATTTCTACTAAGTATAACTTTGTAAGTGCACAAAGTCGATGGAGATAGTATAATGACAAGCAAAGGTCGATCCCTCGAGGACTTGTTCAACGATTAACCCAATTAAGTTCATATTTGTTAACTTATAGAAAAACACACACACACGCCAAGGGGGGGGTTTATGATTTGAGAATTGAAAATTAAAGACAAGTAAATCAAAGTGCAGAAAATAACAATGCAATAATGAAAGGTTGATTGTTTGTTAACTAAGGCGAATTAAGGCTTACTATCCACTTTAACCAATTACAGCTCTTAACCAGATTATTTTGACCTAATTACTATGCAATTCTGAATTAGGTGTCCATGCCTAGGTCCTGGCGTTGCTACACTAAACATATATTATTCTCTCTTACTTAGCATGTTTTAGATAGGGCATATGCCTAAAACGTCTATTACCTACTAGTTAAAATGACGCATGAAGTACTAAGAGAATTTAATGACACCACACTAGCCTAGAAAAATGAGATGCATTCCTAGGTTGTCATGAATTCCGATTACAAGATTGTTTCTTAACCTCAACCTCTTGATGCTAATGAATCATAGGATGATATGACGGTCACTCAAGCAATTCCATCAATAATTTAAGCAAACAAGGTAGCTAATCTTATAAACATAAAAGAATGGTATTTAACGCAGTAATCAGAGTTATTCAGCATGCATAGCAATTAAGAACAAGTATAAAAATCTACTTAACGAGCTAACATGGCTAGGGCTTCAAACAACCCTAATTCTAAAAGGAACTACTCACACATAACTGAAATTGAAAGAAATATAATTGAATTCATAAGTAAATTGCAATGAAAGAAAAGTTTAGAGTAAAGAACGCTGATGAACAATGGTGCACAGCAGAGACTCGGCAAAGCCTTCCTCTCCAAGCTCCATGCCCAAAAAGTGCAAAAAATAAGAAACTGTTTACTTTGAACTGAATTACAATGTAAATTGAGGGTAGGGTGTCTAGATCTCCGAAATAATGCTCTCCTAATAATGTCTGTAAAAATATATCTTTCGTCTAAAAATATGGTCCCCAAATCACTGAACAAAGGCTCCTTTTATAGACAAAGGGAAAACCTTGGCCCTTGGAATGTTTTCGTCATAGGGGTCTGGGACTGCGCTTTTGAGGCACACCACGAGCATAATAGAAGTGCATCTTCGCTCAGGCCATGCGCATATGTTGTCAGGCTTAGCGCAGAGGAAAAACTCTGATCCACCGCTGGCGGAACATAAACTAAGGTTTCGGCGCAGAGGCTGGGCTCGGATGGGAAGTTCTTGGGACATGTACTTGATATCTCCTAGCGTGGCCTTCGCACTTCTAGGACATGAACTTGATGTCATGAGACACAGGTTTGGGACCCGGATGGCATGATCTGAGGTACTTGGTCAAGGACTCAAAATAGGCGCACGTGCGCACTCAGGACCCAGTTCAGGACCTGATATTGAAATGAGGACATCTCTTTCATCTGAACTCCGATTTGAGTCATTCCTTTGCGTTCTTCTCACAATTTACCTATCTTTCCAAATCTGCACAAGTCTCACAAGATTGATCATTTTCTACTATTTATGGCACAAAATCATTCAAAAGACATGTAAGAGAAGCAAATAAAGACATCAAAACGATGCATAAATAATGATTGATCAAATACCCCCAAACCTATCTTTTGCTACTCCCTGAGCAAAACAACTTTAACAAAATGAAAAGACTCGAATTTAGTTAAGATAGAACATTAAAACCCCTAGGTTCACCTAGTAGAAGGAGTTTTGTCTCTTGAGGGTTATAGCAGCACGATACTCACAAAAGTTTTACTTAGAAAAATAAGATGCTAAAGATAGTACTTTTAACAAGCTAATAAGAATCAAAGTAAGTAGGCATGCTTTGCAGAACTAAAAGGAATGCCATAGTCGTGAGTGTCATGTGAAGGTGTACGTGTATAAGTGCCAATATTTCAAGTGATCATGTTTGAGAACAACTTCATCTAAGTGCCCTAGAAATATTTCGCCTCAACTCTAATCCTCACTAGGCAACTCTCAATTCGCACAAGAATCCTAGGCTTTCACTCTTTTCAAGCATATGTGATGAGTTTATGTTGTGAAATTCAAATTTAATCACATATGAGTAACAATGAAGAATAGCACTTTATGGAAATAAAGATCTCATGAAAGGAATTGAACTTTAAGAACATAGATACGTACCTTAAACCTCCGCATGATTGTCCATAAGATCAGTTAGGTCTTCTTTTTTTAGGTTGTAACGGGGCTAAGCTTAGGGGTTTAGCAAGGAAGGATGGGATTCAAAGAACCTGAGATGTGCCAAGGCATTAGAAGTCTTGACTTGAACTTGGAATTTGTGAACTGAATCCTTTCTTAAGGCCCACGACATTGTGTTTTCTTGATGGCTTATTTTGAGGCTCTTGGCTCACCTGGCTTAATCTACTTTGTTTTTCACTTTTTCTTCTTTCTTTTTCTTTTCAACGTTTTTTTCTTTCTTTTGATTTCTTTATTTTTTTCTTTTCTTTGAATTGAGTTGAACCAAGATCATGCAATGATTTCCTCAAACTTTCGTGCATATTGCAACTTGTAAAGCTTTTCTTTACTTTAGAACTTTGAATTGACGCCAATGTCCTTTGAATTGGGCAGCATTTTCTTCAACCTCTCATTCTCATCATGAATCTCATTTACGGCAAGCTTAGCACAAACTGAGGTTATAAGGCATGGCTGTGATGAATGGCTAAGTATTTTGGTTAGGTTATACTTTGGGTGATGAAAGAAAAGGCTGAGTGTTGGACTTCAAAGTTGGCTTAGGGAGCATGCAATAGGGTAGGATAAAGCCTTTAGAGGTTAAAGCATACATAGCCTACATCACTTCTTATGGCAAACCACACATTAGATCAAGAGTATCTAAATGATGTTAGTTCTTTAAAATTCAATGCAAAATGATGTAATGAGATCAACGATTAAGAACAAAAGTGATGAGTGTTACAAGTATATCCCTCAGAAAGAATGGCAATTAGGCTCAAAGATCTCACAGGGCAGTCTCCACTAATTTTCTAAGGTTCACTCAAATTCAGTTATTTCGTTCACTTAATCACTTAAAACATAGCATTGTGAAGTGCAGATTATGAACTACTTGACCATGGCATGACTCTTAGTAAGGCTAAGATAGTTAACTTAGCATATACATCCCTATTAACAAGTTTTCATACTACTCACAAGAAAAAAATTAAGTAACTAACTAAACACAAAAAAAAAACTAAGGCTGAAAACTCAAAAGTCCTGGCCGTTTATCACCCCCAAACCTACTTGTTTCTATATGCAAAAATTTTAAATCCACACCCGCAAACCTAAACTGAACATTGTCCTCAATTTGATAAGCAGTAACAGTAGAAAGGTTTGAGAGATATAACGGGAAGAAACAGCAGAGGAAGAGAGAAATACAAATCAGGGCTAGGCTGCCTCCTAGGAGCGCTTTATTTAACGTCTAGGCAAGACGGGGCTGGCATGGTAGGAATTTGATGGTGTGCCCAGGATTTCAGCGTCAACATGGAACCGATTATGAGCCTCTTGCTGTAGAATCTATGCTACATCATGGAGAAAAAAGTTAGAAACACATAAAGGAATCCACCAATGAGAACGTAACTTATCGGGAATGAGATTAAGGAGTAATTTGAATGATAGCAGTTTCTGTCCATTCTGGAATGTCTTCCTTGGACAATGCTCGTGGGGGAACAACTTTGGTTGTGCCTTTTACGTTCTAGACTTCATCCTTGGTCCCTTATGTTGATTTTTCCTTCGGAACGTGAAAAGGGGGACCAAGTTGAGGGCCTTTAGCATATTCTTGGTGTTTTTATGGTGGAACCTGCACGGGAAAAGTTCAACAGTATTAGGAGCTAAATCAGAATTCAAATCCAAGTTTCCTTATTAAAATGAAAGTTAAGGGTTTCAGGATTGAGTTGAGAAGGCGCGTTGAATTTCAAAACCGGGTCCTTGTCTGTGGGCATGGCTGAGACACTGCTGGCAGCAGATTGGGAGGCACGGGCTGGTCGTTGGTTTCTGCCGTGGATGTGTCTTGAAGCGTGGCCACATCGTTACGCGTCTCAGATGCGTGCTGGGAAGGTTCTAGTTGAGCGGCTAAGGACTTGCCCTGCAGTGAATCAGTTCGCGCAGCTTAGCGCGTTGAAGGCGTGCCCTGGATATTTCCAGGTTCTATGGCGCTAGGCTGGGGCTGGAGCAAGGCATGTGCAGCTTAAGGCTGGATTTGGGGTAGAGACTCAAGCGCGTCATGAGGCATAACGTGGTCATGGCTGTGAGTGCAAGGCAAAGAGGTATAGTTAGACATGAAATCAGAATCAGAAACATTATAAAAGGAAGAGTATACTGGAGGGTATGAATTGGGAGTGTCCCACTACTCAATCTGAGCATAATCGGGTGACACTGTCATGGCATGGCCGTGGGTGGAATTCATGGCATCCATGGCAAGCACTTGTCGAAGTGTTAGCTTGGTGGTGTCCTCATTATGCTCTTCATCCGTGTGATGGTTCTGATTACAAGCCTCCATGCTTTGTATCCTGGTCCACATCGAAGGTTGGGTGGACTTCGCGGCCTCCATGGCAAGCAATTGTCGAAGTGTTGGCTCTATGATAGCTTCATCATGATCATCATTCAAGGTCTCACTTGGTGTGGAACGTGCCCTTTCTTCGGTTTGGCGTACGTTGAACTCAAACTCCCTCTTGCACTTTTCTAGTATCTCCTCCAAGCGCTGGCTTAGCTCTCTGATTTCTTCACAAGCGACTGCCATGCATTGATTACGAGCCTCCATGCATTGCACCAAGGCCCTCAGTGAAGGTTGGAGGTCAGGAGTGGGTTCGTAGTGAGGAACTATTTGAGGGGAGTTCCATGTGAAATTAGGCTGGTTGAACCATCCTGGGTTGTATGGTTCTGAGTGTTCTTGATAATGGAATTCCGGCTGATTGCTCCACCCTGGGTTGTATGGTTCTCTCTAACTAAGCGTTGGTACACTAAACATATATTATTCTCTCTTACTAAGCATGTTTTAGACAGGGCATATGCCTAGAACGTCTATCACCTACCAGTTAAGATGACGCATGAAGTACTAAGAGAATTTAATGACACCACACTAGCCTAGAAAAGTGAGATGCATTCCTAGGTTGTCATGAATTCCGATTACAAGATTATTTCTTAACCTCAACCTATTGATGCTAATGAATCACAGGATGATATGATCGTCACTCAATCAATTCCATCAATAATTTATGCAAACAAGGTAGCTAATCATATAAACATAAAAGAATGGTAGTTAAAGCAGTAATCAGAGTTATTCAGCATGCATAGCAATTAAGAACAAGAATAAAAATCTACTTAACGAGCTAACATGGCTAGGGCTTCAAACAGCCCTAATTCTAAAAGGAACTACTCACAAACTGGCCCAGCCGTGTCTGAAGCACTAAGGGATGGCCAGGCCCAGTCCTTGACGTCCAAGCAACCTCCAGAAGACCCTAGAAGCTGTCTTGGTGTACAATAAAGCTCATAAGACTTATTCTACATAGTTACCGTAATTCCTAGTCCAATTCCTTCAAGGATTGCCTTTTTGAGTTCCTTTTCAATTCAAACTAGGATAGGAGTTTTGAGTTAGTTTTGCATTAGGATTTTATCTTAAATTATCTCCTGCATTGTAAAGGTTTAGAAGTCTATATAAAGGACCCTAATGCTCACAGGTGAGGATCTCTAGACACCCTAGCCACAGTACTTGTAATTCTCAGTTTTAAAACACTTTTAGTTTTTTAGTTTGGAGGAGAGCATAGCGTGGAGGCCTGGGAGTTCACCTTGGCGTGGCCCTTCAGAATCCCCTTTTTTTTGTTCTTCCATTGTTCTTTTATTATTATTTTGATTATGAATTCAATTATGCTTTGCTTTATAATTATGTGTGAGTAGTCTTTTTAGGATTAGGGCTGCTTGAAGCCCTAGCCATGTTAGTTACTTAATTAGATTTCTGGCTCTTGATTTTAATTGCGTTGAATACTGAATAAGTTGGAAAACTGAGCTTAATGAACTTAATTTATGCCTATAAGATTGATCACCTTATTTGCAAATAATTATTGATGTAATTGCTTGACGGACCATCATATCATCTTGTGATTTGCAACACCATTGGTAGGTGGAGGGACTCTTATTCGTAATCTAAACTCATGACAACCTAGGATTACACTTCACTTTTCTAGGGTTAGTTTGGTGTCATTAAATTCTCTTCGTACTTCATGCAATATCTTAAATGGTAGATTATAGACATTCTAGGTACACATCATGCTTTGGACATGCCAAGTAAGAGAGAATAATATATGTGGAGTGGACCTTAGTCGGACCTTTGCATGGGCACTGTATTAAGAGAGTTCATAGTAATTAAATCAAGGAAATCTGGTTAATAACTCTAATTGGTTAAAGTGGATAGTAAGGCTTAATTCGCCTTAGTTAAATAAGTAAATCAATCAATCAACCATTCCTGCATTTTAATTCATAGTTTTTACACCACCCCCCCATCCACCCCCTCCCCACCCCCCCCCCCCCCCCCCTTGGCGGTTTGTGTGTGTCTTTATTTACTTTCATGTTTTAGGGTTTTTATCTAAGTTAATAAAATCTGAACCTAATTGGATTAACTGTTGAACAAGTCCCCGAGGGATCGACCTTTGCGTGCTACTATACTATCTCATTCGATTTTGTGCACTTGCAAAGATATAACAATTAAGAATATAGTTCATATTTATTGTGTTCTTTATTTTAGCTACCAAGTTTTTGACGCCGTTACCGGGGACTTGTCCCTCAACGGTGTCCATTTAGTTTGGATTTATTAACTTAGATTTTTTTTTTTTTACTCTTTTAGGTAATTTGTTTTATGTCATCAAGTGGATATGTCCAAGGCTCTTGCCCGGATCAAGCACTCCCCCATCTTCAAGAGGATCTTATGTCCACGGCTCACCACCACCAAGTCCTAGAAGAATGGCGGATGCAAGGGACCAGCGTGAAGGAGAACGTGCCCTAGTACCTCTGCCCCCACGGCTCCTCAAGGATTTTCCAATTCCCCATGTCTCGGAGGACCAATTTCCCATTGTGTTTCCAGAGTCCACGGTGGCTAATTTTGAGTTGAAGTCTAGAAGAATTCACATGTTACCAACGTTTCACGGACTTTTGGGAAAAAATCTGCACTTACACATCTAGGAATTTGTTGAAGTCTGCTCAACTTTGTGCATCAACGGCATGAGGGAAGCTGAAATTCGACTAAGGCTTTTTCACTTTAGCCTCAAGGATTGTACTAAGGCATGGTTCCACTCCATGGTGCTAGCTTCCATCCACTCGAGGCAGGACTTATCTTCAAAATTTCTGACGCAGTACTACCCCATGGTGAAGACAAATGAGTGGAAGGCAAAAATCCTGGACCCATGGCAAGGAGTTGATGAGCCATTCTATGAATTTTGGGAGCGCTTCAATCAAATGCTAAGGGCGTGCCCTCACCACAACATTGACGAAGATCACTTGATGTTGTACTTTTACGAAGGCTTGAAGCACAGTGACCGCACCATGGTGAACTCTCAATCCCAAGGGATTCCTGATGGCATAGCCGCGGAGGTAAGATGGCCTTTGAGAACATCACTCAAAGGGAGAAGAAATTTCGCTACCGAGGTCATTCATCTAAGGCTACCAGCGAGGTGTACACAAATGACAAGGATGACGCCATTGCTCAACTTACGACAATGGTGAAGAAGCTTTGCAATGAGAAAGCCAAAGGCGTGCAAATCTGTGAAGTATGCTCAATTCAAGGACATACTTCGCAGGAATGTCCATTAATTGAAGAAGCTAACTTCACGGGAGGTTTCAATAACATTTCACGACCCCGGAATGACCCATATTCAAACGCTTACAATCCGGGGTGGAAAAATCATCCGAATTTCCTTTGGAAAACACCCAAAATGTTGCAAACCCTTTTGCTGCCTCCTGGATTTCAGCAGCAAGCCACAGCCCCTTAAGTGAACCCTCACAGCCCTTTATCAAGTCTGAGTGGCGGAAGCAAGTCTTTGGAGGATTCCGTCAATGCCATTGCTTAACAGAACATGCAGTTCATGCAGAACACCAATGCATTCATTCAAGAAAGTCGGAGTCATATGGCAAAGACATATAATGCAATCGAAAACTTAGATCGCCAAATGGGACAGATTTCCAATCAATTGAATCAGCGAGAACAAGGGAGGTTTCCAAGCCAAGTGATGGTGAATCCTAAGGGATTTCAAAATCCAAGTGTAAATGCCATCACATTGCGCAATGGAATGCAAATCCAAGGACCTTACTAGGATGCCTACGAAGATGAGACTGAGAAGAATGAGGAGTATAGGAGTTTACTTGTGGCCCCCTCAAGGTCTAAATTTGCCATGACACCACCTGAGGCCCCGCCACAGACTTGGGCCAAGATTTCACCTCAAACGCATAACCCTAACGCATCTCAACCCTTACCTAATGACACACTACAACACCAGGCCCACGCCTCGTCACAGGACTCACCAAGTACCTTGTCGCGGACCTGGACCAAAACCCTGCCGCAGGCACCTCAGCAGGCCCTTCTGCAGGCCCTGCACAGCGAGACACCAGGAAACACTTCAGACGCGTTTGACAAATGGACAAAGGACGCAGTTTTGTGCCAAAATGCACCTGACTTTCAGGACAAACCCACGGCAGACCAGCAGCATGTCACTGCTAACCCCCAAGCTTTTCCCAATGGCAAGGTTGCATCCTTGAGTCCAAATGCAACCCTCATCATCCCAATAATTCTAACTCTCAATCTGACACTTCCAATCATAAAACAACTAAAAAGGTGACTTTTGAGTTAGATAATGACATTGATCTGCCTTTTCCTCGCAGGTTTCAAAACAAGAACAAGGAAAAGGAGGAGCTCGAGGAGGAGATGGAGCGCATGCTAAAAAAGCTTGAGATCGCATTGCCATTCCATAAAATTGTCAAGCATATGCCGATCTTTACAAAACTTTTGAAGGACTTAGTTTCAAGAAAGCGTGGAGCTGAGCCAAAAATCACCATAGACATCAATTCAGCCACTCTCAATGCCTTACATGGTGTGCCACCCAAGGTTGACAACCCAAGTCCTCCATCACTCCCCCTGTATCATAAAAGAAAAATGATTTAACCATAGTCTTTGTGATGCAGGGGTAGCCGTAAGTATTATGCCGTACCATGTGTTTAAATCTTTAAACTTAGGGCAGTTAAAACCTACTTAGCTTTGCATTAAATTAGCTGATTCCTTTGTAACTAGTCTAATGGGTGTGATTGAGGATGTTAGTGTGCATATAGGGGATGTTAGCATTGCTGCAGATTTCTATGTCCTAAGGATGGAGAAGGCTGGTCCAGTTGACGATCCACCACTGATTTTTGGCAGACCCCTTCTAGCCACTGCGGATTGTGACATCAATATCAAACGAAGGACGGTGGTTATCAATGTTTAGGAGAAGCTGCGAACTTTAAACAACCATGATATCTTTCAGTACCTTGTTGAACCCATTGTTAATTTTTCCTTAGAACTAATGGATCATTTGTTTCAGGAAACAATAGCAGGTTCATACACTAAAGAGTTTATCGACAAGGATACCACACAGCCTCCAGAAGAACATGAGGGTCACGAGAAGGCCAGGTTCAGCATGCCCCAAGCCATGTCCTCTCTAACCTATGATCCAAATGATGACCTCCCACTCACGGCCAAGGACCCTTGGCCTTCCATCCCGGAACCCCCTCCATTTCAATGGAACCCGCAGCCACCATGGCAAGCTATGGCTGCTCACGCACTTAACCAAACGCTAAGTACCTAGCCTGCCAGCCCCGTCTTGCCCAGACGTTAAATAAAGCGCTCCTAGGAAGCAGCCTAGCCCGGGTTTGTGTTTCTCTCTTACTTTACTATTTCTGCCCTTTATATCTCTCGAACCTTTATTCTATTTTGTCATACTTATTGCTTATCACATTGAGGACATTGTTCAGTTTAGGTTTGGGGGTGTGGATTTAAAATTTTGCATATAGAAACATCTAGGTTTGAGGGTGATACACGACCAAGAAAGTTAAAGTTGAAGTAAAGCTTTTCTTAATTAGTTTAAGTTCTACTTGTGATAGTATTATAACTTGTTAATAGGGATGTAAGTTAACTATCTTTGCCTTACTAAGAGTCATGCCATGGTCAAGCAGTTCATAAACTGCACTTCACAATGCCATATTTTAAATGATTAAGTAAACAAAACAACTGAATTTGAGTGAACCTTAGGAAATTAGTAGAGACTACCCTGTGAGATCTTTTGGGCCTAATTGCCATTCTTTCTGAGGGATATACTTGTTTCTACTCTTAAACACTCGTCGCTTTTGTTCTTAATTGATGATTTCATTACATCATATTTGCATTGGATTTTAAAGAACTAGCATCATATAGATGCTCTTGATTTGATGTGTGGTTTGCCATAAGAAGTGATGTAGGCTATGTATGCTCCCGTAAGCCTTATCCTAACATCATATAGATGCTCTCATTACATCTCATTACATCTAAAGGCCTTATCCTACCCTATTGCATGCTCCCCAAGCCAACTTTGAAGCCAAACACTCCGCCTTTTCTTTCATCACCCGAAGTATAACCTAACCAAAATACTTAGCTACAAATTCATGCCCTATAACGTCAGTTTGTGTTAAGGTTGCTCTAAATGATATTCATGGTGAGAATGAGAAGTGAAAAAAAAAGTGTTGCCCAATTCCATAGATATTGGCGTCTTTATCAGAAGATAAAAGTTCAAAGTTCAAAGGTTTCAAGGAGTGAAAAGCTCTACAAGTGACAAGCTACATGAAAGTTTGAAGAAATCTTTGCATGACCTTGGTTCAATTAAAAAAAAAATCAAGAAAATAAAAGAAAAAAGACTAAAAATGTTGAAATATTGAAAAGTGAAAAACAAAGTGAATTAAGCCAAGAACCTCGAAATAAGCCATTAAGAGAGCACAATGTCGTGGGCCTTAAGCAAGGATTAAGTACAGGAAATTCTAAATTCAAGTCATAACTTCTCATGCCTTGGCATAGCTCAGGTTCTTTGAATCCCAATCCTTCCTTTCTAACCCCTAAGCTTAGCCCCATTACAACTTGAAATGGAAGACCTAACTGATCTTATGGAAAATCATGATGAGGATTAAGGTACGTTCCTATGTTCTTAAAGTTCAATTTCTTTCATGAGATCTTTATTTCCATAAAGTGATATTCTTCATTGATACTCATGTGTGATTAAACTTGAATTCCATAACATAAACTCATCACATATACTTGATAGGAGTGAAAGCCTACGATTCTTGTGTGAATTGAGAGTGGCCTAGTGAGGATTAGATCCGAGGTGAAATCTTTCTAGGGCATTTAGATGAAGTTGTTTTCAAACATGATCACTCGGAACCATGGCACTTAAACACTACACCTGCACTTGACACTCATGGCTATCGCATCCCTTTTAGTCCTGCAAAGCACGTCTACTTACTTTGATTCCTATTAGCTTGTTAAAAGTACTGTTTCTAGCATCGTAGTTGTCTAAGTAAAACGTTTGTGGGTATCGTGCTACTATAACCCTTAGGAGACAAAACTCCTCCTACTAGGTGAACCTAGGGGTTTAAATGTTCTATCTTATCTAAGATCGAGTCGTTTTATTTTGTTTAAGTTTGTTTTGCTCAGGGACTAGCAAAAGATAGGTTTGGGGGTATTTGTTCAGTCATTATTTATGCATCATTTTGATGTCACTTAATACCTCTCTTACATGTCTTTTGA
Organism: Oemleria cerasiformis; assembly: GCA_037349345.1. Taxonomy (NCBI): domain Eukaryota; kingdom Viridiplantae; phylum Streptophyta; class Magnoliopsida; order Rosales; family Rosaceae; genus Oemleria; species Oemleria cerasiformis. The sequence continues at coordinate 5,887 of JAZGTL010000050.1, read as the reverse complement.
ATGATTTTGTGCCATCAATAGTAGAAAATGATCAATATTTTGAGACTTGTGCAGATTTGGAAAAATAGATCAATTCTGAGAATAACGCAAAAAGAATGACTCAAATCAGAGTTATAACGAAGGTGATGTCTCAAATTGAATATCGGGTCTCAAAACTGAGTCCTGGAGCATGCCAAGACTAGCCAAGAACTTGCCCAGGACGTGTCCCATGACATGTCCCAGAGACATCTTGCCGAGATACTACTGATGGCATGTCATGCGCCTGGCCCAGAGCCTCAACTCATGAGCTCAAGTCATGAGCCAATCGAGTCCCAACCGAGAACCTCAAACCATGCACTAAGTCCAAGCTATGCACCCAAATCATGTACCGAGCCCTGCACCAAGTTCATGCGCCAATTCATGCCATGCCAGGACATGTCCCATGACTTGTCCCTGGTCCCTCAAGGATGTGCCAGCGGTAGAACAAAGTTCGTGCCCTGCTCCAATTCTGAACCTTATGCACTTAGCTAGGGCAAGCCACGCTTCTACTAAGTCCATGGTGCGCCTCAAAAGCACAGTCTTAGATTAGGTCATGGACGTGTCCCTGGTTCCTCAGGCCAAGAAGTCCCTTGCGCCCTATTTCAGGCCCTGGAGGTTCAAAAAGGCCCTGACCTAGAATTCGATGGAACAAAGCGAGACACCACTCACAGTTGGACTTCATATCACCTATCTAAGCTAATGGAAGCCTGTGTCTCACCTGGAAATGCCAATGACACGTTCGTGCCCTGTTTCCCCCTAAAAGACTTCCAGGGAGCCCTAATTTGGCTCAAATTAGGCCATCGGCTTTTCTACAAAATTTTGAGCAAGACAAAGCCCAAAATCATACTGGATACATCAGTTGGGAGTGCCTGGAGTGGTTTTTCTCGATTGGATTGGTCAGTGGCATGTTAAGTTCTGAAAAGTCCAATATTGAAGGTTTTAAACCTAGAAGCTGGCCCAGCCGTGTCTGAAGCACTTAGGGTTGGCCAGGCCTAGTCCTTGACGTCCAAGCAACCTCCAGAAGACTCTAGAAGCTGCCTTGTCCTACAAGAAATCTCAGAAGACTTATTGTACATAGTTGCCACATTTCCTAGTCCAATTCCAACAAGGATTGCCTTTTTGAGTTCCTTTTCAATTCAAACGAGGATAGGAGTTTTGAGTCAATTTTGAATTAGAATTTTGTCTTAAATTATCTCCTGCATTTTAAAGGTTTAGAGATCTATATAAAGGACCCTAATGCTCGTGGGTGAGGATCTCTAGACACCCTAGCCACAATACTTGTAATTCTCAGTTTTAAAACACTTTTAGTTTTTTAGTTTGGATGAGAGCAGAGCGTGGAGGCCTGGGAGTTCACCTTGGCGTGGCCGTTCAGAATCACCTTTGTTTTGCTCTTCCATTGTTCTTTTATTATTATTTTGATTATGAATTCAATTATGCTTTGCTTTATAATTATGTGTGAGTAGTCTTTTTAGGATTAGGGCTGCTTGAAGCCCTAGCCATGTTAGTTACTTAATTAGATTTCTGGCTCTTGATTTTAATTGCTATGAATGCTGAATAAGTTGGATTACTGAGCTTAATGAACTTAATTTATGCCTATAATATTGATCACCTTATTTGCAGATAATTATTGATGTAAATGCTTGACGGACCATCATATCATCTTGTGATTTGCAGCATCACGGGTAGGTGGAGGGACACCTATTCGTAATCTAAACTCATGACAACCTAGGATTGCACATCACTTTTCTAAGGGTAGTGTGGTGTCATTAAATTCTCTTCGCACTTCATGCATTGTCTTAAACGGTAGATGATAGACGTTCTAGGTAGACATTATGCTTAGGACATGCCAAGTAAGAGAGAATAATATATGTGGAGCGGGCCTTAGTCGGACCTTTGCATGGGCACTGTATTCAGAGAGTTCATTATAATTGAATCAAGGAAATCTGGTTAATAACTCTAATTGGTTATAGTGCATAGTAAGCCTTAATTCACCTTAGTTAAATAAGTAAATCAATCAATCAACCATTCGTTCATTTTAATTCACTGTTTTTACTTTCTTGCGTGACAATCCAAAAGCATCAAACCACACCCAGCCGCCCCACCACCCCGACACCCCCCCCCCCCCCCCCAAAACCTTTGGCAGGTGTGTGTTTCTTTTGTTGTTTTACTGTTTTTATATAAGTTAATAAAATCTGAACATAATTGGATTAAATGTTGAACAAGTCCTCAAGGGATTGACCTTTGCGTGCTACTATACTATCTCATTTGAATTTGTGCACTAGAAAAGATATAACTGTTAAGAATAGAGTTCATATTTATTGTGTTCTTTATTTTAACTACGTGAACTGTATTGCTTCGATTATGTGTGAGGATGGGACTATGGCCGAGGAGCCTCTTGTTGTGAAGGCCGAGGTTGTTCGTTATTTCCAGAATCTCTTTGGTAGGAGGGGGGATTTTCAAGTCCTGGATTTTGCTTATTTGCTTCCTAACACTCTGACTCAATCTCAGTGTGATTGTATGGCTACCTCGGTGACTCCCTTGGAAATTGAGAAGGTATGTTTTAAATTGAAAGTGGACAAAGCCCCCGGGCCTGACTGGTTTAATGCATTTTTCTTCCAGCGTGCTTGGTCGATGGTTGGGCCTCATGTTATTAGGGTTTTGTTGGAGTTTTTTCGTTCATCTAAGCTGCTGGGGGAAACTAATTATACTATCACTTTAATTCCAAAGGTTGCTAATCCTTCGTACATGCGTAATTTTCGCCCTATTTCGTGTTGCAATACCGTGTATAAGATCATTACCAAGATCATAGCGAATCGGGTGAAGGTAGTTATACCTGCTATTATCTGTCATAGCCAGTCTGCCTTTGTGAGTGGTCGGCGCATTGGTGATAATATCATGTTAGTCCAAGAGTTGCTTAGAGGGTACCACCTTAACTCGGGAAGTCTCCAATGTGCCTTTAAGGTGGATATCCTAAAATTCTATGATTCGGTCTCTTGGGATTTTCTTCTAGATGGCCTCACTGCTTTTCAATTTCCTACGCAAGTGGTAGGTTGGATTAAAGCTTGTATTTCCACTCCTAGATTCTCTATTTCAATCAATGGTGAGCTGGCGGGTTTTTTCCCGAGCAAGAGGGGCCTCTGCTAGGGTGACCCTATGTCTCCTTATCTCTTTGTGTTGGTGATGGAGGTGTTTTCTTGCATGGTTTGTCGTTTGATTGATGCATCCCCGTCCTTTAGATTCCATTGGCGTTGTGATAAGGTTAGGCTTTCTCACCTAGCCTTCGCAGATGACCTTTTTGTTTTTTCTTATGGAAATGTGGAGTCGGTTGCTAACTTGAAAAAGGCTCTTGATGATTTTGCTGTGGTTTCTGGGTTGGTGCTGAACTTTGATAAAAGTTTCATTTATTCAGCGGACGTTTCCCTTAGGCGTGCTGCTGGCTTGCAGGAGTGTTTTGGGGTTTCTCAGGGTGAATTTCCGGTGCGGTATCTTGGAGTTCTAATCACAACGCGCCTTTTCTTCGGGGATTGTTCTGCCCTTGTATAGCTGGTGGTAAACCGAATTAGTAGTTGGGAGCATCGATGTTTGTCCTTTGCTGGAAGGTTACTCCTTATTCAGTCTATTCTGAGTGGTGTAATTGTTTTCTGGGCCTCCCACCTCTTCATTCATAAGCGGGTTTGCCGTGATATTGAGAGATCTTTTCGTCCTTTGGTCCGGGAATGCTGCTGGTCCCTATCATGCAAAGGTTGCTTGGAGGCTTGTTTGTATGCCTAAATATGAAGGGGATTTGGGCATTCGTAGTATTGCTCTCTGGAATGTGGCCTTAATGGCTAGATTTATTTGGTTTCTGTTTGCCCCGAATGGCAATAACCTTTGGGCTCGTTGGGTCAAGGAGTATTATATCAAGGATGGTAGTTTTTGGGCAGTTAAGAAACCCAGTATGTGGTCCTGGAATTGGAAAGAGTTTCTTAAAATTAGAGGGTTGGTTAAGCCGTTTATTGAGGCTAGAATTGGTAATGGCGAGGAGATTTTTATTTGGCATGATAAATGGAGTCACTTGGGGTACCTTCTCAAAAGCTTCAGGAGCTCCATTGTGCAGATTAGTGGTATTCATTTGAAGGCTAGGTTTTCGTCGGTGTTTGTGCATGGGAGATGGGACTGGCCTTTCGCGACTGACAGTGATGTTAGACTCATTCAGGGGGCTAGTGATTCTTGCTAGGTGAATTCGGTGCTTCCTGATGGTTTTGGTTGGAATGCGTCCTTGAATGGTCGATTCTCTGCGACCTCTATGTGGAATAAGTTACGGGTAGTAGCCATGTGTGTTCTTGGTCCCATGTCGTGTGGCATGCATGTATAATTCCAAGGGCTAGTTTTGTTCTGTTGTTGACTATTCAGTCAAGACTCTCTACGTTGGATAGAGTTGGGATGTACTCTCATCCTAGTTCCTTGCAGTGTGTCCTTTGCGGGAGAGACGACGAATCTCATGCTCATCTATTTTTTGATTGCTCCTTTAGTGCTGGTATTTGGAGTAGAGTAATGACAATTGCGGGCTCCTTGTGGTGCTCGATTTCTTGGCCTCAACCCATTTTGTCTATTCTGTGCAGTGGAGGGGGAAGAAAATGGCCCAGATGGCTAAGAGGTTAGCATTGGCAGTAACGGTGTACCAGTTATGGATTGAGAGGAATAATAGGCTCTTTGGTAATGCTAGGAAATCTTCGGATGTGGTCTTCATGTCTATCCTCTCCATGATTCGTGGCAAGCTTAGTACTTTAGTTTTCAAGAGATGTCCTTCTAATGCCTTGTTGGCAAGGAATTGGAACATTTCTTATATGTAATTCTTTTGGCTTTCTCCTCCTTGGAGGTGTGTCTGGGCTTTGTTGCCTAGTTATGTAGTGCTTTTGTGCACCTTTTTGGGGCCTGCCCCTATTTATTCAATTAGATTTAACAAAAAAACTGTAAACTTCCCTAGAAAGCTGAGTTCAAGAGCTTTATGTCCATATATAGCTCGGCACCTCATTTATTCTGAGAAGGTAGAATTAAATCTGTACATTTGAGTTGTCTGTGAAGGCAGTTTCAATAAGATTAACTCACGACCTTCAATGAACACCCTCTTTGTCCCCGATTCACTCTTTTATTGATCAAGTTACTTTCACTTAGCTATTAGGACTAGTCTAGGTGAAAACAAAACAAAATAAATGTAAAATGAATGCACAAGTTTGACACAAAAACACAAAAAGAAACTAAGAAAGAATGTTATAAATTATTGATAATACTTACATCTCACCCCTGCGGATACCTCCTCGTACCTCCCTTTCAATTTATCGAATTTTCCTTAAATATATATCATAATCGGAACAGTTCAACTCCTAAATCATCATTTCAAGAATATTTATGCGAAGAAAAAAAAAATCAAATTGGAGATTTTTTAGTCATTAATATGTATCAATTAAATCAACGGTTCACCATAAGGATCTTAATTAATTATTAGCAATACTGTTGATTTGTTTGAGACATATAAATAACTAAACGATCTCCAATCTTGTTGATTTTTTTAGAAGACGATCTTAAAATGATGCTTTAGAGAATGAACGGTTCCGATTATGATATATGTATAAGGACAAATCGATAAATCCAAAGGGTGGTAGGAGAAGGTACTGTTGGAAATAATATAGGAAATATGAACGCAATAAAAAAATTAAATGAAAACGTTGAGCAAAAGCACGAATTAGATTCGCTTTCTTTAAGACTAATTTGTCGATCTTCCTTAGTGCAAAAAGAGTTTATGACAAATTGTTTATAGGATATAATAGACTCAAACTCATTTGATATTATTCTTGAGATTTTGCACAACACAAAAAATAACATGAATTTT